>CM031935.1:49793031-50420017 GCA_018703725.1 Brassica juncea | reverse complement strand
ATTAGATTTTAAAATACGTAAATATCAATAGACAAAAGTATTAGATCATATCCTCGATTCTTTTCAAAAAAAAAAAAGATTTATGATGTTTTATATTAATTAATTATAAATTATGTATACTGTATCCACACGTTTACGTTAGGTGTAAATAGTAGTCTAATCTTAGACAATATAGTTTGCTTTGTCCTGACGCTTCTACCAAAAAGGAAATAAAGAAGCTGTACGCGACGGAACAATAAATACTTGTACTCTAAAAACGTTGGTCCCCGGCCCTTTAAGATATGCAACACAAAATAGAGTATGTGATAGATATATGTACAAAAAAGGAAGGTAATTGTTGGAAGCTGGAAATCTCCACAAACACAATGCAATGCTGCGCAACACAGCCTGAGTTAGAACAGTTGATTCTAACAATAAACAAGCTAGTGATTCGGTTACAAAAAAAAACAAGCTAGTGATTAACTAAAAGCACTGACTAGCTACTAGCTAGTGACTAGTGAGTATTGTTGTAGTGGGCTATTATTAAAGTAGGTTTACTATTGGATAAACAATCATGTTGCCCTAGAAGAAAAGTAAACAAGGCCCATATATCCTTTCAAGTGCTTTAATCTCAAGAATGGCAAGTATCAGGCCCATTTGCTGATGAGAATGATAATTTCCAATATGCTAATCTCATGTGTGAATCATATCTTCCAAATAATCCATAAAATACAAAGATTTCAAACAACTACTCCATGTTTATATCCATATCCAAAAATAGTTTTAATCCTTCTGCCATACAAATGGAATATATGTATCCAAATATTCAACAATACTATATGGTCTTTTAAATAAAATAAAGAGCCATAAATCATTTTCTGAATCTAGTCAACAACTTACTACTATTGCCGTCATAAATAGGTCATCGATAGTCTATATGGTCTCAACGGGTGAAAGTAAATACGAGAATGCCAAGTCTAGAATATTATTAGTTGAGAAATAAGTACATTCAAATGAAGTCAACATATGTGCGCGAGAAGAATCTTTTTGTTGGAGAATATGTTCATTTGTATTGCCATTTGTCAAGTTCATAGTTTAAAATTTTTGAACCTCTACACATTTCTAACACTGTAGTTAAGGTCGGCAAAACTCTACTTTTGTAAGAGTGCAACAGACTGTTTCTACAATTTCGTAGTCTTGACTATAATCAGTTACTTTTTTTTTGACATTATAATCAGTCACTTTATATATAGTTAGAATCTGTAGTTGATGACAATACTTCTTAAGCAAACGTCAGCGAACTTTAAAATATGTAGTCTCCAAATAAATTTCACATAAGCGAAATGAAAGAACCCAGTACGGCAAACTCGAATCTCGACATTAGAGAACAGGGAACTACATATATATTAGAGATATGATTTTCAGGAGTATATCTTGAATCATGACTATTACAGTTATCATTTATGTAACTTAAATGAATAGTTTGGCCATCGAATCTCTCTATAAGTAATCGTTTTGATCATATGTATATGGAACTGCTAATTTCAATTACTATATTCCATTACTTCTCCCCATTTACTTTTTTTTTTTTGCTAAAAGAAAAAAGTATTCATTGGAGACATTTACTTTGTTGTTTCCTTATAAATGAAAAAGTAAAACTCAAAACGGGGAATTTTATTTATAAGCCAATTGCTGTTACATAAAAGGTAACTCATTGGAGAGACACGAGAACATACAGAGAAAATGTTTGATGTATTAAGACAAGGAGGTATAAGAATACCAAAACCTTGATACAACAAAATTGTACGTAAGATTTATGAAGGGGAAAAAGAGAGAAGAAAAGCATATAAATGGCGATATTCAATGACCTGCATGGATCAGTCACAATTATTGTGCTTGAATCTCCGGTCAAGTAAAATATCCGTAAAGATCAATCAATGATGTTGCGGGTCAGGTCCTCCTGGTGAAACCCTTTCCGAATCCACTAAAAACCTCCTTTCATTATATCCTTTGAACTTGGAGAGATCGAAACCAAGCTCACGTAGGAGAACCTTACTATTCAAAATGCCTATGTTTGCAACTCGATCTGCATGGAGGATTCGAGCCTGAGTACTCAAGATTGGTGATGAAAATAGTATTAGGAGTATGATAAGAGCTTGTTTAAGGATTAAATTCTCCATGGAGATTGATGAGAAGAAAGGTTACTCGTGGTGGGGGGTGGGGGTGGGGGGTGTTGTTAATTTGGGATTGAGAAACAGAGAGAGAGAGATGCAAAATGTGATGAAGTTGAGAGAGAGAGTGTGATGATTTGTATGCAATGTTATATTCTATTTATAGATCACAAGATCTAACGAACATGTTAAGAATTGAGTCGTTTGGCTCAGTGGAGAGAACATGATGGGATCCACAACAAAAATGAAAGGCAAATCCGACTCATATTTTAGGATTATAAAACAATGCACGTACACACAAAAGCAATATGACATGATTTATAACTGATCCAACGATTGAAACTCTCAGGTGAAAATCTATATTTCGTAGACCATTAGGTATTTACTTTACATGTATATGGTTGATTAAATGATTTTAAAAAAGTTTGATGTTAGGTTTACGAGGATAAATATAAAAATGTCATATAGAGATATTTATTTTAGATACAACAATTTAACTTTTAGCAATATTCATTGTTTTATCTAAACTCTCAATTTTAAATATTAACGATGGAATGAATAAATATAAATCGCATATCATAATGTGGTTTTAAAACATTAATACTACATAACAAAAATATATGGAAGCGAAAAATGAACTTATAAATATCTAATATCACAATTATAATCATCGAAATGCAAACTTTTAAGATTGAAACTAATCTCGGACATTAAACAAACGTATAAGACATTACACAAAAGTATAACAAAGCGCGGGTCAAACTCTAGTATAGTTTTAATTCACCAACTAGATTTCGACCCGCGCAATTGCGCAGGTGTTTGTTTTCATTTAATATTCACGTAGATATTTTGTTTTTATTTCAAAAATAGAATATATTATAATATTCACATATTTAAAATCTGCAAATCACGTTTTCAAACCCAAGGATGTTATGGTTTACTTGTTCTTAATCAAATTAATTGTTTCAAATTATCACATTTAATTTTTATTTTCTTTACAATATTTTTTTGTTGGTTTGTGTTTAATTGTTTAATTAAGAAACTCAATAAGCTCTTGTAATGTTCAGTAAAATATAAAATTATTTTTGTGTCTAAAGATATTGTAACATTTTGATTGGTTGGGATTTATCTCGCTTCTTTAGCTTTACTTATTTTAAAATCATTAAATTTTATCAATCATGCTGCAATTTTATTTTAAAAAGTTAATATTTACGTCAAGTTTCTATTACTTTTTACTAATCATACTGTAGTTTTATTTTTAAAGCTACATCAAAAAATAAAGCAAACCTTTTTCTAATGCATTTTAGGCAAAAAGTATTTCTTTCTTTTATAGTTTTATTTTTAAAGCTACATCAAAAAATAAAGCAAACCTTTTTCTAATGCATTTTAGGCAAAAAGTATTTCTTTCTTTTATAAGCTGTAGAATCTGTAAAATGAAAAAACTATTTATAACATCAAATAAATTAGATAATCATAATTAAAAACATTGATAAATATTTTAGTTTTATTTTGGGTGTTTTTAAATAACTGACATATTTTAAATAACATAAATATTTTTTTCATCACATTTTAAATAACAGTGAACTTTGATAATTGGGTAATTTTCTCAAATAAACAATTTTTAGTTTTTGTCACAAAAAGAACTCGCAAAGAGGAAAATTACCAAATATTTCATTAAAGAGGAAAAAGACCATTATACTCTACATATATAAATACAAAAAAAATTGTTAGTTTCATATTATATGTTTTCAAATTTCGAATTTTTTATAGTTTTTATTTGAAATATTTTTTTCAAATTTTCTTTTTGAAATTCGAAAAATACTTTTGAAACTATTTTTAAATTTTTTATTTTCAAATTTTCAAATTTATTTTTTAAAAATTTAAACCTCAATCTCGATATCCACTCCTTAACTTTAAACACTAAGTCTAGATTTGTTAACCCTAGGTGTATAACTGTATATATACTTTTTTGATAAAATATTTTGGTCATTTTGATCCTTGGAAACTATATTTGTGACAAAAATGTTTTTAGGACTATCTTAGTGAATTTCTTTTAATAATCTATATAAATATAACAGAAATTTTTTTAATTGATAAAAATGATTATTTTACATATATATCACATATTTCATATATTATTTTAAAATATTTTCAATCTATAGCTTAATTTTATTTATTGTATAAAATGAACCCGTTGAATAGTCAAGCTATATTATAAATGATGATCACTTGATGTCAGGTTAAGTCCGATGTATTATGTGGTTTATTTAGTGTTTAAACCGAATAGGTTGAATTGTCAATCTAATCATATATTAGAAATGATGGTCATAACCAATTTAATTCAATGTTTTCTTTGTTTATTAAATGTATAAAGCGAGCCAATTCAAGAGTGAATCTTATTAAGAATAAGTTAGGTTCGATATAAATTTGGAAAGACATGCCAAGGTCGTGTAGTGATTCATTAATGATGCCACAATATGTTTGTTAAATGTACTTATATTATAGGCGTAATTAAATAGTTATAGTTGTAAGTCAAAATGATATTAATTAGAAATAAATAAAATATGACTTTCTAGGAAGGGTCAATTTTAAAAAAAAATCACACATGAAAGAAGGTTGTGACTTCTATTTTAATATAATAGATTTAGTTTTGCTATTTGTTGTGGATTTTCTTGAACGGTTTTCACAACCTTCAATTTTTTTGACGTCAACATTAATTTTATAATCGTAGGTGTACGGGAAATTAAATCAATTTTATATAGCAAAAGAAATCAAAATGTATATAGCACAACCTGTTTTATTTCAAAATATTTAAACAAAAAGAGAAACCTAGTTGATTACCAAAAACAGAAAGAAAAAAACAAAACGGCATATTGTAGTATAAACTTTATTTTAGTCGCATTTACAGCAGTGTTAATGTATATATCAATAGAGACGAATCAGCTTTATAGGTGTGCAAGTAAATAATGAACGCGTATAATTTAATTCTTACAGCATTTCACATTATACTTTGAAAACTTTGTGATATAGAAAATGGATTGAGATGGGTCAAATATGCTGGAAGAAAAGAATTATAAACATCTCAATAAGAAGTTAAAATATTTTTACGAATATTTTCAGTATGTATTTTTCTTGCTAATTATATTATTCGTTGTGTTAAGTTGTAGGTTTTTAAATAAGAAAACATCAATAAACTATTCTCTTGAATTAACACATATTTCTCAAAATAAGCGTGATTTTTATAGTAAGTCAGAAATGCACGAATTTGTGTTGATTTGACATATATAAGTATTCTTCTAGTTAACATTAACTTTTGTTTGTTTAGTAATAATTAGTAATATTAAAATTTGGCAGTGTGGCGTTAAAACAAAACAACGTCACTTTATAACCTTAAATGTTCTCAATTCTTCTAATCAAATCTAATAAAGATTTCGAGTTCTTTTCTCCTTCCCAAATCCTTCAATAATCATTAAAAGAGTAGGTGATCCGGAACTCTTCTATTCAAAGCCTTAAATGTGAACGACGAACTAGTGCATGTATATGTTGCCTCAGTCCCAAGAAGTTGATACAGACACAGTCTAAGTATCAGTATAAATGATTCATGGTGCTTACCAGGGCGGACCCGGAATTGTTTTTAGGGGTGTCAAAATTTTAATTAAAAAGAAGAAACAAAATAAAAGGTGTCATGATGGATTCGAACGGTGGTTTAAGAGGCGGTCCACATATTAATTTTTACAAAAATGCCAAAGATTTTTTTTTTTTTTTTTTTTTTTGCAATTTTTACACAATTAAATACTTAGTCAGATTTAAAGGGTGCCACATAACACTCCACTAACCTTAATAGGTCTGCCACTGATGATGACTCTCCAATTCATATCTCTGGTCAGAGATCATGGAATACTTGAGCTGGGATCTATGGAGGTGGTAGTGGGGACATGATGGATGATTTTAGTGAAATCCCCACATATGTACTTCTCATTCGTCGAAAAAGGTTATTAGTGAAATTTCCGCAAACCACATGATGATGGTTTAGTGGTAGGTGGATTTGGGGTTGTTAAGCAATCTAAGTTCGAAAACATTCCACTATATTCTATTATGAGATTACGCGGATATAGACCTCTTGTTTAAGAACCATTTAAATATCAGAAAAAGAATCTATTCCTAGGTTACACCTCTTATGGGGATGAGTGCGAGATACTCTTAGATTAATAAACTAAAAGGAGAAAAGTTAATAAACATTTGTGCAGTCGGACTAAAATGAGGAAATGGGAAGGTGTTGTTTTTGTTTTAGTTAGCCGACGAATGACCAAAACCCATTTGATCTCTGTTTCTGTTCATCACATGCATATGGTGTCTTTGTTTTCATGTTCCATCACTGTAATTTTAGAAATAGATTCAAGGGATGATTTGTTACTGAGTCTAACTCAGTTGGTGTATTGAATGAATTTTTGATAGAATTTTTTTAACGTCATTTTTTCGCGTGTCATCGATGGAAAATAAGCTAATTACACATTAACTATTTCAGTATAATTTAGTTGACCAATAATATTTTAATGAAAATTTGATTTAGTATAATATAGTTGACCAATAATATTTTACTACATTATTCATGACTGATTAAATCACTTTAAATATATATAATTAATAATATTATTTTAAATATTATTTTAAATCCTTGTATTTTTAACCAAAATATTTTACATTACAAAACGAAAGAAGGATTATTTATGGACCTACAATATTGGTGGTGATAATGTTTTTTTTTTTATTATTTTTTACTTTCTACAAAAAAAGATAGTGTTTTTTTTCCTAATAGATCTGTTATATAGTTTGACAATAAAAATGAAGAGAAAGAAAAACAGTCGAACAAGAGATTTTTAAAAAGAAAATTTCAAAGTAAACATTAGAAATTATATAAATACCTCTAATAGTCAATAATTTTACAATTTCATTATAAACTAATGAACCAACTGTCGATTTATAAATAAAATATCACCCTGCTTAATAATTGATAAACTTTTCCGAATCATTCTATATCTCAAGAAAATACCAAGGATTTATGGTTTGATGAAAGATTAGATAAATTTTAGTGAATTTAATTTTTTATATTAAGATATTGTATTTTTGATTAAATATCTTACCAAAACCTTTTGAAATCATCAAAAGTCCACTAATTTGATCAATATTTAAAATCTATATTTAATAAACGATAATTTTATGTTTAAAATTACTTTAATTTTAGATTGAATACATTACTAAAAATGATTTTAAAAAAATAAGTAGGGGAGCATATTTACATAACTTTTATGCCATTTTAGTGTGCTTCTTATATATCAAATCAGAAAATCTATTCAATTTCAATATAATCTTTAAAATCTATAGACCACGAACGTTTTTGCCAGTTACAATTCGTTTCCTAACTTAAATCTACAGAAACAATCATCGCTATTCTAATATTTCACAAATCATATTCTTTGGTTAGTAATGCTATCTATATAATACTTGAAGGTCATAAGGTCGATAAATCTAGGTATTGCCCACATGGATTATTATGTCGGGACCGATTTATATCTAGGGCTGGAAAAAATATCCGTCAATTTTGATTTGGTTCATTATCCGTTTCGATTCTAACCGAAAAATTCGGATATCCGTAACTCTACAAAACAAAACTAATACTAATGTGCAGGACTCGTAAGAAACAAAATATATCATAAATACTAATATTTTTAAGAACAGATATCCGATCCAATCCGTTATATGCATATATATATGTTTAACAAATTATATATCATGATATAAATATTATATTTGATATAAGTTTTACAGCATTTTTATTTACTAAATTTATTAAATTATTTATTAGAATTTTAAAAAGTAAATAAATTTTTATTTTTTGTAATAAAATATTATTATTTTATATTATTTTTGGATTTAATTTTTTATTTATTTATTGATCGGATATCCGGTCAAAAATCTAAAATTTCCGAATATCCAGATGGTTATGGATCGAATCGGATCAGATAATTGATAATTCGGACGAAATAGATAGGACCACAAATACCTCCAGAAACCCGGATATTCGATTCGTGTCCGCCCATATTTATATCCACATGATCAGTAGTCATTATCCATGCATTGTTACTTTTTCGGTTATGCACATTATATAACTGACAAAGTAATCAACGGCGACAAAAGTATGTCTGGATTATTTTAAGGGTAATGTAACACAACAGAATAATCCGAGAAGAATTATGTCAGTAATCACGACATATTTTTAAATGATGGCTAAAGGAAGGCCACCTATATAGCTGCATGACTAGATTACAAGTCAGTAAATTGGATACTCTGATTCGTTTTGACTATTCTCTTAGGTACTACTAGAGGTAGAGATTAAAAGGTTTTGACTATTCTCTTAGGTACTACTAGAGGTAGAGATTAAAAGGCTCTTAGATAATAATATCCACCATTTTTACAAAAAAAATCTATCAAATCTGTTTTTTTTGTTGGGTGTACAACGTGCACATTATTTTACTCAGAGTCAAGGTTTTTATCTGGGGGGGGGGGGGGGGTGATTTTCGTGAAACTCTACTATTTACCATGCGTTTGATAGCCAGATATAACTATGCATGATTTTCGCATACTTTATTTTCGTCTTAGATATCTTGTGTTGCTGTCACGATCAGACTGTTGTTCATACGTTGGATGGAATTTGTTGTTCAAATCTGATATTATTCTATCTCAAAATTAAATGCTTAATACATATAATATTCCATTTTGACCAGTTCAGTATCAAAACAACGTCACGTAGTGATTGCACTGTGCCTCTTTGTTCAAAAGATTATGTGTAACATCTCTGAGTGTGCGCTTTCTGTAACTACAAGTTGTATAATACATACATGCACATATATGTAAACTTTGATTATACGAGAAAATGCAATGAGCTGACGGATAAATATATTTGTTTTAGTATGTATGACCAGACATCGCCTCCTCCTAGCTACAAGGGGAAACTGAAAGACAAATCTTCTATTTATATTAGATTATATCATAGCCAAACTTGGACGAAATGCTAATATCAATGTGAGAACTAATGCTACTGGTGCACGAAATTAATATATGTACGAGTCAAATTTTAATCCAGGTCCATCCAATCCATATATGACATCCGAGGTTCCATCTCTCTTTTGAATTATGTCTGCTGATTAAACAAAGTGCTACATTTTCTTGAAGATGTTTTTTTTAAATATTATTATTATGATCATCATGAGTAGTATATGTATAGTTTGTTTTGATAAGAATAACTTTATAGTGATAAAGAAAAGTATAGCATATGCATGAAAGTGACAATACCCCTTCAAAAACCTTATCTATCCCTTCCAAAACCTAAGAAGGCACCTAAGTAAGGCACCTAAGTACTAGATTCTAATGATTCATTTTAATTAGTATTATAACTAATACACACACACACACACATATATATATATACATATATTAATTAAAAAGTTGAATGCATACAGGCTCTCGCCAAAACCAGAGGTTGTTATGGAACCAATTAGTGAAAACTTGAATGATTTTTTCAAGTGTAAAAAAGAGACGAACAAAGTCAAGATTATTTGGTTTAGGATTTCCTCTTGTTAACTATGCATGTGAACCAGGAATTGAGTAGGATTTCCTCTTGTTAACTATGCATGTGAACCAGGAATTGAGGTAAAATCCAGGCTAATTACTTTTTAGTTTTTACCAAATATGTGGAAGCTTTTTTTTTACTGCCAAATATGTGGAAGTTTTTTTTTTTTTTTTGTGGGGAACCTTGACGAATCTAGTGACCATGTAAAATTTATTTGCAATTATACGTACACAGTTTGGTTTGAGTTGGGGACTGCTTTCGTCGGTATAATGTCATTTAGATATATTGGTTTGATACTCCACACAACCTTGGGTCTCGGCAGTTCAACGTTGAAGCTCATCATTACATTTTGATCATACTTCTTTTCTAAACCACCATTTACAACATGGTCAACATGGTCAACAACATTGGTTTGCAAACTGGATGGATTACTAAAACGTTGGTTTGCAAAGCGAGGATACATTACCGGACATTGAACTCCTTTTGCTTATCTGATTCTTAATTTGTATATAACTTTTTGTCAATTAGTAAATTTAAAATCTTATCGATACCAACATATGTAAATAACATTTATATTTCCATTAATTTCCCCCCAACAAACCATTGCGTGGAAAACCCTAGTCCGAGTCGTGTGACATTTCTCTGCGCACTAGATAAATTTATTAATTATACAAAAGTCGCAAAGAATCGAAAGCAAGATATACTGGTCCAGAAAACAATTTCAGACTAAAACAACATAGTTAAATATACATATTTTCTACTTAATTATAACGGCTAACCTACAAGTGATTTAATTGTTTAGCTTGTGATCGTTAGAGTTGATCTTTAGAAACTCGTATTTATGAGATTAATCAGTCAGGGAGCTGAGTTTTTTTATTGTTTTTTAGATAGTGAGAATTTTTTTTTTGACAACAAAAGAACTACTAGCATAAAAACTTACGGGTTTAGATCGGAGGTAGAGAATCGACATATAACATAGCTGAAGGAGAACTTCTCGCACCACGTGCAAACTTATCCGCCATTATGTTTTCTGTTCTTGGAATATGTCTGAACTTGAAATTAGGAAAGAAAGTCTTACTATAGCAAAATTCTTCCATGTGTAGCAAATGCTGGTCATTCTTCAGGTGACGACACCATCTTCACCAATTGAAAACAATCTGTCGCACACTACATCTGAAAACTGCAGGTATTCATGCATTCTATAGCCCAAATCAAAACTCTATTCTACATGTAAAGGTGATAGACTTCATATTCATTGCCCATCATAAGTTCATAACATCTTCCGAATACATTTTTCCGACAGTATGGTGAGAATTAACCCCCGGTTATCACTTATTATTACTATAGATTTTTCGAATGTCAAGAGGATAAATACAAAAATAAATAAATTAAGCAGAAACGTTACATCGTGCAATGACGGCACCAAATATAATCACCTCAACTCCAACCGATATACATACTTTATGACGCAAAAAGCAAAGGTACGTTGCTTTATTGATGGATCGTAGATTAGAGTTTGCTGTTGTTGGGTGGGTACACGTAAAGCCAATTAAGATGGCGTTAAAAATAATGGTTAAGCTCTCTTTAAGTGATGTTCATGTGACTCAAAAATCATGGTTTAGGCGGCAAACTCTAGTGGCCACGTGCACATTTCACGTTTTTGTTTTTCGTTTCTAATTTTTTTAATCTGAATCTGACCCCAGAAAATAAAAAAATAACTTTTGTCTTTTCGGCAGTGACGATAGATTAAATGGGACCCGTACTGGCGATCCTTCGAGGTCTAGGGTTATTTCTAACTTCAAAGATTAAAACATTTCTAAAAAATGTTATTTTAACATTTTCTCTTGTTACAAGAAAGCATATCATTTTAGAATTTCAATAAAACTTACATCTTAATATTAATTACAAATGCATTGATTTTTATAAATAATTTTATTGATCTCAAATATTATTAACCTAATATGTATAATTAATAAAAACTTAAATACATTTCAAATTTTCAACTATTTATTAATATGTGTGAAAATATTAAAATGATATTTATTATGAAATGGAAGGAGTCATTGATAAACTAGATTGTTGAATTGGACTCCCTCTGTTTTTTAAAAATAATCAGTTTAGCATTTTAATTTCGGTTCACAAAAATGTCATTTTACATTTTCAATGCAAATTTGTAAACAATATTCTAATTTTATTCTCATTAATCTAATGTATCAGTCAGAGAGAGAATTTTTATTACTGTATCAATGATGAACAAAAATGACTTCTTAATGATTTTCTTAATTTGTGTGAAAAGTCAAAGTGACATTTTATATGAAACAGAAAGATTAATATATAACATCGCACGACTGATTAGACCGATTATGAATATCTTTTGTGTGGATATTCTTTTATTTACCCAAACTAGGATATGACCCGCACCTTGCGCGGAGTGAAAGGAATAATAAATAGTTTTACGTTGATAATATTTAATATATATAAATATAGTATGGAGGCGTAAAATATGATAAAAGTTGTAAAAAGGAGAACACAAAAATATGCATTAGAGAATACAAATAATCCACATCATATTTTATAGTATGGGTTTGGGTTTGTATAAAATAAAAGAATCTATATAAAGTTTGGAATAGGGCTTTCACTTAAAAATAAAAAAGACGTATTTTGATTATTAGTTTGGGGTTAGGATATTGGACGGCCCATTGGCGTTTCCATTAGTCAATAAAACAGGAGATGTTAACTGTTATCCTAAAATTTATATAAAATTAGTTGCAAATATATGAAAAAAAGAGGATTTAGTCTATAGAATTATTGTTTTCATAATATAAGTGCTGAATAATATAAATAAACATAACTTAGACAATAAAATTCGAAAATAATAAAGCAACAAAGGAGAAGAAAACTATTTAAAACAGTAAAAAACAACAGAATCGCCGCTTGATGAAATTAAAACCCATTGTCTACAATCCTATAAAGGGGAAAAACAAAGTTTATTAGCATAAATATTGACATATTTAATTAACAAATTAAGTAAATTAACTATAATACCTCTTTCTAAAAGCATCGATTTCTGGAACATCCTTTGGTTCAAAAACAACTTTTGAAAATCCATCAATGTTAGTAAGCTTCTTGAATCGACCTTGTCAAAAAAAAAACAAAAATGTTAGATAACTAAGAGAGTATATATAAGGTTGAAAATTTCATTTTTACAATAATTACTATACATTGCCATCTTCCCGATTAATTTTCCAAAACTGTAAAACACAGAGTACAACATTGGTCATATAATTAAATATTTTATTTAAATTAAAAAAATCAGTGTAAAATAAGTTAAACTTTGGGTTAAATAAATAAAATCATATTACGGGTTAAAATTATTTAGAGTCTTCTAAAATTTAGTCATATTTAAAATAACAAAAATAAGAAATATAATTAAATTTAAGATAAATTTCATAAAAAGTTAAAATATATAATTTATCAAAAATCACAATTTTTATTACGTAAAATAATTTTTCCAACAAAAAATATATCCCATTTTTAAGGACTGGTCAAAATCTAGTATTCCTAATAATACCATTGCGATCCTCTTCCATAATTGAGTCAAAACTTACGTGTATACATTTATTCTTGATACACAATGCAAAAATCCGTCCAAGGGAATTAACACATTAATTCTTTTAATGATAGTAAGTATTGATTCAGAGGATCACAATTTTGCATTGCAGATCAATAATATTCCCATAATTTTAATAAAAACATCCATAACGAATCAATCAATAATAAAGGCATGCCAAATTAGGACAGAGTAATATACCAGAAATAATATATTATTGGTTATTATGGAAAAATTTTAATGACTGATCGTGTGATTTGTCAATCAATATTTATGAGTTCCATATTACAATTTTTTTAAGGAAACCGTCAGTCATATTACATATTTTTCCAGCAAACCGTCAATCAATTACCGTAAATCATATACAAACCACACAAAATATATTTGAATCAGTGAGAAAACGGTTTCACTTACATATTTATTGGAAGTTTAAGTTGAAATACAATGGCAATATAATATAAGACCATGCAGTAAATAATAGTAGTACCAATGGCAATTTATGTAATATTTCTAGTATATTAAGGCTAATTTTATATGAAGTCTGAGAAGGCTTATGAGTAGGACACGTATACATAATGGCAACATTGTAATATATTTACTCTTTTAAGGTTATTCTCTTTTTTTGCTTCTGGATTAATAATAAGGGGATGGGTAAACGGTCCATTTCTCACCGTTTACAATCTCGACTTAAATTTAAAACTCAAGATGTTCAAGATCAATTTATTGACTTGATCCACCGTCTTCAGATGCAACTCAACAAGCCGCACATCCAGTAATTAGGGCTTCACTGACATACATCCCTCTAGACTCTTCATCGCTGAGTTTTAAGACACGCATCTGCACACTGCTTCATGAGATGAGAAACTTGTGACACAAAATCATCGGCATATCTTTGATACCCAACTGTCATTGCATTCCTTCAATACTCATCGCTATCTTCTAACCATTATAGAAGTGCAGCCCTTCTCCGAAGAACTTTGGTAGCCACACTAAGGATTAGCAAATAAAGGCCACAATATAACTTCATTGTGAAGAGAATACGACAAGAAGAAACGACGAAGATGGTTAAGATGAAAAACACGGTGGGTTGCCAACCGATCAAATGAAAATAAAATCGTCAAGCAAAAAAAATCCTACTAGCGGAAGGTTTATATCTTTTTTATACAATAAAACAGAAGTCAATTGACAATTTTGTGAGTGACATGTGTCATTCGAATTTTTTTTTTCAATTTTCAATTTATTTTCAAAAGAATTGCATAAAAAGAATTATTACAGCTAAGTATTATTCCACTACTTCCATAAACAGTTTCCATTTGCCACTACACTAAATAAATAACCATCACATTTTACTTTTACAAACTGCAAACAAAATTCACGTTAGTTTTTATATTGTGCAAAACCAATAAAAATGTCTGTAATATTTTCTGGGTTTGTTTAATAGATGATAGTGATAACTTCGTAGAGCATCAAGGTTGGAAAATATGTGTTTTTTGCTCTGATGTAAGTATTGTTTATTACATTTTCTAACACTGTATTGCTTTGTTTATTACTCTATTCTTTTGAATAGTGATTAATATATTTATATCAAATGGTTTTTTTCCAAAATGTGCAGACAAAGAGAAAAGTTTTAGGATGAGTATCCATCAAAATACAGTATTCTCAGGTTCTCACATATGGCTGTTTTATCTCTATTTTTTTTTTAAAATCAAAGGTTAATCCATCTTATCTCTTATACTAATAATCCATTCAAGCACTTTTTGATATGTACGTTTCTTTGTATATTTTACTGTCTTTAATTTTTTTAATTTATTTTTTGTTATAATTTGGAAAAAGTCAAAACGAAATCAAAATTTGATTCAGTCATCCAAGTGTTTTTGTTCATCTTCCATTCAAATTGAAATATCATTAGACATTATTTTGCCCATGCAAAGCATGGACCACAATACTAGTAGATTTATAAACCAAAGCTATATAACAAAAAATATATTCAAAGATCTACAAAACATTTGTCTCATCTCTTCTCTGTAAAATGTTTTGGAGAGACAAGATAGGAAAGAGAAATGATTAAATGGTTTTGACTGCTTGTGAGTATTGTTAATATATTTTGATAAGTATGTTAAATTTCAACTAATACATGAACAGTTTATCTTAAGATTAGTTGATTGAAGAGTTAAGATTAGCTCCATTGTACATATCTTCATATTTAGAGTTTCAGTTATACCTCAAATTTAGGGTTAGATATAAAAAAGGAATTACATATAAATACTTAACTAGTAGATTTTAGGTAGTTTACACAAAAAACAATTATTGTAATCTGAGTAATTCAGGTAAGAATATCAAATATTTTAGATGATTTCCGATATTTCAGATAAACTGTTTGAATAATTTGGTTTTTGTAATTTTTTTTTCAAACAATTTCAGATATAAATATTTAATTTAGAAATTATTTTAAAATCTTTTGTTATTACAAAAATGAATATAAATAATATTCTTAATTATATAAATCACATTACATGTATTTATATGTACATTCAGTTCTCGGTTTAATTACCGTCTAGTTTAAATAATTTGGATACATGAAAACATGAAACATTCAAATATTTATGATTATTCGGTTTGGCTTAGTGTCTCTCATTTTAATTTTGTTTTATACTTTGGTTCGGGTTAAAAATAAAGGAGCCTAGTTTAACATACAAAAAAATCTAAAATAATTTGTAAATCGTATTCAAAACCTTAAAAGGAAATCGAAGAGTATCCAAAACATTACCTTAGTCTAGCTATATTTTAGATTCCAAGAACAAGAATTAGGTATTTATACAGACTTTTTTTGGTTTTACGTTTGCTAGCTTCCTTATTTTTATCAGTTGATATTAGATTTATTACATTTTGGTGGTATTTTCACTCAGTAATGGCGAAATAGCTTTAATGATATCTATATTAGGTCAACTTAAAATTTCAACAATCATTTAATTAAATTTAACAGCTAAGTATTATAATAAATTTTAAAATCTAACAAATTGAGAACACTTTGTTTTTAAAACAAAAAAATTTTAATTTAGATAAAGATGAACACTTTTATCACCAAATAAAAATCAAGCCGATATAAAATATAAACAAAAATTAAATTATATTTCTATTTTAAACAATAAAATTGTGCTTTTAAAGCAAGGATGAGAATTTTGTATAGGTTAAAAGCAAACAATAATATCTTAGATAAAATACACAATATATTTGAGTTATTCCAACCTATAACTTCTTTCACAAAATTGTATAGTTAGGTTAAATAACATTTATGTAATTCAATGAATGTCTTTATTTTTACGTAGACTAGGTAATTCTCCCATGCTGATGCGCATAATAAATATTCATAACGCAAATATATTATAATAGTTGACTAATATTTTACTTAAAATTTTAAAAATTATTTTATCATTTATATTAATATTATTATATTGTTTCAATTAGACATGTAATTTTGGATATATAATATACAGTCATTTTAGTTATCACTTGATTATATTAGATTGCATGTACTTCTCCTAATTTACTATAATATTGTTTTTTTTGTTCAAAATACATTTAAATTTTGATTAACTTTGTTATTTTCATTTAGGTTGGTTATTATCTTAGATATATAAATAGTTTTTAGTAAGAATATGTATAACATGATATATAAATTGTTTTAAGAATCAAATAGAAAAAATTTAATTAAAGTGTCGATCGATTCAAAATTACATAAATGAATATAAAGACAATATTTTAAAATCTTATGCATATATATTTTACAAAATAACTAAAATGTAACAGTTAATATTTTATTTTTATTTATTAATATGTTTTAAGGCATCCTGTAATTTATATGTATAAAAATAAATAAACTATTACTATCAAAATAATTAAGTTTTATTTTACTTAGAACTTTAATTTTGAATATAAAAATTAGATTGGTTTTTTGAATATATTAAAGTTACATATATTCTATCAAATCGAAGTACAATTACGTTTGATTCTTATTAAGCCAAATTAGATTGGTCTTATTTATCACATTAGTTCAATTTTCATCTTAAATGTGTAAGAAAGATTTGTAATATTGTAATGGATTTTATATATGTTTATTTTCCAATAAATTTTTTTAAAAATAAAGCGATGATCAGTAGTAAATTGCATAAAGTAAAATAACCAATAAATTTACAAAATTCATGCTCACTATATCAATCTACTAATATTAAAGGGCAAATAAGCTGGATGGAGAAGGGTGCCATGTCCTCAAAGAAAATAAGCCAATCAGGAGTGTTTAAACTTGGGCTTCGTCGATGGTTTTAATTTTGAATGTGGGCTTGATAAATTTTAAATTAACCCATTTGGATCCAGATGATAAACCAAAGTCGACGAATGCTCCTTCACCTCCACCACTTCGTCTTCTCCGATTGAAAGCCAAGAAACCGTGCAGTAATCAATCAACTCTTCACAATCAATACCTTCGTTATCAATCAATCAATACCCTCTTAATGATTTCATTTCACCTCCCTCTTTTTCTACTTCTTTATATGCTTATCTTCTTTCCTTCCTCCAAACCAAAACCTAGAACCGTTTAAAGCTCAAACCATGGCGATTAAACGAAATGGGAAGTCCCCTGTCTCCTCCGAAACTGATAAAAAAGTCATGTTCTTCAAGGATGTCTCTCTAGGTCATCATAAAACTCAGTTACGATTCAGACTCATCCATTTCTGGGAGGCTCGGAATCCGCTAAGTAAGACACTTATTGGCCTGGAAATGCTCCTCATCGACGAGCAGGTACGTCAATTCTCCAAAAAAATAGTTTGGACTTATTTATTTGAAAACGTCATACTCTTACTTATTTTCCTTTGTGATTTGTTATTGTTCAAATCGACTATAGGGAACAGTCATTCAAGGATTCATCTCACCAGGACGTATCAGGAAATACTTGCCTGATATGAAACAAGGATCGGTTTACAAACTCATCAACTTCTACGGATCGAAAAACAAATCGAATTATCGGGTTGCTGATCATATCGCAACCGTGTCTTTCTCTTGGAATCTGAGATGTCGGTTCTTCACGAGTTTACCATCCCCTTTGACGAAGACCGTTTCAGGTTTCATTCATATGAAGATTTTGAAGCAAACTGTGATCTCAAGGGTGATCTACGGTGAGCTTTCTTATTTTCCATATCATCTCTCAGTTGCATTGTATTATGTTTTTGAGTAGTTTATAGACTTTCTTCCTGCTTACGAAAAGAAATTTAGAAATTTTTTGGGTTAAGTAATTAGTTAAACTTTTTAGAGTTTTTGGTTTCTCTTGATCATTTTCTGAAGTTTCTCTTAAAAGAGGAACATGTCGTTGAATTATTTACGGTCGTTCGGTTTGTAAAGTTAGTTAGTATATTTTAAGAATTTTAGTTAACCATTTAACTTATACTCTTCATGAACATTGTAATAGATGTTGTTGGACACATGAAGTTGGTCAATGGACAGACTCTTATTGAGCGTCCCATCCTTGACGAAGTGGAGATAGCCACCACTCGGAACATTTTGGTTCATGTGCAATCATATGAGTAAGTTTTTTTTTTCTTTTTTTTTCAAGTCACCATCTTTGGTAGTTGCTAAATCTGTTAGAGCTTATTTCTTGCAGTGGACCTGTTATGAAGCTCTACCTTTGGGACCAGGCTGCAACCGAATTATGTAAAAAATTCAAAACCTATGAAAACACTCCCTCAGTGATTTTGGTCACAACTGTTAACAACAAATGTCTCAGAGGTTAACATTTCTCTCTTTAATCTCATATTTTCACCCAGTTAGTTCATTGAAGCAGAGCACTTATACAACTTATATATCTTCACACTGTTATTTTAAATGCACATTTCCACTCATTGACTTTTAGTGTTTCTTCCATTATTGAACAGGTACCTTTGCTCTGTCCTCTATGTCCTCCACACGGGTTTTCATGGACTATGATGTCCAACCAACCATAGATTATTTCACTTGGTATGTATCCCCGTTTTCAGCATCTATTCTTTCACAAATTCGTGTGAAGCGCACACTTACACCTATTGCAATGATTGACTGAAGCAGTGTTTTTTTTTGTATCAGGTTGGGCTCTAACCCAGGGATTGCTAATCCGGTTAGTTCAGAGGTGGTTACTAAGCGTGAGTCACTGCGCCTACATCAAGCAGGAATCTGCAAAGGTAAGACTGAAGCTAAATATTTCTTACACATTATGAAAAGCTTAAATATTTATATCACTTTCTCATACACTGTCGCAGGATGCCTTTTTTGAATGCACGGCTACGATTGATGATGTTGTGCATGGCTCTGTTTGGTACTATATTGGATGCAGTGGGTGCCATTCTAAGGTTACCAACGGCCCAACTTCTTTGATTTGTGCAAACAAGAAATGTGGGAAGGTTAACCTAGCTGGTGTTGCACAGTAAGGACTCTCGCCTGGATATTCAATTGTGCTTTCACTGGTATTAGCTTCTGATTCTTTCTTAACAGGTACCATGTAAAGATATCTGTTTATGACAACAGTGACCAAGCTGCTTTTGTCTTGCTTGGTGATGCTGGTCGACAGTTGACTGGAAGGCACACATCGGAATTGGTTAGCAGTTACTTTGAGGTAACTAAACACTGTTGTAATCTATACTCTCAATTGATTTAAACTCACACTGTTGTAATTGAATGCAAGGTTAATGAAAACAAAGGAGCTGACCATGATGTGCCTGTCCCGGATGCTCTACTCAATATCATCGGGCAAAAACATAAGTTTTGTGTGAAGCTTACAGGTCACAACTTCTCAGGCAATACCAAAGCTATAACTGTCACCAAGATCCTCTCTCTAGACACTGCACCATCCACTGAAGCCTCGGTTGGAAACAACATTGCTGCAACGTCCGAGGAAACAATCCAGACTGGAACTTCTGCAGATGAGGGGAGTAAGAGGACGTGTGAGAGTGTTGAATTAGAGAAAGCTAAACGCCCGAGATGTGAGAATTAGAGCTTCCGTTCATCTTCTCAGTTGTTGCATGGTTCATCGCTTTTAGAGTCTTTGTTTGTCAGGTTATTGACTTGAGATTTCATTTCAGTTTTTTCCTTTTCAGAGTTTTTTTATCTTGCAAACCTCTTATCTACTTTGAATCATTATTAGCTAATAATCATGTTTATTTCTTTATTACTCCGTTTCATCAGAATTACTATGCCCAGTTTCTTATGTATAATTATTCATAAACAGGTAGTAAGGTTTTATTTGAGGAACATTGATGAAATGAAATGCAGATAATTCAGGGTTTAGAAGAAGGAAGAAAGAATGCATATAATTCAGGGTTTAGAAGAAGGAAGAAGCAAAGATATGATTTAGTGATTATCACTGACCAAATAAATTTAGGATCACGTCAAATATAACTCTTTGAAATTACCTAGTTATGCAAACATTTGACAAACGTGATTGACGGCATAATTTTAGGAACTAGACATCAAGTCAAAATCAAGTAATTAAATACTATCTTCTTCATAATATATACGGTTTCTAAATCCTTAGTAATAAAATCATCCTTTAAAAAGTAAACCAAAGCACCTAAGCACTTAGCTTCCTCTTTCACATTTTTTAGCGTAAAAGTTCCTCTCTCATATGTTCCAAATCGGTTTGCAAACCACAGTTGGAACTATCAACTAAGATCATATTAAGTCAATCCTCCAAAACAGAATAAGTGAAAACAAAATAAATTTGAAATAAGTCAACCAAATACAATACTTATTTCAAATTACTAATTTATTATCAGATTGAATCTAAGGATCGTCATATCAACGGAATGGAGAACCACCTCCTACCCCCGCCTGTGCAAATTGCAGGTAAAGCAAGTCCTTATACCAGATTGTGTGCATTCGCTGCCTATCAATTCTTCTTTAGACACTGGCAATTTTAATAAACTTCAATAATAGACAATTTTAATAAAATCTGCAGAAATTTTACTATTATTCAATTTATTAAATTAAGTTTTAATATATTATTAATTTCAAGTTTACTACTGCAGGTAAACTTCAACTCTCTTCATCAATAGCTACAAGATTTAACTTTGACTCCTCAATCAAACAAATCAAGCACTTCAAAGGATTGAATAAAAATCCAACCGAAAGAAAAACTCAAGGTGAACCTAGCCTCCTCACTGTAGCTATAGAGAAAGAATACTCTCCAAACCTCTTTCGTTTTTTTTTCATATCTTAGCATTACGTCTTCAAAATAATTATTCCACCAAAGTCTATCCTCATCAATTAATTCATAAAATGGGAAAACCCGTAATACAACGTACAATAAAATCTTAATTAAACTAAACAATGAAATTTGATTTTTTTCATAGATTATCATCTAGAAATCAAAATATTCAAAATCATATTCCGCGCGTAACGCGGACAAAGACTCTAGTACTTTAACCAATTTTATACCTTAGATTTATAGATGGTAAACTGAAAATTATTTTAATCATCTCAAATAGAATAATTCATATTTAGTTAGTTACTTTTATTATGTTATTAGATTGTATAAATATAAAGAAAACAATAAAACTAAAAAATAAAATTAAGTATTAAGTAAAATAAATAGATTTTTTATTGTTAAAATTATATAATTTTTCATTGAGTAAACGAGCTATTTCCTCATGAGAAGTATCGTATAGCACCATATGTCTCCTAAACTATCAGCTCATTCTTTATATCCCCGAGAAAAAAGTTCGAGATCTATTTCCTCACAAAACTTTGAAACAATAGTTATAACCCTCTGTAAATATGTTGTGATAGATGTGGAGCTACAGAGGAATCAATAAATTATGTGTTTTTTGAATGTCCACCAGCGCGTCAGGTTTGGGCTCTTTCAAAGATACCTTCAAATTCACCTATATTCCCCACTTAATCCCTCTTTACAAATATGGATCATTTATTTTGGAGAGTCCAACCGAAAATGGATGATCATCAATTTGCTTGGATCATATGGTACATATGGATGATAACAAAGTCTTTAGTAATTTGGATGTTGACCCCATGGACACGCTCAAATTGGCAGAGACAGAATCAAGACTATGGGCTGAGGCACAAATAGTGAATACACAGAAGCCGGCACAACATGTTGAGGCAGACAATTTACCGTCAATTCCAGGGCGTTGGTGCTTTACAGATGGGTCGTGGAAGGATAATAAGATTTTCTCAGGACAGGGTTGGTATAGCACACTAGAAGGCTTTGATAGTTTGATGGGAGCAAGGAATGTTAGAGCGAGTCTCTCCCCCCTACATTCGGAGGTGGAGGCTTTGATATGGGCAATGGAATGTATGAGAAATTTACGGTAGTTAAGGGTCACATTTGCAATGGATTGTTCTCAAATGGTGAAGATGGTGTCGGAACCAGAAGAATGGCCTGCTTTTGCGCATTATTTGGAAGATATAAAGGCCCTGAAAGAAGTCTTCCTCAGCTCAGAGATTTTTCATGTTCCAGGAACGAAGAATTTAAAGGCGGATATCCTAGCACGAAGTGTCAGGAAACAACAGTATTTCGTCGTTCACATGGATGCAGAGCCACCTTTATGGATTATAGAGTCGTTTTGAGTCTGTTTCTTTGCTGATGCCAAAAAAAAACCCTCTGTAAATATAGTTAGAAACTCCGTTCCCCATAAAATTGGATTAATCGGTTAACTTGACTTAAGTAATACCAAAAATATTAATAAAACCGGCTGTAGATCAATAAATAACCTGATTAAAAACTTGAATCAAACCAGTAACTAAATTCCCAAACCCAACCCTATTAACCCAAACCCAACCTTATCAACCCTATTTTGGATGTTCTTTGCTGTTGTTGTTGATGTTCTTAGCATCTGAATGATTGTCTCGCAACAATTTGTTTGCTGCGGTTGACGGCAATAAGTTTGTTGGTTTGAGGAGAAGAAAATAGAAAATTCAGACACAGTTTTGGAAGATCCAGATATTACTCTTTACTCTTAACTTTCGTAATAATATGAAGAAAAGAGAATCGAAACTGATAAATCGATTTTATGGTTCTTGGCTCGATTTGGGATTTAAAAAAAATGGTCACAGGGTTGGTCAATCCTGGTTAAATGTTAAGTTCCCAACCGGTTTTGGGTTCTATTTCTGAATTTGTTGGTTTGGTCTTGCGATTTGTACCAAAAATTATATTGACCAATATCAAATTACGATTCATGGGAAAATAGATCTTGAAATTTTTTATCGGGCATATTGATACACTAAAATCGTGTCTTATTATAATGCAAGCTAACAGTGTAAAGGTAGTATTTGAGGTTCCATTCCAGAGGACCAGTTTACACTTTATTCTTATGAGTTCTTAATTTCGCTAAAACAATGATGGGATTTTTGATTTGAGGGTAACGTGCAAAACAAGTAAAATAATGTAAAAGTGAATTCAACTTAAAAGAAGCCAGCCTAGGGATACTTCATCGGGTGCTAATACTTGTGAGCTCAACAATTATTCAAGTGCTAATAAGAACAGGTCTAGAACTCGGATCACTCAAGTAGAACAGCCCACTGTCGTGGTACTGCTCCATACGCTGATCGATCTTGATACCTAAACTTTCGTTTGGATCAAGACACGACAGTAAGCAATAGATGTTGGGGTCAAAATCGGTCACGACAAAATCAAACGTCAGAAACTTCTCGAAAAATATCATCCTTTGAAAAAGACAAATAAAAAGAGCTCAAGAAACCTAAATCGAGTTTCAAATCATTTTCGAAGAGGAATCAGAAAGTAAAAAATCTCGAGAGAAACTACTATACGACGAAACAATTACAAAGGTTCGATTGTCCGAACATACCGACAGACTCACAAAACGAACGAATCAGGCCAAGCAAGACAACCAACTCGCCATTTTGGCGAGTTGGACGAGCCCCAACTCGCCAAAATGGCGAGTTGGATTTAGATCACATCCAACTCGTCATTTTGGCGTGTTAGATCACATCCAACTCGTCATTTTGGCGTGTTAGATCACATCCAAGTCGCCAAAATGGCGAGTTGGGTCAAAAAAAAAAAAGGAAAAGAGAGGCCAAAATGGCGAGTTGGACAAAAAGCATGGCCAACTCGCCATTTTGGCGAGTTGGATCCCTTTGGACCTAGCATGATGGCCAACTCGCCATTTTGGCGAGTTGGATTGCTCAATCAGCCTTCATCCTATCCTCATGACTTTGTCCTTCGGAATCGGATCGAGCTCTTTCTTGTTCCATCTCAATCGAAGCCACCATCGGAACTTTACGATAAAAACCGCAAGAACTTGTTTCCGTTTATAGAATTCGAATTGATTGTATAGAATGGCAACAGTTGACTAAACACCTTGAACTGCCTCCACTATATGATAAATTCGAGTTTTCATAAATCAACGTCATCTCTTAAAACACGCTATTTCGATAAAATCGAAATAAAATGCTTAAGTCGGAAAATGGACCGAATGGGTCCAGAACACGGCTAAAAGCCCACTCTCGATTTTGTGCAGAATCAAGCCCAATCGGTATGACGGTTTATCTTTTGCTATGCAAGAGAAGATGAATGTCAAGTTTGGAGGATAAATGTTAAGTTTCCAAAGATAAACAGAAAGATCAGAGAGAAATGGAATATTTCCGCAGTGCGATAAACTCGATCGAGGGCAGAAAGGGAAAGAGCAAACGGCCTTAGGAGGTGTATATAAGGATATCGAGGTTGAAGATGCAAAGGGATTCGAACTCACAACAAAAAAACTTAGCATCTAGAGCAATAGGCTATTTTTCGTTTTTGTCATCGAGCTACGACTCAACTAGGTTTTTGCAGTCTTAGGTTGTTAGAACTAGGAAACTCGCCGGCAGCTCTCGCAGCCAAGGGTCTTACCTTGTTGTAACGTTTTCTCACGGATTCAGAATAAGACCTACTTTGCTCTCTTTTTGACTCTTATATTTTTCTATTATTTTCGTGTCTTGATTGCTCGGCGCGTGGTTTAGCAGATATCCGGGACCACTGGGAAATTAGGGTTTTCCTAACTTTCCTAAATCGAAGGAAATCGACAGTGCGAATTTTGGTTCCCATAATAGAGATCAAGTCCGATAGGTTCACCAAACACCCTAATATCTACTTTCGCTGATTAGGGATGCTAGGCTCATTCATAACATGTCTAGCAACATATTACATGATTAATAAATAGATTAAACCTAAGTTCATACATTAAATGACCAGATTAATGCAAGCAGTAAGGATGGATATGAATGAAGACAGTAGAATGATTCACTTATCTATGTTTAGCTCACGTGATTAACACCCTAGAACCTTAGACATGCTAGCCGACTACTCAGACATGACACAAGAAAAAACAAGCATCAATACTAAATAATACTGCATAAGAATAATAGAAACAAAAAGATGGTTCAAGGTAATCTTCTCTGAACGAGAGAGATGGAGTCGTCTCCCTTTACAAGGTAACAAAATCACAATATGAAAAGCTCTAGAGTTGTTTCTCTGTGAAAAAGGAGCGTAGAATAATAATAGAAGAAGGAAAAAAGAAGATATATGGAAGCCACAGGCGGCTGGGAGAGAAAATATAGAGATTAGGGTAAATCCCGAAATAACTTGTAGTTTCCTTAAAAATCTCTGCCGTTGGAACAGGTACTCGGGTGCTCTACTCGATCGAGAACAGCCATCAAATTGCTCAGCGTGAAAATCACCAGATTGCACTCTTTTCTACCTCTTTTACTCCAACTGGTCCATGCCCCATCCAATGCAACTCCAGACCTGTAATGACTCGAAAAAAACTAGAAAGACTCGATAAATACTTGAAAACCAATAGAAAACATATATACAAGATTCCAAAAACACCATACATCAATTATATAGAATGAGCCGATAGTTTGAGAGACATACAGTACTATAAGATATTTCTCATGGGAAAATAGTCTGTTACCCCATTTTTATTCAACTAATGATTAAGAAAAAAAAATAACATTTCAATAATACTAATTATAAAATACTCTTAGGCAACTAAAGGTATCTTGATTTATTACTTTGAAATTATATTTTATATTGTTTAAAAGTTAAGATTATGTTTTATGGCATATTATTTTTTCTTCATAACAAAATTATTTTTGTCAACTTTTATTTTTGTGAAACTATGTTATATAAAATATTTTTTCCTTTTTATGATAAATTCTATTTTGATTTTATAAATATTTATTTTTATTATATATATTATTTGGAAAATATAAAAATTAAAAATAATTTTTAATAATTGTAACTGTTTGTAATATTTTTAATTCATTAAAAATATTTATGTAATAAAATTTTGTATGAATTAATGTAAAATCGACATATACAAAACTGATTTCTCAAGTAATATTATAGAGATACACGATAAAGTTTGATGAAAACATTTGATAAGACCTAATAGAGACCTAATAGAGTTGATTACACTTAAGGACATTTTTTGACTTTCTCTTACATCCAGAGACACTTCTTACATGTGACACACTTTGTTGTGGGTCAGCGACATATTCTAGATAATTTTACCCTTAATGAAAACGACATTTGTGGACGGATAATGCGTGGATGAGTGATTTATGGACATAGTATATGTGGACGGGTGATATGTGGATGAGTGATGAGTAATGTGTGGACATGCGATGTTAATGTGTTTTATAGTAGATAACTTGGACAAACTCTCTGTTTTGATTACAAATAACTATATCATAATATGTGGACATGGAATCATGTTACCGAAGTTATACCACAAAACGTGGATAATGACTATGTTATCGTCACCAGCATGATCGATTTCAGGTTCCAACTCGCTAAAGATGTGCAATGGTTCGGAGGATGAGATTTTTAGTGAGTTAAAATCAGAACTCAATCGTGGTGGTGACGTCAGCGGTGCCAGTGACATAACGGTGGAAAGGTGATTATGTGATTTCTCTTTTTCAAAAACTATGCCGAAGAAATTTTTTTAAAGGTATCAACCAAGATGTCCATGTCCACAAGTAATCTGTAGTTTTACTATCCACGTTTTGGTATCCACGTCCACATTTAATTTTGTTTATAAGTTGAAATATATATATAATATATATGTATGAAAATGGATCTTAAAAGATAGAGAATTTTATATTTAACTTATTATGATAATTACTTTTATTTAATATATTTTAGAATTTGAAATAAAAGTAATTGAAAACAGTAGTGGAATAAAAAAAATAAAGTGGAAAAAAAGAGGAGAGGAATTCTTGTGATGAGAAGAAAGCATATGACAATTCATTCTCTTTAGTTTATAGTCATAAGAGTCTTTTCTACAAGGAAAAGTGTGTCTCATGTGCTATGTGTTTTGTAGTATTATTGTAATGTGAGAAAGTGTCTCTAGGTGTAAAAAATGGGAAAATTGGCTAATCGAGACATATCCAAGAATAATTTGTCCACCTATACCTTTCACCATATTGTTTTTGTCTCAATATACTTTTGATTTTATAACTACAAAATTAACCTTCTAACTAAATAAAAAAGGATAAATAATTAAGTTTTGTTAACTTTAATAAATAACTATATTTCTGAAAAGAAAAATTAAAATTAAATTTATGTTGATTAATTAATTTCATTAAATCCCTCAATAACTAAAGGGCTTCATTCATTGTTTTCTCCGTCGCTGTTATCACGAGATACAGAGGAACTAACGAATGATGAGGTGATTCTCTGGTGGATTCCGGCCTCTCTCCGCCGCTCTCCTTCGCTATCCGTCTCTCTTCGTTGCTCTCTGACTCTCTCCGTCGCTGTCGCTCTCCGTTCTCTCCGTCGTTATCGCTCTCCGGCTCTCTCCGTCGTTGTCGCTCTCCGGTTCTCTCCGTCGCTGTCTCTCTCCGGCTCTCTCTGTCGCTGTCGTTCTCCGGCTCTCTCCATCGCTGTCGCTCTCCGGCTCTCTCCGTTGCTGTCGCTCTCCGGCTCTCTCCGTTGCTGTCGGTCTCTGGCTCTCTCCGTCGCTGTTGCTCTTCGGCTCTCTCCGTTGCTGTCGCTCCGACTCTCTCCCTCCGGCTCTCTCCGTCGCTGTGTTCTCCGGCTCTCTCCATCGCTGTCGCTCTCCGGCTCTCTCTGTCGCTGTCGCTCTCCGGCTCTCTCTGTCGCTGTCGCTCTCCCGCGCTCTCCGTTCTTTGGCGTTCTCCCCATTAAGTGTAATTTACGTTCTGAACAAAGGATAAATTTGAATAATATCAGTTAAGATTGTTTCCTAGATTTTCTCAGATCTAAAATCAGAAAAATCGTAAATATAGAATACATATTCTAGAAAAAATAGAACACTGAAATAAGGTTACAATATAAATTCTAATCTATTTAGAACATTGTATAAAGGTAAAAAAATATATAATTTTATCTGTGATATAAGATAGAGTAACGGATAGAATAGAGGCAAACGTTTTCTATATTTTTTTACAATGAAGTTAAGAACTTATAATATGTATTGTATCTTATAAATAACAAATTATTTTGGTTAGAATTGAATCAAACGTATTCTATATTTTTATAGATTGCAGAGAAGATGTTGGAATACGAATACTAACTTTGATACAATATTGAAGACAAGTTAGAACATCTATTCTATCCTTATAAAAAGGGTTATAATATATATTCTAACAAATGTAGAATAACACATCCAAATTTTGTTTGCATTTCAGTTTTTTTTTTATATCAGAAATCTTAAAATATTCTCATGATTTTATTGACTTTTTCATATTTTTCTGAGCTATATAAAATTTTAAATAGTTATTTTCATTATTATAAGGGTAATTATGTCTAAAACTAACAAATTAATACAAATATATAAAGAGACAAAAGCATCTTCGTTATGGTCCATTTTCCTAATTTTCCCGTAAAAAATTGGACCTAAAAAACATTTGATAAGACATTGAATAACACATACCACGCGACAAAGCGGTTCCTTAATGTCGCAATTTTTTTTGCAACTCTTGTTGGGTAAGTAATTTGATGACACGTATTTGGAAATGGCGCAAGAATCATTTATAAAACGTTTTCCTTTATTTCCGACAATGGCACCGTCGTCTGTCGTAAGATGTAACTCACAACTTTATTCCTTTTTATGGTTGTCAAATGTTATTCTTTTGTTAGTTTTGTTAGTTGTCAAATGTTATTATTTTGTTAGTTTATTCCATGGAAAAAAAGAAACATACTTTTATAGATGAAAAAGTATGATTTATTTTCATATAGATAATGTGAAGGTTACAAAACGATAGTTTCAAGGTTTTGTTTCTTTATATGTCACTACTAATACACATGGCCGGTACTGATGACAAGTCAAGCAAGCATTGGCTTCCGGGCAGGTAGTTTGTAAATTTTTAATTTTTGAAAGGATAAGGAGGTTTAGTTGGTTTGACGTGGATTAGTGGTTGCTGATTTCCTGAGTTCCATAGGCAAGCATCACTTCACTATTTTCACTCTTTCAAAAGTCATAGAATCAAATTATGTTTTCCATATTTTGTATTACTATAGAAATAAAAAGTTATAATCAAATATCAACCAACAAAAATCAAGCAAGCCTTCATTGTTTTTTTTTTGTTTTTAATCAAATATTACTAAAATAGATATTATAGAATCATAGAATTTTGAAAACAATAAATACGTATATCCATTTTTCTTTGTTTTTCAGCTTAGTTATTTTTAATGAGTATATTTATATCTATTATTAAGTTGTTTGAATGTTAATAATTGATGGTGTTCGAAAAGATATATGTTATAATGTTAATGTGCTTTATGTAGAATACATTTTTGTAAAAAACTTTTTATAAAAATTTAGGACCAAAAATTCTATGCCGCTTCTAATTTGATAAATTTCAGGACTCGCATATCTTTTTTTAAAAAATCTACATCGCAAATCTATAAACTATTGGCAATAAGATTTTTCTGCAACCAATATATAATGCGGTTTGAAAAAATCAGTTGTACATCAAAAATATACGCCATATTTTAAAAGAAAAAAAAATCAGAGGTTGGAAAGTATATGGATGATGTGAACAAACGCAAATACATGAACTAGCGGAAGTTACGATAACACAAGAATCTTATTTAATTTTCGAATGCTTAAGATTACTATCTTCTTAAATTCATTAAGATCTCCATAAATCTAACCAAAAACAGGAAACAAAGAAAACTCTCAATTTTATTAATCAAATAAAAAATTAAATACAATTCTAGACACAAAAGACCTATTTATATGAAAATCAAATAGTTTATAAACTATTAAAAATCCTTAAAATAATTCCAACATATAAAAATAAATACCTAAATAAATATTAAAGTAGATAAATATAACATTTAGAATATATCCAAATACTCTCTCTGTATCATGGGCCAAGCTATGGCAAGCTTATATATGGGCTAAAACTAGCAAACATTTAACGTGATATTTGTAAACACATTCAGCAATGAACGAAAAATGTTAAAAAATTGAAATACTATCTTAGAACATGGATCAAATGGAAATGGCAGTGGCAAGACTAATCCACTAATTTATATCATTACTCTGAACTTTCATTAACTAATTAGACTATAACTAAACATTAATGAGGTCAATTAGGTTCACTAATCACTCTACCATTAATTTTTTATTTGTTAAGGAAGAAACTCCAATTTACAATTGGCTCAAACATATTGATGCAGCGTCATCATCATCTTTGGCGCCAACTCGAAGATTCGAAAGACTCTTTACTTATGGATTTGGTTTTAACGATATTTCCTTATTTCAATAGATTTTGTTTTCCTTTTTCTTAATGGCGGTTTATAATGTCCTTATCCTTATGGGGTTTGTCCTAAACGGATGAATATATAAACAGAGCCTTGTTTTCTTTATTGATCACGTTTTAAATTTTAATAAGAAGAGCTTTGCATTTATCCCTTGTTCGATTCGATTCAATTCATTAAACAAGAAGTTGGTCTTAAGGAGCTATCGAAAGAAACCCTTAAGCGATCTAAGAACAGGTCTCGAAGAACCCTAAATTCTTAGATCGATCATTCACCCATTCGTACGCTGCGCCAGGTTGGTATCAGAGCTTTGCTACGCTCCGAAACTTCCTCAACCGCTACGATGGTTAGGAAAACTCGTTCTCAGCAATACCAAGCTGATGACGATATTCCTGCTACCCAACAATCTGTCCATGAATTACAGCAACAGATCGCCACTCTGACAGCAGCCGTAGCTGCTTTATCAACGCAAAGGGCTACACCTGCAACTCACTGCAACGATCAGCTTTCCACCCATGGTACCTCCGACAACGACGATGACAATTCGTTTGCTCCGCTTCGGCAACAAACACGACGACGTCGACGTCCCAATATCGATGATTCTGATTCGGACGATGAGGACAACGATTATGCTTGGAAAACTAGCTTTAAAATCGAGTTATCAGAATTCAAAGGATCTACGAATGCAGAGGATCTATTAGATTGGTTTGTAACTGTGGAAGAAATTCTTGAGTTCAAACAAATCCCTCTGGATCGCTGCGTACCACTCATTGCAATCCGGTTTCGAGAACGAGCAGTAGCATGGTGGTCTCAGATCAAGACAACTCGTGCACGTTTAGGAAAATCAAAAATCATGGCATGGAGCAAGCTAAAAACGGAGATGCAGAAAAAAATTTCACCATACAACCATGATCAGCTGATGTTTCAGAAGTTCCAAAACCTACGTCAAGGATCTTGAACCGTTGATGAGTACGCAACTGATTTCTTTAAGATGATTAATCGGATTGAGTTACGCGACACTGAAGAACAGCTAGTGATGCGTTTTATTGGGGGATTACGCCAGCAGATACAATTCACACTAAACCTGTTTCGCCCTCAATCTATATCAGAGGCTCATCAACAAGCAATCACTGTTGAAGCTCAAACATGTAACGGGTATCAAGCATGGGGCTCTACTCGGCAAGCAAGGAAAAACACTGCTCCATCAACAACACAAGCTACCGACACAACTACGACCAAGTCTGAGACAGCAATCGTCCCGACTAATTCCACTCTACCCCCGCGTGCCGGAGGGTTACGTTGTTACTCTTGCGGAGAAGCTGGTCATCGCCAATCCGCCTGCCCATCTCGTACTCGACGAGGGTTGCTCACCGGAGAAACTCTTCAGGACACAAACCCAGTCTATGATGAAGAACCAGACGAAGAAGAACTCATCGAAGAAGAAGAAGAACTTTTACCAGACACGGGTCGTCTTCTTGTAGTTCGCCGGTCATTTCTCACTCCTAAGTCGGAAGAACAGTTTCCTCAAGGCAACAGATTATTTCAGTCACGTTGTACGATTAACGGATGCGTATGTTCGTTTGTCATCGATTCGGGAAGTAGCGAAAACGTCATCGCAGCTGACGCCGTTACTAAACTACAGTTACATGACGAGCCGCATCCAACTCCATATAAACTCACGTGGCTTCAGCAGAACCATGACCTCATGGTAACTCTGCGTGCCTTAGTTTCTTTCTCTGTTGGTACTTCTTACAAAGACCAAGTCTACTGGGACATTGCACCTATGGATGCTTGCCACCTGCTTCTTGGACGACCTTGGGAATTCGATCGTCGCATAATGCACGATGGCTTTCTCAATACATACAGCTTCACCTTCGGTAACCGCAAGTTTATTCTCAAACCATCCCCACCAGATACCAATAAACCCAGCAACAACAACTCGACGAACACGGTTTTATTTCTTCGACAGACACCGTTTCTCTCTGCAATGCACGAAGCTGGAATGGTTCTCGCAGTGGTCACCAAACCGAAGGTCGTTGTACCTCAGGTTGAGATTCCAGCGGCCTTTACAGCTATTCTTTCGGAGTTTTCAGACGTCTTTCCTGACAATCTTCCAGATGGGCTTCCTCCACTCCGAGATATCCAACACCGTATTGATCTCCTTCCTGATGCTTCTCTGCCCAACCGATCTCATTATCGTATGAGTCCAAGTGAACATGAGGAATTGCGTCGCCAAGTAGAAGACCTTGTTGCCAAGGGTTTTCTCCGTGAAAGCCTTTCTCCTTGTGCAGTTCCTGCTCTTCTCATACCAAAAAAGACGGTTCCTGGAGAATATGTGTTGATAGTCAAGCCATAAAAAAAATTACGGTTCGTTATCGCTTCCCGATTCCATGTCTGGACGATTTGCTTGATCAAATAGGCACGGCAACTGTTTTCTCAAAGCTCGACCTCAAGAGTGGTTATCATCAGATACGGATCAATCCAGGTGACGAATGGAAGACAACTTTCAAGACACGAGAAGGCCTCTTCGAATGGATGGTTATGCCCTTTGGTCTTTCAAACGCGCCGAGCACTTTCATGCGTGTTATGAACCAAGTGCTTCGACCCTTCATTGGAAAGTTTGTTGTGGTGTATTTCGATGATATCTTAATCTTCAGTGCATCCCTTGACGATCATCTACGCCATCTTGCGGAAGTACTAGCTGTCCTGCGACGTGACAAATTCTTTGCCACCTTGAAGAAATGCGAGTTCGGGTCTTCCAGCGTTCACTTTCTTGGTTACATTGTATCTGCACGCGGTCTGGCAGTCGATCCAAGCAAAATTTCAGCTATCCAATCTTGGCCGACTCCCACAACAATCTCAGAGGTCCGTAGCTTCCACGGCCTGGCATCGTTTTATCGACGATTCGCTTCACAGTTCAGTACTCTCATGGCACCTATTACAGATTGTATCCGTGATGGCACCTTCACCTGGACGTTTAGTGCGGCTCAAGCTTTCTCACTTATCAAGGAAAAACTCTGTTCTGCCCCAGTCCTCGCTCTTCCTGATTTCAGTTTGGTCTTCGAGTTGCATTGTGATGCTTCAAAGACAGGAATTGGTGCAGTGCTAAGTCAAAAGGGACGTCCTATAGCTTTCTACAGCGAGAAATTAGCAGGAGCGCGTTCACGTTATAGTACGTATGATATCGAATTTTACGCTATTATACAAGCTATAAAGCATTGGCGGCATTATTTGTTTCATAAAGAGTTCGTCCTCTACACGGATCATGATGCTTTGAAACATTTGAGTAGCCAAGGAAAGGTCTCATCTAGACATGCTTCCTGGATCGTTTATTTAAAGCAATTCACATTTGTCATTAAGCATACATCGGGAGCATCTAATCGGGTTGCAGACGCTTTAAGCCGTCGTTACTCTCTTTTGGCAACATTGCATACGTCTGTCCCAGGCTTTGGAAACCCTGCTGATCTTTATCATGATGATCCGTATTTTGGCAAGATTTATAGAGCCGTTCTCCAGGGAGTTGCTTCTTCCGAATATACTATACATGATGACTTTCTTTTCAGGCGCAATCAACTCTGCATTCCGGACTCAAGCTTACGCCTGCAGATACTCACTGAACTCCATCGTGAGGGTCATATAGGTCGTGATCGTACTCTTCATCTCGTGTATTCTTCCTACTTTTGGCCTTCTTTTTGACGAGATGTGGAGAGATTTGTTGAACGTTGTGTCGTCTGTCAGCAATCTAAAGGCCATGCAACCAACGCATGACTCTACATGCCATTACCAATCCCAACTCAACCTTGGACAGATATTAGTATGGATTTTGTGGTTGGTCTTCCTCGAACTCAAAAGGGTTTTGATTCGATCTTTGTTGTTGTTGATCGATTTTCAAAGATGGTACACTTTATTCCTTGTAAGAAGACAGCTGATGCAGTTCAAGTGGCTACTCTTTTCTTCCACGAGATTTACGAGCTTCATGGTCTTCCGTTGTCTATTGTCTCTGATCGCGATTCTCTCTTTCTAGGACACTTTTGGCGTTCTTTATGGAAGCTTTTGGGTACAACACTTGATATGAGTTCCGCCTATCATCCTCAATCAGATGGACAGATGGAGGTCGTCAACCGCTCTTTGGGCAATCTTCTACTCTGTCTTCTGGGCGACGCGGTTAGCACATGAGATACTAAACTCCCTCAAGCTGAATTCGCCCATAACCACGCTTTAAATCGAAGTACCGGTTACTGTCCTTTCCAGGTTGTATACGGTACTATTCCGCGGGGACCAGTCGACCTTACAGCTCTCCCTGATCGGTACTATTCCGCGGGGACCAGTCAACCTTACAGCTCTCCCTGATCGCACACGTTCTCATGGTGATGCAGCTTCGTTCGTGGAGTCCCCTGCTCCAGTACACTCTTCAACACACACACAATTGGAAGCAGCTGCAGCAAAATATAAGACATCGGCCGATAAACATCGCAGACGCCTCATTTTTGACGTTGGTGATCTTGTTTGGGTTTACCTCACCCGTGATAGACTTCCTGCTCGTGCTTATAACAAACTCAAGTCAAAGAAGATTGGACCAGTTGAAGTATTAGAACGCATTAATGACAATGCATATCGTTTACGTCTTCAGCCGATATCAACACTTCAGATGTGTTCAACGTAAAGTTTTTGTCTCGATATGTTTCTGGCGCCAAAACTTCTGATTCGACGTCGAATCCTTCTTACCTGGGGAGTCCTGATGCAGCAGCATCATCATCTTTGGCGCCAACTTGAAGATTCGAAAGACTCTTTACTTATGGATTTGGTTTTAACGATATTTCCTTATTTCAATAGATTTTGTTTTCCTTTTTCTTAATGGCGGTTTATAATGTCCTTATCCTTATGGGGTTTGTCCAAAACAGATGAGTATATAAACAGAGCCTTGTTTTCTTTATTGATCACATTTTAAATTTTAATAAGAAGAACTTTGCTTTTATCCCTTGTTCGATTCGATTCAATTCATCAAACAAGAAGTTGGTCTTAAGTAGCTATCGAAAGAAACCCTTAATCGATCCAAGAACATGTCTCGAAAAACCCTAAATTCTTAGATCGACCGTTCACCCATTCGTACGCTGCACCACATATGGTACACCTTTCAGACATGATAGTCCTATGGTCTAAATTCTATATGATCAAGTCATATCTCAAATCAAGAATTCTCATTGGATCCAGGCCTAAATATTATAAATCAATCATAAATCCATCCCAATCTACTAAACCCTTAACTTATAAATCAACTACTCAACATGAGAAAGATAGAAAACACAAAAGTTATCAAAGACAAATAACAAGAAATAATGAAATAATTGACAATATATTCCCTAATATTCAAACCAAGCGGATGTGGTTAGATCAGTTCTTAACATAGAAAAACTAAACTTGCGGTTCGAATGTTCTTTAAAATTTATTATAGAGTATTAAAATGAATGGCGTTGACTTAGTTTATTTGGGTCGGATCCAAAAAGAAAAAAAAAAACACAAAGATGGGTATAGCTTTGCATTAATCGATAATCGGGTTATACAGCCGGTGTAGGCCTAGGATTTTTGACGCCCTAAAACAAACAAAAATACTATATCTAATAAAAAATTTCTTTGTTGAATTAACATGGAAATAAATTAAAAATTTGAAGTAAAGTTTTTGATAAAAATATACAGTTTTACTATATGTTTTCTTGGAACACAATATACAATATGTTTAGTTTACAAATATAAAACTGCAACATACAGATGTTAATATTTCATATACAGCATTTATTTTAAAATTGTAAAGTACGCATTAACAAAATAAAATAAATAGAAATAAAAAATATATTAACAATGAAAAAGAATTACCATGGTAAAAGAAAAGACGATGAAACGCTTCATGGTGTCTAGTGCTTTTTACTGAATAAATAGTCGTCATGTTGGTCCAAGTTAGGATCGATTCTCATCAAATGTAAAATTACTAGTTCCTCATGTGGCTAGGTGACATGAGTCTCTATCTCCTATATAGAGCAATCGAGATTGCCTATCATTGGTGAGTAGACTCCTATGAGATCAGTCGGTTGGATATTGACCTACCGAACACGCTTGATTAATAAGAAAAAAGAAAAGAAGATGAACATGTGTAAATAATTGCCCATCCTTGATGGATGTGATACACTCTAAAAGAATCGTAAGTGTAGTTCACTTTCACAAAAAAAAAAAAACAGTTATATTAATATTGATATTAATATTGTTCAGTTAGTTGGCACATGCATGTACATGTTTATATTTTATGCATTGATATATCGACCCTTTGAGCCTACATGGGACAACCATTTTGATACCACAATGAAGATTCACTTTTTTTTTCTTAATTAGTCAATATCAATATTGATGCTTTATAATGGACGCATTATAAAGAATCTAGGAAGGATATATCGACACAACAACTATATCCTTATTGAATTCAGGTTTTTATAGATATTTCACAAGTCGACAAACTCCACATATAGTTAAAGCTAAAGCCTATTTATTTACAAACGAAAACATAACAAAGAGAACCTACTTTTAAAAAAGTTTCCAGTCATCATGTATTTATTTAGAATACTTTTTTTTTATGTGCAGATGAACTGATTTCTACATAAGATTGTATATAAATACACTATATGATTAGCTAACATCTACATACATAGGAAAACGGCCAATTTAAACTTGATCGCTGCTACATGGTCCTGATCCGGATCCATAGCGGTAAAAAGGTTAAAAATGTGGACTTCAAAACATAGCTTTATTTGACTTTGTCTAAAACCGTTCTTGTACCGTTGTACGCAGAGACGAATGCTTGAGTTTCTCAACCGAACAATCCGAGTGTATGTAAAAGGGGCACTTGTATTTTTCACACTCTTTTATGAAGGGATAATGTACAAAACCAAACTGTCTCAGTAAATAGTTATATATATTGTTCCCAAAAAGTCATATCTATGAAGGATCAAATTATCTATAGGTTCTTAATGATTAAAAGGTTTGCTAATGCTTTTACATCAAAAAAGTTTTAAAATGAGTATTAAAACATATATCTTATTATCATTTAATATAAAATTATAAAAGATCTGCAGTGTAGTATAGATAAAACCCTATCTTTATAAGATGATAAAATTATCAATCTTAGAGCCGTTGATGTAAAAGGTAAAATTATATTACTTGTAGACTGTAAGTCTCATCTTTTTCCAATGGTCGATTTGTTATGCCAAGAATCTCAAGAGTTATCAAGTAATTAACAACAGATCATTGCTAAGTAGTTTTGGTATGTTCTCCGTCCATCATGACGTGCATGTACGTGCAATTACTTTCTAGTAAAACATTATCTATAAAGTCAGTTTAGTCTTTGATAAAAAAAAAAAAAAAAAAAAAAGAAGTCAGTTTAGTCTAAACATGCTAATAATTCTAGATCTAACTCCCCCATAAAAAAATGAGATGCATCTGGATCATATATGTAGTCAAATATTTCTTTTGATTATGTTTCACAGCACTATATTAATATTTATATTTGGCAATTTTCAGAGGCATTATCATGGATGATACACTATGATTAGATAATGTCTGACATACGTACACTTATGGTATTTACTTCATTATACATTAACTAAGTGGTGGAATATATAATAGAAATTAAGAGCAATAATGCTAGCCATAAAAAAATAGTTTTCTTCCGTAACCATCACACTTTAGTTCGCAACAATTCGCCACGGTTCATGTATATAGGTTTTCGAAGGTCGCCGTCCCATTCAGTTGCTTTCTCATACTTCATCTTAAAAAATTTCTTTATCAATATTCCTTTCTTCATGTGAGACATTTAATAAATTTCAAAGTTATTCTTAAAAAGGTAAACAAACTTAGGAGTAGGTATTACTTTAAGAAAAGAAAATACTCGATGATGCAACCTTTTCTGTATTGTTGTGCATTAATTAATCTCCTTAAAAGCGAAGAAAACTAAATGTATACAAGAAAATGAGTTATGAACAAAAGGTTGTAGAAAACAAAAATAATGTATTGGGACTTTTAACTGTTATATTGATTGTGTGAAAACAAAAATTAGAGGAGCTAAGTTTAACCTTTTAGCCAAACCAAAAGTTAAGTGAGCCACGAGAAATTAGATGCTATTGCAAATGATTTTGGGGCTATTCGTTATTCTCTGTCATCTTCATCTATAAAATCTATTTAAATTAGGATGTTGTTTGGGATTATTTGTTTGTTCACTCAAATGATTAATCCGAATAGATTAACTTAATGAATTTTTGTTTGTTTGTTTAGTTGTTGTGCATTTACATTTTCATCAAAATAATTTTTTGAAAAGTGAATAAAATAAATTATCTTAATTTAATCTTAATCTTAATCAGTATTAAATTTTAATGGAAGATGCGGATTTTACAAGTCTGCAAGGAAAATGAAATTTTACTATTTTAGCGGAAAATGTCATTTGGCGGATTTGACAGAAAAATATAATTTATGGTTTTGGTGCACACTCTGATTTTACAATTTCGACGGAAAATATGATTTACAATTTTGGTAGGAAAATGCGGTTTTGGTATTAAAAATGTGATTTTTTATTTCTAACAGAAAATATGCCTTTGTGGGTTTGGCTAAATGTTATTACAGTTTTGGTAGAAAGTGCAGTTTTATCATTTTGGAAGAAAAAATAATTTTACAGATTTGGTGGAAAATGTGGGTTTCCGAATTTGGCGAGAATGTGCATTTTAGTTTTGGAGGAAAGTACGATTTTTCAAATGATGAAAAGATGAGTTTGTGGTTTATGCAAGAAAAATGCAGTTTTAAAGATTTGATGGAAAATGTGTATTGTATTTTTTTGTGAGAAAATGAGATTTTGCAGATTGGTAGAGAAAATGAAATTTTGTAGTTTTAAAAGAAAATGTAATTGTATGGATTTGTCGGAAAAATAATTATTTTGGAAAAAATATGATTTAATGGTTTTACTAGAAATATATTATTTTAAAATTTTTGGTGAAAGATCTAAATTACGAAATTTTTGAATAAAAATAATTCATTTGCGTAGTGATAAATTTGTTAATTTTTAATTTTAGTCCGAATCATTCACATTTAGATGCTAGTTGAATTCATCTAGATGGACACTAGAATGATGATCATCTTAATAGAAAACAAATATCAATTCTTATTTTCATCAAGATGGTTCAATTGAATGGGTAAACAAACATGTCTTTGTCTATTGTTCAAAAAACTTGAATTCATTTACAGAAAAGTTTTGGTAATTTCAATAAATTACTGATACGTTAATTTTTTTATGAAATTTGTTCAAATGAATTTAAGAAAATATGACTAACTTTTTTGTCTTTCTCATAATTTCATCTTATTTATATGTACTTTTTTACAAAGCTTTCATTTCCCCCTTCCAAAATATAAAATTTAGATCTGAAGATTTTAAATGTGTATTTTTGTGTTTTTTGTTTAAATCAAATTAAATTTATAGATTCAATTTTTATGTTATTGTTTCGCTATTATTTTTGTTTAGAGATTCTTTTTTGATGTTTTTCAGTTTTAAAGCTATTGCTAACTTTTTTGATATTTAAAATTTTCATATGACAAAACTATTTGGTATAGATTTCAGTAAATGTATGCTAATAAGTCTTTTTCCTTGTTTATAAGTTATTGTATAGTAAAGTTCATTTGAAGTCTATTGAACCATTTGTAGCGATGTCAACCAAAAAACTGAATATATAGTACTTGGAGAACCATATAAGAAAGCAGTTTGGATACAAGGAACTTGTATCTGAGTTGGATATTGATCAAGAAGGCGTTCAGTTACACATTGATAATCAAAACGCATTGTGTTTGGCTAGAAATCAAGTGTATCATGCAAAGATATAAGATCTACTTCATCGGTGAATTCTCACGGGTTTTTAGATTAAAAATAAATAATAAATAAAAGAAGTTGGAGTGAGAAGAGGAATAAATTCTAATACACCATACTTTCAAAATCTCTACCATTCAGCTGTCAAATTGTAAGTGGTTTTGTTTTTCAGAAAATAAATAAAATTAAAATTTTTGATAGAAGATAATAAAATAATAGTAGTTTGTGGTTTAGAAACTCAGTTTAAGCATTTTACAATTTGAGTTAATCTAAGCACATAATTATAAAATTTTATAAAATACGAGAGTTAACAGTTTCTAGAAAAGTTTTACTGAAAAATGTGCATACTTTAGAAAATGCAGTTTGACATATTGACCAAGTCTGTTACAACGGAGAAGTTCAAGTATTGCTTGAATTTGCTCTATATTGTCTGATGCTAAAAAGTAGGTTTTCCACCAGATATTAGATAGGATAAAGAGTTTTATACATATTTTTTTTGTCAAGATGGAGATGTTATTTTGGGAAGTTTTTTTTTTTCTTTTTGGTACTTGTTTTAGAAGTATTGTAAATTTTTATTCACTAATAAAAATGTCAGCATTCATTGGGCCATCGAAGATAGACTTGCTACCAATTATGATTAGGAAAATTACCTTTTTGCAGAAAAAAATTGTTTTCTAAAAAAAAAAAAGAAAACGAGTCTAAAACATTGTAAATTTAATCAATATAGGAATAAATGACTATTTACCTCAATTCATTTTTACTTTAAAGTTTCTTTGCTTTTTTCAAATTTATTCGGATTCATTCTTAACACACACACACAAACACACATATATATATATATATGAAACATCGCAAATTAAAGGTGTATTTTCTTATCTAAACAATACATTTCTGGGAGATATATGTATAGTTCATCCAAACCCATTGCGAATCTGCACGTATATAATTAAGAAGCCGAATCCATTCGGTAATCCTGGTTATAGATGATTTTTTTCTAAATTACATTTGTATATTAAAAGTAACTTATTTATATTATATTTTTAAACATACTCACATGTATTTCTCAATAAAAAAACATACTCGCATGTATGTTCATCTGCGAGTGGATCAAGGTTCTATAAATCTTAATTAGCGTACGTCAAGTCAACTGAGAGGCGCGGAAAAAAAACTGAGAGGTGCGCTATACTATCGGATAGATGAAATTTTATATGTCGGACTTACTACATTTTATCGGGCCAAAATAATGTCTTAACTTATTATATTATTTTTAAGTTATTTTTTTATTTTTCTTAAACTTGATTTATTTTTAATTTATGTATACCACTGAAAGAAAAATAATATTGTAAGATTTCCAAATTTCTTTTTGTGTACGAATCGGTTGAAAGATGATAGTATCTTATTTTGCCTTGTGGATGTAAATAGATACATTTTAAATATAATTAGCCATATATTGCTATTTTATGTTTTATTCTTTTTTAATTTTTAAGAACATTATATTATCTTCCGCTTCATGTAACAATTATTTAGTAATGTGATGACGGCAATAAAGAATGTTATTGAAAACTTAAATATATATAATAGCATGCATGCATATGCGTATACTGGAGTTGGTACGCATGACGAAAAAAGTATGGGTACAATTCTTTAAACGTAATTACAAGAACTCTTCAGGAGACCCTCGATCGTACATCTTAAAAGATTTTAAACATCACAGTGACCTTAGATTCTATGATATTTTGACATGAGTGAAAATAATATTATACATGACAAGAGTGCAACACAAACTATGATCAAATCATGGCTTTGAAGACAAAGGATAAGAGTGATGTTGAGGGTCTGGCCCTCCTGGAGAAAATCTGTTTATTTCACTTCGTGCTGAAATCTCCCCAAGACGCTTTAGTTCAGAAACATTGTATCCTAACCGTTGCAGAAGCTCTTCGCTTTCAGCATCTTTACTGTTCGAAACCCGAACTACCCTCCCTTCTATTCCAGTTACCAATAGACATGTGAGCACAAAAAATAATAGTAATGCCTTACAAGCCATGGTGAGGGATTTTAGGTCGAATGAACTTAGGAAAGATTAGAAGTAGGAGGCTGGGGAGGGACCTAGCTCGACAGTGGAAGATGTGACTAAAGAAGAAGCGTTAAGTGAATCTATATATAGATAAACAGGAGGATAAACAAGATACAATATAATGCAGAGTGGCCACTTTTTTTGAGCAACCTACGAATTGTATATATATAAGCATATTATATATAGTTCCACTGATTAAATATAACTAGCAAGCCCTTTACTCACGGTAGTGGCCATGTCAGTAGCTAAACAGTTGGTAGGCATATATATATATGTATATAATTTGGAGGTACATAATTAGTTTCTATACATTACATATTATCTTCTTTTTTTTTTGGTGTGAATATTACATGTTATCTTCTAATTTTATCTGTATATAGAATAACTTAAATTTTCTCTTTATAGTCAAATATATCCAAAACTGAATTCATACAGTCATTCTCTTTTTTTTTCTGTAACTGTACAGTCATACTCTTACACACTTATAATCGTTTCATTCATATATATTCGTTAAGTTTCTTTTTTATGCAAAGTTAGTAAGAATTTTAAACGTTTGGATTAAATAACTCATGCGCAATTAAATGATGATTTTTTTGGTCTAAAATGATGAAAGATTTGCTAGTTAAAATATATACAAATGGTTTGCCTAACCTTGAGAATCTAAAACAGTGTTTTAAGTTTTTGTAATAGCTACAAACTTTTTTGTACAATTGTAGATGTGTCTAAATATATACTTTTAAACTTTAGATGTGTTACACAAGGTATTTTAGTCCAAACGTATTTTATGCAAATATTTGAAGCTTTTGTATATATATATATATTTTTTTTACTTTGGGGGTATCCAATATGAATGGAAAAATTCAAACTAAATTATAAAGGGAGGATGTAGTTCATGGATAGACTCTCACTCCAGATATTAAATGAGATCTAAAGTATGACCTCAAATCCGCATTGCCACACATGTATAGTGCCGTGGGGTTGGTTCAATTTTTTTTTTTTTTTTTTGATGACCGTGGGGGATCCCATGCGGTAAGCCTAGACTAATCTCCACGAAACCTTCCATCCGGGCACGCACGGTTATAGGCGGGAAGGTGGCCAAGGCGACTCGAACCCAGGGGCGGACACTCCAGCTGGAGTTCCATTACCACTGGACCAAGAGCTCTTGGTTAGGTTGGTTCAACTTTTGTATTTGTGTAATACATTCTTTTAACTTTTAGAGGTAATAAAAAATGAGGTCTCTGTCCCGTTAGTAAATATAGCGTTAGGGCATTACAGTTAATAACGAGGAAAACTTTTATACGTTTTGGTTTTAAAAAAAAAAGAAAGTTAGAGAGAGGTGAGAGAGAGTCTTTTCTCTCTATCTTCTCTTCCCCCACAGACTTCTCCACCTCGACACCATCTCACCGTCTCTCATTCCGGTGGCCAACGAAGGGTATCTACCCGTCGGTCGCCACCCCGTTTCGTCAGCGTTCCTAGCCTCTGCCCAATCATGCTTCGGTCTCCTCCACTTCCTCCTTGCTTCATCTCCTCTATTTATCGTCGGGTTGCGGCCGGACTGGGCGATTCAAACCGGTGGCTGTGGGTGTCTTCAGCTTCCCTGGAGAGATGGTGAGGTCGTGGTGAACCGGATCTGAGCTGGAGGCGTCGTCAAGCTGGTAGATCTAGGGTTTCGTTTGAAGTAGATCTGGGTCAGATCTCTCCCGGAGGATTTGCCGGAATGGCTCTGCGTCGCTGCATTTGCCGTTCTGGTCAGTATTCTGCCTCCACCGTCTCTCCCCTGTCTCATCTTGCGGCTGCTTTGGCAAGAACTTCTCCCTCTTGTTCCAAGTTGAAAAGGCGATTCGTGGCTCATCGTTGGGGACTTCTTTCTGGGTAATGGTTCCTGGACAACCACCTGGTGTTTCTTTGGGTTTCGATCTGTTTGGGCTTGGGTTAGATTGGAGTTTCGTGCCGTTACTCCTTTTGTCTGGCTTCCTCAGACGGGTCTCTCCTCTTGTTTCGCCCGCTGTAAGGAGCTCTGGCTCCTCTGTTCTTCAAGCTTCAGAAGGAAGTTGGCCGTTGTCCTCTGCCTCTCTTGGTGTTCTGTTACTGAAATCCCTCGTGCTCTGCTCGCGTGGTGGGACCAGAGTCCAGCCATTAAACCTCTGCTTCCACCAGCCAGTACTCCATCTTTGCTTCATATACCGGTTCTTTACATCAGTTAGGATTCACAGAGTATGGCGTGACAGTTTCTTGAGATAGCAACGTCTGGAGTGGACTTCATTGCTTGTGATGGCCGGACCAGGGCCTGCAAACCCTGCTTCGCCTGTCCTTCTTTTGATGTCGCCTTCGGGATGGTCTGCGGTGCCTCGGACTGTTCTCCGGTTGCGTTTCTCTATTGAACCAAGCGATTTTGATGCAGGTTCCGGCTTCAAGATCTTCTCTCTGGTCACTTGTCTGCTAAATGGTTGTCTTAGGATCTGTTAAAAAATAGCTAAGCTTCTGCATCCTCATGGTTGTGATTGAACCTTATTAGTTTTAGTGAGTCTTTTTACTTTTTTGTGGCTTGCTATGGCTCCATTGCTTTGTCTTATTGACTAAGCGTCTTAGATTCAATAGGATTAGATTAGTCGAAGTCCATTGTATCTCTTTACCTCATTATTAAGTTAATGAAATTCACATACTTAACAAAAAAAAACTTTTATACGTTTTAGATACAGTCGCCGGCATATATGTACAAAATAAAAAAAAATAGTTAAATCCTATTATCAACCAGTGTTGCATGGCCCAAATTAATTACGATGAATGGGGTGCAAGTATTTGCATGGGTCCTCAAAACATGGAAGAAATTCGTCTTTACAAATGTGAATAATTCCTCAACCAAGAAGGAATTCGAACACTGAACATTGGTGTGCCAATAAGTTTTGTTATCTCTTGGATGAACTCTACCATAAATTCTATTTTACAATAAAATCTGTTGGAATTTTTCCAGTGCAATTCTCACTCTAGTTTTACCTATTAGTCTGATATTGTCCAATTGGCACAATTCACATGGATTTATTCTTAGGTTCATTTTCGAAAGGTTTCATTCTAATCTAATTAGAGTTAGACATTTTTTATATAGTAGACATTTGTCTACATTTCTTATGTGGAACTATGATTAATTTCACAGCAACCCTCCTTTTAAGCCAAGTAACATACAAGTCATTGGCCCCCAATCTCTAACGCAATCTGACACACATCTTGTTCCGCCATATCTACTAATAGAACTCTTCACCTAACCTTTGTTACATTATTAAGATTTATTCACCAAACCCTTACAGATCATTATTATGACATCACCACCTAATTTGTGTAGCACTATTAGGAATTATCCATCTAATTTTTATATCACCCGTTATGAAGAGATTTTCGACACAAGTATCTTGTAACCTTAATTGCGAGATTACCTTAAAGGTGCTCCTACCACAACAAAACATTCATGATCTTTTTAATTGGTCTCTGCCACATACCTACATTTCCCATGGATGCATGGGCTCATCGAACGTAAAAGATATATTTATTCTTCTTGCAGATTTTTGTTATCTCGGCTCTGATACTATTTTTGTTGTCCCAACTTTAGTTTTACCAATTAGTATGATATTGTTCACTTTATGTCCAATTGGCATAATCCGCATAGATTTGTTTCTGCACTCATTTAAAAACACTACAAGAAAAATGGCATTTCATAGCACACGGGTATAGCACAGATTTTCAAACTGCTATGATAGATAATTTTTTTTGATTTTGAGACATATTCATAGCATTAACTTAATGCTATCGTAAAAATTAACAAACGGGAATAGAAAAGCACGCGTACCGCCTATATTTAGTGAAATTTCTGAAAAGCGCGAAATACTAAATTGTTCCCCCCTTGAGTGTAACACTTATGCTACTTAAGGAAAAAAAAACTAGTCTCCACATAGAAAGTAAAAAAAAAAATTAGAGTGATGGAGAGAACTCTCTCTCTCTCTCTCTCTCTCTCTCTCCTCTCTCCTCTCTCTCTCTCTCTCTTCCTCTCTCTCTCTCTCTCTCTCTCTCTCTCTCTCTCCTCCTCTCTCTCCTCTCTCTCTCTCTCTCTCTCTCTCTCCTCTCTCTCTCTCTCTCTCCTCTCTCTCTCTCTCCTCTCCTCTCTCTCTCTCTTCTCTCTCTCTCTCTCGTCTCTCTCTCCTCTCTCTCTCTCCTCTCTCTCTCTCTCTCTCTCTCTCCTCTCTCTCTCTCTCTCTCTCTCGTCTCTCTCTCTCTCTCTTCTCTCTCTCTTTTCCCTCCCCCGTCTTCTCTCTCTCTCTCTCTCTCTCCCTCTCCTCTCTCTCTCTCTCTCTCTCTCTCTCTCTCTCTCTCTCCTCTCTCTCTCTCATCTCGGCTCCTCATCATCCTCTCTCTCTCTCTCTCTCTCTCTCTCTCTCTCTCTCTCTCTCTCTCTCTCTCTCTCTAGGCTCCATCTTCCGTCTCACTTGCGTGCATCTCTTCTCTCTCTCTCTCTCTCCAACTTGATTGGTTTTGATTTCAGGTTAGTGAAGCCATTCTTGCTATAGCGAAAAGAGAGATGAAGAGGGTTAGAGAAGAGGTTTACGCTGAAGCTCAGACACGAGGACATAATGTTTCCTCTCGTGTTGAAAAGTAAGCTCTCTCTTAATCCTAATATCTTCTTTTTTTTTTTCAAATTCTGCCCTTTTTTTTACTGTTGTTTGAAATGGAATCTGCAGGCTCCTAGAGACAAAACTCAGCTAATGCCCTGCCCATCTTCTTTAAAGTGGAATGCTCTTGATGAGGTTTATACTTGAACTCATTTTTTAATGTTTCTTCTCCATGAACATACCTGGAGATTGAATAAAAGTCTTTGTTTTTCCACAGGATGTAGATAAATCTCTAATGGGAATATTTTGAATTCGTTAGTTTCTGTGCTGGAGAATTTTGGTTTTGAGTTTCAGATCAGCCGGCCTGAAGAGTGGGATCGTTCTCCAGACCCAAAGAAGTACTTTGTTCAGTTCTTTGGAACACATGAAATGTAAGCAACTCTCTTTTATCTATATGTATTCTTGTATTTTCTCATCAGTTACATTAACCTTAGTCAATATATCATGTTTCTAATTAGTAGGTCTAGGTGATCAAGTGTTTTCTTGCTGTGTTACTTGTCGACGTTCTTGGAACACCAACTCGGGAGATTATTATGGTGCATCCCTTTATGCTTTCTCTGCGAGATACATGCTAAAGCCAGGAAGGAAATGGGAGCTCAAAGTTTTGATTTAGTTCCCATGTTTTCTATAGTCTTTTTAAAATTTATTTCTGATATTGTAATGATATTTGTGTAAATATTTGATGAAATTGTATACATGTTTTTGGTACTAATGTAAGTAAATTTTGATTCATTAATTGAATATTATCTAATTTACAACAAAACATGTTTCTATGAACAGGTCCTAGTAGCACATAATCGATAATAGATATAGCATTAATATGTCACCATGATAGAACTAATAATAGCATTAAAAACAATGCTATCACATGTGTCTAGTATAATAGCATTTAAAAATTGCTATCATACAGGAAAGACCTATTATAGCTCAAACAGACATAACATATTCAATAACGCTAACAATGATATATGATAGTTTTTTTCTTACACTAAGAAAAGCTTTTTTTTTTGTAGTGAAAATATCATTCTAACTAGAGTTTGACATTATTTATATGTAAGACATTATTTTTATAAACTTTTCATGGGGTACTTTTGATTTCACAAAAAAAATCTCTTTTATTATTAAAATATTTAGATCTATTAAAAGACAGCCATGTTCATTACTTGATTTTAAATGAATTGCAAGTTCAACGACCAAAAACAGCACTCAAAAGGATTGGTGGTTGAAACTTATTATGGCAAGACACTATGGAATATCACTGGATGATTATCAACACGCCAACAAAATTATGGTTGAGGTAATGACATAAACGTAAAAATGACAAATTGCATTAGTTTCTCTAGGGACTTGATGAGTCTTTATATGGCTCTGTGAAGTCTGATCTGCTCTCACGAGTTCCTGTTCGAACTCTCAGTGAAGCATACAACGATGTTACTCAACATGAAGTGTCCAAATTCATAAGTCATTCACTTGGCTAAGTAAAAGTAAATTAAAAAAGTTCCTCAATAAAATCTGAATTAAAAGAGAATCAGGTTTACACCATATCCCTTGATTTTTGCCACTACCAATACTGGATTTGATTACGTCACCTTGGCAGATAAGAATTTGAATAACCAAATATTAAATGCCAAATAAGAGATAAAAGAAAAATAGTATTCAAACACGACGATGAAATTGGCATTCGAGTTGGTAAGCATTAGTACGCAGCAAAGGTTGTTTGTTTTTTTCTTTAATCTATTGTGTTCGGCCGGGCAAGTTAAAAGAGATGACCTAATAGGAAAAAGAGAAATTTTTGGTTCACTCCTTGGTGAATTTATAAGTTCACCAACCAATTTATTTTTTAAATTAAAAATAGTAGTAACTGAGAAAAAAAGATTTTTTTTTTAATATTGTTAAAACCGTTTATACTAAACTCTAAATCCTAAACCCTAAACACTAAACCCTAAATTTTTGGATAAATCCTAAATTCTTGGATAAAGAGATATTCCAAAGATTTAGAATTTACCTAAAGATTTAAGATTTACCCAAGAATTTAGGGTTTAGTGTTTAGGGTTTAAAAAATAAATAAAATATAGTAGTGGCTGTCAAAAAGATAAAAAAAATTTAACATTATTAAAACTGTTCATAATAAATCCTAAACGCTAAACCCTAAACACTAAACTTCAGACTCTTGATTAAACCCTAAACTTTGAGTAAATCATAAACCCTTGGACCTAATCCCTTGAATAAACTCTAAACCTTTGGATAAACTCTAAAGTCTAAACTCTTGAAATATCTCTTTATCTAAGGGTTTGGCGTTTACCCAAAGATTGAGGATTTAGTATTTAGGATTTAGGGTTTAGAGTTTAGTATAAACGGTTTTAACAATATTAAAAAAAATTCTTTTTTTCCAACTACTACTATTTTTATTTATTTATTATCTTGTTGTTTAAAAAATAATTTTTAAATATTCTGTTTTCTTTTAAAAAAATCTGCATATAAAATAATCAATTCTCATTGGTTGGTGAACATACAGGTTCATCCCTTCATCTTTAGGGTGAATCCAAGAATTTTTCTACTAAAAAACCACACGTGGGTTACCCAATGAGATTAAAATGGAGCAATAATTAATTTTACTTTTCACGGAACGTATACTTTTATATAGTTTATTTTATGTTGTCATGTTTTTCTATATTTTTTCCTGTCTGAACTTATTTTATTAAATATTTTTTATCAAAGATGTTGATAGGATTCATCACATCAAAGAATAACAAAATAGTTCTTTTTTCAAAAAAAAAAGTTCAAGAAAAACACATTAAAATGATTAACGATGTGATCTGGCAAATACTTTTTTTTTAAAAAGTCGATAATAAATATATCTGTTTTTGCCTAAAATAGGAATTATATTACTAACCGCTTCATTGCTTCGGTGGTTAAATCCCGGTTGTGGTTAAACCCCGTTTATTACTCTTGCGGTGACTGAAAAAAATCGATGTTGAACTAAAAAAACTATATCACTCATATTGACAGAAATTGGATAGTCTTAGAGAACAACTTTTACGCATAGATAAAAACTCCAAGCGCTAATATATAAAATATTTCTTAGCTTTGAGATGAGATCCAGATTGTTAAAAGTTTTAAATAGGGCTGTTCAATTCAGATTTTTGGATCTGGTTTTGTTTTTTTTTGTGGTATTTTGGTTTATAAAAATTAATTACCATATCAAAATCAAATCTAGTTTGATTTGGTTTGGGATATATACTACAATTTTTGGTTTATCTTGTTTTATACCAAAAACCCTAACTATATTTATCTTTTATAACATTTTATCAATATTAGTTTATATGATTAAAATCAGATTTAACAGTACTCTAATTTTCAAATAGAATATTTTTTGTTTATTTAACTATTAAAATAATTAGTTAAATTTCAAATAACAATTATTATAATTTTCATAAAATAAAGATAAGAAATTTTTGATAATATCATAATATTATTAAATAACTAAATTTTAGCATAAATGTATATCAATGAAAGCCTTCAACTTAAGAAAATAAAAAAATTTATTTAAATTAACATTTTAATATTAAGATCATATCGATAATATAAAATATGTATATATTATCAATGATATTATATAATTTACATATAACTATACTAATATATTCTAACTAATCTGTTTATTCAGTTTGATCAGGTATACCAAACCAAATTCATATATTTAGGTTTTTTAGAAATAACATTCATTCGATCTATAAAGTATTAATTACAAATTTAAACTAATTTCTCTATTTTGGTTTGGTTTTAATTGGTTGATCGGTTTTGCCAGATTGAGCACCCCTAACTTTAAGCAAAACAATTATATGATCATCAAAATAAAATTTCACATACAATGTTTTTGTGAGAGGAAAAAACAAATTATCACATATAATGTTTTTGTCGGGAAGAGTTAACTATCGCTTAAGGGAACCAGAGCTTCATCAGGTATGGTCTCCATGACCTTATTCTTTTCCTTAGCGCTTCATCGTCATCGACTGCATCATATTTGGCTTGGAGGCAAATGGGATGCTCTAAAATCCTTGACTAGATTAACTAAGTCGTGGAGTGAAGAGAATATATGATCTGGAATTGCAAATTTTGTCTGTGTAGTCTTTTGATTCTTAGCTGTATTGCTGATGGTTGTCCCTTTTTTTTGTTCACTCCTTTCATGGAATTGCAACTTAAATATAAAATTACATTTTCCATACAGATTATTTAGTAAAATCATTATATAAGTTGCGGTCTTATTACATTTTTTCATTATCATGTGGTCAATGCCTGGCTTAGCATTCACATAGACTATAAATTTCATGTATAGTGTAACTCGTTCCAATCTTTGACACAAGAGATGAAAAACTCAACTCCAACTGTTTCAATATATAAACCGGATCCTGACTAAGCTGAAAATATACATCATATACATGAGATTTATAGTGTATGTATATTAGTTAGTAACTCGATCCAATCTTTGTCTCGTCAATGCTTTCTCCAGAAGTGGAGTTGGACTCGGCCCTCTCTCTTGTTTCGAGGCTCGGTTAAATGAGTGTAATGGTCACAACTTTGGGAGCTCGAGACGGCAATCTCTGGTTTTCTTTGCTGAACACGGTATTGTCGGGTTATAGCTCCTTCTCATGCCGCCGGTTTGGTCCTTGTTTAGCTCTGATGAGTGGTCTCGTGTTTGGTTTCTTATTAGGAGAGTAGTGAGATAGAGTTTCGAAGAAGCTGTAGGTGTCGTGGTATTCAGGGTTTGAAGACGCCCTTTTCCCGGATACTCGTGGCAACTAGAAGCTTCTATCCGCTCTCCGCTTTGCAAGTTCCAAACATCTTTCGTTTCCTTTCTGTCTCATCTTTTGTCTTTTATGCCCAGTAGGTTTCGGTAGTGAGTTGTCTGTTTAGTTTATAGTTTTTTTGTTACATTTCTGCTATCAGTTGTCTATGTAAATTCTGTCAAAAATAAAAATTGGTATATTTAATATTTTACCCCCAATTTAGATTTAAAAAAATATTTTTTACCCTAAAAAAAACTAAGTCAGTGAGCCAGAAAAGCTAAGTTCTGAAAAAAAAAAGTTCTGAAAATTCACTCGAACCTTTAGTCAATTGACGGTTAAATTCTAGGCTGCGCCAAGTTGGTAGATAATTTTTTTTTTCTTTTTCTTTTTTTGGTTCGATAATTTTCTTTGCTATAGGATAAATATCCTTAGTTATTATCTGTGAAGTGATTTGTACTAGTATCATCACAACATTCAATTTCAACAAATATGATGATATTTTTTTTACATCAACTTAAACAAACTCTAGGAAGACTCTCCAAACCACACCGGTAATTCTGCATCCATATGAACCACAAAAGACGTTTGTTTCCTAGCGCTTCTCACCAGACTGTCTGCTTTTGTATTTAGTGTTCTTGGAATATGAATGATCTTTGAGTGATGAAAAATTTCTTGAAGAAACTTGATGTCATCTAAATAGTTCTCAAATGTTGGCCATTCCTCAGGTGTAGAAACCATCTTCACCAATTGAATGCAATCCATCGCAAAAGTAACATGATATTGACGTAAGTTCCTCATACTTTTCATAGCATATATAAGGGTTTCTATTTCCAAGTGCAAAGGTGAGAGACTCGCTCTTGTTTTCCTTGCTCTTATTAGACTCTTAAAACCTTCTAAAATACTGTACCATCCTTATCCTGAGAAGCCATCTTGTGCTTTCCAAGATCCATCCGTAAAGTACCAGCGGCCCGGTATAGAATGCAACCTAAATTCTTCAGTAACAAAATATGATGACATAGTCTTCATAAATGATGACATGGCCTCTAAAAATGATGACATATACAATTTTCCTTATAAGAATTTATATTTTTAGATAATTTTCTTTTATTATGATAATGACTATTAACTATATATTACCATAAATGTAAATTTTTTGTATTAGTATTTATTTTGACAAAACTATTTAAATATAATAATAATTAATAACTCATATATCAACCATTAAAGTAATGTATATATCACATTAAAAACTAAATATAACTATAAATATATTTTTACATCAACTTATATATATCATATTTTGTATATATATAATAAAAATTAGTTTTAAATGCGCATCAAAAATTACAAATTAAATTAATATTAGTTAAATAAGTTTTTGATAGTTAAGTGATTAAATTTTTATTTTTATTTATCGCTTCATTATATTAATTAAAAAATTATTTTTTACCAGATTAACGAATTTTAACTAAAACAAACAAAAATTCAAAGTTTATTAGAATTTATATATTTAAATATAGATATATTTAAGAGTAGCTGATAAGAGACATTTAAAATAAATAAGCACTAAATGTAATATAATATAAAAAATTATTTTATAAATTAAATCTTAACTATGATGAAATTTAAATAAAATAAAAGTGAAATAGTAACAATCAAAAGGAATAAGACGACAAAAACATTTATGGTTAAGTCTAAATGTAAAATAATGTTTTTAAGTGACATATTTAAAATTATTATTAATGTGTATGGATTATGAATATTTTACTATTAGGAATTTCTAAATATTTAAATATATACATATCTAAATCTAAGTAATAAAAACATACTTAAAATAAAAATCAATAAAAAATAAATATGATATAAATTGAAAATATTTTTATAAAAAGTAATATTAACTCTATTGAAATTTAAAATCGAAATGAAATTGTTAAACCAAATCAAAAAGAAAAAAAATTACAAAATTACATTTATGATTTTATTTTTTCCAAACCGATAAAACTAAAATTGAAAATAATAATATATTAGTATTAACTAAAAATTTTTTTTGAAAAAAATAATATATTTAAATTATTATTTATGCGCATGACACAAGAAAACTCATCGTAAATTTATATAGAGTGAGAGAGAGATGCATGCGTGCAAGTGTACTCTCTGAGATTAACATATGTGTTAGCATCCACTTTCGACTGATTACGATTTTTGTCGTAGCATACATCTATGCAAGTTAGTAGTGGGATTATTGAATAGAGAGTACGTACTCCACACTAAAAAATATTTAATAAAGTCTTCCTTTATTTACTCTGATGAGTGATTAGCAAAGCCTGATCGTTTTAAAATATCTTCGAAATATCCTAACTAGACCAGCAGGGAGTAATTTTAATTAGAATAGCATAAACTAATTACAAATGTAGCTTTTACTGCTGAAACTTCAAAATTTGCAATGGTTTAAATTTTAAAATGCGTTCAATAGAAATCAATATGTACTTGTTATCATCTGATACTATATTTGAATTGTGAATAAGTTGAACGAAATTAGATTCTGAAATGATATAATTAAACCCATGGACTTGTGCATGGTGGTCATTTAACTAACCATCCGTACTAATTTAAGACAAAAGAAAAAAGAGAGATATATCATATAATCCATTCCTCATAATTTTTGGTAAACACAAAAGAAACCCGGTTAATATTAAAAGAAGCACAATATCTAGTACGGCTTGGTTTAGATGAGCACACAGACATTCTATTTCAAGATAGTTTGATGTCAATGTTAATAAGATAGTAACCTTAGGGTTACACCACAAAACCCTTACGCAAAGCCTCTATTGACGTTACAAGCTTGAAAACCTCACCAACGGATACCAATTACACAGATTTTTAGTGATGTCTAGGGTCCGGTCCACCCGGGCTAAGTCGCTTTGAATCAAGGGTATGGCTTAGGACTGTTTCGTCGCCTTTAGATCTCCCCTTCAACTCTTCTGATCTTCTGAGAAGTTCTCTCATCATCTTTCTGATGTTCCCCGAATCTGAAGGCCTCTCTTCTCCAACCAGTGGCCGGCATTGATGCACCGAGAGCTCGAGTAGAAGCAAGATAAGGCAAACCCATAACTTGATGAAACTTGCCATATTCAATTAATTGTGATTAATCCTTCTTAACTATTCCCTCTTAGAGCTAGTCAAATGTGATATCCTAGATGCTTCCAGCTATAGGTTTATATATAGTTGAGCCATTGCCTAACCAATGTTGACATGTCTAACTAATCTAAATGTGTATTATAAATAACTTAAGAAAACTATTTTAGAGGCACTGGTTATCGAAACATTGTGATTAAATTAAGTTTTTCCTTTTAAGTGTGAGCTGCCATGATCATATATGCACTAAGTTGGGATCTAGTCAGATCAAGTTTGGCTTGTCATGTAATGCCTACAGATCGAACCATACGATGTCACTTTCCTTTTCCCTACGAGTTCTTGAAAGGCCGTTTTTGCTATGAAAGGCCCCTATATATAAACAAATTCTTTTTATAAAACTAAAACTTTTCCATGTAATCATTTTTCTTAATATTGTACATTATAGGACGATGCAGTATAATTTATGTTGGAAGGGAGAATTTATAGAATAAGTCTAACAGAATACTAAATTACAGTTTCTCTTTTTTTTTGTCAACACTAAATTACAGTTTCTACTTGTAGGAAAAACATATTAGAGTTTCTAGTTCAAGTCCAAATATTCTTGACTTTATCTTGCGTAGTAGTTAAACAATTTTAATTGGAAATATAGTCATATAGATGGAGGGTTCAATAGTTTGGTTCTGTTCATTTCTCTCTTTCTATTTTAATCTGTTAATCATATTTTTTCTTTTTATTTTACTATACTAAATGAATTTGCTTATTTATGTTTAGTTTTGGGTTTCTTTATGCGTAAGCACCATTCTGGTTAAGAGGGAGATCTACAAAGGATATCCCAACGATGTCAGTAAAACACTAGAATGCTAGATTGAGATAAAAAGAGGTAGAACAAACATTATCAAGCAGATCATTGGCTATGAAGAGGAGGAGATACCCAACTCTTCCATGAGATAGTTAGCCGAGTGCATTTCAGGTGTCGTATTTGCTCAGTTTTTTAAGAAAATATAGTAATCCTTTTTTGCTTCTAATATATAGTCCGTGAAGAGTCAAAGAATTTTCAGTGCAAAAGAAAATTCTCTAATCACGTTTTCCTCAGAGATTATGTACCATTGATTAAAAGTTTGAGTTAGAGGTATAACTTAAAAATGTTACCATTCATGAAGTACTTTTAATTTTTTGAGTTAGTGTTTTTCTTCTAATGCACTGTATGAGTTATAATTTTTGATTTATCCTTTAAAAATATCGATAATTCAAATGTTAACTCAACATCAAATAAAATTTCATGTATTAAAAGCTGAATTAGTTTTTTTTTTTTGGTTTTATGTCACTATCATGCGGCTACTTTTTAAATTTTAACAGTTTTTAAGAAATACATTCATCTCATGTGAACATGTATTTTATACGGATGTTTACTAGTTAGTCCATTCATAAACTATTATTTCCATTTAAACTATCTAAAATTATTGCTATAATTTTAATTGCTAAATCTATTTGGTAACTAAAGGATTTTACATACATAAAAATTATATATATATATATATATATATATATATATATATATATATATATTTGGGCGAAGCCAGCTTATGAACTATGGGATCCTATGAACCCATGAAAAAACTGAGTTCGACTCTTCCTTGTACTTTATTTTCTTTTATTAAGCATAGTGCACCCATGAGATAAATCTCCTAGATTCCCCCCTTGTATATATGTACATTTTGGTAGAGTATTCACGTAATTATATTACTATATTTCTTTAATTTTAGTTTTTAATTTGCTTAATTTAATATATTTTAAATTTTATCAGTTTTGTTAAATTTAAAATAAAATTAATTATTATTGTTAATTTTTTTAACATGTTAAGCTATAATTGTTAAATGTTATTATTATTGATATTCATATATATATACACACTGCAACTTATGCATAAAAAATGCTACCAGTCAATAATTACAAAAATATCGTAACTTATAATTTTAGTGTGAATCTACAGCGAGTTACATTGACTTTTAACTTTTATTTTAAATCAATTCTAATTCAATGTGTCACCAATTGGAGTCGATCGTTTTTTCATAAATTGGGAATTTGTTAACTGCAAACAACTATGCCGGAAGGCCCGGAACACATATACACTTCATCTCACGCTTTAAACGATTTTGTTAACATATTCCACTTTGAAGTTATACGTAGTATACCAACTGTAATGGGACTCTTCTCAAGCCGAGAGGAAAAGTTTCATGGGCCGGATGCTTATATGAAAGTGTTCTTGAGGTTTGTCTGGTTTTATTGATCATAAAGTTAATAGTTCTGTCTCAATTTCATTCTTCATTTCTTGTTTTTTTTGCCTAAATTCATTTCGTTTCTCATCCAAATCCACAGCATCAAATAAATGCGAATAGCTGGCAAAATAAATAAATAACGTACATATATTGCGGTTTTGTGAATGTTCTGTATATAACACGGCACATAAATAACCCGACCTATAGCTTTCCGTGATAACTGGTAAAGCAAAACCTAAATTCGAGCTCAGCTAATAACCTTAAGCGATTTATATTAGATATACCTTTGTATGATTAAGTGGTTGCCGCGTACACGTCCAATCTTGAAGTACGAAACTGAAGCTACGAAAACAAGGAAAGAAAACGATTAAATAGTTTGAAGGAGCAGGGCCACTTTATTGAAAGTGTGAGAGCTAGTCACGTTTCATAAATTAACTTTCATTTGTGAATTACTTTATGAGAGAGCTAGTAATGTATCAGTATCTATCTCTTACTCACTATGTTTATATGCGCGCATGATAATCTAACGACGAATCACAGAAAATATATGTTACGTATGAGCAAGATCGTATAATCCCTTTTTAAGAGTGTATTTTCTATTTTATTTTTGCGGGATAACGTCCATTAAGAAAAAATTCAGAGCCATTACTCCCCACCTAAAATTTTGCCTCTTGATTTTATTATACCAACTTGCAAAGATGTTTCCGTCATCCTGATCCCTCCTAACTTTTTTTCACTTTAATCTCAACACCTCTCACTCGCAAGCACATTTTTTATCTAACTACCGTTCAATGTTGTGGAACATCTCATGCCGGCTTACTATGAGGGTGATCAGTGCAGCCGTCCCAAATCCACTCCAAAATTGAACCTTAAGGGGTTTTGAATTTTTTTATTAATATATAATATCAGGTTTAAACTTAGGCATTACTATAAAATACCATAATATTAGTCTATTAGAATTAAAATAAACAATATCACATAATTTTGTAATCTAGTTATTTTAATAATACTTAACAATGTTAAAATTATTAATTTCAGACCATTAGAAATTGTCCAAAAATCCTAGTAATATTGAGCCGGTCCTGATGTCTAAATTTAGTCCAGTTTTTTTTTTTTTTTTTAAATACTTAAGTGTCTTACTAAATTTTTCCTAATTTATAAAAAGTCGTTCATAGTTGATTTATGGTTAAGTGGTATATAAGTTTTAAATGGTTATCAAATTATTTCCAAATATAATTATGAGTGATCCAAAAGTTGTTTTTACTCGGATAATCAATAATTACAAAATATATCGGGATGTTGCTATCATCCCCTTTAGTACTCTGTGCTCGCTATGTAATGCAGTAGAATCAATTGCTAACCTCCTATTCAACTGTCCCTATGCTACAAATGTCTGGGAGCTAGCACTGGTGACAACCGCAATCAGAGCCAACGACTTCATGTATACTCGAGAAGGCTGGGAAACGGTCAGGAAACTTCACTCGCTACCTCCAGTAGGTCTCGAGCAGGAACCTTATCAGCTTCGATCGGTTAGACTCTCTGGCTCTCAAGAAACCAACTTATCTTCCAAAAGAGAGATTTCACACCTGAATAGACTCTGCAAAAAGCAATCTCCGACGCTAGAGAATGGATGTTTGCTCAACCCCCTCCAAGTACTCTTCCTCCGAAACCTTTGATCAGAATTTAACCAAACCCGAGAGGATCTGGACTATGCTCCATGTACACAAATGCAGCGTGGAACTGATCCTCTACAGGGTTTGTAGGATTTATTTGGATCATTGATGATCTGACTTCCTCCTCCCAACATTCAGCGATTTCAGAATTTGTTTCGTCGCCCTTTATAGCAGAAGCCTTGGCCGTTCGTACAGCCATAAACTTTGCCCTTTCTTGCAGAATCGATGCCATCTCAGTGCTCTCGGACTCTCAAATTCTCATCACTACCATTATTCGACAAAAGATGAAGCTAGAGATCTATGGTGTTCTTCGTGATATCTACTTCCTTGCACTTTCATTTAAGTCTGTTCAGTTTGTCTTTATTCCAAGATCGGCTAATGATAAAGCCGTCTCTATTGCCAAACAAGCCATGTGGGTCATGAACCCAATTTAAGTTTTAATGAAATTTTGGTTTGAAAAAAAAAGTTTCGAACACGGATGCAGAGGTGTTATTAAGCAAATATTTAACCAGGTTCATCTGACACTTGATCTATCTAAGTGGGGTCTGCCTCTTGTTATGACTTATGAGCTATGTCTTTCATTAAATAAAGACTTTTCTTTCATGTAAATTTAATTATATCTTCGGAATCTATTAAGAAAATAGTCATGTATAACTTTAAGGTCAGAGTGAGGTGCAGCCGAATAAAAGAATCTTATACCAGACAGGTAGATTAAAGTTTATACCTTTGTCAACATTTGATAGAATATAATATTATTAAAAACAACTTTCGGCATTTTTATCCAAAAATATGTAGGCACCTTTGTCTACTAATGGTCGACGAATTACCATCTTAAGCACTATACTTAATAATTTTATTATCATTGACTCTACTCCACTACTTAACGGGGCCCCTTTAGGATTTGGTGATTTAATTGCCATTGTATATTAGATATGATATGACATAATCAACAACTATAGCGGGGAAAACATTTCAAACATTATAATACTACGTTGTTTGATAGCTTTCCTAGTAGTTTTCTGTAAGCTTCTGGGATGAGAAAAAATAAAGTCCGTACTGGAAAAAGAAAAAGGGAGTCGCACTTGCCAATATAATATTTTTTGGGTACAAATATTAAAACTCCAATATTATAGATATGTTACTATTGATTTTTTAAATAAACGTGTTGCAATATTATACTATTAAATGTGGAAGGAAAAGAAAAACAAATAATTATATATTTAGGTTACTAGAAAAAACAGCTTTATGGGTTACAAAGCGACGGAACTTTTTTTTTTGTAACATAAAAACATTGTAAGTCACTTTTTCAAAAGAATGTATATATATATGCTTATTATACACATATAAATATGATCTCTTATCGCATAAAGTAGTGGAATAATTCTTGACTCGCTTTACAACAAAAAAAGAGTTCACAGCTTTTTTTTTTTGAACACCTAATATATATATATATATATATGTAAACAACATATGCTTGTTATCTATACATTTAAAACATGATCGTTACTGTTTTTTCTTTAATAAAAACTCAATTTACCTAAAATGTTTCTATTTTCTATAAATAATTTTAATATACTTTTAATCTTTTGGTTTCGGATATATAACTACAAATGCAATCCAAACAAATCATAGATTTGTGTCATAATAATCAAGACTATTCATTAATTAAATTTTCAAATTTGAAACTTATTAATATCATTTGAGAAAAACATTCTATTACACACAAATAAAATTTAATTTTAAATATACCCCATAAAATCAATCTTTTAGTGGTCATACTCTATTATACACATAAAATTCATTAAGAAATATATATTTTTGAAACTTATTATACAGAAATCAGTAGAAAAACAGGTTTAGCCACATGTGTTTATTTTTTTAAAACACAGTTACTCAAAGTTACATTTTAACAGTATACTACAACAATGAGTACATTCCATAGAGATCGTATCTAATTCAACCACATAATATATCATTTTCTAAAAAATCAGACTCATTAATTTGAGACCACATGTTTATTTCTTTTAAATTTTGTTAGATTCAAATCATTTTATAAAGACTATCTCCCACTGGTTAATAACATTTTTTGGGTTTTTACCGGGTTAAATCAGATTTTAATTTTTTTTCATTAAATTCGAATCGGATTATATATATGGCGTCTAGTCTACTGGTACGACCACATGAATCATCCGGATATAAAAACACAGCTTGAAACTCAAACATTATAATAAACAACATTAAATTATAGTTTTCTAATAAAAATTATAAATTCATGTAATTTTATCAAAATGGTCAACAAAAATATATCCACACTTTGAAAGAATGGGTCAAAAATAGTAGTACCTTTTTAAATCAAATATGGATAAAAAATAGTGTAGATTGATGGTTAAAACTATGATACAAATATATGACAAGAAAAGCTCAATTTTCAGTTTAAAATCGACAATTTATATTGTTACTACATTTAAATAATAAGAACATATTTTTCTTCAATATAGAATATCCATACTAGTAAATCACACATATCAACTTTAGATATATTTTAAACAAATACCACATTTTGAAGAAAAAACCAATAATAAAAACATAAAAACTCAATTGTTAAGATAAGAAAAAATAATGGTAGTTTTTAAATTAATTTGGATCAATAAATCAAAAACAAATCCTTGCTTTCTATATTGAAATCAAAATCTAGTTTGCTTAATTATATTAGAGTTATAAATATTCTTACATACAATATTTAAGTTTATCACAAAGCCGCCATAAAATTTCTTTTAAAAATCATTGAGACTAAATCACTGTTCTTTAAATCTATAATATAATAGGGCAGTTGAGTCACTTCTGAAGCGACACATCAGCGTTTTTGTGGGACCCATTTTTTAAAAATGTTAAAAAGTGTCAATTCATGGTTTGAACCCAGGTTACTAAGATACAACATCCACCATTTATACCACTGAACTAATCAATAATGTGTACATTGATGGTCGAAACTAATATATATTTATGAAGGCTGGAAGTCATTATTTCTTGGGCTTTCTCTAAGGACGGGCCTGCAAATGTATTATGAGATTAATTTTTAAAAGAGTTTCATCACGTTATATTAAGAAATAGCTTAAGTTTGCAACAGTTATAGTTTTCTCATATTGTAAATCGTCGTTGTTTAACATGAGTTAGAATTCTTTTCATCATTGTATCGGACTGAGTTATAGAGTTGCGCCATTTGTTTGTTCGTAATTTTTTTTACCAGTGAACTATTCATCTCCCCATCTTAAATCGCTTGATCATAAATATTTCTGTTTTGTAGCCCCTTTGTAAACCCTATATATATGATTCTCATATTTGATGAACCCAATTTGCATCTCCACATAAATCATTTATTCTTCTTAACTTTAACCATCTTCTAGAAAATGTCTCTCTCCGCCTCTCCAGTTTCTCAAACCAGCGTCACCGGCGTCTGTCACTCAACCTTCGAGTTTCTCCTTATTGGTTGTAGTAGTCAGAGCATTGTCGTTGGCCTCCTCCGCTTTTGGGATTCCTTGAAATTTAAGAAAGACAGTGAGTTTATGGTAAGTTAATATTTGATCTATCACATTTATTTAACATAAATTATTTTTAATTGATTTTCTGATTCTTTGTTGAATAATATTATTTGCAGATTTTGTGATTCATGGATTTATTCCCGCCGGATGTGTTAATCATTACATGCCATCTTTGAAAGTCGGTTCGTGAAAATCAATCGTTTTGAGATTGTTAGGTGCTCAAATATGTACAAAATAACTGATCATCAATTCCTCATTGCATCAACCATTATTGATGAAGTCATCACGAGTGCTCCTGAGATCAATCTTCAGTCATGATTAGGTTGTTCGACAATCTCCAAATGATTGCAAACACAAACCTCAAACTTCCATGTATATTATCATATTACATACGGGTTTATATTATGTTTCGATATTATAAATGATATTTAAACTCACATGTGGTTGGGCAAATCCGTTCTGTCCAGAGCTTGGACCTCACAAAAGAAACAACTCGAGTCATTATCTGTATCCTCTATGACCAGTCAGAAAAAATCAACACACAATTACTGTCTATATTGTACTAACGTCAATGATCAGAAATATTTCCTACCCAAGGTATGTGGTCGTCTATTTATCTCCCTTACTTATCAAACTAATTTCACACAAAACTTTATTTTACAGCTTAAAAAAACCACAACAACCCAAATAATCAAAACAAATAAAACTAGAATCCAAAAACTAGAGTCCAAAAAAATGATGAATCATTAATGATCACCTTATTTGTCTAATTTTACAAATAACTTTAAACCAAATATACCAAACCAAGCACATTAACTAAAACTCAACGACATACAATCGAGTCAGGTAAACAAATACAAACTACACAACCAATTTTTTTTGAGCAAAAACTACACAACCAGTTATTTAACAAATTATAAACATACTTTCGCAGATGCTTATGAAGAAGTCAAAGAATACAACCAAGATCAGTGAAATCACCTAATCGAAAAAAGCTGAGTAAATTATGAACTCTGATAAATATAACAAACAATGATTTTTGTTTACATATTACCCATCAAATTAAAGAGAAACAAACACATGCACACCAATAGATACAAGAGAAAATCCAGACAAACACAAATGCGACAACAACATCTCCACCTACTCACTCCTCTTGTCTTGTGAAAATAGCTTACATGTTCAATGTCAAAATACCAATGCTATTGTCTTCTTATGAGAAATACATAAATTTGTTGAAAATCCATTAAGGTCCAAACACTCAGAATTATCACTCATTTATAGTTATTTCTACAAGTCTTCATGTATTTGTTTTAAATGTTCTGTAAAAGCAACAAGTTTATAAATAAAATAAAAAAATATAACAAACATAATAAAGATAATAAAAATTATTACTTAATACATACAATGTACACAGTTAATCTGGAGAAAAAAAATCAAGAAACAAAGGTACTCTCAACAACTTTAATTTAATTTATGTACTCTCAACAGTATAAGAAACAAATAAAAAAGACAAACAAACAATAATTCTCAGTGACACAGTAAGCAACACTACAAACTATATCTATCACATTACTAACACAGTTTAGTCCTTCATAAAGGGAGAACAATGCCTATACAGTTCATCATCATAACTCTAACCCTATAACAATGAAAAAACTTGAAAAACAATGATCGACCGAAAACGCAAAACTCACACTACAATAACTCTAGCAAATATTGAGATGAAACTCTGTTCATAACCCCGCGCTTGCGCCCTCCAAACTCACACACTTATGCATATTAGGAAAAGATGTGAAGCTCTCCCGAAGACGGAATAAACAATAAAGATCATACTTTTATTTTTTTCAATACAATAGTTCAGAAAAGGTCCATTGTAATTTGAGCCCAACGTTTTAAACCCACGATTACTAAACTTTACAATAAAACATTAGGGAAACAGTTTCAATTTTATGATCAACAATTCAAATAATTAGAAAGACAACAAAAGAAACTCCACAGCTCAAATAAACCACTAAAATAAATATTTATATAACAATATGAATAGAATCCTCATTTTGTATTCAAGATATTTCTTCGATAAATTTGAAAGTAAAGCTATACATTAAGCAATTGTGAAGGTCAACATTTTATGCAAATAAAAAATATTAATATTTTTTATGGAAGATTGATGTTATGAGAAGAATTACAATTCTTCTTATTTGACCATTTTAAATATCATAACAAACAAAGAGAAAATTAGTCTTCATAACAAGAAGAATTCAATAAATCACCGTAATTAAATACTAAAACATTAATTTCAATATTCAACATCATAATAAATACAATATATAAACAAACGTAAAAATAAATAGGCAAAAATAACATCAATTCCTAACAATCTATAAACATATCTACAATGTGATAAGCTTTCACAACCAAACACAAACATGAATAACAATTCACTTCTTACCCATCGACTCTCACACCAAACAACATCAACAGGAGCAAATCCCAGACAATTACTCCAGGTCTATATACAAATACCAAACACACAACAATCGGTCATCGATTTCCAGGTACCATCAATTTTTGACAATCAAGGTTATTACAATGACTCAGTCGCCGAATCATTAGATTTCATGTTATCATATTATGACATTCATCATCCCGACTCTACATTCCTTATTGAGGAGACTAACCAATATGTGATGAATTTAATGAGGGGAAACCATAATATTATATCCCAACATCTTTAAGTTACTCTCGCCATTAGAGACTACAATCTAAATGCAACCGCAAGACTTGACGTTGATCTAATCATCATGGACCTAGAAGTAACCCGACAACCGAAGAGGAAAACCATATATGCACCATCTGCTTTGAGAATTACACCAATGTAACCAATATTTCGACACTCACCTGCGGCCATAAATTTCATTGTCTTTGCATTAATCATTGGCTACGTACAAACAGTACCGGCTCTACACATGTGCTGGAGGAGCTTTTGCACCAGGTCCTTTTATTTTCAATAATGTTCTTTAAGGAATCAAGGTCCTTTTTTTTTTTGAAACACAAGGAATCAAGGTCCTATTTTGTCAAAAATATACAGATTTAGGGTCCTAATTTTGGATTTATAAAGATGTTATACATCAATTTTGAAATGGCAAATTTGAGCACTAGGCCCAGTAATTTAATAAGCCGGCCCTGCGTACAAATATAAGTTGCCCAATGTGTCGGGAAAGTAATTTATGAACCAAAACAAGGTAATAATAAATAATAATTTCATGTTTCAAACTCAAAATTCATGATCTCATTTCTTACTATTCTTGGTATAATCATCAAACAACATTCGGTAAATATTCAAGGGCATAATCAATGGATAAAATCACATACAAAAAATTACCCGATACATCAACAATGTCACCGGCCCTGCGCCTGCGCGGGGGCTATGCAACTAGTCTAAAATAAAATTATGGTTTGAAAATATGATTGATTCAAAATTATGGAAAATTAATCATTAGAAAATGATGTATTTATAATCAAATTTTAATATATGCTCTTTTAATATGTGTAAAACGCAAAAATGCATTTTTACATATAGAAAAGGTCTGTATTATCTGTTTTCATTTTTTTTCCTGCAAAGAAAAATTCAGGGGTTTGAGTTTTATTCTCAAATATTACGGTCTACATAAAATCTAGACAACTAACCAGAGATTTTTTTTGGTGTTATATATTATATATATTGCTACTCTTAAAATTATAAATATTGTCGTACTATTTTTTAGCATTTCTTTTTAAAGATATGTAAAATTAACTATAAATTATTCAAATGTATGAAAAAGACCATTAAAGGAGGTCAGCTATAGTTTACTGCTCGAATTCTGGAGAGATACACTGAAATTACAGCTTTGTTAGAAAAAGTCAAAAATGAACAAAGCACTAGGGGGGAAGCTCTCTCGAATACATGGTTTAAGTTCGTTTTTAACTTCACTCCATTCTTTTTTAAAAATAAAGTTTGTAGTAAGAAATACTCTAACTCTATTTTATTTTCCACTTTAACTGTGTAGTAAAAAAATAAAAATTACTTATAAACAAAGTAGTAATTTCAATTTTTGTTTATTACTCTATTTTCACTCCAAAAGTAAGATTGAAGTAAAATTCAAATTCTACCATAAAATTACTCTTTTCTAAAATAAAAAATAGATTATACATTGGATATGCTTTTGGTTTCAAAAGAAAACAACGGTTCCTTTTGGTCGAAAGTAAAAAAAAATAGGAAGTACTGCATGGCTGATAAGATAGGCTGAAGGAAAATTATTGATTTATCGCCACGGAATTGTTACGAATGTTGAAAGTATTTTCGATATAAGATTGAGAATCATGTTGCAGGCAACAGAAAGTATGTCTACTCATCAAGTTAATTAACAAGATTATCTTTGCATCAGAGGTGGCCGATATAGTGAGAGCGCCATCCTTGAAGCATCGAGCTTCGTTGTTCGCTCACTCTATATCGTATTTTGTCTACTAAGACTATGGACTAGGAAACGATGAATTTTTAATCTGGAGTAGTTAGAGCTTTTTGCCTAACGAGCCCGAGATATCTGATTTCTAAGTCTCTGGACCTTTATTCTAAAACCCAAATGTATAGTCTTTATAAGTTGAGAGGCTTTATAACTATGGTGCTATGTCATCCAAAAGACAAAGAATAAAACTTCCTCTTCTTCAAGTGGGTTTAATCCTCCAAATATCTTTCCAAGATTAAAAAAAAAAAAAAAGTAGAATAGACACCAAAACTGTTTAGCATGCCGAATAAGTGAGACCATTATCTCTATGAAATTTACAATCGAGGATGTACCGGTGAATGATGGGAGTAATAGACCCAATTGCAAAATATAGGGAAAATAGTGTAAATCTAAAATAGTTCGTATCTTACTTTGCAAATAACGAAAAAAAAAACACAAAACCCTTTGTCTTCGTCCACTGAGATTTTTTAGATCTCGTAAAACCCTATCACTCACATCCATTTCGTGGAAGAAGCAAGACAGACATGGCGGGTCCTCTGCTTCGATCTCTCTGGTCAAACGCCACTCGAAGATCCTCCTTCTCCTCTTCTCAATCTTCCCATCTCAAATCCAGATTCTCCCTCTCTTCCTTGCGCGCCTTCTCCGCCGCCACCGCGTCCACGGCCTCCGCCGCCGGAGCTCCCAGCAGCTCGCTAGATCCTAACCGTCTCCGTAACGTGGCCGTGATAGCTCATGTCGATCACGGGAAGACAACGCTCATGGACCGGATTCTCCGTCAGTGTGGAGCCGATATCCCACACGAGCGTGCCATGGATTCGATCAACCTCGAGCGTGAGCGAGGGATCACCATTTCTTCAAAGGTATCGCCTTTCTTGAAAATTATCAGATTCCCTTTTGAACCCACTAACAAAGTCGAAGACTTTGAATCGTTTTTCTATTGGTTCCTTGTTTTGTTATTACCGTGGAACATAACAGTTGGAGTTTGATGTGAATTTTTTTCCGACAGGTGACATCCGTGTTCTGGAAGGACAATGAACTTAACATGGTGGATACACCTGGTCACGCTGATTTTGGTGGGGAGGTATGTGACTGTTCCCTGATTTAAAAAAGGTTTACTTTTTTAAATTATTATTGATTCTCATGCTCTGTTTTAGCAGAGTTGCTTGTTCTTTGAAAAATACAGTAGAAACTGTCTAATTGTTGGAAAGTTTGCGCTTTTATATATCCCTAGGATTAAGTTACTACCTGGCATATGATCGATCTCACTCTCTTTGTGCTAAGTGGACATGAGATGAAAAGTTTCAATACCTACTCATAGCCGTGGTGATAGTTTTGTTATCTTGAAAATTAAGCACGAGTTGCCCTCCAGAATTAGCACATTCTGTTGAGTAGAATATAATTTGTATGATACCTTTGTGACTATACTGTATTTGAAATGTAGGTTGAACGAGTTGTTGGTATGGTTGAAGGAGCTATATTAGTTGTGGATGCTGGAGAAGGCCCTCTTGCACAGACAAAGTTTGTTCTTGCTAAGGCCTTGAAGTATGGCCTACGCCCTATTCTTCTCTTAAACAAGGTTGATCGACCTTCAGGTATGTACTTCATTCACTCCCTCTCTTTTTTTTTTTTTTTGTAAAACTTGCTTGTGAAGTGTTTCTTATCTCTTTAATGTTTAACTTGGAATGCTTCCTACGCCTTTTTCTGCTGCCCAGTTTCAGAAGAGAGGTGTGATGAAGTGGAGAGTTTGGTGTTTGATCTTTTTGCAAATCTTGGTGCTACCGGTAATATATATATATATATATATATATATATATATATATATATATATCAGTAGACTATATTTGTTCTGGTTTATTTAAATGATTACTAGCATTTTTTTTCTTGCTTAATTAATATTTCTGTCTTCTCTGTTTTATTAGAGGAACAACTAGATTTTCCGGTGCTTTATGCCTCTGCAAAGGAAGGATGGGCATCTTCTACCTTCACCAAAGAACCTCCTGCAGATGCGAAGAATATGTCACAGTTGCTTGATGCCGTAGTAAAATATGTTCCCCCACCAAAAGCAAACCTTGATGAGCCATTTCTAATGCTGGTAATTTAACTCTCCGGTTGATCAATTTTTAACTTGGGTTGCCAATTTTGCAACTTATTTTTTAAATTGTCTTATATGAAAGTAGCTGATCATTAAATGTGTTTCATAACTATGGCCTAGGTAGACTAGCACAGTTCACATGATTTTCATATGTTTGTACTTTGTAACTCTGTCTAGAGGGGATAGAATGTCTGAACTGTTTAAGCCTTTGGCAATGGAATTTTAATAACATTTTTTCTTTTCCGAGTTGCAGGTTTCTATGATGGAAAAGGACTTCTATCTCGGACGTATATTAACTGGAAGAGTATCTTCTGGAGTTGTTCGTGTAGGGGACAAAATTAATGGACTACGCCAAACTGATTCTGGCTCTGAGAAAATAGAAGAAGCAAAGGTTTGTCTGTATATTGCTTTATGCTTGGCCGGCCGTGTTTGTAAACAGCAATGTCTCATCTAAGCAGATACAAACATCTTTCTAATAGGTTGTGAAGCTAATGAAAAAGAAAGGTACGACCATAGTTTCAATTGACGCTGCTGGAGCTGGTGATATCATCTGTATGGCTGGTCTGACAGCTCCATCAATAGGTCACACGGTCGCTAGTGTAGAGGTAATATCTAAATAGACTACTTCCCTATTGATTTCTAGAAAATAATAAGTGAAATTCCCTTGATCCTTATTGGAAGCTTGAATGGGTAACTCAATTTTTCTTCTTCTTACAGGTCACAACTGCGCTCCCTGCTGTTGAACTGGATCCACCAACAATTTCTATGACGTTTGGTGTCAATGACTCTCCTCTGGCTGGTCGGGATGGTACCCAAGTATGTTTTAATTTGAGCAATAAGACGTAGCTCTAGCCATTGTACTCTGCTTTACTCTTGACGCAGCCTCGGATGTGTTGCTAGCATTCTGAGTTGCTTTGTCCTCCAGGACCTCCACTAAGCAATAAATGAAGTAATGGTATGTGTTTCGGCATGTTGATAGCCTTTTGCTAATATGAATGCAGTTAACTGGAGGGAAAATTGGGGACCGGCTATTGGCAGAGGCTGAAACAAATCTCGCCATTAACGTTATTCCAGGCTTGTCAGAGTCATTTGAAGTCCAGGGGAGAGGAGAACTTCAACTTGGTTTGTGCTTTCTCAATTTGTGTTCAGTGTTTCTTCACCTGTAAAAATGGAAATAAACATGTTATACGTTTGAAAACATGAAATTGTATATATTTCACTGTGCGAGGTGAATTAATCTCTCTCGCGTTTAACAGGTATCTTGATTGAGAATATGAGACGGGAAGGTTTTGAGCTCTCGGTCTCACCACCTAAAGTCATGTGAGTTCTCGGTCTCTTGTCTAATTCTCTAAGTTATATATATTTTTTTTTTTTGTGCAGACACTACTTCACTAATACGTTAGCTAGTCTATTGTTTCCAAAAAAAATTCATGTAGGTCTTCTTCTGATTAATTTTTTCTGAGCGTTTCTACTATCTGATTTAGGTACAAAACTGAAAATAAACAAAAGCTTGAACCTATTGAAGAGGTGATTATTGAGATTAATGAAGAGCATGTAGGATTGGTGATGGAAGCTCTATCTCATAGGCGGGCTGAAGTTACTGACATGTGTCCTGTCCCTGGAAATGATGGTAGGACGAGACTGTCATTAACTTGTCCTTCAAGGTTAGTTTAGTAACTTCAGTTATACTTTAATTACTTTCATAAAGCTTATACTCAATCAACCATATACCTTTTGAGTATTGAAGAACTAAACCATATGAAACTTGCGTTCTGCAGAGGTTTGGTTGGGTACAGATGTGTGTTTAGCAGTGACACCCGTGGAACTGGATTCATGCACCGTGCTTTCCTAAGTATGCAGCTTCTCTACTCGCGCTTCTTTTCGCAGTTTATTATTCTTTCCGAACAATCATTTCAGTTAAGCATAATTGATTAACGGTTGTAAATTTTTGCAGAATATGAAAAGTACCGAGGTCCACTTGGCAATGTTAGGAAAGGAGTATTGGTACGTTTTATGGTTTACCTTTATTTAGTGTCTGGCTCTAAATAGTTATCCTCTTTCTGTATCTAAATAACAAACCATTTGATGCATAGCTATGAGGCTTTGTTGTCTTATTATGGCTGATTGTTTGAATAGGAGTATTCCCTTGTCACTTGACGTCTTTCTTTCTTAGAAGTTGTGTCTACATTGTAATTGGAATTTATATTTCTTGATGATAAAACAGGTTTCGATGGGATATGGAACTATTACATCCCATTCACTGATGGGTTTGGAAGCTCGTGGAACTCTTTTCGTGTCTCCAGGGCTGGACGTGAGAACCTTCTTTATTGGTTTTAGTTGTTCCTAGTTAGAACATTTATGTGGTCCTCCTCGTGCATTTGATCCTTGCTAATGCTGCATCTTCCTATGTTTCTCTGTTTTCTTTTTTAATCAGTCATACGATGGCATGATTATCGGTGAGCACTCACGAGATACAGATCTTGATGTAAGTTTGGTTCGATTCACCCCCTCTTAGAAAATAAATTGAGTTTCAGTACCATAGGGCTCATTCGCGTTTGCACACTACAGGTTAACCCGGTTAAGGCCAAAGAGCTTACCAACATTCGATCTGCTAACAAAGACGAAAATGTGAAGCTATCTCCACCTCGCCTCGTATGTGCCCTTTTCTCACAACATCTATACAGACAAGAAAACCGTTTTTTTTATGACTAGACTTTCTTATCCTTTGTGTTGTGATTCTACTTGTATTTTGAGATATACTTTTGAATTTGTTTCGATTCAGATGACACTTGAGGAAGCTATAGGATACGTTGCCTCGGATGAACTTATTGAGGTAAACATTGTTCATAACCAATCATGAGCCATGGAGAACGTTTTGTTTGTGGCTTCTTATGCATGTATTGTTTATTGGTTTAATGTGTTCAGGTCACTCCAAAGAGGATTCGGTTGAGGAAGAGATGTCTAGACGTTACCAAGCGTAAATCCCAGAGCAAAAGAGCCAAAGATTAAACCTTCCAACACTTGTTTTTTCCGGTTCAGTTTTTAGTAAAAGCTGGTTTGGTTTCTTGCTCCCTCGTCACAATCATACAAAAAGAAAATTATTGAATATGTACGAGCAACATTCAGATTATATAGATTCATAACATATACCCCAGAGGATGTATTCTTCTATTGAATAACAAAGGTAAGGTAAGATCCATCAGGATGTTGTTTTGTCATTGTGAATCAGCGGATTTATCGTTATAAAGAGTTTTGTGGGTGGCCTTGGGTCTATTTCACGATCTTCAGGTCTTAGTTGTATCTTCCCTTATACTTAGCACTCTTGTATTTGTATCTGTTTCATTTACGGTAAGACATTTATTAAACAGAATAAATATTTCTACAGGAAAAAAAAAACATTGTTTGGTTCGAGATACTAAAAAGCTTAGAGAAATACTTTTTAATACCACTAAATCAAGTTCTTGTTCAAAAATAGCAAAGAGAAAAAATTCTCAAAATAACAATCATTAAAAAGTATATTTATATAAGTTTAGTAATTAGAGTTTAGATTTAGTATTTTTATTAATCAATACTCTGTTTGTATTTAAAAGATTTATTTTCTAGATTTTATTGTTGTATTTGAAAGATTAGTGTTGTAGATTTTAATAAACGCATTAACAAAAGATTAAGCAATGCATCTACTTTAAAATTATAAATGTAAAACAGAATTTTATTGGGAATAAAAAAAGTTTTAAACTAATTAAAAGTAATACTAGAAAGTAATATATTTAGAGCAAATACAATTTTGAGTACTATTTATGACAAAAGCTAAAAAAATGCTATTTATGAGATTTGTCCAAAAACCTTTTAAAATTGGCTATTTGGTGGACAAAAAGAAAACTTCGAAAACTGGGGACTTGATGGAGAGTTATGTTTCCCTGTTTCCAAGTGCTTGGAACACTCAGAAAGTAAACCAAAAGTCATTTTGATAGTTCCCATGCGGTTTCTCTATATCTATATAAACTCTCCAACGTTTAATAAAATTACTTAACATATAGATATGGTAAAAAGGTCCAATAAAGACTATTTCTCGCGTGGATTTGCAAAGGCCTTGGAAGAGCAATGGCAAGTCGATGTACGACTAAAGGCAAGAGACAGTTATGAGGGTTCAGCCATCTTTGCACACAAACTTGTCTTGGTCTCATCTCTTATCTTTATCTTGTATCTCTTATTTATCAACATCATTTGACTCTTCTATTAAAGACGTGGTTCTTGAAATGCTTATTCACTTTTGATTTTTGTTGTTGTTGGATTCGAATAGGCATCCAGATCAGAGGTGCTTAAGAAGATACTGGAATTAGACGAGTTCAAAGCTCCATCGCAACCGGTCAACACGGCAATACTCTCTCTACGTGTAAGCAGAGGACACATAATAAACTTCAAAAAGAAAATTATCAGGGAAAGGTCCAAGAAACAAAGAAAAAACAAGTATGTACGATCCTGCGAGACAGTCACTTTCTCAGAGCTGAATCATGAAGAGTTAGAGGCTTTTGTTAAGTTCATCTACAGCGACGGTTCTCAGTCTTTCTGCCAAAGCAAAAGAACACGTTAGGTCACTCTATGTTGCAGCAGACAAATATGAGATTCCACATCTACGCGATCTATGCAGAAACGAACTTATATCCTCTCTGAATGCATCTAATGCTCTTGACGTTTATGAGCTTGCCCAAATACCTTTCGATGACGCACTAAACGATGCTGCCTTGGGCTGTATCCAAATGAATATACCTACCATTGCTTGCTCTTATGAGTTCAAGCTGTTTGCAGAGAGTAACCCTAGTCTTACAGTGGAGATAATGAAGGCTTGTGTTGAACGGGGTGGAAACAACCCATACCGTCGTAACTGGGGAGGCTGCCCCTGGTAGAAAAACCCATGATGTAGCTTTCGTTCTTTCAGTATGAGATACCACAATTCAGTATGAGATACCACAATTTTTTTGGGGATTGTACTTATTTATTATTTTCACAAACTTGACAAAAGTTATGTTAATGATAATATAATATCATATTTTCTTGTGTAAATAAGTAAAAAACATTAAGAAAATATATTGATTAATGTTATAAGTAATTAAATATAGATGACCAGTTATAAAGATGACCAATCAACCATAAGCTAAGCCTCATAGTCATATCTCTGCATCAAATGGTTTAGTATTGAGAATAGAGATAAGGAAAGAGTATTCCTACATAGAGTATTCCCTTCTCACTTGATGTCTTTCTTTATTAGAAGTTGTGTCTTCCTTCTTTATTGGTTTAGTTGTTCCTAGTTAGAACATTTATGTGGTTCTCGTGCATTTGATGCTTGCTAAGGCTGCTTCTTTTCCTGGCTTTTAACAGTCATACGATGGCATGATTATCTGTGAGCATCGTATCATAGGTGTGGGTATCTACTTCCTAGGGAATTGAAACCGACAAATAGTCTAATCATGGGTTTTCTAAATGGACGTAAATTATGGCTCAATTTTGCATGTACCATCAAATGGTAGTTTATATAAATATATCAGTCAAGAAAAACTAGAATGCAAAATCAATAGTTTTTTCATACACTATTGGAGACTAGAAAGCAAATGATTTTTGAGGTATTAGTTTTTTTTTAAAAAAGTGATTTCATACGCAATGTGTTTTTTTAATGTGCAGAGATAAACTTAATATTTTATTTAAGTATTTAAAACATGAATCAGATCCAAAACACATTTATTAAGTAGAATACGTATATTCTAAAGAACAAAATATTATTTTGCTGTAACATCCGGTAATTTGGTTTGATACTCCCTCTGTTTCTAAAAGATCTATGTTTTAGATTTTTCACATTTATTAAGAAAAAACATAAAATTTTATTTACTAATGCATTGTTTTTCTTAATTAACAATTTCCCATAATTTTGAACCAATAAGATTTTAGTAAATACAATTATATTTTTGGAAATATATAATTTTTCATTAATTAATGTATTGAAAATGTAAAAAATGTATCTTTTTGAAACAAATTTTTTTTCTAAAACATGGATACTTTAGAAACAGAGGGAGTACAATGTATTCTCGAGAGAAGATAAGACTAAAACTGAGGACTTGAGACTTATGTCTCATCAATTTCCACAAATTCTTGGAACACGAGCAGAAAGTAAGCCAAAAGTCATCTTGACAGTCCTATCGAGTTTCTCTATATCTATATAAGTATAGAAAAATTTACACTTGGGTCACTTTTTCACTTACTAATATCAAGATAAGTCACATGTTTGTACTAGAACACTTTTTCACAACTATCTGTTGAGATCTAACTTTTCTACTTTCTTATCCCCAACTAAGTGAACTATAACAAGTTTCTAGTTTCTCTTTTCTTTTCTTTTTTGCTTTTGATTTAATTTTAAAAAATTTTGAAGCAAAGAAAAACGTGAAAGCATACTTTTCTCGTCTCTGTCCCTCTACTTCTTCTCCTCAGAATATCCATGGTAACTTATCATCTTCATGTAGTTCAAAATCATCCAGATTTCAGATTGATTTCTTTGGCTTTTGAAATGTTTCTTCAGAAATCGAAGTTTCTAAAAAAAATGTTGCTTCACAATTATTTACATTGTCAGCTTCTTCTCTCCGCCCCACTCAAACTGCAGATAAATTCGCTTCTTCTCCACCGCTACAGCACCACCACAATGCCGCCACATCCATGTCTTCTTCATTGGACGCGAAATTACCACGACCAAACTTCCTCCTCCGCTTCGTTTTCGGTAACTCACTTCCGTCACCGCCATGACCTCCTCCTCTCCGTCGCTATATGCTCGGATCGAGAAACCCAGTAGCCAATTTTCTATTTTTCACATTAGGTCCCTCATATTTGTATGTCTTTTGGTTTTACCCCACAGTTTATAAATGTGTTAGATTAACCTTTTGAATTTGCCCCAAATTTCTATTTGTGTTCTCTAACCCATAGCTTTGTGCAATAATGTATGAAAATATAATATTAACATCTAAATGCAAATAGAAATGATAAAATAAGCCAGATGTGATGCAAAGAAACACTTTAATTATGATATATCAATGAGTATTAGCCATCACGGTTTTTGTGTACTTTGAGTTGTGTGTTTGTGGTTAGATGTTGAAAAATAAGCAAAACACGTGTACATATGTGTTCATGTACAGCTATTCAATGATAGACATAATACTTTCGTACATGTTATTTGACAAAATTTATCAATATCGTTTTAATATCAGTCATATGTATGATGTTTAGTATAAATTTTTATGTATATAATCAAGTGTACAAAAAAATACAATATCCATTTGTACAACGACATACATGTACAACATATATTTTCTCACTTTTGGTATGTACTCCCTCTGTTTTCTTTTATAAGTCGTTTTAGAAGAAATTTTTTGTTCCAAATTATATGAAGTTTTTCGATTTTCTATGTAAAATTTATTAACAGTTAATGTTTTATGACCAATGATAATATGTCTTCTATTTTTTAATTGGTTTATTTGTGGTTAGGTAAATAATTAATGATTTTTTTGTTTAGAAAATATAAGAAATTTATGTTTTTCTTAATCTATGTGCAAAGTTCTAAAACGACTTATAAAAGAAAACGGAAGGAGTACAATATTTTTCAACGACTCACATGTACAACATTTATTTTCCACTTTTGATATATACAATATTTTTCAATGACTCACATGTACAACATTTATTTTCCACTTTTGATATGTACAATGTTTCACAGAAAAACATGTACACCAATTCAACTGTACATTGCACAAATAATAATATCTGATGATTTGAATTATTTAGAGTGTCTTGTTTTAATTGATTTAAATCATTTTAAGTTTCATTTCGGAGTGTATATTGCATATATTGCCATGTATTTAGTTTGCATATATTGCCATGTATATAATGTATATATTTGTCATTTGCATTTGATAGGGTGTAGAATTCACAACTGAAATTTTGAGGCAAAATCAAGAGGATATGTATGGACAATTGAAAGTTTATGGACCAGAGTGAAAACCATCTAAGATACTAAGACCATTCGTGCAATTATTAAAAGGTTTGAAATGTATAATCTGAAAGTCTGAGGCTGTTTTGTAAATAACCAGAAGCTATGAGGACCAATTGTGAAAATAATTAAAACTCCACCATTGGAGGATCTTCAAGAGGCGGACCCACCTTGAATAAAGGGGTGTCACCTGACACAGGTTAAAAATATATATTAGTAAGTTTGTACTATGTAGCAGAAAATTACGTAGCTCAACTGGTGTGTTTCCTCCCTTCTTGACACCCATTTAATAGAGCCACTCGGGTTCAAACACCACAAATTCCTTTTTTTACCTTTATTTTAGTTTTAATCTGGGTCAAGTCTAATTAGTGACACCCCTAAAAACTTATTCTGGGTCCGCCACTGGGATCTTCCCAGCTTCTCGATCTGAAGATGGCCGCAACGGCGAGAAACAACGACTCCAGGGCTTCGGGACAGGTGGTCACGACTCGAACTGATGTTACGGTGGCGATATTTGAGCACTGCCGCAACTTGGTGGTGAACCGTGACGAGTAAAGCTTGTCGAGGATGAGACCATACGGTGGTCCAAATAAGTACTGTTGCCGGAGTGAACCAATCTTGATTCACGCTGGAAGGAGACTAACATTAAATCACCATAGTTTTTTTGAGATGAGTAACATGTACTATATGTTCAAGAGCTTGGATCAAATGGAAAAACAAGATTTTAGGAAGAAGAAGAAAAGAAAGATAGTGGGTGGGTTCCATTAGTTGAGATATAATTTTGTTGTATCTAAAAACTAACTGAATATAGAGGCATCTCCTCTAGAGCCCCCAAATGTCAAAAGGCAATCTCTCATAGACACCCATATAAACATAAATATAAACATTTATTTTAAAAATCGGAAAAGGTGGAAATGACAGAAAAACCGTGGAGTAGTTAAAGTATTTACAAGTTTTACCAAGATATAACCCACCCACCCGGACCCGATCCGGATTTATGGTCAATTCAATTGAACCGAATCGTCTAACCGTCTAACCAATTCCTCGAAACCAAACCAATCCTTCGAAACCAAACCCAACCCTCGAAACCGAACCAATCCCTGGAAAACCAAACCAAATCTGTCGGTTTTCAATAATTCAACTCAATTTAGTTAAAACCAAACTCAATTTCGACATTCCCCATTTCTCTCCATTTCTCCCCTTTCACTCGAGTCGAGTCTCAAACCCTAATTTCAACCAAACTCAATCCCGTACCCAAAATCAACGGTGAGAACGAACAAGAGAGAGAAGAATTCGGAGGGAATCGAATGCGATGGTGGTCGAAACGAGAAGAGGTAAAAGGAAGGATAATCCAGCGAAGGAAAAGACTCGGAGAGTGAAGTTTGCAAAGGAGACGACGGCGGAGGCCTCCGATAATATCGAGAAGACGACGGAGACTGTTGAATCAACGGGACAGACGAGGGAGACGAGTGAGGACTCTAGGGAGATTACGGCGGAGAAGACGAGTGAGGACTCGAGGGAGATTCCGGCGGGAACGGAGCCGACTGAAGTGGCTTTAGAAACTGCTCCGACGACAGTAAACAAAGGTACTGCTGGCCCATCTCCTCCAGCTCCTCCAGCAACTCCGGCGATTGGGACTCATTCTGGAGATGAAGAAAATGATGATGATAATGAAGGTTCTGAAGAAGGAAATGGAGATGGAGATGGAGAAGGAAAGGACAATGAGAATGGAGGTTCTGAAGATGAAGTTTCCGAAGATGAAGGTTCTGAAGAAGAAAATGGAGACGGAGTAGAAAAGGATGATGATAATGAAGGTTCTGAAGACGAAAATGGAGACGGAGTAGAAAAGGATGATGATAATGAAGGTTCTGACGAAGAAAATGGAGACGGAGAAGAAGAGTTAGCAAACGAGAATGATAATGAGAATCCACCAGAGAATGAGAATGAGAATCCACCAGAACCCGAGGTAAGAAATTATGAGGCACTTAGGTATACTAGGGGAACTTGGATATAACTTGGATATAACTTGTAGCAAAATTGGATATAACTTGGAGCAAAATTGGATATAAGTTTAGTATTACTTGGATATAACTTTGGTATAACAAAATAAAACTTTGGTATAACTAATTTAAAACTTTGGTATAACTTGCAGGGTTTTAATGGAAATGTGGGACTCGATATAGTCAAACCGACGAGCATGTTCTTCAAGCCCAGTGAGTACAGCAAAAAAATAAAGCTTGGCACAAGGTGTATGATAGCTAGCGCGATTAAGACGCTAAAAAATCTGAAACCCAAGCTGTCTAACGCGGAGTGGAGCTGGTTCACGGAGCATCCCCAATTCAAACACATTTTCCACATGAAGAGTGAGAATAACCATAGGGTACAGGGAATGTGGATGTTGTTGTTGCGTACTGCTGGTAGCGAGAGGGAGAGAGAGAGGTGGTTTATTGTGAATGGGATTGCCATCCGTTACGGGCTGAGGGAGCATGGTTTGATATCTGGCCTATTCTGCCACAACTATCCTCTCGGCTACAAAGAGCTTGGTGGGACGAGGTTCGTTGATCGTCATTTCAAGGAAGGAGAACCTAGAAGGTTAGAGGATGTTAAGAAGAAGCTGGTGAACATGGGACCCCACAAAGAGAGACTGAAGATGGCGGTTTTATTCTTCTTAGCTTCGGTTATTTGTGCGCAAACCAAGGCTGGACACAAGGCTAATGATGTGTTGGAGGTGTTCCAGAGAACAGTGGACGATCTTGACTACTGCAAGTCCTTTCCGTGGGGGAGATTTTCATTTGATTACATGCTGAAAGAGATCTCTCACACAATGGAGCATTTTGGAGGGGTGGTGAAAGAGAAAACATTATGGCCGCTTCCTGGATTTTGTGTTCCACTAGAGGTATGCAAAATCCCATTAAACCAGTTAGTCACTATTGTTGTCAACTGATGCAAAATTTTGTGTGTAACAGCTTCTTGCATTCGAGGCAATTCCTAAGCTAGGAGTTGCGTTCAGACAGCCTGTTGATGGAGCTTCTCCCAACTGTCCGAGGATGTGCAAGACCTCATTCAAACGAAATGGATCGACAGGGGTGTCACTAGCTGTGATAAACAAGGAACTGGGTAACACAACTGTAAGTCTTCCTGTGAAACTGTGGTAGAACTAAGGTAGTACTAGAAACCGAACTAGGGTAGAACGACGGTAGAACTATGATAGAACTATGGTAGAACTATGGTAGAACTATGGAATAAGTTTAAAAAATAATTATGTTTGTGGCAGGTTATTGACAGCATCATCCCCACCAGAACTCCACAAGAAGAAAGGCTGTTGGATGAGATTTTGGAAGATGAAGACGACGTTGATAAATCCGATATAGCTATGGACAGTTGGATGAAGTGTCTGGATGCAGGGGAAAAGATATTTTTTAAAGACATGTTCGACGAAGATGTAGCTGGCCGTGCAAAACAGCCAGAACCGATTAAAGATGCAGCAGGGGATGAAGTAGAGAGAGGTGAGCAGTCGGTTCAACTGGGAGATGTTATGAAGTTTTTGAAACGCACAATGAGACTGTTGAGGACAGTTGACAAGAAGGTTGACCAGTTGGATGGGAGATTGGCCCCGCTTGAGGAGTTTGTCAAGGAAGCACAAGGCAAAGCAGCAGAGGTAGATGAAGCAGAATCACAAGGGAAAGGTAAAAGCCAGAAACGCAAGAAGTCTTTGGGGAAAGGCAAAAAACAGAAAAGCTAAGTGAAGTCTAGTGAAGAACCTATGGTTTTATGGAGGGTTTTATGTTTAACGTTTTTATTTTGTGGACAAACAAAGTCTTTGGATGTTTATCTTGTTTGTGATGTGGATTTAGAACTTTAACTATGTTATGACTATGTTCTTATGACTATTTTGTTATGTGTTGACCATGAGAGTGAGAGTGAGAATACAAACTTTAAAAATGAACATGAGATAACAGAATAGAAACTTTAAAATGAACATTGATGAGGCAATTAGCAGAATACAAAGTTTAAAATGAACATGAGATAACATAAGGGTTCTAACATTAGATATAAGATTCAAGACTAGCTTGAATTATAACATAAGTTTTGACAGAGACACTTATACAAGTCTTAACAAACAAAGACTTGTATTAACCGAAATTGGAAATAGATAGGGAAATACAAAGTTTTTTAGCACATCCATGAACTCAGTACTTAGAGTTGAGAGCATCATCTCATGGACGGGAGGTGGAGGTAATAAGCCTCTTAAGCTTAGCAATCTCTTCAGCCATATCATTGACCTCCATCCTTAGTTGCCTCACTTCTTCCTCAACACCACAAGTCCATGGCTGACGAAAGTGCATCCCATCGTCCTGCACAGTTTCACCCAGAGTATATCTCAGTTTCACCGAGTATGAATAAACACAGTTTCACCCAGAGTATAACAAAGTTTCACCCAGTATGAATAACACAGTTTCTACCCGAGTATAACATAGTTTCACCCAGTATGATTAACACAGTTTCTACAAAGAAGGAAATTACCTCATAATTCTTGCAGGTGAAGTACCTACTTCCAGGCAAAGTATCGAAATCGTGGCGATACTTCGGATTTGGAGACACATCCGTCTTGATTTCACCACCACATGGGCAACGGGTAGGAATTCCATATTGGGCATCGCAAATGTAGCCTAACATGTCGTAGTGTTTCTTCAGCTTCTTCATCTCCTTCTCCTCTTCGTACGGATGAGTCATGGTCAGTAAAGGGGAAGGGAAAGATGAGAGAATATGAGGAAAGTGAGAGATGAGAGAATATGAGGAAAGTGAGAGATGAGAGGAAAGAAATTTGGAGAGATGAGAGGAAAGAGAGTGCACAGTTGACGAGACAAGAGAGAGAGTCACGAGAAAGGAAGAGCGCAGAGGGAATCTAACTTTGACCAAAATAATTGAAAATTTTGGAATATTTTCGCTTTGGCGCGAAAAAAAAATTGTTTTCCCCCCCAAACAAATTTGTTCATAGTTTTACTGAAGTTTCAAGTGTTACCAAATGTCTTCATAGTTCTATTTCTCGTGATTTCAACATTTTTTAGTTTTACGTATAATTAAAATTTGTTAATAAAGTTTTACTTGTCATTTTTTCTCATTACCATGTAACCATAACTGATAAGTGCAATAATATTGTTAAAATTACGAGAATTATAGAGAACTACTTTATAAGCTCCTCTTTATTAAGAAAGTGATCTTGGAAAGACTATATAATGCAAAAGAGAAAATGTGATGTCTATGAATCATGTTAGTTTATATTTGTTATTTTGCACTAGTATTGTCGATGAATGTGATGTTGATGAATTAGTCAAGTGATTGTACTTGTCCATTAACAATTATGTCACGGGATTATGTCATGTTAATATCTGTTATTTACTAACTTAGTAACACAACTTAGTAACACCTTGTTTTACTAGTTTTCCGTGGTTTTCCAATAAATAGTCGAGAGTTTCAAAACAGAGAAACATAATTTCCTTCCAGAGAGAGAGAGAGAGAGAGATATGCGAAGAAGTTATACTTTGTTATACTTAGTTATACCAATCCGATTAAAAAGCAAAAGCAACACTCCAATTTCAAAATACCAAAAGCAACATAGCAAGTTCAAAATACCAAAAGCAACACTCCAAGTTCAAAATACCAAAAGCAACATAGCAAGTTCAAAATACCAAAAGCAACATAGTAAGTTCAACATATCAAAAGTAGCATAGCAAGTTCAACATACCAAAACTCTAGTTTGGTTCACTTGGGTTTGGTTCACTTGTACGCATTCCAAACAGCAGCCAACTAAACCCGAAATTTGTCCTCGGTCGCCTTACATTTTGTGTCCTTTTACGCCGTTCTCCAACTGATGGATTCCTATTAACCTTTTTCCTTCCCTTCCTCGTTAGCTTTTTTGGAGGTATGATCTGGAGCTCTTTGATGTGATCTGGTACATTCCATTCAGACTTGTCCGGCACATAATAAATGGTCCGGTAATAAGCCATTGCCCAAAGTTCTGTCCAGTAATACTGTGAGCTCAACTGATGATACTCTATGTTCACCTCACGTCGACGACCATGAGCAGCAGGAACCTCAAGGAAATATAAGTAAGCAGCAAGTCCGTGAAGACAAGGATACTTTTCATAATCATATACCTTGCAGCTACATGTCTTCGCCATCAAGTTCACCAAATAAACCTTCCCATCGTCAGTGTCGGTTACCTCGTACTCAAGATCATAACTATTCAGCTCACGCACTGGCGTTTTCTCAGCTTTACCCCATAAGTTGTGCAAATGAATCTCAACCAGAGGAACCAGTTTAGTATCAATCGATCCAGACACGGCGTCCTTCCGATGTTCATTAAACCATTCAGAAATCTTTTTGATTATTGTATCCAACATTGGTATCAAGGCATACCTCCATGCGTCCCTAAACGCGCTATTCATCGACTCCACACTGTTGCTAGTGTCCAAGTTGTATCTACAACCTGAAAAATAGACCCTAGCCCATGTTTCTCTCTTAGTGTTCTCCTCCAAATACTTGAAGGCTGAAGGATATCTCACCTTAAAAGATGCATAAGCAGCCTCGAACTCATGTACTGTGTAATACCTAGCCAACTCCATAAATCTCCATGCCACTACGGCTTTGATGGTGTTACAAGCATGATTTCTCACATTCTGAGCTAGATGCCATATACAATGGCCATGGTGAGATTGTGGATACACGTTTGCTACAGCGGTGATGGGGCTCTGATTCCTATCGCTCATAAATACTATTTCAGATGAGTTCGGTATAACAGTTTTGAGCATCTCAAAAAAACAAGTCCAACTAGCATTATTCTCACCGTCGAGTACCCCAAACGCGAGGGGATAATGGTGACGATTAGGATCTTGAGTTTTAGCAAATACTAGTACACCACCATATCCGTTCTTCAAAAACGTAGCATCCACAAGAATCACTTTCCTCATGACCTTAAACCCTTCAATGCAAGCTCCTAAAGCTATGAAAAGGTACTTGAACTTTCCTGCTTCATCCAACTTCACACTTGTTGTTGTTCCGGAATTAACCTCCTCTAACATGTGCAAGTAGCTATACAACATCTTGTAGCTATCTTCTGAATTACCACGCAACTCACGCATAGCTAGATTTTTCCCTCTCAAGGCTGTGGAGTAAGATACTGATACACCCAGATTTAACTTTATTAAATCCATGATATCTCTCGGAAGAGGAGTCCTCAGTTTTCCAGGATATTCCTCATTCAAAAAAGTTGCAACTAATTCTGCAGAGCCTTTCCTCTTGATGTTGCAGCTATTACTCTGACTAGTCCGAGAGCATGTATGCACACCCACGTAACTCCTAATAGAAAAAATATCCGTATCTGCAATCCTCGCACCTCGCAATCCCCATTTACAGCTTGCATCACAACATTTTAACACCAACCGTTTACGATCAGATTTTCTAATAACATAACGAAAGCTTTCACCAAATGCAGCTCTATCCACCAACTCTTGAAGTGATCTCTTGTTTGGAAATTCCTGCAGCTTGAACAGACCCAAACCGTCTCCCCATTCCTCTATAACTTGACTACATTTTAGTAAAGGTGGCTGCTCAATATACGTAACTCTCACATTGGTTTCTATATTAGCACTGCTATCCATCTCAGCTGCAGTCTCCGTCTCAGTTGCAGTCTCCGTCTCAGGTGCAGTCTCCGTCTCTGCTGCAGTCTCTGTCTCAGCTGCAGTGTTGTCTGTATCCATAAAATCATCATGTGTTGTATCGTCACCATTCTCTGCCTGTAGATTTGCTTGCCCCTTTTCAACGTACAGAATTATGGCGTTAGGTCCGACTTCATCATCATTTCCCTGCAACACTTCGTGATTCATACCAAACGAACTTCCGCCCACTCTCGACAGCTTATCTAACTGATCCGAGTTACTCATCTCCTCCACTAACAAAAGACTTCTACGGTTGTCTTTATCAATAGAAAGAAGGTAACCAAACAAATCATCATCATCACAAATTGTGCACTCTTCTGATACTTCACATCCATACACAATCGGCTTGTACCTCAACGCCAGTTTTACATTCCTTTCATCCAACCTCAGCTTTTTATACAACCTTTCTTCTACCATTGCCAAAGTTATAACCTCCACTGTCTTGATGGTTATACAATTGATGCGATCTCTGAATTTGAAATGTAAGCACATATGTTTCGACATAGCATCCTGCAAAAACAACAAAAAAAATTATAATTAGACCAGTTGCTCTTTGTTCTACTTAGTTTTAATCAGTTATACTAGTTTTACCTAATTCTACAAATCAATTGAAATTGAGGTTTCGGGTACTATAAGCTCAATATTTGATTCATCTCAATCCCATACATTCAACCATATGCTTGCATTGTTTCACATGAGACAATTGCTCCACATACCAAATCTCAAATTAATCATATATATATCTAATTACAAACCCTACAAACACTTTTTATCCAATGCTCAATGCAAATCGAGGGAGAGAAGAGAACCTGCATTCTGGCCTACTACTCTAGTCGGAAGGAAGCCTTGCCGGTGGAAATGTTTTCGTCCGGCTGCGTCGGCCAAGAGGATCGGATTTCGGGAGGAGCTTTGATTCCAATCGGGGACGACGACGACGAGCTGGGAGGAGGGGAGGATCTATTTCTTTTTTTTTCATTTAATTTATTATTTGATTTCAATCCAATCAATTGGAGTTATCCAAACCGAAACCGAGAGCTATCCGACCAAACCCGACTCGGTTTCAAACCAAACCCACCCCAAACAAATAAACCAATTTCGATTTTCCAATTTTTTTTTTTATTTCGCCCACTAAGGGCGTTTTTGTCTTTTCATTCTTCATTAACTCTAGAGGGGCATAGGCGATTGACAGAGCCCATAAGAGATTTTGCCTTTCACATTTAAGGGCAATAGAGCAATTGCCTCCTGAATATATGATAGTTTGGGGTTTGGTTGACAAAAAGTGTCTCGGTAGACATAAGTGACTTATTGTGTTATAATGAGTCAAAATCTGTTCCAGTATGTAATTCTCTCATAAGTATATAACTCTCCATAGCTTAATAAATCAAGTTAACATATTATTAAAGATATAATGGACCATTGAATCTTACGGACCAAAAACTTTTAAATCTGTGAAACCTATAAAGATCTTGAAGATTAAAAGACTAAGTTAATCTTAAAATATTTTTTAGCATATTTACTTTAAATATTTAGGAGAGCTAATATTATTTGATGTTAATATTATATTAATGTTACCACTATATGTATGCATCTTGTATTCTCAAATCAAACACAATACAATATTCATATTCTATTATACTTTTCACATATGGATTGGGTAAAATGTCTGACAGAACTATTTTCGTGTGTGGATTTGCAAAGGCTTTGGAAGAAAAATGGCAAGTCGATGTACGACTAAAAGCAAGGGACAGTGGTGATGGTGTGGCCGTCTTTACGCACAAACTTGTCCTGGTCTCATCTTCATCTTAATTTATCTTGAATTTCTTATTTATAACCAAAACTGTACTCCAGTGTTCTTTTATTTTAATGGTCAATGAACTTTTTACCCCAATTTTAACAGGTATCAAGATCAGAGGTGTTAAAAAAATATTGGAACCAGACGAGTTCAAAGCTCAATCTCAACCGGTTGAGGCAGCAAGAACGTCTCTACAGAAGGGCCTAAGGAGCTTGGGCCTTGGACCCATACCAAATTCCAAAAAGGAAACGATCACGGAAAGGCCCAAGAAACAAATACGAAAAAACCGTAAAACTTTTTGCTGCCGTGGGCACTTGATATGTTGTGTTTTGGCCACATTCTAACAATGTTTTCTAAAAGTGTTTTTGAGTCTTTATCGAATCTTTCTAGTCTTTTTTGAGTCATTACAGGTCTGGAGTTGCACTGGATGGGAGATGGATCAGTTGGAACAAAAGAGGCAGAAAAGAGTGCAATTTGGAGATTTTCACGCAGAACAGTCAGATGGCTGTTCCCGATCGAACGGAGCACCCGAGTGCCTGTTCTAGCGGCAGAAATTTTTAAGGAAAATACAAGTTATTTCGGAATTTTTCCTAATCTCCCTATTTTCTCTCTGGCCGCCTGCAACCTCCATATATCTTCTTTTCCCTGTTTTCTATTATTTTATATGCTAATTTTGAGAGAGAAACCAGACTCTAGAGCTTTGATACTTTGGGATTTGCTAGTTGTTAAGGGTGAAGGCCATCTCTCTCGATTTAGAGAAGAACCCCCTGAACCCTCTTTTATTAACATGCAGTATTATACGGAATTGATCTCTGTGTTTTCTCTTATTATGACTGAGTAGTCGATCTTGTTAGCCTAGGATGTTAGGGTGCTAGATCGCGAGCTGAGCATAGATAAGCATCCATTGATTGTCTTCATTCATGCCTGATCTTAATGCTTGCATTGAATTGATAAATTAGTGTTTGATTTTAGGCTGAATCTATTTATTAACCGTGTAATAGGTTGCTAGACTTGTCATGAATGAGCATTACATCCCTAATCAGTGAAAGTAGATATTAGGGTGTTTTGTGAACATATCACGCATCTCGATCCAAACGAGAGTTTAGGTATTGAGATCGATGGATAAAAGGAGAAGTACCACGACAATGGGCTGATCTTCCTTTGCTACCCGAGTTTTAGACTCGAACTGAAAGAACTTGAATAGTTGTTTGGCTCGCATCCATTGTAACCCATTTAATCACTCTAGGCTAGCTCGCTTATCATATTTGAAAAACCATTTTGTTTAATTGTTACTTACTTTCTAAGCTTCAATCAACTTTAAAAGCCATTCACTGTTTTAGCTTAATATTGATCCCATAAAGATAAAGTGTAAACTGGTCCCCTGGAATTGAATCTAAAGTATTACAACAACCACTATTTAGCTTGCAGTGAAGCACTCAATTTTAGTGTATCAGCACTACGTTATGCTGAAACGATCCTGCGAGACAGTCACTTTCTTAGAGCTGAAACATGAAGAGTTAGAGGCTTAGTTAAGTTCATCTACAGCGACGGTTCTTATCTTTCTGCGAAAACAAAAGAACACATTAGGTCACTCTACTAGGCAGCATGATAAATATGAGATTCCACATCTACGTGATCTATGCAGAGACGAGCTAGTAACATCTCTTAGTCTCTCGAATGCTTTCGAAGGCTTGGAGCTCTCTCTGATTCCTCTTGACAGTACCCTCTATTGTAACATCTCCGGACTGTCCTAGGCCGGACTAACCCGGAACGTCCCGGAAGCGTCACAGTGTGGCGAGTACCGCAGTCCATCCATCCAAAACTTCAAAATAAATTCAAAGTCTTGACCAGTCCGACCACAATACCGTCCCTCTCGACCTCGGCCTAAGACTTGCAAACCCCTACCTCGGTCGAGAGTTGTGTTAAGTTTGGACTAAATTAAATATCAGCGTTCAACGGAAATATTATTAAACAAACATACTTTTATTTATTTTACAAAGTCGGGAACTCGACTTAAGTCCTCAAAAACAAACAACAAATAGAAAATATTAAATCAAACGGGTACCCATGAAAAACAAAACAAGAGAAAATATCAACATCTTGCTCCTTGCAAACAACACCGTAAAACTACGCTGGCCTCGTCCTCTGCACCCCGCTAACGCCCGTCTCTCTAAGGTTACCTGCATAGAAAAGGGGGGGGGAGTGAGTAATCATAGATTACTCAGTGAGTTCCCAAAAACAACAACGAACCCCTTAACCATGCTCAAACAACAAGCAATAACAACAATGCAATGCGGAAGAGTAAACGTGCAACTACTAATGCAATGCAATAAAATAGACTTGAATGCAATGCAAAACCTATACACCCCAGTCTCACCCCGAGACCCTAAAACAATTACCAAAACAATCTAGACTCAATTCTAGACTCGACAACACGAAAATAAAACAAACAGAGCGCTCAAAGGACGGAGCCTCGTGCTACACATCCCGGGATTCCTTCACACCATGGAGCCCTACACCTCCACCCTGAACACTCCCGACCACAAACACACAAGTTACATGGCCGGAAAACATCACTCCGAGAATTGGGCTTCTCTCAATCTAACCCGGGCCGCATCGTTATGCGGCGCTCGTCATGGGCGCGACTACTTCACGTGACGAGCCGTGGAGGTTCAGTCACTCCACCACTGGAGAATTGGGCTTCTCCCAATCTAACCCCAGGATCCACGCACATCACCGGAGAATTGATTTTCTTCCAATCTAACCCCGCGATGGTCACACACTTCAGTCTAGACGCATCACAACTCAAACTAGAATGAGGGAGCTCCACCTCTAACCTCCATGCAAACGCACCTAGACAAGAAGCACAACACACAAACACACACTCGCACTACTCTAGACCCAAACACAAAACAACAACAAGAATGAGGGAGCTCCACCTCTAACCTCCATGCAACACTTGGTCTAGACTAGAACACTAAACAACACAAAAGCGAGTGACACACCTAAACATTACACGGCATAAGAGAAAGTCTCACTCAAATCTCTATGCAACCCCAACTACACTACATGCAATGCATATGAACCAGCATGAGAGAGCCACACTCAAATCTACATGCTTCACCACACCATAACATATACAACTACAAAACTAACAATGCATGCATGTAATCTAACAACCTAACAACACAATGCATGACCAAATGACATCACCCATAGATGATCATGACCACAACAGCAAAACATGCAATACACAACAAAAACTATAACATGCAACATAGATAAACACTCAAGTATGGGGACTACCAACTCCCATACACACACAAACAACCGCAAATGCGGTTTTAGCTCATGAACCATCATGGTTCAACCTCTCCAATCTGCACACACACACGGTTAGCAACACACAATACACACAGGAAACCCACCTAGGTCTTCACAAGCCGCACAACACCTCTAAAAGCAAAAGACCTAAGGGTTACACCAAAACCGATTAAAAAGAGGCTAAGGGGCTAAGAGGGGAAGGGAACCTACAAACGAAAATTTAAAACCTTACCATCTCTCCTAGCGCAGAACAACAGATCCTAGACTAAGTATCAGCACACGGAAAGGCCTCCTACACTCACCTCACTCCCTTAGAAAAATTTATCGGTTTTGGAAATTTTCTCTCTCAAGAACAAACCATAAGATCGACAGAGAGATAAAGCACATGGGGTTTCTAAACTTCTAAAAATAAACCTAAGGGTCTTAAGCACATGTGTAGTTCCACTTGTCACCAAAATACACTCCAAAAGCATACAAGAAAGAAAGTACATTGAATCAAGTCATTTACGTCCCATCTTCTGGAAGCTAAAACACCTTCTTCTGTTGGTTATTTTCACGGGATATCAGCTCAAAAATTGATTCCCAAGCTTGATTTCCACCTCACCACTTTTTAACCTCAAAATGGCCTTAAAGCTTAACACATGTGAAACCTACTCCTTAGGCTTGTCTATCCTTCTCCTGTATACCTCAGTATGTATTAGAAGAGCCACTGCAGGGACGCTTTCATGCCTGACATGTTTCCAATAGCCTTCTTCCTCCTTAACTAAACCGCCAAAATTGCCCCTTTGGACTTCTTTGGGTCTTCAATCTTCTAATCAGCTTTCCTTGTGCTCCAGCCCAATCCAATACTTCCCTTGGATCCTAAATGAAGCTTAGATGTCGTGGGTTTCATGTAGAAAAGAGTTTCTTCATCCCATAACTCATTTACCAAATATAGCCCATTTTGGGAACAAATGGTATCTTCATGCTCCCTTGCTCTCTAGATGTCTTTTGCTCATGATTTCTTCACCATAAAAACCCTTGATTTATTCTACATCATATCCAGTATTGAAGGAATTTGGTCCCCTCCACGTGGCATGCTCCTATTGGTTGATCTGATGGGTTAAATGGACCAATGGGGTTCATTCTCTATCCTTTGACTTCTGAGTTGACCATCTCCAAAAGTTGTGGAATTGTATAAAATACTCCTTTGAACTCCTTTGAACTCCTTTCCCATGTTTTCACAACTCCATTTGGCTTCCTTTGCCCCTAGCTAGCTCATTTCGATCATATCGGCCAAAATTGTCTTCCTCCGGACCATCTTGGTTTTTCCTTGACCAAATTCTCCAATATGTCTTAAAATACCTTAAATAAGATTCCTAAACTGATCCCCAAGCTCCTGGAATCAAATTAGTCTTCTTCGTCCTTTGCCCGATACCAAACCTCTGTTTCGACCATCTCTGGAACCTCTACCGATCATCTTCACTTTGGCTCGTTCCAACTTCATTCTGACTCGGCCAAAAGTCTTCTCTTATCCCATAATGATGATTGAGATCAAGTCTTACTTGATTTGCATATTTTAGAATTTCACCATGCTCGGCCTTGACCATTTTGAAGCTTCGGTTCTGTCTCCTCGACCAATTCTTGTTTCTACTCGACCATTCTTCAAAATGCTTCAATCAAACCTCTATTCATGTCTTTTTATAGCTTCTCCATCCAAATGTGACTTGATCTGAGTCCGTTGACGTGCGTTGACTTGATACCCTAGACCAGAGGTATTACATCTATGGTGCTGCATTCACTTACATCATAAAGAGTCTAAAGACGACTGTTAACTCTCTTGAGTTCAAGTTCTTCGCACACAGAAATACAGATCTTACTGTTGAAATAGTAAGGGCTTATATGGCGCGTAGAAATATGTATTATTGATATTAGAGCAACCAACTACCTTGTAGCTTTCGTTCATAAACCACAACTTTAATATATTCATCTATTTATGTAATTTAAAGTTACCTTTTTGTTTTTTTCCTATTTTTATTTATTTTTGGCGTAAATCAATTTCTTATCTATATGAATTATAAAATTAAAACTGAAGGTAAAAGAAGTTCGAACAAATGTTTCTTTTACAAGATACAATTATAGTAAAAACCTTCATCTATAGTCTGGTATAAAAGAAAATCAATTATACAAAATTTGTCTCTTCTCCATTCCCGAAGTATCGGAAATAAAGAAGCAAAAGGAAAGATACATCAGCCTTGTTTTCAAAGGAAAGAATCATCACTTTTCTCTCTATCAAACACAAAAGGAAAGAACCCTCTTGATTCTCTATATAACTCAATGAAATTAAGGTGATCAAATATCATAGTTATGGCAAAACAGACCAACCTAGACATTTTCTTAGGTGGGTTTGCACATATCCTGGAAGAACAATGGCAAGTTGATGTGTTGCTCAAGGCAGGAGACAGCGATCCGGATGCAGCAATCTCCGCCCACAAACTTGTTCTGGTCACCACTTCTTCCTGTTTATTCTTCTGTTATCTAGTTTTGAAAACAGTACCTGACACGCTATAATGTTTTGTAGGACTGATCCCTCATATTATAAATTGTTTTACTATTAATTTTTATTTGAAATAATAATCTATATGTTTCAAAATAAAAGTTTCTTTAGATTTTCTTCTTGTTTTACAATAGAATTGTTTTCAAGATCCAATGCAAAAAGATCATTAGTTAAATATATTTAATTAAAATGTGAAAAGAAAAATTTAATATATATTTATCATTAATCATTCTTTTTCTTTAATTAAATTCTAAAGACAAAAGTGTTTACTTTAATATTTGTGATTTTAGCCAAAACAACTTACAGTTTGAAACATGAGTAGTTGGTTACACATTTTAATGCAATTTTTAATCAAAAATAGTGTGACTAATTAAACTATATAGTTTTTTATAATTGGTTGTACTGATATATTAAATCATATATATATATATATATTATTTTTTTTGGCTAAAACACTTTACATGTTGATATAAAGGGAGTACTAATGGTGATTTTTTGGAGAGTGACCCTCTTACTTGATATTTGAATAGGCTGCAAGATCAAAGGTCTTTAAGAAGATGCTTGAGGAGGATGAGTGCAAGACTTCCTCTGAGAAAGAGATAATCACTCTCTCGGAGATGAAACACGAAGAGGTAAAGGCTTTAGTAGAGTTCATATACAGTAATGGCTCAATGCCTTGTGCAGGGCATGCTCGATCACTCTATCTAGCAGCGGACAAATATGAGATCCCACATATGCGAGACCTATGCAGAAACGAACTTATATCTTCTCTGAATGCATCTAATGCTCTTGACGTTTATGAGCTTGCCCAAATCCCTTTCGATGATGCACTAAACAAAGCTGCCTTGGACTGTATCCGAGTGAATATAACTACAATTGCTTACTCTGATGAGCTCAAGCTGTTTGCAGAGAGTAACCCAAATCTTACAGTGGAGATAATGAAGGCTTATGTTAAACGGAGAGAAAATAGAAACTACAGTTCATATTATGGACAATAAATCCCAAGCCAATCAAGCTCAGCCCAAAGCCCATATAATTAGGGTTCTCAGCATGTAGACTTCATATAAATAAAGTTGTATTGGCTTTGTAAAATTTGGCTGAGTTTCTGGCAGCCTCTATTTCCTATTTTAAGAATATTAATCAAGAATCATTTTCATCTTGGTGGCAGCTTAATCTTTTCTCAGTCTTATTCTTTACATTTAAATAAAGCTCTCTGAGCTATTTTCCATTTCAATAAAGTTTTACGAAGCTCTAATATTTCTAGATTTGAGTTTACTTCCATATATTACCAATAATGTTTTTTTTATTTGACAAAAGGTTTCATTAGATTACTAATTAAGAAGCTTTGTTCTTTTTATTTTGGTGCAAAGCTTTAGTATTTTTACCATAGCTCCGAATGGTAACGGCGGATTGAGCAGCGTAGTACAAGTGGATTAGATACTAAGGTGCGGTTCAACTGCGGTTTGTATAAGAGAAACGCATAATGCAGAATAACTGCGGTTCGTCTAAAAAAACGGTTCAAAACAAAATATGAATGGTGACATGTATAATAAATAGTATAACTGCGGGATACATATAATATATTTAATCTGAAAATATTTTAGTTGATTTATAAAAAATTATAAATTAAGATATCAGTGATACTAATATAGTGTAAACAACTATTTTATTTAATCTATACAAATATTTTATGTATTTAAAAAACTTTACAAATCATATTCACATTCTTCATCATCTAAAATATTGTATTTTCAAATTTCAAAACTGTAACTAGGCCTGGACACATTTATCCGGAACCAAACCGAATCGAACAGAAAAATAAAGGTCGATTTGGATTTAGATCCTATCAAATATACTAGTGGATCCTATATCTCTAGAACCGGGAAGCCGGAACCGAACCGAGAATCGAATAGATACCTAAATTTCTATTATATAGTTTATATATTTAAAATTTGAAATATTTTTAAAATTCTATTATATAGTTTATAAGTCGAAAGACCTTAAAAATTTGAATTACTAGAATACTTTTTATCTAAAATATTTAAAATTATCTGAATTATTTGAGTTTTTATCGAAATCCCAAAAATCTGATATTTAATCCGAATTTCTTTTTTTAATCTTTAATCCAAATTAACTGAAAAATCGAAACCGAATGGGATCTGAAATGACCTTGCATATAAGTCTGTTTCCAATTTTGTTATCTGAACTGAACCAGAAACCAAAATAATAGAACGGAAACCGAACCAAACTTTTGTAAATACTCGAATTGATCCTAAACCTCTAGAACCAAAGACCAAAAGAACTGAATCTGAACCAAACCGAGAACCTAATTAACTAAATAATACATATTTGTAATAAAATTTCTGAATATTACATAAATAAATATTAATGGTTGAATATGTGTTTTTAACTTTTTAGCAATTAAAAATAATAAAAACAAAGTTTTCTATAATAATATACCTCTAACTATGTTTTTATTTGTAACTAGATAATAAACATTATAATACATTTTTTGCATATTATATAGATAAATGTTAATGGTTGAATATAGGTTTTTATCTTTTTACACCAAAAATTAATAAAAATAAATATGCATAGTTTTTTTTTTGAAAAATAATAAATATGCATAGTTGAAGATAGGTTTTTAACTATGTTTTTATTTGTAACTCGGTTGAGGAAGAGATGTCTGGACGTTACCAAGCGATAATCCCAGAGCAAACGAGCCAAAGATTAACCTTCCTCACTTGGTTTTTCCGGTTCAAAATATTTTTTAGTAAAAGCTGGTTTGGTTCTGGCTCTGTCACAATCACACAAAAAGAAAATTATTGAAAATGTACGAGTAACATTCAGATTATATAAACTCGTAACTTATACGCAAAAAGATGTATTCTTGTATTGAATAACAAAAAGAAGATAAAATCCAGCACGATGTTGTTGTCATTGTGAACCAGCGGATGTATCGTTACAAAGAGTTTTGTAGGTGGCCTTAGGGTCTTTGTTTTATTTTCAGTTTGTAAGTGTTGTTGTTTACTTATACTTAGCGCAGCTTCAGATTACACGATACGTTCTAGTAAGATATGTTACTTTGAAGTCAAAGTAAATTATTCAACTACTATACTCGGTGGTCCTAACAAGTTTTACGTAGCTCTTGCTAGAATCAGCAAGAGCTGATAACACTATTTCAGATGGTTTTGAAGACTAAATTATATTAAAGAATACAATAGAGAACAAAAGTACATATATTTGTTGCTTCCTTGATAACTAAAATGGATATCATGCGCAATATAATGAATAGCGCTACCTAATTAGAACTGTGCCTCTTCTCTTGCTAAAATATATGTAAATTAGAGTTAAATTCATAAAGGCACACTGCAACAAATATGTGTGCACATTGCAACGTATGTTATATCTTCTCCCAATCTTATTAGTGAATGTTAGAAAAACTTCTGTTTGGTACAGCAGATGAAGAAGCAGTAGTAGTATGCTCTAGAAGCAGTATGATGCAGAAGCTGTATGCTCTCATTAAAATTTTTAATAAATTGATTGGTAGAGCAGTAGCAGTATACAATTTTAAAATTATCATAAAAGTTAGTATATAATATATTTACTTTAAAATAATATATATTAAATTATAATATATGTTTTATTAAAAAATAATGAATCTTATTTAATTATAAAATTAAATTAAATTTTAAATATAAAATATTATTATTTAAAAAATAAATGTAAATATTATTTTAAAATATATATTTATTTTTGGATATAAAAATAATTTTGATATTATAAAATAAAATAAAATAATTATATATATAATTTATATATAAATTATCATTATTTATCTATTGGTAGAGCAGTAAATGATTCATATAATATTATCAGAAAAATTAATATATGACATATAATTTATTTTTTATAAATAATGTAGATATGTTTAATTTCTAGTATATAATATATAGATATATATTATTTTATTTTATTTATTAAAAATAATGAATGATATGTGTAATTATATAAGTTATATTATATTTCAAATGTGAAATATTGTTCTTTTTAAAAAGTTAAAATAATTAATCACAACTTTTATTTTTTAAAATGTAAAATTTTTTTTATTATGAACATAATTTTTATATTATTAAATAAAATATATTAATTATATATAATTATTTTTAAATTTTTATATATTCTAACTGGAAATGCTCTACCAAAAGCTCCATATAAGAGCATTGAGTAAAGAGCATTTGGAAAGCATTAGCATGCTATAAAAGCAGTATGCTGCAGAAACTGTATGCTTTTGCTAAACTATTTAATAGATTGATTAGTAGAGCAGTATGAACATGCTATTTAAAATTATTATTAAAATTAGTATATAATATATAATATATTTATTTATAATGAATATATTTCTAATATATATATATATATATTTATTTATTTTATTTTATTTTATATATTAATATATATATATTATATTAATATATAAAAGATATATAATTATTTTATTTTATTTACTAATTTCAAAAATTATGTTTATATCGAAAATGTTATATTAAAAAATAAATTTTATAATTAAAATATCTATGTTAAAAATAATATTTCGCACTTAAAATATAATATAATTTATGTGATTAATTTAATTATATTATATTTTAAAATTTAATTTATATAATTAATTTAAAATATAATTTATATAATTATTATATAATTTATTTAATCAATTTATATAATTTAATTTAAAATATAATTTATAAAATTAATTTAATATAATTAAATTATATTTTAAATGTGAAATAATATTTTAAAAAATATTTATATGGTAAATTTATTTTAGAAATCAAAATTTCATTTTCTAGATATAAAAATAATTTTATGATATTATTAAAAATCAAATAAATGAACTAATTATATATTATTCTTAAATTTATAAATTATAAATGCAAATGCTCTTCCAAAAGCTTCATATGAGAGCATTTGCCAGAGAGCATTTGGAGAGCATTAACATTTAGTAAATGCTCGTTTAAATGCTTTTCTAACAAATGTTGATTGGATAATGTAGAGCATAATGCTAATGCTCTACCAATCAAGGCCTAAGAAAGAAAAATGCACTGTAAGAGCCGTATTATATATATTTATTTATTTATTTATTTGCTGAAACTCTAGATGTTTGGAACGAAATCTAAAAATTCTCCAAAGATGATTCTCGAGGAGTAGCTTAACCCCGGGGTTTTTAAATGGGGCGTAATCCTTAACCCTATTTTACCTGGCCAAAACAAATAATACTCCCTCCGTTTCAAAATGTTACATATTTTAAAAAATTTACACATATTAATAAAATATATTAAATCTCATTTATATATGCATAATTTTCTGTCATTATCTTTTTCCATAATTTTAAGCCAATAAAAATCTAATAAGTGCAATTAAATTTTTTGAAGTCTCTAATTAGTAAATAAAACATGTATTGAAAATATCAAAAAATTATTTTTTTAAAACAAATTTTTTCTCTAGAATATGTAATTTTATGAAACAGAAGGAATATTAATTTAGTTTTTTTCGGGGCCCGAACCGAAATCGACGTGTTTACGCTTTATCCAACATTTTCCTTTTGTATTACCACCGTTGGTTTATATTCTATATCCTGCATTTCAATTTAGTTATCGTTGTAAAGTAAAAATTTTGTTTCAAACTAATTATCATTTTGTGATTTCATTCCAAAATTAATTAACTTATATATTATTCTATTTCTATTGATTAAAATGTGGTTAAATTTATAAATAATGATTTTTATATAAAAAATATGTAAAATTTAATGTTTTTTAATTTATGTGTACAAACCTAAAACGTTAAATAAAATGAAACGGAGGGAGTATCTACTAAGAAAAACTTAGAATGCAAAATCAATACTTTTTTACACACTATATATGGAAAGTGAAAAGCAAATGAGTTTTTAGGTATTTTAAAAAAAAAAAAACTGATTTCATTAGCTAGATATTTTTCTAATTAAGTGTGCATAAAAAAGAAAAAATATTTTATAAAAATGATTTAAGTTTATAAGACATTTATTAAATAGAATAAGTATTTTCGAAAGAACAAAACTTTATTTTTCTGTAACATCCGTTAATTTGGTTTGATACAATGTATTCCCGAGAGAAGATAGGACTAAAACTGGGGGCTTGAGACTGTCTCCTCAATTTCCAAATTCTTGGAACACGAGAACAAAGTAAACGAAAAGTCATTTTGACTGTCCTATGGAGTTTCTCAATATCTATATAACCCTCCATCTTTTAATAAACCAAGTTAACATATCGATATCGCAAAAAGGTCCAACAAAGCCATTTTCGTGCGTGGATTTGCAAAGGCTTTCTAAGAACAATGGCAAGTCGGTGTACGACTAAAAGCAAGGGACAGTTGTGATGGTGTGGCCGTCTTTGCTCACAAACTTGTCCTGATCTCAACCGGTTGAGGCAGCAAGACCGTCTCTACAGAAGGGCCAAAGGGGCTTGGGCGTTGGACCCAACCTAAATTTCAAAAAGAAAATGATCACGGAAAGGCCCGAGAAACAAATACGAAAAAACCCTAAAACATTTTGCTGTCGTGGACATTATGTTATGCTGAAACGATCCTGCGAGACAGTCACTTTGTCAGAGTTGAGAAACATGAAGAGTTAGAGGCTTTAGTTAAGTTCATCTACAGCGACGGTTCTTGTCTTTCTGCGAAAGCAAAAGAACACTATTAGGGATGTTATCCTACATGTGGAATTCTAAAGAATAATAAGGGCATCTCCAACCGCACTCTATTTTTTACTCCAAAATAGAGTGAAATGGAGTATGGAGTAAGAAATGCTTCAACCCAACTCCATATCTCACTCCATAATAGAATTTACTCTATAAATGGAGTAATCTAATTTTTGTTTGTTCATCACTCCATTATGAAGTGAAATATGGAGTTGGATTGGAGTAATTTTACTCAATTTTCTCTTTTACTCTATTTTAGAGGAAAATATGGAATTTTACATTGGAGATGCTCTAACTAATATATAAAAGGTTAGACGAATCCACTAATTGCCAATTGATTTTTAGTTGTAAGACGTACTAAATAAACCTTAATAATATTGACCCTCTCGACCGGGTGTAACTGTTGTACTAAAAATTCGCTCGACCGAGTATAAATGTCCTAAAGCTCCAAGATTTCTGGTCGATAAGAGCCATCATCTCGAGGAGGGATATTAGGGATGTAATCCCACATCGGGAATTCTAAAAAATATTAAATAATATATAAAAGATTAAGGTCAATCCACTAATTGCACTAATTGCCAATTCGTTTTTAGTTGGAAAAGAATGTACAACTAATTAATATTGATGAAGAAATCGCTACTGATGGAGGTTAGGTCACTCTACCATGCAGCTGATAAATATGAGATTCCACATCTACGTGATCTATGCAGAAACGAGCTACTAACATCTCTTAGTCTCTCGAATGCTCTTGAAGTCTTGGAGCTCTCTCTGATTCCTCTTTGACAGTACCCTCCATGGTGCTGCATTCACTTATATCATAAAGAATCTAAAGACGATTGCTAACTCTCTTGAGTTCAAGTTGTTCGCAAACATAAATACAGACCTTACTGTTGAAATAATAAGGGCTTATATGGCGCGTAGAAATACGTAATATTGATATTAGAGCAACCAACTACCTTGTAGCTTTCTTTCATAAACCACAACTTTAATATATTCATCTATTTATGTAATTTAAGTTGCCTCTTGTTTTTTTGTTTCCAATTTTTATTGTAAATCAATTTCTTATCTATATGAGTTATAAAATTAAAATTGAAGGTAAAAGAAGTTCATACAAATGTTTCTTTACAAGATACTATTATAGTAAAAACCTTCATCTAAAGTCTGGTATAAAAAAAGATCAATTATACAAAAGTTGTCTCTTCTCCATTCCCAAAGTATCGGAAATAAACAAGCAAAACGAAAGATACATCAGCCTTGTTTTCAAAGGAAAGAATCATCAGTTAACTCTCTATCAAACACAAAAGGAAAGAAACGCACTTGATTCTCTATATAGCTCAATGAAATTCAAGTGATCAAATATCATAGTTATGGCAAAACAGACCAACCTAGACATTTTCTTAGGTGGGTTTGCACATCTCGTGGAAGAACAATGGCAAGTTGATGTGTTGCTCAAGGCAGAAGACAGCGATCCGGATGCAGCAATCTCCGCCCACAAACTTGTTCTAGTCACCACTCCTTCCTATCGTTTTCCGTATATAAGAGAGATACGATCATTGATCGTGTTAACTGTGCGTATGAAATCACTTTTTTCATACGCACAGTTGACACTAATTTTATATAAATGTGCAGAGATAAATTTAATGTGTTTTCCTTTACTAATTTTTTTTGTATATTCAGTTTTATCTCTTAATTGATTTTTTTAATAATGGTTGTAACAGATTTTCCTCCCGTAATTGTTTTATTTTAATCTACTTTATGACCATCTATATTATTAAAGTTGAAGTACAAAATCAATATGTTTGGATACTTGATTAGTAGATTTAATGAAATCTGTTTGGAAACATAGATATCATTTTTATAGAATAAGTTTGTTTAGAAACTTAGATTGCAGTATATTAATAAAAAAAATCAATGGTTTATGATTAAGAAAAATTAGAAGTTCATTATATTATGATCAACTATCTATATGAGCTATCGTTAAAATTAATGAAAACATGTCAATCTAATTACCAAAAAATATATTTTGTCTAAAATAATCACAAATTTTTTTTTTTAACTTTATATACATATATCAAATCAAAATAATAATTTAAAGTTGAATTATATAAAAAACTGATTAACAAAATATACATATATATATATATATATTCAAAATTGATTTTTACTAAATTATTTTCCAATAACCATTATTCAAAAGTTTTGCATTTAAAAAAATATTGTTACAATTTACAAAATATTATCATTTTGAAGATATGTTGAGCATAAAAAATTATGAATTTAAAGTTTCATGTTAATTTGTAATTTACTTGGTCATATATAATTTTTTTATTATGAAATAAAAAAACACCTTTTATAATTTTAAGATATTTTCAAACTTGGGTAACAATCAAAATCATTAATACATCATTTGAAATATAAATTAACTCGAGATCTTTAAGATCCACAATTTATGGAGAATAATAAATATACTTACATTTTGATACACAATATCTTTCAAGTTTGGAATATGTTATTCATATGTTCCTAAAGCTAATCTTAATCCTAGCTTCACGTACACGATTTCTCATTAGTATAAATATGGCTTTGTTAAACGATTTTTAGACAAACCACTCATATTGTAAAAGTAGCTCGAGATTTTTAATATTTATGAGAATTCGATTGAGGTGGCTCTAGAGATCCATGGGATCTACGATAGGTTTGAGGTAGATGAATGATTTTTAAAGAGTTTTTCTCATATACTTTCCAGATTATATTGCAGAAAAGATTTTGAGAGACGAGAAACAAATCTGTCGGAGTAGTTTTTCTCTTTATGCATTTTGTTTTGAGGTTTTTCTGTTCTGTTTTTTTTTTTTTGGCTTATTGGATATGTGTTTGAGGTTTCTTCACTTGATTCAATATGGTTGATACTTTTTCTTTTATTATATTAAATGGTTTACTTGTGTTCATGGGGTTTTGGGGATCCAGATAAGTGGGATGGAGAGTCAAATATAAAAGGAACAAGAGGTCACAAAAAATACTAAAAGGTCCCATGTTTTTTGAGACATAGTATCTCAAAGGAAGTACAAGAAAGGAAATCGGATGGTCAATCTTGGTATATATTACATGCATTTTTGATAGATATATGATACATCCTTCATTCAACATGTTTCTCAATTATCAAAGGTATATGAGATGCAAGAATTTATGTGAGGTCCTTATTATAGCTTGACGGATGTTCCTTTATTTTATTCCATACACAACAAGTTATAAAACCTTTTAAAACATAAGTCTTACATACGTTGAAAGCACTACAACTCTATGTATATTAGAAAACCAACTCTATGTATTTAGTAATCTACTTTATTTTATAAATAAATATAATCATTAAAATAAAATAAAAATATAAACAATCAACGAAATTATATAAGACACTTATATTATAAATAAAGATAAAACCTCTGAAAAAATTAAATTTTACAAATATTATAAAAAATAAAATTAAAAGGAGATCGATTCCGCGCTTTTAAATCGCAGTTCAAGTACAAAATTGGAATGTTTGGAAACATGGACTGCAGTTTAAAAAAGAGGTTTGTTTGGAAACATGAATAACAATATTAATTGAGAATTGTTTGGAAACATAGATAGTAGTATATATACTTTCTTTTATTTACATAATTAGTTATTTCATTTATAATAAATTAGGTACTTTCTTTTTGTGTTTTTTTTATTTACAGATTGTACCGCTACATTTAAAATCAATTTAAACTAAATAATTACAATTCCAAACTTATCTAAATAAATCGATATTCATGTATTAATTTAGCCAAACACATAATTTTTTTTTGTTTACGGAATCATTTAGTCATACATATTCGAGTACCCATTTAGGTACGGGTCGTTTCTTTCGGGTATAGATTTTTTGGGTTTTAAATTTTCTTTTTAGGTGCTTTCTTTTTGTATTTATTTTTATTTACAGATTCTATCACCATATTTAAAATAATTTAAGTTAATTAATTACAATTCCAAAACTTACCTAAAAAATCGATATTCATATATTGATCATTATTAATATTATACAAATATTACTAAAAAAAAATTAACATTTCGCTTAATTTAGTTAAACACATAAAAATAATAAAAATTATTTGTGTATAGAATCAATTATGCATAGACATTGGGGTACCCATTTAGGTATAGATCGTTTCGGGTATATGTTTTTTAGGTTTTGAAATTTTTTTCTAGATACTTCCTTTTGTATTTTTTTATTTACAGATTCTATAACTGTATTTAAAATCAATTTAAATTAATTAATTGAAATTTCAAAACTTATCTAAGCAAATCGATATTCATATATCTATCTTATTAATTTATAGATTCTTTAGTTGACTAATTTTTATATAGCTTATACTGAAATAAATATATTTGAACCGACACAAAAAATCAATATAAAAGTACTGTACATTTGGATTCAAAATCGTTTCTTCTAACAACAAACTACACAAATATGTTAATCTGTATAAAAATTTAAATTACAATGTAAATATTTAATTAATATAGAAATATGTCGCATTGTTTAAACAAAATATCACTATAAAAGTATTGTACATTGACGTTCTAAAATCATTTATTTTAACAACAAGCCAAATAAATATGTTGATTGGAGAGAGAATAAAACAAAGCCAGAAAAATACATACTCTACCAGAGAGACTCTATGTTTCAATTTTATTATAAAGAAAATTTACTAAGATAAAATACATTCAATAATTACAAACAAATAATATATTTCATAAAAGTGAAAAATAATATCCGCCCTTTCAAAGACATGTCAAAACCTAGAAGATCAAATCTTACGGTTGAAATTTAATAAATCTGACAAAATAATTTAATAAATCCGACAAAAATTCTTAAACTGAAATAAGATCAAACAAATGAAAAAGCCAAACCTTTAATTGAATCTCTCGAGTATTTAGAAGATTAGGCTTATATTTAAATTCATAGAATAGTAGTATTTAGAAGATTAGACTTTCAAACAGATGAACCAAGACTAACCTAAAAAAGTATACTATTTAAAATTTCAGTCTACAAAGGTCGTTACATATGCTCAAAACTAAAAATAAAATTCAAACCCGTGCGGGACGCACGGGTCAAAATCTAGTAACTTTTTATATTCCTAAAATTATTACACGTATATATCTATACTACATTTATGAAGTGATTTTGCTTATTTTTTATATTCTCCATAAATTTAAGTAATTTTGCTTATTTGTCATTACTTATTGCTTATATTTGTCATATTCTTCTTAATTTTAGGTAATTTGTTTATTTATTATATTTTTAATAATTTTAGTTTTGCTTAATTTTCATATTCTCCGTAATTTGGATTATTTATTTATTTGGCATGTTCGTAATAATTTTAATTAGTAATTTTATTTATTTTTCATATTTTAAAATAATTTTATGTAGTAATTTTAGTTTTACCTATTTGTCATGTTCTCCATGATTTTATGTTATTTTGTTTATTTGTCATGTTATATGATTTAAGTTAAAGCATTAGTTAATAAATATTTTCATTATATTCAGAGATAATTATTATTAACAAATATTATCAAATTTTAGCAATTATTTAATAATTTTCTTTAATATTATTAAGTTGTTTAATATTTTTAATTTATTAAATAAAACTTACTTCTCTTTTATGTCACCGAGTTATCTTACCAATAAAAAATATGAGTCTAAAGAATACAATCTCTCCCTGTTAAAAATTAAAAATCCAGTTTTTACTAAACATATATAATTTATTAGTTTTAGTTTATAAAATTTTAGTTAAATAGAAATATGTTTAAATTATTGTACATTTTGTTAATAGATATCACTATAAACTCCGATGAAGAGAAAATTCATATAAAATAAAATTGAGATTTTGATGAAGAATGGATTGATTTCACATTTTTAAATTTATCTTTTCTGTTATTTTAAAGTATTAATAAAATTTTATTAAGTAAATATAATAATGATATTTATTACAAATGTGTGTTTTGGTGATAGAATAAATAAAATATTTGCAAGGACCAAACTATTATATATGTTGCGCTGTAACAAAAAGTAAATTATATCTTCTGATTAATTTAATATTTGAAACTAATTAAATAAATTAGATTAAAATTTAAAATTATGTTAAAAATTTGAATTAGTTAAAGATATATTAATTCACACAAGTGTGCGGATCATCATCTAGTATATATTATAAAATCAATTCATTCTTTGATTAATCTATACTTTGAACATATGATTTAAAAAATTTCTTGCATTTTGACCACTTCTATTTCATTGTTTCCAAAAATTTTAATTAATATTTTGTTAGGGCATTTAATTTGCTTAAATTCATAGTCTCTTAACAAAAAAATATATATTTTAATTAATTAGTTAGATAAATAAATTTATTTTTAAGAAGACAAGTGTTTCATTTAGTTTTGATGAAATTCTCAGAACTTCTGATTTTAAAAATTCTGTCCATTTTTCTTATTTTTAAACTAAAAGATATTTTTATAACATGAGATTTTTTTTTGTTTTTATTCCAACTTCTGATATTATATAGATAAAACGCATAGCTTTGAAAACTCGTAATCACTACCCCTACCGTCTTCGTCACCACTAACTTGAACCGTGTCATAACCTCCACAAAAAAAACTCATCCATGGCCATCCGTACCTACATCTCAGCGACATCCACCACACCGCCGATTCCTCAAGATCCTTCTCGCAGTCCCCTACCGACCAAAATCATCCTACCAAACAAGAAACCGGAGAAATGGTCCACCGGCGTCGCTCCCGGAGAGTACGGTGGTCCTCCGACCACAACGAAGCTTCGAAAGTACTGGGGAGGAGAGAAAGAAGATCCCATTACCTCCAAAGACTTGATCTGGAACAGAGACTTCATGGATCAGATGAAGAAGCTGTTCGATTCCCCTGATGATGCTCCTCTCGACCCATCTCCCTCTAAGGTCAAACTTCTTCTCGCAAATTAGTGCCAAAAAGGTTACGTCTTTTAACAAAATCTCAGAGACTGATTCATCGTGTGTGGTGGTAAACAGGAAGAGTCTTCTGGGTTTCTGAGCTTTAGTAGAGTTATGAGTCTTGACAGGTTTACCTTCTTACATGTTTCTTGTCTCTTCAAAACTGATTAAAAAAAAAACTGTTTTTTTTGTCTTTGAAACTATTAAAAAATGTTTCTTGGCATCTCTCATTAAAAATGGTTGCTTTGTTGTTTATCTGTGGAATCAGTATGGATGTTGATTTAAGTAAAGAGCTTGCAACCTCTTCCAAATCCGTCTTGAGAGATCTTGAAGCCTCCAAATCTGAAGCCAACAGGCAGAGGGTGAGATTACTTATTGTTGTGTGAGAAGCCACATTTGCTGATTGTTATTGTCTCTGAAGTGTATGCTCTTTTTTGTCAATGACACTAGAGTAAAGCTAGAGTGTCTCCTAAATGGAAGCTTGCACCAACACGTCGTGAGCAGGATAAATGGGATAGAGCAACCAAGGCTGCAACTGGTGGCAGTGTAAGTTTTACTTGTTTTACGGGTTGGTTAGTTCCACACCTGTTGAAGTATCATTTGTTCGGAAACATTTATAAGAAATGAAAGACATTGACCTTCTTGGTTCTTTTGTGATGCAGGATGTGATGTTTAGGGACCTGAGGCGGCCACGCGGTGACCCAGAAGTATTGGCTGCTGAATCCAGGGAACAATATTTCAAGGTACCTCCTCTTCATTAGCTAATCATTTCACGTTATAGCTAAATCGGTTTACTGTTTGGGCTTTCATGAAAGGCATACTGGATATGCATTTATCTCTTTTTAATCTTCATGAGCTCTCTTTGACTTTGGGATTGTTTTTCTGCAGCTGAAGAATAAGCTACAGCTTCTCACAGTTGGCATTGGTGGTGTAGGTTTAGTGTCAGCTTATATTTCATACACCCCAGAGATTACACTTAGGTTTGTCTTCTTTCTCCTACAAAGAACATCAAAGCCACTCAGAGAGCTTTTAAACCATCTGATTGCATTTATTTTTGGAAATTCTGTCAACAGTTTTGGTGCTGGCTTGATGGGTTCATTAGCATATATGAGAATGCTTGGTAACACTGTAGATGCCATGGCAGATGGAGCCAGAGGAGTTATGAAGTACGTGTTAATGACTCTCATCAAAACTCATATCTAAAAAAATGACTTACGTATCTCTTTTCTTTGGCTTCACTTGTTTGATTTGATAGAGGTGCATCTGGGCAGCCACGTTTACTTGTCCCCGTTGTGTTGGTTATGATATTCAATAGATGGAACGCGTAAGCGCCTCTCCCTCTTGTGCATCACATTATCTTTCACTGAAAAAGATTAGCTTTGTTTCATCAGTCAGATTTGTTTGTGACTTTATATGTTTGCAGAATACTTGTTCCTGAGTATGGATTCATGCACTTGGAGTTGATACCAATGTTGGTTGGGTTCTTTACTTACAAAATTGCTACATTCTTTCAAGCTATCGAAGAAGCCATCACCATTTCTACTCAAAAGACCGATGTCTGAAGCCACCAAGTTCAGTGTCTATATAAACAAAGTTAGATTGTCATGTGTCAATCATCTCCAGATAAAGACTGGTGGTTAGGTCAAAGTCAATATTGTAAGAAAATGTATTCACATCAATAAACTCATTATTTCATAGCAGCAAAATGACCAAGAGATATCATAAATTCATAAAATAATCATTTCTATGAAAACTGTATAAGAAGTTAATTATTGATATATCTCTGTCTCAGTGACTTCTTCTCTCACTAGATAAGTTTGTCCAACTTTTCTCTCTTTATGTTTTCTATTAACATAGAGTGCCTGACAAAAAAAGAAATGTGAAAGACATACGACGGATAATGGATGAAGAAAATACAGATCAAAGAGCTCTGTTTATTCTTACTAAATAAGACAAAAATGCTCTTTAATAATCATACCAAAAACACTGCCCTATGAGACCATATCAAACAAACACCAGACATGCTTGTTTTTTGCCTACATTTGGTGCCTCTTGCCTCCTCCACATCTATCAAAACTGAACTCATAATCTCACTCTTTAGAGCCTTCAAAATCTCCTGATCTCGAAAACTATGTCATTCAGGTTAGTTTAAGAGCAGAGATCGAAAGAAGATGGGCTGCTTTTTGAGCTAAAACAACCTCGGCTCATATCCCCGCAGACAAGTGGTGCTAACACAATGTGTACTCACAGTCAAGCAAGCCTCTAAGTATCTCTTCACAACTTGGGCGTTCTTGAGGCTCTGCCCAACAATCTACAGCAAAAACAAATGTAGTAACATCTACTCAGACTGTACTGTAGCACTTGAGTAATATGAGAGAATAAACCGAAAAAAAAAAATCAACGAACTGTTCAAGAAACTACGGTGTTTAACAACATTGAACCTGCAATTAGTTTGCTGAGTGGACCATCAGGAATCTCAAGACGTGACTTTTCATGAGCCACGGCAAATATAACCTAAGAATCAAAATTTCATCAATCAAAATTATTTAACCCTGAAAGAAGGTGTGGTAACATGTGAGAGAATGAACAATCGATAGAAGAATCATGGCACAGCAAATTGTACCTTCTCAGGAGGAACACCTTCCCATGGTTTACGTAAAGTAGAAAGCTCCCACATTATGACCCCAAGACTAAAGATATCACATTTCTCTGTAAATGGTTCCTGGCGGATGAGTTCTGGAGCCATCCACTCTGGTGTTCCAGCAGATGAAGTGTCCTTCATGTTTTCATCAGTCATTATTCTCGACAGTCCAAAATCACAGATCTTGACTGTCCAGTGTTTGTCCACGAGACAGTTGGCACTTTTCAGGTCACGGTGAACTATCTTCATCCGGTGTATGCACATCAAGCCCCTAAAACATCCAAATAGAAGAACAGAACAGCATGAAATAAGCATATGTAAGATTGAAAAAAAGATCACTGAAAAATGTAAGAAATGCGTCAAGAATAAATAACAAATTGTCTGACTTGATCCTTGTTTCTTATGTAAAGGAGTGGAACAAAATCAAGTTTGTTCACTCAATTAAGATATTATAACAAAATAAGGAAGATAGTTAAAAAAGAAATATGGCATATTAAGCCACAAGTAGCCAATAGTGCACCCTAATGTACATCAGTGTTCATGCCATTCTGCTAATCTCAAGATCACCAACCATGATTCATACTTTATGCATCAGAGGCAGAGAAGAGCAAAATAAATTGGTAACATTAAAGGCAAGCAATGTACCTGCAGATGTCTCTAAGCATCCTGAGCCTTCTGTGCCAGCTAAGTTTCTTCTTCTGGCCACTCATATGGATCAAATAATACAAAGATCCCAGCTCCATGTATTCCGTGATCATGGATAAACGTGGAGGTTTTGTGCATGCACCCAGAAATAGAACAACTGCAAAAAAGACAAGTGAAAAAAATAATCTCAGACATGAGTCCACAATTTACTTAATAAACATGACACTAGAGAAAGCAAGAGGTTGTGAGGGAAACAAACTTCACCATTTGGGTGGCGAACACGGCTGTAGAGAAAACCGCAGATGCCCGAGCAAACATGCAAAACCAATTAGTAGATGTAACGCAGGGATGGATCCAACAATGACCAAGCAATTGATGACAAGGTACCTGAGAATCGATATCTCATTGCAAAAATCTTCCATGTTTTCGGCAGTAAGATCTTGCTCCAGAAACAATTTGATTGCAACATCTGTCCCATTCCACACTCCACGAAAAACTTCACCAAAAAATCCTATATGCAAAGAATAAGACAATGACTCATTACACAATACAATGCTTAAGTAATTGATAATGAACTCAAAACTCAATTGTCTATTATTAAGAGGAGCGTACCAATCCCCACCCGAGTTCCAACAGTCAGCTCCGAGAAGTCAATGTCCCATTCTTGATAGGGTAACAAAGGCTGATTCTGCAATGTGGAAGACTCAACCACTTTATTCCACGTATCCTTCACGGCAAAATCTGAAGGCCCTCTTCGTCCAGATCCTTGACTCCTGTAAGCATGAGGAGATGACGGCAATGACATTGTCTTCTTGGAATTGAACTCATCATCAAGACGGAGACCAGACACCTGGGAAACACACAAGAATTTATAGAGGTACGAGACAATAGATTCAGTTCAGAACGTCTAGATTGGTTAAACAATGGGAATAGAATTAATACAACAAAATAGTCACTCTGATTAAAAAAGATCACCCAACTTACATTGCTGTTGATACCTGAGCTGTTTCCATCCTCTCTGCCATGCAAGAGTCGGGTTTGCTTTGATTTCTCATACATTTCTCGTACAGCGCTTCAAAAATTTGTAACATCAGAGTCAATACAGAAGCAAATCATAAAACTACAGCCAACTCTTTTTCATAAGTTCTTTCTCACGATCTTAGTACCATTATCACAAAGTTAGGAGTGCCACTAAACGGCTTACAGATTTTGTGATTCTGGGAGTGAAGAAATAGTTCCACTTTAATCATATAAGTATATCACCATCTCACAGACACATAAGCATCTACGAGTTTGGAGATAATAGTTTTGCATTCTAGATGACTCATCATATGATATGCCAGTTGTTAAGATGTTTGTAGATTTTCAGAACTACCTTACCACTTAGAGTGACAGAATAAATTTGAATACATAGCCTTTAATATGCAAGATGCTAGTTACAAAAATGCTGCTAAATGATAAAAGAAGAAACACTACACACTAGTGAGAGAATACTAACCTTGCAATGTCATCCCCAATCTCTGGTGTGATCCTGAAACTTCGTCGTCTAGTTTTACGTATTTCTGATGTGGATGAACTGTTTGAAAGCTAAACATATTAAAAGTTGCTTTCACAATCAAATATATATATTTTTTATTTTTTCTCTGGGCATCTACTAATAGTTAGATCATAATTCAGACAGATAATTGTAGATTAGTGACGTATAATAATATCCACTGCGTTGGAGTGAAATACCAAAGGCAAAAACTGATACTTGAGCTGCCGTGATTAACATATAAGAGCATATATGCAAACTCAAGCAAGATTGATCCTTAAGATCTATCTGAACAATATTTGCATTACCCATGAAGCTACGCATGAGGCTGTGGTTGCAGACCCAAAGCTTTTCATTGGTTCCTTCCTTCTCTTGGGTACTAAATTCATCTAAGCTTTTGCTTTCCCTTATCCTTTTTTACTTATCAGAGTAAGTTCAGTGGTTTGGCTCTGATAGAAATCTCAAGACTCCGAACACAAATCTCTAGAAAAGATAAGAGTGTAGCCTTTCCAAGTAACCAATGAAAAGTTTAGGTTCTGCAACCACAGCCTCATACGTTGATTTTAACACATGAGAGCAAATATGCAAAACCTAGCAAAGACTTAACTAACACTAGAATGTCCAGAAAAACACGCTGCCTATATGTATAGAAAAGGCTGAAGATCTGGGCATGTAAAAATGAGAAACCTTGAAGGAGATGCGTCACCAGTGTAGTCCTTAAATGAATTCCTTCCAGTACTCAGCATTGATCGTCCACGTGATCGCATAGATGGGTGTTCTGGGCTGCAAATTGGCCAGAGACATTCTATCAAGACATTCAAATATAGGAGAGAAACAGAAGTTTTAAATTCTACCAATGTAATCATTTGTATTTTATTATTATTTTTGTATTGTATTTTATTATTATTATTAACTATAATCCAAGCCAGAAAGAGTACGGAAAAAAAACCTGGAGCTAGCTGTTCTCTGTTCAGCAATCACTTTTCTGCGGCTACGTCTCCAGAATACAGTGGCAACATTTGGTTCACTATGCGAGGAGTTACTAAAGGAAAACACATTTCTATCATTGTTCTGATTCCATTATACAACTTTGTTAGAAAATATATGTAAACAGTTACCTAGCTGCAGCAGGTCTGAGCATCAAATTATGCAATGATGGACCAGAAGCGTTTGGATATCCTTCTAACCTCCGATGAAACTGAAGATTTTCATCTTTTTCTGTACTGTAATAACATAGGAAACGATACATCACAAGAGTTAAGTCTAAAATGATCTGACTGTAATATTCTTTAGAAAGACAATAAAATAACGGAAGCCGACCTCTCAGGATCTCTTCTCTCGTATAAAGGACTATTTGGCTCCAGAGGTGAGTCACAAGAGTCGTTTTCTGCAGAATCACTCTCTCCAGCAGGTGAAATGTGTGCCATGAAAATCGCCTTGGCTGATCGAGGCACTAACTGACCAGGAAACCGAATCAGATCAACTAGTAGTTCGACGGAATTAATCACAACTGTAACAGACATGTGTTTGCTAGAGTCCAAGCAATCCACAGTCCCATCATTAGGCAGACCCTGTGCTCATATGAAGCAAAAGAGAAGGCTTTGTAAGATACAAATATCACAAAACTAGAGATCACAAAAAAAAACTGAGGCTCACCACCACCAGCCGACTCTCGAGTCCTACAGTATCAGCCAGAACTTTGAACAAAATAGCCCGAGCACGACAACACCCACGCTTGATTTGGCCAAGTAACTGAGCACCATGGTTTTCAAACAAGAAGGCGTTTTCCTCCAGAGCAAGCTTTGAAGGGCTTTCAAGTGTAGGACGTTTGTAAAAGTCAGATACCTGTTTTATAGAGAGAACGGTTTCTTTTTAATAAATAAATGCGGAACTGTAACGTAAGAGAGAAGAGTGGTTACACAAATTTTTCTACCGTTCCAGCTATTTTCTTGATAACCGAAGCAGGATTAGATCCACTGACAAGTGTGGTGATCAACTGTTTAAGCATTGCGAGTTTCTTATCTTTTTGAAAATCAACAAGAATGACTTCAATTCTGACACCTTCGTCTCCCAAAGCATGAAGCTCACTCGGTGTAGGTAGTCTATTATATACTTCTTTTACTCTCTTGTCCTGCAGCAAAAAAAAGTCACATTAGAATCTGAGGACATAAGAAAATCAAGAAGAAAAAAAATGCTCACCGGAACAACAGAGTAGAAACCATTAGGAATGGGTTCACAAAGCATCCCCGTATCCCAAAGAAGCTGCGATGCTCTCTGACCAGGAGAGACGGCATCATGCTCAACGCATCTAGGGGACTCTCTGATCATCAAACCATCACCTTGAGATTCAACAGAGAGTGACTTAACCCTTTCCGCAAGTTCTGTAGATTCATCATCTCGTTTCTCTTTCATCTCTAACAAAAATGTGTTTTGGTACACGTTTACGTATCACTTAAATCTCTTTCACCCCATAAGAGGCTTTCTATATCGACAACAATGCTCTGATTGGTGTGGAATTTGACCCATCTCCTCTTGTTTCTGCACTAAGTGAGAAAAAGACATGTGACCTTTACAGACAGAGAAAGTTTTTTTTTTTTCTGAAAAGACATCAATTCGTTATTACACACCACCCATTGTCCCACAACTAATTTAATAACCTCAAAAAAAAAAATCTGCACAAAAAGTACAATTCATCGGCCATAAATCCAAAAAAAAAAACACAGTGATGAATCATGGAGAAGCTTAATCATCATCATCCTAATGCAATCTCACCAACACCCAGAATGCAACTACAGGACACCAAACGAGTCTTTTGAAATCTTCAGACAAGAACACTTAACGGAAACATCTAATGTCCTAACGCACATTACAGATACCAAATTCGATTAAGAAGAGAAATGCATTTATCTATAATAAATAAGCTTATTCGTACAGATCCGTATGAGTTAACGAATCAAACACCAACGCGATCAAATGCAATCTTATCGAAGAGAGAATCGCGTAGACATAATAAGACCAACGATGTGAAGAGATCGAAAGAGAAAAGATTATACCGACGATTACAATGAGGAGGAGGACACAGCATGCGAAGAGAGGAATGAAGGAGAGAAGACGAAGAAGAGAGGGCGGAAGGAGGTCACGTGGGTGATGGAGCGAGAGGTCACGTGACTATTGGGAGTACGGAGTCGAAAGAGTGGGACCCACTATATTGGTAATCCAGCTGGCTATGGGCTGTTGGGCCTCTTAAGTCAATGGCTGTTCCTATTGGACCCTACTTTATTTATTCGTACGTTTCTATCTGTTTTAGTATATACTATTGTATATTCTTTTAATGTGTATTTTTTCCTAAGTGGATTTAATAAATATGTTATTCTTTCTGTTTAATTGTAGATGAAAAATTATTGCAACTATGAAAACACACATCATGATTCATGAATATCATGCTCGAAAAAAAAAAGATAAATGTTGAAAGAAATGCGTAAATATTCTAAATTTTATATGGGAGTTTGAGTTGAGATTCCTAAGATAATGCAAAGAAATGAAGGGTACTACCAGTCTGTACGAGTGTACGACCGAGACAGATGATAGTGAGACACTGTCGGCAAAGGACATAAAACAAAAGGACGCACGTGCGAGATTAGACCACACGAATCTTTTACTATCATCCTCTTCCATAAGTACGACTTTTATGTATCTTTAATTTTCTTTTATGGATACTTTGAATACCGATTTTGCTATAATGAATCGGTCACAAATATAGTTGAACCACCGATAGTTTTAAATAAACGTTATATTTCTTAGCATAGCATTTTGTAAACTCATAACAATGATTCAACTATAAGTCTATAACAAACAAAAAGTATCTTTTTTTTAACTACTCAAAAAGTATCTTAAGAAATTAAATTAAGGCACTAGACTTAAATCTTAAATATTTGGCACTATTCTTCATGCTTTAGTAAAAAATATCTGTTAGGTCTAGGAGACGCTTAAAACTTGCAGGTCCGGGACAATATCCACGAAAGCATGATGATCAGGTAAAGATATATTCTGTTGATGTAATTGTAAAAGTTACATCAACAAATTAATCAATCAAAAGCGCCCGTTAAATCTATTTTCCTATACTTAAAGCGTTAACTAGGGATGGACATTTTATCCGTTAAATTTGAGTCGATTCGTTATTCGTTTCGATTCGATCCGAAAAATTTGAATATCCGTAAGTCTTCGAAGCAAAGCAAATATTAAAACTCAATATCTGTTAAAAACGAAGCAAATCACAAATACTAAATTTTTTAAAGACGAATATCCGATCCGCTCCGGTTTTTATACAAATAAATGAATATCTACAATTAAGTATGTATAAATTTTTATTTCAACATATATTTGTGTTATTTATAAAAATATATAATGTATTAAATTAAAGAAAGAATATAAAATCTTTCTAAAAACTATAATTTTCTAAAATTATGTGTTTTATCAAAAAATATTATTTTATTATAAAAAGTATGGAACATATAATTTCACTAATTTTCACTTTTGGTATAATATTATGTAAGATTATATATTAAAAAAAAAACAAAACATGTATAATTTTGTTAGATTTAAGTGTATAAAACATGATGTATGAGATATCCGCAAATATTCGTAAATATTTAAAAAAGTTTTGAATATCCGTAAAACCGAATATCCGTATTTTTCCGAAGCAAAGCAAATCGGAAAATCAGATATTCGTAAGATACGAAGCAAATCACAAATAACAAAAAATATGGTACTATCCGGTCCGTGCCCACCCCTAGCGTTAACTATGGTATTGTTTGTCAAGAGCTGACGATATATGAGAATGTTTGAGTTGAAGTAATTAACATTAGTTGTCAAAAATGTAGCTTAAAGATCCTAATTGTGAATCTACAATCCATCCAATTCTCTCTTTTTTTTTTGGTCGAAAAATTGATCATCAATTCTCTCTTTTCGAGTGATTTATACTCTGATTTTGGATATTTCAATTAGCAGAAAGAAAAAAATCGTTGTAACGTATGCACTAGGCAAAATGTAGTTTAGCTTAGGCCTAAGTGCCTCAGTTTTGTAGCCCATTTGCAAAGTTATTCTCAGACCCAAATACAACAAACCTTTGTTATTTTGTAAGGTCCCTATTTTGTAACATAGACTACATGCATATAACAAATTGGTATGATACGGTATGAGATAAGCAAACGAATGTGACGTATATTATTGTCTTCATCTCATTGATTTGTCATTTTTATGTGTATTGATTGCTTATCCGTAGATGATGATTCGATTCAACCATTTGATATCTTTACAGGATCAATCCCGGCGCATTGGTGGATTTTTCTAATTCTTTCAAGTACATACTATAAGTTTTTAATTGTCTAGTTGAAAGATTAGATGATTGCTAAAAAACAAGCAACCGGGCTAGTATCTCACATTTGAATTACATATCATAAGAGTCGATCGTTCATTACATTTTTTATTTTTCTATAGCCATCGTTTAAACAATTATTCTGTGATTGGTGCATTGGTTACGCTGTTATTGATTACAATAAGTTAGACTAAGTTATGATTTTTTTTTGGGGTTTAACAGGAGGTATCTGGGACGAAACCCAACCAATCTTCTAAGAAAAAGTACTGACAACTAACTAGATTTTGGGTTTTCGGATGAGGCCAAAAACTTTTGTTCATCTTTGTCCGCCCAAGTATCATCAACTTTGTTTTTAACATGAATCGAATCCAAGATCAACAGTTTACGCCTTGCCCTAAATCAATCTTCGACACTAGTCTACTACCAATTGGTTCATATAATTAGGAATTGAATCGTAGAGGTTAGAAATGGATAATTGTAACGACTATATTGACTCACAGTGATGTCAAATAAGACTATGCATCATCTATATGATGGTTAATGCCTAATTGCTTATTGATAATAAATATTGTACTGAACTGTAGTAATAATAAATATAAGATCAGTGATGTTGTGTATCTGCTTAATAAATATTACGGCCTAGCACTTTGCCCGGGACTCTTGTAAGGTGAGATATTTTACGTAAACTGTTAACTTATATTTCACAGAGCAATTGCTCTTCATATATATACATGACTCGATAGACTTAAACCTTGGGAGATAAGGACATCTAGTAGTTATCTATACAAGTATATCTATAACATTAAGAAGATAAGTCCTAGTAGGAATATGAAATATATCTTCTCTAATACTCCCCCTCAAGTTGGAGAGTGGAGATCCTGCACACCCAACTTGGATGTTAAGAACTGAAACTGAGCGCGTCCCAATGCCTTGGTGAGAATGTCTGCGATTTGATCTTTGGTACGAACATGTTGAGTACAAATGAGCTTGGCCTTAATAGCATCTCTGACACAATGACAATCCCTTTCTATATGTTTAGTGCGTTCATGGAACACCGGATTGGCTGCGATGTGTAGAGCAGCTTGACTGTCGCAGTAGAACCGAACTGGTGTATCAACTTTAATACCAAGATCCTTAACTAACGGCACTATCCATTTCATCTCTTTTGTTGCGCCAGCCATTGCTCTATATTCAGCTTCTGCTGAGGAGTGAGACACTGTCTTCTGTTTCTTGGTTTTCCATTGAATGGGACACCCACCAAGAAGTACAACATGAGCACTTAACGACCGTCTAGTAGTAGGACATGTACTCCAATCTGCATCAACATATACTGATAGCTCAAGATTGCTATCTGAACGCAAAAGAATGCCCTGACCAGGACTTCCTTTAAGAAATCTAACAACTCGCAATGCTGCATTCCAATGAACTTCATGTGGAGCTTTCATGAATTGCGACAATAAGTGAATTGTATATCCAAGTTCAGGACGTGTGATTGAGAGGTATACTAGACGCCCAACCAACCGCCTATACTTCTTCGGGTCATTACAAAGAGGACCCTTATCTGCTGCAAGATGGTTGTTTGGCTCAAGAGGAATCGAAACTGGTTTTGCTCCTAGTAGCCCACAATCTGCAACAATGTCTAACGCATATTTACGTTGAGACAGAAAAATTCCTTCAGAGGCTCGAGCCACTTCTATGCCTAAGAAGTACTTGAGCTTGCCAAGATCTTTCATCCGAAAGCACTTACTCATGTAGTCCTTGAATTTGGTAAGCAATGCAAGGTCGTTGCTAGCTATCACTAGGTCATCAACATAGACTAGGACTCGTACTTCCTGGTCGCCTTTTGTATACATAAATAAGGAGTAGTCTGAATAAGACTGTTCAAAACCAAATTCAATCAAGGCTTTCGATAGTTTTGCATTCCAACAGCGAGGTGCTTGCTTAAGCCCATATATAGCTTTCCTGAGTTTACATACTTTGTTTGGATCAGTGTGAGTGAATCCTGGAGGTAACTTCATATATACTTCTTCATCAAGGTCACCATGAAGAAAAGCGTTGTGAACGTCCATTTGATGGACTTCCCAGCCTTTAGCTGCGACTATACTTAATAGACTACGAACCGTACACATTTTAACCACTGGAGCAAATGTTTCGGAATAGTCATCACCTTCGACTTGCCTATTTCCACACGCAACTAGCCGAGATTTGTGTCTTTCAACCGTTCCATCTGCGTTATACTTGATACGGTGGATCCATTTGCAGTTGATAGCTTTCTTGCCAGGGGGTAATGTTGCAATGTCCCACGTACCGAGTTCTTCATGGGCAACAACTTCATGTTTCATTGCATCTCGCCACACTTTCTCCTTTATAGCCTCAGAGTATCGTTTAGGTTCAACATTGGCCATAATTGCTGCTAAGAAGGCACGATGCGACACAGAGAAGTTGAGGTCAGAGATATAATCATCCAAAGGATAAGGTGTTTTACCTGAATTGTTTCGTGACAACGTTGATGGAGTAGATGTTGGAGCGAGATGGGTTTCTTTACTGCAACTTGCATTATACAGAACATAATCTCGAAGCTTAGATGAAGGAGCCCGAGTTCTTTGTCCTCGTCCCATCGTATCAGTGTCAATCGGTGGAGACGAGACAGTTGCTGGTAATTCGGTTGCAGGTGGATCCTGTTCCGAAGACTGTTGACTAACTGGTACCAGTGACTCTGGTTGAGGTAAAACAGAGTTGACGACCTCTGTTTCTGACGTAACTGGTTCCGAAGTAGTAGAAGCTGGTGACACACCATGTTCTGGTAATAGAGACGTCTCCAAGCTCCCCCTTTCACTAGAAATAGGAGCTTCTGTTATTTCCCAATCGTCATCACTTGCAGAGTACACTTGTAGATTCTTCGGTGAATCTGGTGTCTTGATTATAGACATAGATGCTAGAGGAAATTCTGTTTCATGAAAGATCACATCTCTCGAAATGATGAACTTCTTCTTGTCTAAGTCATATACTTTCCATCCTTTTTGACCAAGAGGATAGCCCACAAAGACGCACCGCGCACTTCTTGGACCAAATTTATTTCTATCTCTTAGTTTTAGGTGCACATAACATAAGCATCCGAAGACTCTGAGATGCATGTAATCTGGAGCAACTTCATTAAGTAGTTCATACGGCGTGCGTCCGTTGAGGATTGTTGATGGAGTACGATTAATAAGATGAGATGCTGTAAGAATGGCTTCACCCCAAAATTTGACAGGAAGACTAGCCTGAAATAATAGTGAACGTGCTACATTAAGTATATGACGATGTTTCCTTTCCACACGACCGTTCTGCTGTGGCGTAGCAACACATGAAGTTTGATGGAGTACACCAGTTTCACTAAAATATGATGAGAGAACCATAAACTCTGTACCATTGTCGCTTCTCACTATTTTAACATCTTTGTTGAACTGTTTTGCAGCCATTGTTATAAAATTTTTAAGTACCACACGTACTTCAGATTTCTCGAGGAGTAAGTAAGTCCACACAGAACGAGAATAATCATCTACTATAGTAAGAAAGTAAGATGCTCCAGACGAAGCTTTGGTGCGGTATGGTCCCCAAACGTCACAGTGTATAAGTTCAAAACAATCTTTCGTTTTATTAGAACTATCAAGAAACACCTCCCGAGTCTGTTTTGCTCTAAAACAAGTATCACAAGGATTTGGAGCAGCAGATTTATTTGAAAACGAACACAACTTCAAAGAAGATAACACTGAAAACGAAGGATGTCCTAGCCTTTGATGCCAACGATTCTGATCAACTGAACTAACAACTTTCCCAGACGCAGAGACTCTTGCAGCCATGACATCCTTGAAAAAATAAACCCCATCTCGCTCTTCACCTGCTCCAATCAGCGTCCTCGTGAAACGATCCTGTAAAACACATATGGTGTCCGTTAGAAGAGCAAAACAATTTGTTTGGTGTAGAAGTTTAGACATCGAAAGAAGGGAGCAATTAAGATTCGGGACATATAACACATTCGAAAGTGTTATCTTGTCCGACAGAACAAATTTGGCAACATGAGTAGCATAAGTTTTGTTGCCATCCGCAAATCCAACTGGACACGGACTAATACTCCTGACATCCGTTAACAACGAGACATCTCCTGACATGTGATGAGATGCTCCTGTATCGAGAATAAGATCACCATGACTATGCTTACCAGACAGCTTATCAGATGACTTTGTCTTGTCATTAATCATCTGTGTAAGCATTCTCAATTGTTCCTCTGTAAACACTGGAAAGGACGAAGCATTTGAAGTTGTGGCTTGGGCATTGTTGGCTCTTGAACTGTTATTACGATCAGAACTTTTATTTCTATCGGAGCTGCCGCGACCACGACCTCTAGAAGCTCTGTTTTCACCACGATTCGTTGCTCTTTCTTCCCACCAATCCGGGAATCCCACCAATTGCCAACAATTAGTTTTCTCATGACCACTACGTCCACAATGGGAGCATTGGTTAGATCGACGAGATGATTCCGTTGCTTCTTTCTTTGTCATAAAACCAACTGCGTTTTGCTGAATTTCTCTGTCTTTTGAAGAGTTGAGTCGTTGTTCTTCTCTAACTATCTTAGCGTATGCATCACCAAGATCAATTAAGGAATCACTGGTGATGATCCCTTGACAGACAACACCAAAACGAGCCTCATCAAGACCCATAACAAATTGATGTACTTTTTCCTCTTCCCGTTCCTTCTCGTACTCTATAGCCGCACTGCAACTACAAGCTGGAACTGGTTTATACATATCAAGCTCTTCCCACATCTTGGCTAAACGACCATAGTATTCCATAACCGATTGTCCATCTTGTTTGCACGCTGAAAGTTGTTCCTTCAAGTGATGAACTCTGACCTTGTTTCCCACAGAGAAACGTTTCTTGAGATTGTCCCATAACTTATGAGAATCAGAGATAAAGGTGACAGTAGATCGAACTCTAGCTTCAATTGACGACCGAATCCAACCCACTATCATCGAGTTAACCGAAGACCATAGCTCAAAGTTTTGATCATCAATAGATGGTTTAGGTATAGTTCCCTCTATGAAACCTAACTTTCGCTTTGCTTTGAGTGCATTGATTAACTCTGTAGACCACTCATTGTAGTTCTCACCGGTAAACATCACTGATGTTATTAGGGCACCGGGGTTGTCTGATGCATGCAGCGAATACGGAGCTGCCACACTGTTTTTACCTTGCTCAACTTGAGCACTCGAACTCTTGCTTGCGGAAGAATCATCACCGGTTGTCATAACTCCGAGAACTTCTCACAACAACGATGAAAAAAATTGATCTCAGAATTCTATTGCTCTGATACCATGTAAGGTGAGATATTTTACGTAAACTGTTAACTTATATTTCACAGAGCAATTGCTCTTCATATATATACATGACTCGATAGACTTAAACCTTGGGAGATAAGGACATCTAGTAGTTATCTATACAAGTATATCTATAACATTAAGAAGATAAGTCCTAGTAGGAATATGAAATATATCTTCCCTAATAACTCTGGTACTGATCTAACATTTTTAACTTATTATAATTATTCCAAACTTAATTAAGATTCAGATAACCCAACTTTATCTATGAAAAGAACAATTGTATAATTTGAAGAAAAAAAAGAACAGTTATATACGTTTGAAAGAAAACAAAACATTCCAGACAAACGGATTTATAGGCTCGGACTACTAGAGAAGTTTCGCTGTACGTAATAAATGGACCACTAGAACAACGAGTTACGTATAAATGGACCACTAGAACAACGAGTTACGTAACGTCGGTCATATATTCGATGATTAATTAATTACTATATGTGTGTGTGTTTCATTGTTAGTTTTGAATTTAATTGAGCAGCTTCCCGTCACGGATTCTTCTGCACGTCAACAAATACCAAATACCAAATACCACTCCCCTTAGTTCCAAAAAAAAAAAAAAAAAAAAAAAAATAGCACTCCCCTCACATGATTTTTTTTTGAACTAAACATGATTTAATGACGAAAGAACGATCTGATGACTCTATTAACACGTACTGACGTACCCCATGTCCTTGCAATTTTATATATAAAATAGAACATAGATAGACGTTTTCTAAACAAAGTTGTTGTTTTTATCTATCTAATGAAACTTATTCTAAAGGGTATGACTAATTAATAACTTGACTAGCTACCAAAAAACCTGTAAAAGTAAATGAATTGTGTTTGTTTTACAAACCTACATTTTTGATTCATAGTAATAAATCAAATGAAAATAGTTTGCTGAAACCAATACGTATCATTAATCTACACTCCCATGCCCCAATGTTAGCAAAAAGGATTCCTTTATTTCTTGTTTTATGGTCACTAGTGATTGCTATTTATTTATGATATACTACTGTAATTTTCGACAACCTAGCTAGCAGCTGACATATTCTTTTCCCTCACTATTCATTATCTCAAATATTTAATAAATCAATGCACTTATGTTGTTTGTTTCTATATTTTTCTTGTAATTGGATTGGATCTGTTCTCTTAACTCATTCACAAGTTTGATATGCATAAAATTAGATTTATCGATACTGTTTTTTAGTTTGGAATAAGTGTGTACAGTATACAACAAAAATTGTGTACCTTTTTTATATAAAATATACTTTCTTCAGAGATCAAAATCTTAAGAAATGTTTATAGTTCTCTTTGCCAATATTTTATCCCCAAGAGATTAGTATATACTTATCGTCCCATCTTGTATTGCAGAAAGTTAAGGAATACCATGTGGTAGTTATCCCCTTATAAATTTGTTTATCCCAACCATCCATAATTATTTCTAGAAAAATCACTAAAATGTCCAAGTAATCATTTTAGCAATCAAATTAATCATTATAGTAACCATAATCCACTCATATAATTAAATTGTTAAGACAAAAACCATACTTTTTAGATGCATGCCTACTACATTCCCCTATTAATACGAAGCACATCTGCACATGACATGGTCGTACAAAAATACCTTGATAGAGACATGAGGGTAAGGTAACTAGTGTGAACATTGAACAAACAAAAAAAAGAAAGAAAAAAAAAAGAATCCACTTGAAGTATTACTACTAAATTAATCGACATGGATTATATAAATTTAATTAGAATTTAAAAAGGAAATACGAATTAACGAATATGACAACCTCATTTATATTCCTTTACATCACCTCTCTTCATTATTATTTGTTCTTCTCTCCCAAATCAATCCTCTCCTCTCTCTCTCTCTCTCTCTCTCTCTCTCTCTCTCTTCAATCCCGCGTTTGCTCACTGGTATCTCAGTTCTCTCTCTCTATATATGCATATTTCTATATCTATATGTATATTTTGGCAAAGAAAGAAAACCTTGATAAGTTTTCAAGAAGCTGTTAAGACCACTTATTGTATCATCATCATCATCATCATCATCTAGTTTCTTGGTATAATGAGCATCAAAGCAACTGAAAACTATCTTTGTCATGTTTTTGTGACATTCTTGATAATCTTTGTTTAGATTCTTGATAATGTTGGTTTAGATTCTTGATAAGAAAGACTTAAGATTAACAAGTTTATGAAGAGTTACATGACGTTTGAAGTTATCGCAAGTCTTCTAATGATGGTTTGATTATTGCAGAAACTAACTGGTTTCATGTTAATGGAGAGCTTAATGATGGAAGAGAAGAAGCAACTAGATTTCAACCGCCCTCTTATATCCATCAGACGGCCTATACAAACTCCAGAACCCGATATCAAAACAAGATCTTCAGGTTCACTAACCAACAACATCCCTCCTTCTCCACCGGTATACAAGTCTGACATCAACTCAGGTCCTATCAGGAATCCAGGAACTGTCCCTTTTCAATGGGAACACAAGCCTGGAAAGCCAAAAGACGAAACTAAACCGGTTTTGCAAAGTGTTGTTCAGCAACATTTTGTGCCAAAGCTTCCTCCCGGGAGGATTGTGAACGTTAGAGAACGAGAAGAGTTAGTGAAGAAGCCTGAGACTAGATATAATCATGTGGAGGATGCAAAGAGTTGTAGTAGTTCCTGGTATGATGATGATGATACTTATGATACTTATCTTGATGTAGCTGATACGCTCTCAAGATCCGAGTCATTCTTCTTCAACTGTAGTAATGTTAGTGGTGTGAGCGGTTTGGATGGTCAGGGGATGTTGGTAGAGCCGTTTGGTACTTTATCAAGTGACCGACAAACTCAGGATCTAATGATGGGGAGATTCTTGCCTGCTGCTAAAGCCTTGACTTCGGAGACACCTTCACATCTTGCTAAGAAACCGCCTAAACCAGAAGAACCGGCTAGGCAGATAGTGGTGGTTAAGGAGAAACAGAACAAAGCAGAGCAAAATCCGTACCGGTTTCATCATTCTCCTGATCAGCAAGAAGAGGAAGATGGAGACATGAGCAGCATGATGGCTTCTGGTGTTTGTGGATTACTCCCTCAGATTTGCCTGAGAAGCTCTTTTGGAGTGTTGAATCCTGTTCCGTCTGTGAGAATGAAGGCACAGAGAGGTGTTTCTGTTAGGCGTATGCGTTCTAAGTATCAAGATTCTTGTAATGGATCTTCTCAAGATGAGCGATTATCAATATCTTCTACTCCAGAAGGGAAAGAGAAACTCGAGAACTTGAGCTCAGCTTCACGCACGAAAACCAGAAAAAACTTTGGTGAGCTCTTGGCTAATGATGATAATACATGGGAACCTTCTTCAGAGGCTCCTGTTGTTGAGAAAACTCTGTATGTAGACACTGTGCATTCAGTAGACAAGAAGGTACAAGAAGAGTCCAATGAGCAATCTATATTAAAAAGTTATCCTAGACTAGATGTTGTTCCTGTTAAAGAAGATGTTGGAGCCAGTGTAGAAGCTATCTCAGGTCTAAAAGTTGAAGAATGTGCAGATCAAGCAATTGTTGAAGTAGTAGAGGTTACGAAGGAGAAGATTGATCTTGAAGTCAAATTGCAGCAGGGCAACACAAAGAATCTTGAAAGTTCAAGGCTTCATCATCATCATCACATTGTTGCACCACCACCATTGCCAAAAGCTCCTTCAGATTCCTGGTTAAAGCGTACATTGCCAACAATCCCATCAAAGAACAACTCATTCACATGGTTGCAGTCTCTTGGCACTGATGATAATAATCAAATCACCAAGTGGGAAACTATGGTCAAAACCTCCAATACACAGCAAGGCTTTGTGTGCTTCTCTAAGGTAAAATAATGTGTCTGTCTTTCAAAGTCAATGGTTGGCCAAACGTGTTTTTTTCTTCTTTTCTTTTGACAAGTTGATTTAGCTTACTTTGTTGACCATGTTTTGTCTTTCAGGAGGCACTCAACCCTATTCCAGAGGCATAGCAATACCAAATTACTTAATTTCAACAATAATGAAGGGATTAGCCAATAAAGTTTAATTTGTTTTAGTTCATCTTCCAAGTTGTCTCTCTTCCTTTAATTATATGTAAATCTGAAATAAAAGGTTCCTAAAAAGAGAAAAGCTATGGAGATAATTGTCTCAAAATATTGTCTGTCACTTGTGGGGTGTGGGGTGGGAGTGGGGGTCTTATTGAAGTGATGTACAGCTAATGTTAACAGAGATTTTGTTGCAATAATACTCCATAATTCCACGTGACACTCTTTTCTTTTGCCCTTCTTTATGTTATTCTCTACTAGTCATAGACTTTTTGTTTTGTTCTTTTGTAATTATGTTTCTGTAATGTAGAGCACTAGAAATTAAAGAAACCTGAAAACTGCAGAACTGAATTGAATGCATTGGCTAGATGGTTACTAGAGGAATTATTGAAACAATTTATGGTATGAGAAGTTCAGATATTATCATTCTCTTTATAATGTCATGGAAAGATCAAGTATGTTTCAGGAGAAAGTAAAGAAAGAAAGAAAACTTTATAAATGTATCTTCATCTGCTAAGATAGACATGAAGGAAGCTGCTGCTTTAGGAGATGTTTTGTTGATCTTCATGATTCTTTTATCTTTATCACTTGTATCCATGGCGGTTTTTGCTTGCTCCAAAAACAAGAAAGAGAAGAATGGTTCCTGTAGCTGTGGCGGTTGCATTGGTGGCTGCAGTTGTAGTGATGGAGGCTGCTTTTTAGTAGTACACAACTTGGTCCTTGGCGAGTTTCCTGGTAATGATTTTGGTTTAGGTCTTCACTGATTTACTTAAGCAGCCATTCTGTATATAGTTACATTACGTACATATAGAACAAAAATAAATACAAAAAAATATCATTTAAATTCAGAATCTAATATATACGCGATTTTTTTTGTAAATTATTTGTTCAAATTTTCGAAATCTACAAATAATGAGTCACAAAACAAAATATTCCAGGAAATGGATTGCGATCGTCCATGTGCTACGTCCAGGGCCCTTATCTTAAGACTTTTAAACGTCTCTCGTATTGAACCAAATGTTAAAACCCGTTGAAAAGATCTTGCTCATATAAACGAAAATTTTCTTAGATGACATCAAAGAAAATTGTAGATTTAAACCGTACACGAAATCTAGTTTGAGTCTATATGTATCAAAGTAAAGTGTAAGGACATCTCCAACCCAGTTCTATTTTTTCTCCAAAATAGAGTAAAAATGAATATAGAGTAACAAAAGCTCTAATCTAACTTTATATCCCATTCCATTTTCAAGTTTACTCTATAATTAGAATAATCTATTTTTTATTTGTTCATAACTCTTCCATTATGGAGTGAAGAATGGAGGGGGATTAGAACACTTTTACTCTATTTTGAAAGAAAAAATAGATGCTCTAACAAGTTGGAAAAAAGACTGTGGTAATCTTTTATGCAAAAAAAAAGATTGTGGTAATTTGTAAATGTTTACTTGAAAATAAATGCAGGACTGATTTTTTATTATTTTTTAAATGCAGTACTATGGCTTCGAATGGATAACACAAATCAAAAAATATAGATCAAACAGAAATGTAGATCACACAGAACAAATACAGATCAAATTAGTTTAATAAATTATTGTATTTAAAATAATTTTTGTAATTTTTTAATCAAAATTAAATATATAAATAAGTAATAAATATCATGTTGACAAGTAACAATAAAAATGATCATTTTAATAAATATAATGAAATTTAAAATTATAAGATACGAATCCGGATCCGGATATTCAGGAAACTTAGGGTATCTGGATCCGGATTCGTCGGATCTACGAATTTAGTATTCGGATTTTGGATTCCTAGTTTTCGGATATCCGTCTAGAAATCGTACTACCCGCGTATCCGGATCCGGTCGTAAATATAATTTTAAAAAAAAAATTCTGAGATATTAAAATTCTAAATATAAAACAAAAATTAATATTTCTACAAGATTTATGAATATATCTAATTTAATTTAATTTCATATATATATATATATATGTGTGTGTGTGTATAAATATCTATATTTATCTATTAATGTCTATAAATATAGTGAATATTCTCAGTGTAAAGTTTTTATAAAATAAATTTTGAATTTTTTTGTGAATTTTAAAAAAAATTAAATAAATAGAAGATAAAGTATTTATATGTTATTTTCAACATCTTAAATATTTTATAATTTATTTAATGAAATAATTAAAAATACTCCTTGAATCTTTGAATTATTTTTCATTGATGTAAAGACAACCTGAAAAAAAAATCTGATTAGGCACAAGATAATTGTTGATAAAAAATACAAGATAATTATCATTTTTAATTTTTAATAAAAGTATGTCTAGTATTATAACATAAAAATGAAAAATAGCAGTAAAATTTATTTCTAAGAAACAATTATTATTTTTTAATTAATGATGTGCAATGTTGTTAATAAAAAAAAAATGAAGTGCAGCATTGAAGAATATTTATAACAAAGAAATTAAAAAAAAAAAAACTCAGGCCATTTATTGGCCCTCTGCCTCTCGCCAGCACCATTTCCTTCCAAATTTGCAGAACAAAAAATTAAAGACAAAACCAATCTGCATGCAGGTCAGTTATTATTTTGGCTTTAAATGTGAGGCATGCCAAATGCAGGCCAAATGCAGACTAAATTTAATGCAGATTGGACTGCAATTTTTTTGCCATTCAACACATTTTTTGCAGAACAAAAATAAATAATAAAAAAATAAAATATCTGCATGCAGATTTAAACTACACATAAAAGTTTTGATCTGCAAATATGTAGAAAAAGGGGCTGGACATATGCAGATGACCAATCATATAAATTTACTTATTTTGGCTATTAATTATTAATAGAGAGCCCTATTATATTAATTCATATTATTCACTTTCAAACTAAATAACTAAATCCCTAAAATAAATTTTAATATTTTTTGTTTATGAAATAATTTAATTTAAAACGAATTTATTTTGTAGAATATAAATAATTTTATAAAACATTTACATAAATATATATAATATATTCATTATTATAGTTATATTATTTTTGTCTAGTATATTTTTTGTTTCAGTAAAAAATTATATATATTATTTACATTGATAGAAAAACACACATATATATATATTATAGTTTCTTTTATTTTTATTCTTGTTAATAACTAATATAATTAAAATATTGATACTTGTTAATAATTGTTTTTCTAATATTTTGTATAACTTATTATAATGAATATATCTATGCTATTTGGTCATTTATACTTCACTATTTATAAATAAGAATTTGTATATCTTGTTTAAATATTTAATTATTATTTTTTAACATTTAATAAAATATAATAATTAAATTTATTTGATAAATAAATCTACAATTGTTTTGTATGGTGTTTTGAAAATTGGATCGGCTAGTCAAACCGTGACTCATCCATTAACAAAAATATCTTTAGAATTTTAATATTTTTTTAACAAAAAATTTTTAAAAATAATTTTTTACGATCGGATCCGAATACCGTGAATAGTACAATATTTAGATGGATATCTGAAAGCCAGAAATCCAAATCTGAAAACTAAATTCACGGATCCGACGAATCCGGATCCCGATTTGGTTACACTAAATTTCCCGGATATCCATATCTCAATTCGTAAAAAATTTCATATAATTTTAAATTTCATTATGTATATTAAAATGATGATATTTATTGTTATATATATAATAAGTTACGTTTTGTTCAAATATTTAATTTCAATTAAATAATTTCAACATTTATTTTAAATATATTATTTTATTAATTTAGCTTGATCTGCATTTGTTCTGCTTGATCTGCATGTTCTGCATTTGTTCTGCGTGATCTGCTTGATCTGCATGATCTGCATTTTTTGATCTGCGTTACCCATTCGAAGCCTTTGTTTTACCTTTTTTCAGTTCTGCAACATAACCATGGACGAAAAATGCAGTTCTATCTGCAGATGAAATATCCTGCATTATATCTGCATTTGTTCTGGATCACATTCACAGCTATATATATGCATGAAAGTCCATAAACCGAATTTACTAAAAGAAGTTCCATAGAAAAGGCTAAGCCAAAGCCTATTCATGTTTCGAATAAGTATTCAACCACTTTTTTTTTCCTCTAATGTTTTTCCATAAAGTTGATCTTTTGCGGTTTACTAATCGGACAATCTATTCAACAAAACATGGTATTATTATTAAAAATTGATTATCTTTTTTTCTGTGAAATTAAAAATTGATTATCTTTTTTTTTTTTTTGGTATATGACGGACAGTTTGGCATTTCTAGGTCAAATGGTGGGTAATACAAACAAATTGATGATGCTGTTTTCCAAATCTAGTGAAAAAACTGATTTTTCAAATCTAAAAATATTCAAATGGTATCAGTTGTTACCCAAAATATGAAAACATGTTACGTCTCTCATTTAAAAAAAAAACATATAAAATATATGGAATCTATTTTTGTAGCCACTATATTGCTAGTAATTAGTTTTAGAGGATCAACATTGCATTGGTTTAGTTATTCATGGGGTCTCTCAACTTAAATTTAAATAATACAATAACTAGATCTCGACCCACACAACCGTGCGGGTGATTATTTTCATTTTTATACATGTAACTACTTGGTTTACATGATTAGTGGTATATAATTTTAATATTTATCATAATATTAATAGTTTATTATAATTTTCAAACACATCAATTTTATAGTTTGCATGCATGTATTTATTTATTTTGTTTCAAATTATTAGTGATATCTCTCTTATTAATACATGAACACTAACTAAAACCTTACAATTTATGATATTTACGATAAATTCTATTCAACTTAATATTAACTTAGATATTAGTTTCCTTAGAACTATACTTTTATTTTAGGTTTTGATCATACATTTATGTTGATCTAATTATATGTATGATTTAAATCTTTGACTGAATAACCTACATTAAGTGTAAATTATAAAACATCCGCTTCATTTACATTATTAAACTAAAATTTGTAATGCATTGTGTTTGTTTTTGCACTTTCAAAATTGCATAAGATAAAAGATACAAAAACAATTACATTAATGAATAATATATGAATATGGTCTATATAAAAATAAGTTTGATTATATTTTTGTAAACAAGGTGGTCATATATTTCTAGTATTGAAATATAAAATTAAACTATCCATTATACTTAATGACAGAAATTGAATGCACTTTTAAAATTTCATTTGTAGGTCTATTGTTCATATTAATGTATATTTTTCAATCATGTGGTACAAATATTAACAAATTTTAGCTATTAGACATCAAAGATTTAATGAAAAATATTATATTAAATTAATATCACAAATTTAATACAAAATTTTACATGGGTTTAATATAATTACAAAATTAATTAGATACTTAAAAGGTTTAGTAAAAATAATTACGCAATTAATTATATATTTATAAGATTTGTTTAAGTGAAAAATGAAATATACATATATATTTTTAAAAAATATGAATGTATATTTATATTATAAATAAGAATATTTGAAAAAGATTTTATTGGGATGTAATTAAGAGAAAATCTGGGAATATCCATTTGATTTGTTTGTTTAGAATAATTCAAATATGCATACAAAAAAAATCATTTAAGTAATTTTCTAATAGGATGATCCAAATAAATAAAAAATCACACATGAAATAAGTTATGACTTCTGTTTTAATATATAAAATATTAACTATGACAAATGTCAAATAGGTTTCATAAATTGAGTAAAGTCTCTCAAATAAGAGATTATCACATTTTTTCCTCTCTCTTTTTCTATTTTTATAAAAAAGTTGTCAATTATTTATTTTTATTTATTAGAACTTTGATGAGAAACTAACCATTACTCATGTTCTTATGATTTTGTAACATTTAATTGCAAGGTTATCAGACTTTTCCAGCTCACTCCTCTCTGCTCAAATGAAACTTAACTTATGAGGTGCGTAATTGGAGCGTTCTTCTTACGCGCTATATTCACGCGTGGGTCATCCTTTTCAAACATAGTATACTAGGCACTATATAGTAATTAATCTTTTTTTTTTGTCAATCCTATAGTAATATAGTAATTAATCTGTAGTTTCTTTTTTTCTGGTCAAATCTGTAGTAATATGTAGATTTGTATTAATGAATCTGGCAACAATACTAACTTCTATAATTAATTGCAAGGTTATCTACCCTTCACGGCTTATGAAACTGATGAGGAGGTTACTCGCGTTCTCATTGGTGCGTTTCTATTACGCGCGTTATTGACGCGTGACCGATATCCGATTTTTTTTTTAATAATACAAAGAGAGAGAGAGAGAGGGGGGGGGGAAAAGATAGTCTTTACTCTTCAGTGGTGGGTAGAGAGCGAAAGCTAGAGAGAGAGAGAGAGAAGAATAGCACATGACCTCGCTATCATTGGGCCCTCAGCCTCCGGCTACTGCTCCGCCGCCGCAGCTTCGCGACGGAGGAGATGCTTCTAGACGTCGTTCCGATATGGATACAGACAAGGTTTGCCTCTCTCTCTCTCCCCCTCTCTCTCTCTCTACTTTACGTCTGTGTTTGGTGAACAAATTGCATTTCGATTACGTTTGGTGGCTATTGTAGATCTCGGCTAGATCTAGCTTTGATTTCACTTGTTTTTTGCGGTTTCTCATCGAATCGATCCGTGTTTCTTTTGCTAATCGTTCGCGTTCCTTGATTTGAGCTCACTCGTAGGACTTGGTAGTAGCTAGCTAGTCATACTATTCAGCTGATATGTTTCAACCATTGCTAGTGAAGATCTCTCGAGCTATGTTTTGATTATTGAAGATTTTGAGTTAGGATAAAGAATCTCTGGGTTGAAATTCGATTTCACAGGAGCAAGAAGACGATGTTAGATCTTTAATTACTAGATTGTTTAACTAATTACACTTGTTCCGTGGCTGTAGCGATTGGATATTGTTGAATTTTACATTTGGTTATAATCTACTTGATTGAGTTCTGAACTAGGCCTTGAATTTGGAGATTTCATATGCTTAAAAAATGGTTTTGTCTATTGATTGTTGTCATAGTCATTTGTAATCTTATGTTTATTTATGTACAGGAGAGAGCACTGTTTTTGTACCAGTTTCCTTCCTTCTTTCTTGACAAGAATAGTTTAATGCATGTAGTGATGTGTTGAGGTTTGGTTGCAGGATATGTCTGCTGCTGTTATAGAGGGAAATGATGCTGTTACCGGTCACATCATTTCTACTACAATTGGAGGCAAAAACGGTGAACCTAAACAGGTTTTGGTTCTTTCCTTTGTTTGAATCTTCAAGTGTCCTAATTGGTACTTCTTGCTAATGATTACATATTAATCATGTATGTGAACTTGCTTTTCCACTTATAACTTAAAACAATAACTAAACAGAGACTCTTTCTGGTTCATTTATTACGACTATAAGTAGGCTACAGCTATTCACTTATGTTTTTCTCCTTCTTGTCTTTTCAGACCATTAGTTACATGGCGGAACGGGTTGTTGGACAAGGATCATTCGGAATTGTATTCCAGGTACCTTTATTCTTGTCACTCGCTGTTACTCTTTGTAGGCAATAGCTTTCGTCTTTCCTTTCTGATCGAATTGCTAACTTACCATTACAGGCCAAGTGCTTGGAAACTGGAGAATCTGTTGCCATTAAGAAGGTTTTGCAAGACCGGCGCTACAAGAATCGTGAGCTGCAGTTGATGCGACTAATGGACCACCCAAATGTGGTTTCGTTGAAGCACTGTTTCTTCTCTACAACGACTAGAGAGGAGCTCTTCCTCAATCTCGTTATGGAGTTTGTACCCGAGACTTTGTACCGGGTTTTGAAGCACTATACTAGTTCAAGCCAAAGAATGCCTATTTTCTATGTCAAACTGTACACATACCAAGTATGCGTTGTTATTAATCTGTTTCCCTCTCAAGCAGTCTTGCTCTTTGTTGATTCTAAAACGGGTAAGAATTAACTTTTTTTTCTGCAGATCTTCAGAGGCTTGGCTTATATCCATACTGTTCCTGGTGTCTGTCACAGAGATGTGAAACCACAAAACCTTTTGGTACGTTGATTCTATATTGGGTTTGTCTTCTGTAATTTTGACTAGATTGTAGTCTGATTCTCTGGTACATTCTGTAGGTTGATCCCCTCACTCATCAGTGTAAGCTGTGTGATTTTGGAAGTGCAAAAGTGTTGGTAAGGGTTTTTACCTTATATGCTTCTTTTGCTTATTATCAACTGTGTATGTTTACTGCCTCATATGGGATACTTCTCTGTTGTCATGACCTTTGCAACACTTGATTATTCGTGTTAGGTGAAAGGTGAAGCAAACATATCATACATCTGCTCTCGGTATTACCGAGCTCCAGAGCTGATCTTTGGGGCTACAGAGTATACATCCTCCATAGACATATGGTCTGCCGGCTGTGTTTTGGCAGAGCTCCTTCTTGGCCAGGTTAGTGTTAACTATTATTTTTCCGTTTTAAGTATCTCTCCGTAATGTTCCGCAATCATTTTGATATATTTTATTTTAATCTTTCAGCCCTTGTTCCCGGGAGAGAATTCTGTGGACCAACTGGTGGAGATCATCAAGGTATAAGTTTCATTTTGACCAGATGTTACCTTTGTGTCGTATTCTGTTTGGTATATAAAATTCATATAATCTTAAAGATTTGTTAATGGTATGTGTGCTGCGTTTGTTTAGGTTCTTGGTACTCCAACTCGAGAAGAAATCCGATGCATGAATCCAAACTACACAGACTTCAGATTCCCCCAAATCAAAGCTCACCCGTGGCATAAGGTATTTATATGCGCTTCACTTTCTAACATGTCTGATCATACAATGGCTTAATAGCTGACTCGCTACCCATTATATTCGTATAAAAGAAAAGCTAAACTAATACACATACTGCTCTATGACCTCCAGGTTTTCCATAAGAGGATGCCTCCAGAAGCCATTGATCTCGCATCTCGGCTTCTTCAATACTCACCGAGTCTGCGTTACACTGCGGTCAGTATTTTCTCTGGATTCTTTGGACCTGCATTGGTCAATGATGCTGAGGTTCTCTTTTAAATAACTTTTTTTTTTTTTTCTGTGTGTAAAAGCTTGAAGCATGTGCACATCCTTTTTTCAATGAACTCCGTGAGCCGAATGCTCGCCTCCCAAACGGCCGACCTCTACCACCATTGTTCAACTTCAAACAAGAGGTATATTAATCACAGCTCCAAAATTCACTTCCTTTAAAGCAAAACAATAACTGGAATGTTCAGTTTAAGACAGTTGCCTAACTGTGATCTCTCTCTGTATTCAAATGTACAAAACAGTTAGCAGGGGCTTCACCAGAGCTTATAAACAGGCTCATACCAGAGCACATAAGGCGACAGATGAGTGGAGGCTTTCCAGTACAACAAGCTGGCCATTAGAAAATGAATATCGAAAAACTGAGATGCTTTTGCAGAGCCTGATGGAAAAGAGGAGAGAGAGGATTTTACTTATCTCTGATTTTTTAAAGGGTTTAACTAAAATATCAACTTATGAGTAGAGAGATGATTTGGCCAATTAAGCTTTTTGAGAAATCAGGAGGTGATGATGATTGTGTCTAATATACATTCTCTCTCTCTCTTTTTATGTTATAATTCGCTTTTGACTTGTAGAGATACCTTTTCTCGTTGTATTATTTGTATATGTTTTTGTCCGTAAGACAGCAAACCGCTATGATGGAAGAATTGAATGATGTCTAAAACTTAAGCCTAATAACAAGGTCGGAGGTTATACATACATAAAATTAGAATGTGAGATCTCTATGTTAAAATAACCCAGACTTTGGCGTGAGAATAAAATTGCACGATTGAATTTCTGGTACGTCCCGAGGAAGTAAGTTTATAGAAAGCTGTTTGTGAACAAACAGAAAAAAAAAGAACAAATGGAGAAACATTTGTTTTGGTGCAAAGATAACAGTTGGTTCCATAATGAAAGTACAGGCATTTGACTGTGAGTTTTAAGGCTTTTCATGCAAGAAAAGGAAAGTTATGGGCCATTTATCGTGCAATTTTATTCTTTTTTTTTCCCTCATTCAAGTGTTTTTTTTTTTTATTATTCACATTAGTTCTTTTTACTTTTCTTATCTTTGATCAAATCTCTTGTCGATTAAATTTTTTTTTTTAGCGCTGGATAATTATGCTATTACAAATTATGAGAAATATTACAGACGATTCTACAGCCGACAATTCTACCTGCCTTATGAGGATTCCCGCCTGACTGCATCACCTGAGCCGCCCTATGGATCTTCGCTTGACCGTCACTCCTTGCGCCATGCTGCAGATCTCTTGTAAGCATTTTCTCCTTTAATTTGCATAATTCCGCTTTCTCTGGGGCTCGAAACCCAGACCTCCTGGTGTAGAAGCATTAATGAATCCTTAGTCAAACCACTAGACCAAGGGGGCTTCCACATTGTCGATTAAATTAGTGCGTGGTACCGCATGTGTGATTATGTCCTAGGAAGATTACCATACTATGTGGATTATGATCAACTATATATATATATATTTTTTTTTTTTTTACAAAAATCGTAAAATTAATGATACAAGATTCGATGCATATCTTATGTTATGTTTTGGGTAGTTTTACAACAAACTGTGATTACTGATTAGTATTTGCCTGTGTAGGTTTCTCCTTTGGGAATGGATTATAAGAGCAACTTCATCCATTAGGACCTCCAATGGGTACTTATGATTAAATTATAAGTAAATAAAGTGATTTGAAAAGTTAAGAATTTAAGTTATTGGAAATAATATTTTCCTCCTCCAATGGGAGGACCCCATAAAGATTCTTAAAAATATATTAAAAAAAAATTGAATGATTGTAAACATGAAACTTGAATTCACATTTTGTATATATAGAACCATATCAAACGAGTTAACAAAGCAAAAATGAAATTAACAATACACAATACACACAAGCAAGAACAGAACACAAAATCTATGATAAAGAGACGAGTCTGAGTGACTGATAAGTAGAACGCATGATAAAGAGACGAGTTTCATCTCATAAGCATCAGTTACGATCATAATTTCTCATCTCAATTTCTTATAAACAGAACACAAAATCTATGAGTGACTGAAACATACCCAGTTTTATGACCCACATGCTTCTGCTGTCACATGTCTTCGTCCAACTCCACAAGTTATGGCTTGCCTTCTTCTTCGCTCCACCTGCAACAACATAAAGAGAAACAAATTAGCTCAGACACAAACAAACAAATTAACTCAGACCCATATTATACAGACTAATTCAGACCCATACCAGAAGAGAAAATCAAGCGAGACATAATAACATTAAACTTGAGATACCCAGATACGCAACAACAAACTTTATGTCCTGAAACACAAGCAAACTAATGTGGAAGCACAAGTTCGCCAGAAATAACGAAATCTGATATGCATCACACCAGAAGGCAGAAAAAAAAAAACTGAAACTTAACTTATTAACACTAAGCTCAAAACTTCAGATAACCAAAACACAGAACAACACACTTCATTTCCTGAAACACAAGATGACTTTGTTACAACCTAAACATAGCAAACGGTCCTAGCAGAGAATCAGCACCAAAATTCTCACAGAAAATGAATCAATCACGAAAAATTAAACCTTTCTCCTGAACTGAGTAAGAAGACCCTTCAGCGGTTCCTTAGCAAACCCTTCAGAGATTCCTTAGCAAACCCAACGCCACAATCGCCCTTGACTTTATCATCCCCTTCCCTTCTCCATCCCCACACGCTCACCCTATATCCGCCGAGTGTCCAATCACCAAAACAGACACCACAGATCGCCCCAGCGCCGGCGACTATAACCGGTCTCCGCCGACCGTACTTGCTCGTGCACCTGCCGCTGCTGTAAACCCCTTAGGATACAAATCAGAACTCATCTTCTTCTTTTCACTTTGATCCAATCTCTCCACAAACGGCGAACTTCGACGAAGAAAGACCAAATTTTTTTTCCTTTTCGCCTAAAAGGCATTACCCAATACGAAGTAGACAGGTATGGGGTACTTACCATTTCTTAAAGTGCTGAGTTTAGACCATCCACAATGGTGGATTCCACCCAAGAATTCTTAGCAATTTTAAATTAATTTTTTTTTTTTGAATAGTCAAGGATTCTAACCCAATTTGTCTCTATAATGGTGATTCCGGTTCGAAATCCTTAAGAATAAAATAATATTTAATTTTTGGAAATATAAAATTTAAATTTTATTTATTGAATGATTAAATAGAAAAATACAACAATTATTTTCCACTCTTTCTGCTCAAATATTTGCTCAGTAGTTCAGCACACTTTTTTCTTTCTGGACATACACACATCAATGGAATAGTTTTCCCATCTCCAACCGATTGAACACAAATAAGTCTCCTATGTCGCATCTGTTATCAAGACAGAACTTTTTCCAGCCTCTTCTGATATAATACATGCCGTCTGATTCGCTAAATCGCAAACTCACAGTCCATGAATTTCCCTCTTTGTTCACTAGTATCATCTCTTGGCATTGTCTGTTGAAACCAGGTGAAGAAGAAGTTTCCACATGAAGATACTGCAAACACAGAACGTAAAGACACAAAACAGATCAAACCATATATTTGACTAACTAAATATGGTTTATACGTATGAAAATTGACTCACAAGTTTGTCTTCTATTAGATTTGAAGCAGTGACCTCAACCAAAAAACAGTAGTCGAATGAGATAAAAGACATTGCCCTTGTTCCTCCTGAAATATAAGAAACAATTCAAGTGGAGCAAAAATTTCCAATCAATTTAAAATCGATCGATCGATGCAGTTTTGGAGAGAAAACCTATCGATCGATGGAGGTTGCTGGACGAGTTTGGTGAAGCTTTTGGCCAACTTTATTCAAATTAAAGGAGAGAAGAACGTATGTATGATTTTGAACTAGTGAGTACTGGTAATATAAAGTAAGAAGCAAATTGTAGAGAACTTGATATTAAGCAAAGACAAACACAGGAAACTCGGGAGAGAGCAAAGACTTTAATATAAGGAAGTTGCAATATCCATACAATTCGAGATTTTACACACTGTAGCAGTAGACTACAAGTTCTGATGATCGTGAAACAAAGCTAAAGACATTACATATATAGCAGTGAAGTGAAACTGAAGAACCCGTGACTTCAATCACATGTCCAACACAGGAAAAACACTTGCACTTGCACCCGTGACTTCATAGTACTGAACCTGCAAAAAAATAAATAAAGCAAGAATTAGCATACGTCAACAATAACCCGTGACTTACAGAAAACAACAAGCATAACTTCACTGTACCAACCTGTTTTTTTTTAACAAAATGAAACACAACAAGAGTTGGTGTTAAAGACAAAGAACAAGACCAAAAAAAAGGATCTTTGTCTTGATAAAGTTTGCAGAAGTCAGAGACTTGCCTGGAAATACTTTTCAGCTAGTTTTGACTGGGTGGGAACTCTCTTGTAGTGTTTCTTAGGATCCATTACATCCCTCAACTGCCAAAAGAGATTAAAATCAGAACTGTGAAACCAAAACCAAGAGAACAACGAAGAACACATTACCTTAACTCAGGAGTCATTGTTGGTGCAGGCATATCAAACCTATCCACAATAGCAGGTACGATGTGAACCTCTCTGCCAAATGATTTCATATAAGACATGACAAGGAAAGTATAGCTAACCAGTTTGATCCAGTGGTGTCTTTGAGTTCTAATCATCTTGTTAACTTTCTTTGGATCAGTAGGTGGAAGACAAAGACCATCAACGAGCTCTGACTTAGACGTCCAAAGAGAACTGCTTTTGAGTCTCTCAGCTACTTTGCTTGAACTAGCTTTAGTTCCCATTTAAGACCGATCAATGGTTTAACCTCCGACATGATTATCTAGAACTGCTTGGTGGTCTGGACACTAGAAAGAAAAAAGCAAAACATGACACGAGTAAAGTCTTTTACCTTGAACTAAAACCTTGTAGCAATAAAAGTAATCATGAGAACGTAAATCATCAGCTCCTCCCATGTAGAACACAACATACGAACCTTCAGTAACTGCAATCAACAAGAGAGCCAGGCATATACAAACGTTACAATTCACATCTCAAATGCATTACACTCGAATCAAAACCACAAACAAGGATCTATTCTCAGCCTAACGTGCAAGCATCCATGATCCAAACGATAACTGCAACGAAAATAAGAAGGGAAACAACCTTTAACGATATGAGGTTTATCGCGTACATCGACGCAGTGATACGAAGCGCGGCCAGAGGAGAGAGCGTCGAGGAGGACCGAATCGGACTCGTCGAGATTCAGAGTCTGAGCGGAATCAGCGACTCGGACCGTCCAGTTTCCGAGTCGAAGCAACCTGGAGACGAGCGATCGGCCAACGAAACCTCGGCCGTTGAGGACGACGCAGGTGTTGAGACAAGAATTGCCACGAACGGCATCGTCATCCATTGTCACCCTAGCTCTATCTGACTCGAGCGAGGAGAGATTGAGAGATTGAGAGAGAACGAGGAAGGGAGTTGAAGCCATTGGATTGGTGTTTGATTAAGGACACATGTACTAAGGATCAAGTCCTTCCAATCCTTTTTTAAGGACTGATCCATAGTTATGTTAGCCAAAATATTATTATTATATTTCATTATTCCTAAGATTTACTGCTAAGGATTTATTAACATCTCCCGTTGCATGTGCTCTTAGTACCGGTACTTAGAATTTTCACCATTTTTCATTTTTTTTTTGGTTTTCTTTAAAACAAAACAATAAAACAAAACAGTTCATCTTATTGTCGTATATACTTCTGGTTATAATCGTTGTAAGTGCTTTAGACTTTAATTAATGAAATTTGTGCCTAAAAAAAAGGAGAGTTGTGGTATCACACAACAACATCAAGAGATTTGGTCTAGTAAAACTTTATCCCACTCACAAGACGATTGCACCCCTCAACTTTACCCCAAATCTCACCACCTTGAGATCTTTCCAGCGAAATCTCCGCAAAACAGAATTCACTTCTTCTTCCTAATTATCCTCGATGAAATAACAAAGCTAATTTCCCACAATAACTCTCAGTGTGTGACCACAGTGAACTTGTCGTCTCAGCCAACAATGCCTCCAAACCTTTCACCACTAGCCAACACCTCTGCTTTCTATCATACGCTCTTAACTCTTTCCCATAACACTCATAATAGTACAATACATCATCAATATTGGGTTGAATACACCCCCTTTAGGGTATAGACCGAGTCTGAGTCACACTGTCTATTACTCTATTTGCATCAATATCATGTCGATCGGTTTAGCAGTGTCCGGATAAACCGAAGAAATGTAACTAATTAGTCCTCAATAAACAGGCCCACTAATAAAAGAAAAACATTGAGCTTCGATATTTATCTTCGCCAACCGGCGCTATTTTTATTTTTAATTTTGGGGGGAAAATAAAAACCCTATTTTATATGCGTTGTTTCGAAGCAAGAAGCAATAAATGTTTTTTTTAAAAAAAAAATCTGAAATTCAAAAAATTACAGCAATAAATAGATAGATCCCTATCTGTCTCGCTTCGTAGCTGAGAATCACTAGGGTTTCTTATCCGACTTAACCCAATCCGATTCTCGTTCCCTGACGTTTTCCAAAACCCCAAGTTTTTCTCGTTCCCTGACGTTCCCTGAATCCGACTTAACCTAATCCGCTTCCATGGACCATCGTAATCAGCCAACTATAGGTGACAGATTGCTTACATTAAGCTCAAAACTGAGTCCGAAGGAGAAAGATGTTGAGTCTTTCATCATTGCCGATACCGCAAAAGTGGTATCTCTAGGATCTGATGGAAACAGTACAGTTTTTGAGGGTTTAAAGAAGGGAAGGAGCGTCTTTGTGAAACGCATCAAGCGTGACTCCATTGATGACATTGCGGCTGCTAACATTGAAGTGCAGAATCACCATGCGCTTGAGAAAGGCATGAAATGGATTTTGACGACGATTACATCTATCTCAGCTTTGAAAGTTGGTTTTGTACCCTGGGAGAGTTGCTGCAGGGCTACCGACACCGTCTCTCACGATCCAGCGAAGAGATGAGGCTGAAGAACTTCTTCAACGTGAAAGTTTTTGGAACCCATCTACTGCTCAACCGACTCCTCTCCTCATCACTCTCTTTAAAGAGTGAATTATTGGGGGGTTTCCGATTTGCACGAGGCTAATTTTCTACACAGAGACATCAGCGTGGATAGTTTTTTTTTGTTTTGAAAAATGGGGATGAACTTTACTCATTTCTAGGGAATTTAGGGATCTCCAAGAATATGGAGAAGAGCACTGGAAACGTTGCTGTCCAAAAGAGGGTTGCTCTAGAGCAGAAACATCCGGTTACTCCCGTTGAAGGCTTTTGCAATGATATTTTTTATGTGGGATTGAGCCTTGGGTTGAATACACCCCCCTTAGGGTATAGACCGAGTCTGAGTCTCACTGTCTATTACTCTATTTGCATCAATATCATGTCGATCGGTTTAGCAGTGTCCGGTTAAACCGAAGAAATGTAACTAATTAGTCCTCAATAAACAGCCCCACTAATAAAAGAAAAACATTGAGCTTCGATATTTATCTTCGCCAACCAGCGCCATTTTTATTTTTAATTTTGGGGGGAAAATAAAAACCCTATTTTATCTGCGTTGTTTCGAAGCAGGAAGCAATAAATGTTTTTTTTTTAAAAAATATGAAATTCAAAAAATTACAGCAATAAATAGATAGATCCCTATCTGTCTCGCTTCGTAGCCGAGAATTACTAGGGTTTCTTATCCGACTTAACCCATCCGATTTTTGTTCCCTGACGTTTTCCAAAACCCCAAGTTTTCTCGTTCCCTGAATCCGACTTAACCCAATCCGATTCCATGGACCATCGTAATCAGCCAACTATAGGTGACAGATTGCTTACATTAAGCTCAAAACTGAGTCCGGAGGAGAAAGATGTTGAGTCTTTCATCATTGCCGATACCGCAAAAGTGGTATCTCTGGGATCTGATGGAAACAGTACAGTTTTTGAGGGTTTAAAGAAGAGAAGGAGCGTCTTTGTGAAACGCATCAAGCGTGACTCTATTGATGACATTGCGGCTGCTAACATTGAAGTGCAGAATCACCATGCGCTTGAGAAAGGCATAAAATGGATTTTGACGACGATTACATCAATCTCAGCTTTGAAAGTTGGTTTTGTACCCTGGGAGAGTTGCTGCAGGGCTAACGACACCTTCTCTCACGATCCAGCGAAGAGATGAGGTTGAAGAACTTCTGCAACGTGAAAGTTTTTGGAACTCATCTACTGCTCAACTGACTCCTCTCCTCATCACTCTCTTTAATGAGTGTATTATTGGGGGGTTTCCGATTTGCACGAGGCTAATTTTCTACACAGAGACATCAGGGTGGATAGTTTTTTTTTGTTTTGAAAAATGGGGATGAACTTTACTCATTGCTGGGGAATTTAGGGATCTCCAATAAATATGGAGAAGAGCCCTGGAAACGTTGCTGTCCAAAAGAGGGTTGCTCCCGAGCAGAAACATCCGGTTACTCCCGTTGAAGGCTTTTGCAATGATATTTTTTTATGTGGGATTGAGCCTTGGGTTGAATACACCCCCCTTAGGGTATAGACCGAGTCTGAGTCACACTGTCTATTACTCTATTTGCATCAATATCATGTCGATCGGTTTAGCAGTCTCCGGTTAAACCGAAGAAATGTAACTAATTATTCCTCAATAAACAGACCCACTAATAAAAGAAAAACATTGAGCTTCTATATTTATCTTCGCCAACCGGCGCCATTTTTATTTTTAATTTTGGGGGGGGAAATAAAAACCCTATTTTATCTGCGTTGTTTCGAATCTGTAAGAAATAAATGTTTTTTTTTTTAAAATATGAAATTCAAAAAATTACAGCAATAAATAGATAGATCCCTATCTGTCTCGCTTCGTAGCTGAGAATTACTAGGGTTTCTTATCCGACTTAACCCAATCCGATTCTCGTTCCCTGACGTTTTCCAAAACCCCAAGTTTTCTCGTTCCCTGAATCCGACTTAACCCAATCCGATTCCATGGACCATCGTAATCAGCCAACTATAGGTGACAGATTGCTTACATTAAGCTCAAAACTGAGTCCGGATGAGAAAGATGTTGAGTCTTTCATCATTGCCGATACCGCAAAAGTTGTATCTCTGGGATCTGATGGAAACAGTACAGTTTTTGAGGGTTTAAAGAAGGGAAGGAGCGTCTTTGTGAAACGCATCAAGCGTGACTCCATTGATGACATTGCGGCTGCTAACATTGAAGTGCAGAATCACCATGCGCTTGAGAAAGGCATAAAATGGATTTGGACGACGATTACATCTATCTCAGCTTTGAAAGTTGGTTTTGTACCCTAGGAGAGTTGCTGCAGGGCTAACGACACCTTCTCTCACGATCCAGCGAAGAGATGAGGTTGAAGAACTTCTTCAACGTGAAAGTTTTTGGAACTCATCTACTGCTCAACCGACTCCTCTCCTCATCACTCTCTTTAAAGAGTGTATTATTGGGGGGTTTCCGATTTGCACGAGGCTAATTTTCTACACAGAGACATCAGCGTGGATAGTTTTTTTTGTTTTGAAAAATGGGGATGAACTTTACTCATTGCTGGGGAATTTAGGGATCTCCAAGAATATGGAGAAGAGCACTGGAAACGTTGCTGTCCAAAAGAGGGTTGCTCCCGAGCAGAAACATCCGGTTACTCCCGTTGAAGGCTTTTGCAATGATATTTTTTTATGTGGGATTGAGCCTTGGGTTGAATACACCCCCCTTAGGGTATAGACCGAGTCTGAGTCACACTGTCTATTACTCTATTTGCATCAATATCATGTCGATCGGTTTAGCAGTCTCCGGTTAAACCGAAGAAATGTAACTAATTATTCCTCAATAAACAGACCCACTAATAAAAGAAAAACATTGAGCTTCTATATATATCTTCGCCAACCGGCGCCATTTTTATTTTTAATTTTGGGGGGGAAATAAAAACCCTATTTTATCTGCGTTGTTTCGATTCTGTAAGAAATAAATGTTTTTTTTTTTTAAATATGAAATTCAAAAAATTACAGCAATAAATAGATAGATCCCTATCTGTCTCGCTTCGTAGCTGAGAATTACTAGGGTTTCTTATCCGACTTAACCCAATCCGATTCTCGTTCCCTGACGTTTTCCAAAACCCCAAGTTTTCTCGTTCCCTGAATCCGACTTAACCCAATCCGATTCCATGGACCATCGTAATCAGCCAACTATAGGTGACAGATTGCTTACATTAAGCTCAAAACTGAGTCCGGATGAGAAAGATGTTGAGTCTTTCATCATTGCCAATACCGCAAAAGTGGTATCTCTGGGATCTGATGGAAACAGTACAGTTTTTGAGGGTTTAAAGAAGGGAAGGAGCGTCTTTGTGAAACGCATCAAGCGTGACTCCATTGATGACATTGCGGCTGCTAACATTGAAGTGCAGAATCACCATGCGCTTGAGAAAGGCATAAAATGGATTTGGACGACGATTACATCTATCTCAGCTTTGAAAGTTGGTTTTGTACCCTGGGAGAGTTGCTGCAGGGCTAACGACACCTTCTCTCACGATCCAGCGAAGAGATGAGGTTGAAGAACTTCTTCAACGTAAAAGTTTTTGGAACTCATCTACTGCTCAACCGACTCCTCTCCTCATCACTCTCTTTAAAGAGTGTATTATTGGGGGGTTTCCGATTTGCACGAGGCTAATTTTCTACACAGAGACATCAGCGTGGATAGTTTTTTTTTGTTTTGAAAAATGGGGATGAACTTTACTCATTGCTGGGGAATTTAGGGATCTCCAAGAATATGGAGAAGAGCACTGGAAACGTTGCTGTCCAAAAGAGGGTTGCTCCCGAGCAGAAACATCCGGTTACTCCCGTTGAAGGCTTTTGCAATGATATTTTTTTATGTGGGATTGAGCCTTGGGTTGAATACACCCCCCTTAGGGTATAGACCGAGTCTGAGTCACACTGTCTATTACTCTATTTGCATCAATATCATGTCGATCGGTTTAGCAGTCTCCGGTTAAACCGAAGAAATGTAACTAATTATTCCTCAATAAACAGACCCACTAGTAAAAGAAAAACATTGAGCTTCTATATTTATCTTCGCCAACCGGCGCCATTTTTATTTTTAATTTTGGGGGGGAAATAAAAACCCTATTTTATCTGCGTTGTTTCGAATCTGTAAGAAATAAATGTTTTTTTTTTAAAATATGAAATTCAGAAAATTACAGCAATAAATAGATAGATCCCTATCTGTCTCGCTTCGTAGCTGAGAATTACTAGGGTTTCTTATCCGACTTAACCCAATCCGATTCTCGTTCCCTGACGTTTTCCAAAACCCCAAGTTTTCTCGTTCCCTGAATCCGACTTAACCCAATCCGATTCCATGGACCATCGTAATCAGCCAACTATAGGTGACAGATTGCTTACATTAAGCTCAAAACTGAGTCCGGATGAGAAAGATGTTGAGTCTTTCATCATTGCCGATACCGCAAAAGTGGTATCTCTGGAATCTGATGGAAACAGTACAGTTTTTGAGGGTTTAAAGAAGGGAAGGAGCGTCTTTGTGAAACGCATCAAGCGTGACTCCATTGATGACATTGCGGCTGCTAACATTGAAGTGCAGAATCACCATGCGCTTGAGAAAGGCATAAAATGGATTTGGACGACGATTACATCTATCTCAGCTTTGAAAGTTGGTTTTGTACCCTGGGAGAGTTGCTGCAGGGCTAACGACACCTTCTCTCACGATCCAGCGAAGAGATGAGGTTGAAGAACTTCTTCAACGTGAAAGTTTTTGGAACTCATCTACTGCTCAACCGACTCCTCTCCTCATCACTCTCTTTAAAGAGTGTATTATTGGGGGGTTTCCGATTTGCACGAGGCTAATTTTCTACACAGAGACATCAGCGTGGATAGTTTTTTTTGTTTTGAAAAATGGGGATGAACTTTACTCATTGCTGGGGAATTTAGGGATCTCCAAGAATATGGAGAAGAGCACTGGAAACGTTGCTGTCCAAAAGAGGATTGCTCCGGAGCAGAAACATCTGGTTACTCCCGTTGAAGGCTTTTGCAATGATATTTTTATGTGGGATTGAGCCTTGGGTTGAATACACCCCCCTTAGGGTATAGACCGAGTCTGAGTCACACTGTCTATTACTCTATTTGCATCAATATCATGTCGATCGGTTTAGCAGTGTCCGGTTAAACCGAAGAAATGTAACTAATTAGTCCTCAATAAACAGGCCCACTAATAAAAGAAAAACATTAATCTTCGATATTTATCTTCGCCAACCGGCGCCATTTTTATTTTTCATTTTGGGGGGAAAATAAAAACCCTATTTTATCTGCGTTGTTTCGAAGCAGGAAGCAATAAGTGTTTTTTTTTTTTAATGAAATTCAAAAAATTACAGCAATAAATAGATAGATCACTATCTGTCTCGCTTCGTAGCCGAGAATCACTAGGATTTCTTATCCGACTTAACCCAATCCGATTCTCGTTCCCTGACGTTTTCCAAAACCCCAAGTTTTTCTCGTTCCCTGAATCCGACTTAACCCAATCCGATTCCATGGACCATCGTAATCAGCCAACTATAGGTGACAGATTGCTTACATTAAGCTCAAAACTGAGTCCGTAGGAGAAATATGTTGAGTCTTTCATCATTGCCGATACCGCAAAAGTGGTATCTCTGGGATCTGATGGAAACAGTACAGTTTTTGGGGGTTTAAAGAAGGGAAGGAGCGTCTTTGTGAAACGCAGCAAGCATGACTCCATTGATGACATTGCGGCTGCTAACATTGAAGTGCAGAATCACCATGCGCTTGAGAAAGGCATGAAATGGATTTTTACGACGATTACATCTATCTCAGCTTTGAAAGTTGGTTTTGTACCCTGGGAGAGTTGCTGCAGGGCTACCGACACCGTCTCTCACGATCCAGCGAAGAGATGAGGTTGAAGAACTTCTTCAACGTGAAAGTTTTTGGAACCCATCTACTACTCAACCGACTCCTCTCCTCATCACTCTCTTTAAAGAGTGTATTATTGGGGGGTTTCCGATTTGCACGAGGCTAATTTTCTATACAGAGACATCAGCGTGGATAGTTTTTTTTTTGTTTTGAAAAATGGGGATGAACTTTACTCATTGCTGGGGAAGTTAGGGATCTCCAAGAATATGGAGAAGAGCACTGGAAACGTTGCTGTCCAAAAGAGGGTTGCTCCCGAGCAGAAACATCTGGTTACTCCTGTTGAAGGCTTTTGCAATGATATTTTTTTTGTGGGATTGAGCCTTGGGTTGAATACACCCTCCTTAGGGTATAGACTGAGTCTGAGTCACACTGTCTATTACTCTATTTGCATCAATATCATGTCGATCGGTTTAGCAGTGTTCGGTTGAACCAAAGAAATGTAACTAATTAGTCCTCAATAAACAGGCCCACTAATAAAAGAAAAACATTGAGCTTCGATATTTATCTTCGCCAACCGGCGCCATTTTTATTTTTCATTTTGGGGGGAAATAAAAAATCCTATTTTATCTGCGTTGTTTCGAAGCAGGAAGCAATAAATGTTTTTTTTTTTTAAATCTGAAATAAAAAAATTACAGCAATAAATAGATAGATCCCTATCTGTCTCGCTTCGTAGCCGAGATTCACTAGGGTTTCTTATCTGACTTAACCCAATCCGATTCTCGTTCTCTGACGTTTTCCAAAAACGCCAAGTTTTTCTCGTTCCCTAAATCCGACTTAACCCAATCCGATTCCATGGACCATCGTAATCAGCCAACTATAGGTGACAGATTGCTTACATTAAGCTCAAAACTGAGGCCGGAGGAGAAAGATGTTGAGTCTTTCATCATTGCCGATACCGCAAAAGTGGTATCTCTGGGATCTGATGGAAACAGTACAGTTTTTGAGGATTTAAGGAAGGGAAGGAGCGTCTTTGTGAAACGCATCAAGCGTGACTCCATTGATGACATTGCGGCTGCTAACATTGAAGTGCAGAATCACCATGCGCTTGAGAAAGGCATGAAATGGATTTTGACGACGATTACATCTATCTCAGCTTTGAAAGTTGGTTTTGTATCCTGGGAGAGTTGCTGCAGGGCTACCGACACCGTCTCTCACGGTCCAGCGAAGAGATGAGGTTGAAGAACTTCTTCAACGTGAAAGTTTTTGGAACCCATCTACTGCTCAACCGACTCCTCTCCTCATCACTCTCTTTAAAGAGTGTATTATTGGGGTTTCCGATTTGCACGAGGCTAATTTTCTACACAGAGACATCATCAGCGTGGATAGTTTTTTTTGTTTTGAAAAATGGGGATGAACTTTACTCTTTGCTGGGAAATTTAGGGATCTCCAAGAATATGTAGAAGAACACTGGAAACGTTGCTGTCCAAAAGAGGGTTGCTCCCGAGCAGAAACATCCGGTTACTCCCGTTGAAGGCTTTTGCAATGATATTTTTTTATGTGGGATTGAGCCTTGGGTTTGCGATAACCAAAGGTGTTGATGTGTGTGATGATAATGGGGCTTATTCCGCACAAGCAGATCAAATACCTGCATATGAACCCAGAAGCTAGATATTTTGTAATGAGTTTGACTCAAATTCAACATACAGAACGGTAAGCTCTATCTATCTCAACATACAGCAAGTTTTATTATAATCACTAAGTCTCCTTGTTGCTTGTTGATTTTAGTCCAACAGCAAAGTTGGCACAACACGAGCCTTTATTCTGGTCAAGTGCGAGGACCTCAAAGTTCTATCACAGGTGGAGGTAATGCCTCTCGTACTTTACGTGCTGACCTACAAATATGAAATATGTTCAGCAACTGTTCTCGGGAACGCGTACCCAAATTGGTATAGTTTCCTAGCGCCAGATGTCCAAAACGAACTAGTGAGAGAGATACGCTACGGCCACAAGCCTAGTCATTGTAATGACTTTTCGCGTTTCATAAGGCTCGTTAGAAACTTCCTCGAGCATCCCCCGGATAGTCCTTCTTCTCCGGTGTTGAAGGTTTGTATTAGAAATATTTCTTTTATAATGTTTTGTTATGTACTAAATATGTATATCTTTTGTTGATTTTTCAGGTACTTATGGTGTCAACAGATGAGTCAGTGCTTAACCATTTTAAGACTCGGTTCCCGCAACTGTTAGTTGGATTGTATGAGATCATCCGTAAGCATTTTCCCGCAGAGGCTGCCAGTTTCATATTGAGTACAAGTAGTTGAATTGTACGAGGTCTCGGAATGAAACGACAAGAATGAAGAAGCCAAGTCACTGAAGCAAATGTCGATTACTTTTTATACAAGTTTGTCTTTTGCTTGTAAAAAACTTATGTCATAGAACGAAGTTTGTCTTTTGCTTGTAAAAAACTTATGATCATAGAACGATCACAAATCAGAGGTTCAACCTTTAGTTTCTATTCTCAACTCTTTCTATCTTCCCCATCTTTCTGCCATAGTTAGTGATGAACTGTCAACGGAGTTTATTATATGACTTTGAGCCTTTGTCTCACATAACGTTCGCGTCCTAATCGTTGCAAATACCGAACACTATCTTCTCAGTCACAGTAAGAACATAAAGAAATTGAACCATTTTCTCTCTTCTCTATGTTTCTTTCTTTCATTGTACATGGAAATATAAGGTAACTACAACAATTTACTTGAAATCAAAGCGTCTTTAAATTGGATGAATCTTTGTTTCCTGAATCCTGGGGTTTAATTTTCTTTCTATAAATTCAAATATATATATAGAGAGAGAGACTCCAGTTGAGTGTGAAGAGTTTTTATATATAGCTCTAGTATGTGAAATGTTTTGAAATTGAATGTATATCTTAAAAGTTTAAGCATCTGTAATGTGTGATGTATTGTTTACTAAATGTTTCAGGTTTGAGTGTTCAAGACATTTGAAGATCTTCTTGAAGTCAAGGGATTATGTTTACTATTGTTCAGACTTGAGTTTATGTCAAGGGTTTATGTTTCAGGTTTGAATGTTTCAGTCTTTGAGTGTATTGAGCCAAGACTTTGATTTTTTATTTTGTTATTTCAAGACTTTGAGTTTTGAGTTTAATGTTTATTATTGTTACTTTATAATGTTATAAAACATGAAAAATTGAATTTGATATTTATTTTTATTTATGTCTATTTTATTTGTAGTTAAACATAATTTTTTACAAATTAAAACATCAAAATTGAATTTGATATTTATTTTTATTTATGTCTATTTTATTTGTAGTTAAACATAATTTTTTACAAATTAAAACATGAAAATTGAATTTTTAGATATAGTTATATACATGTTTAGACAAAAAAGAAGATAAAAGAGTTTTTGGTCATTTGACATAAAACTCATCCAGATACAAAATACAAAAATAATAAACGAACATAACTGCATCCAGATAAAATTTCCAGACGCATGATCCAAAATTTCCAGAATCGCAAACGAACAACATCTGATTGCTGCATCCAACTACTGCGTGCGGATGCCGCGTCTGGAATTCTCATCCAATTCACGAAACGAACAGGGCCTTACTCGAGATCACAGATTACAATCTTACGTATTACATGGTGGTCCTGCTTAGCTTACTTCTCTCATTCGGTCAGAAGCGTCTGTCAATGTTAGTATCTGATATTGAGCGATGGAGGCCTGGAACCAGCACTTTGCTGTGCTCTGCTTCTTACCCTGTACTTGGTTTCTTTTTCAATTTGAATACCCAAATTGTGGGTCTTATCCTCACCTACGAGTGCTGGTTTGCTTTTATCTATTTCCTCTTCTGGCCGGTTTTACGGCTTGTTCGTACTCTGGTTTGCCCAATTACTTTTGAATGAATTTCATTAACAAAAATAAAAAACACTTGGAAAGTCTATCCATCTAACAACCCACAATCTTTAAACTGATCTTAAGCTTAACTTCCAGCAATTTATAAGCAGTCAAAACATTTGAAATCAACTAAAAGGCTTTAAAGATAATTCAAGAATTTATGGCGCTGATAAGTTACTGTTTGTGGGTAAGACTTTCAGTCCCCACCAAAACAATTGAGGAAGAACAAATGTTGGAGCTTCCTCTGTCTTATTAACTCTTCAGAAAGAAACAAATTTATCTCTTGATTTGAGACATGTAAGACAGTTTAAGATGACTTGGTGACTTCATGTATAGCATTCGCAAGGTATCCCACGTTTCCTGTTGTAACACCGGCCATACTGCAACCCAAACCATCAAGACCTTCAATAATTTGCTAACACTTGGAAGTGCATTTAAATTAAGAAATGGACAATTGAAGTACCTGATACGACCATTACGGGTCATATAGATGTGATATTCACTAGTTAAGCGGTCAACCTGTTCTGGTGTTAGCCCACTGTAGCAGAACATTCCAATCTGTTTCCCCCAGAATAGATATGGTTTATGTAATTGTGTGAATCAAAACGCCAAGTTCATAAATTATAAGAAAAGTACGTTGTTTTTACCTGCTTGGTTACGTGCTCCCATGATAGAGGCGATCCTAACTTCTCAAGGCTTTCTCTCAAAGTAGTTCTCATGCCAATTATCCGATCAGCCATTATCTGTTCAAATTACAAAGTTTAAACAAAGGTTATCAGGTTCACATTCTATAGTTAAATTATCAATGTGTTCCATAAGATAAGAGTCTCCAAGCCTAAGGAATCTATAGGTAAGGAGATAATATGGTGGGATGTTACCTTAACTTCCTCATCATCCATCAATCCTGAGAAATTCAAGCCCTTGGTTTCTGGATGATAGTAATGGTATGTCTTTTGAGGGACTTGTGCATCTCTCCAGATGTTGTGGTGGCTGTTCACAGAAGAGACAGACAGCATAAGCTATTATGACACTACAGAAGCTTGGCCACACTGTCAAAGTATAAGGAAAATTTGGAAAGAGGGTAAAGTGAACAGTATGAAACTCACTTGGACCAGGTAGGTACAGGAATGTAGATCTCCGAACCGGGACGAAAACGTTTCTGGAAGTCTGCAAAAAGTCGGCAAGCTCCAGTTCTAGAGAGAGACTGAACAGCAGCAATCCTTTTATCTTTGATAAATTCAGAGTTGTTCCCATAGGCAAGCTTCAATGTTTCGTCCACCATTTTGACACTCCCTCCCATAGGAAGATACTCCCTTTTAATCGATTAATACAAAACATTATATAGTTCAGGTCAGTCTTATAGTGAACTCCTTCACATGATGTATACAAAATAAGGGTCACATATACAGGGAAAGGCACTTCTACTTGAGTGCGTTGTCAATAACACAATTTTATCAATCTTTGGAAGGACGGGCAACTGCCTCCGTGGATGAAGCCGATCAATGTAGACTATATCTTTTGGAGAAATATATGTAATTTAATGTCAGAAACAATGTTCACTTGTTTCTGTTAGTTTGATTTTTGGCTGAAGGTTTTGGAAGTCAACACTGAGGTGAAACAACTATCCTTAATCTATAAGCCTTTCAACTCCTTTTTCCCCTTTGATCCTTAAAGTGATGACTTTCCTAGGGAGAGTTTGTTTGAGGTTATTGCAAAGATATGTTCCTTTCTGTTGTGATATATTCTGCTATATTTGTATACCTTTCAACTCCTTTTTACCAAAAACGGAATATAGGAGAAAAAAAACTAAAAGAACACATAACCAAAATGTTTAACTTACTGGTTCCAAACAATCCTAGCTCGGTAACCAAGGATAAACATCTTCATTCTTCACACCAAGATTGAGATTTGGTAACAATGAAAAGAAAGCTGAGCAAGACAAAAGAAATATTGTTATATAAAAAAAAAACACAAGTTTATATGAAGCAGAAGGATAGTTGTGGCATCAGACAACAACATCTAGAGATTCGGTATAGTGAAACTTCCTCCCGGTCCAGGTCACAAGACAATGCACCACTCAACTTTTTTACCCCAAATCTCACCTTCTTGAGATCTTTCCAGCGAAATCTCCGCACACCAGATTTCTTCATCTTCAGAAAAAAACAAAGCTAGTTTCCCACCGTAACTCTCAGTGTGTGGCCACCACAGTAAACGTGTCGCCAACAATGCCTCCAAACCTTTCACCACTAGCCAACACCTCTGCTTTCTATCATACGCTCTTAACTCTTTCCCATAACACTCATAATAGTACAATACATCATCAACGACGCACGCAAACCTCCACTCCTTAGAGTTGAGAACCTCGTCCCTCTCCCATTTCCTCTCCTTTGGCTCGTAAACGTAGCATTTAGAATATTTCCCGTACATCTTATCAGCCATCACCACACCTCCATGATTATACAAGCCACGTGACTCTATATCAGACCTTGTCATCTCACTCTCAGTCTCCCACGTTTGTGTTGCTGTGTTGAACACCAACACCATCATCTTGTCCAAGTCCCTCTGGTGACGTCCAATTACGTAGATTCTCCCGTCGATAACGTCAGCGACCGTATAAGACAATGGCACGTGCATGCTAGGGAGAGGTTGCACCGTGTAAGATCCACAGTTAATGCTTAGTGACGTATTACTGTTTTTACCCGTACCAAAGACATATATCCTAGAGCCCACCGCAACAAAGCGTGAACCATACGGCATATAGAAGGAAGCGACGGGACAAGGAACAAGCCGTGTTCGCCGTTGGTTTTCCGGCGGAGAATATAACAACGGTTACCCTTAGAATTTGCGTCGGCGAGGAAAACATAGAGACAGTGCTCTGTGCATCCCAACAAGGATCGTCTTGCGTATACCTCACGCGACGAGACAATTGACCGGAAGTGCTTGGAAACGAGGGAGAGCGCTGGATAGTCGGATCTCGATACACGAGCTAAGATGTCAACGACGAGGTCACGGGGAAGTGACGCAGTCAGAGACGGTGGTTCGGACGATTGCTCCTCCTTCTTCATAGTTTTGGGAGAAAATCTTTAGATCAACAATCACGCAAACTAGGAGAGGAAGAAAGCGGCAAACCCTAACAGGTAGAGCAGACGTCCAACACCCTAGTTTGGATAGTCGCGTTTTATACGACTCCTAATATATATTATGATACTCCCGTTCTAATTTCTTTTTTTTTTCCAATATTCAGACATATTAAAGATATATTGGATATCTATAATTTAGTAATTTAGTTCACTATTTACTATACATTTTAGTGATTATGGACGAATGACATTTAACTAATTCAAATATTTTTCATTTATAACATCAATTACTAAAAATACCTTAAAAATCTAGAAATATTATCTTTGTAGAGTAGATTTTTTTAAAAGTCTCGGAAAAAGAATAGATTTTTTTAAAAAAAAACATTAATAAGGATAGTTGTAGTATCAAATGTTTAACTTACTGGTTTCAAACAATCCTAGCTCGGTAACAGAAGGCTAAGCATATCTTCACACCAACATGAGATTTGGTAACAATGAAAAGAAAGCTCACCAAGACAAACGAAATATTGTTATAAAAAAAAGGAAAAAGAAAAAAAAAAGAAGCAAAAGTTTTGAAATGAAGCAGAAGGATAGTTGTGGTATCATCAAACAACAACATCTAGAGATTCAGTAAAGTGAAACCCAGTCACAAGACGATTGCACCACTCAACTTTACCCCAGATCTCCCCTCCTTGACGTCTTTCCAGCGAAATCTCCGCACACCAAATCTCCTCCCTTCTTCTCTTATCTACTTTAGGAAAAAACAAAGCTAGTTTCCCACCGTAATTCTCAGTATGTGACCACAATGAATTTCTAGTCTCCGTCAACAATGCCTCCAGACCTTTCACCACTCGCCAGCACCTCTCCTTTCTATCAAAGGCTCTCAACTGATCTCTCTCTTCATCTTCTTCTTCACATTCGTAATAGTACAATACATCATCAACAACGCACCCATACCTCCACTCCTTACCGTTCATAACCTCGTCCGTCACCCATTTCCTCTCCTTCGGCTCGTAAACATAGCTGCTATCAAAATCTTTAGTATACATCTTACCAGCCATCACCACACTTCCATGATACGAGTCACCCGCCTCTACGTCACACGTTGTTTTCTCAGGCTCCCACTTGTGCGTTTCTGTATTGAACACCACCACCATCATCTTGTCCAAGTCCCTGTGGTGACGTCCAATGACGTAGATTCTCCCGTCAATGACGTCAGCGACTGTATGAGCCAAGGGCGCAGGCATGCTAGGGAGAGATCGCACGGTGTGAGATTCACAGTCGATGCTCAGCGTCGTATTGCTTTCCTCACTCCTAGCAAAGACGTATATCTTAGATCCCACCGCAACAAAGCTCGAACTGGACGGTCGGTTCGGCATAGCGGGAAGCAAAGGGACAAGGACCAAGCGGGGGCCACTGCCGCCGTTGGTTGACCGAAGGAGAACGTAGCAACGGTCCTCCTTGGTTTTTAGGTCGTAGAGGACGACGTAGAGAAAGTGCTCCGTGCATCCCAAGGAGGATCGTGTCGCGTATATCTCACGCGACCTGACGATCGATCGGAAGTGCTTGGAAACGAGGGAGAGCTTTGGGTAGTCGGATCTCGACACACGGGCTAAGATGTTAACGACGATGTCATGAGGAAGTGACGTCGTCATCAGAAACGGTGGTTCCGAGGGTGGCTTCTGTTTTGGCGCCGTAGTCTTGGAAGAAGACACATTAGATCTAAGCAGAAAACCTCTTTTCATTTTACCCCCAAGAAAAAGAAACGAAAGCAGTAAACCGTTATATAGGGAGAGAAGGCCAGAAGCCCTAGTTTGGGTAGGCGCGTTTTTATACAACTGTCCTAAATCATTTTACTTTTTTTTTTCTTGCCAAAGAATATTATTATACATATTACACCAAAAATAGGGATTATACGTATACGATGATAAACCTAGCACTTTAAATTATTTTATTTTATTCTGAGTCTAGTCCCAAAACTTAGTAACTTACAATTCAACTTTTTATTATAAACCTTTGAAACAATTCTACTTTTATTTTGACATATGTACTATGTACTTTATCAAAATTAAAACCAAAGTATATTATATTTTAATTTGTTTTTAAATGTTTTCTACTGAATAAAAATGTGTAGAAATAAAATTTTAAATTTTATTGATAATTTTATTTTGGTGTAGATGATGATATAATATAGTTTGTATTAATTTTGTATTTACAGTATAGTTATATAATTTGATCATTAAATTAAATATAAGGAAATTTAATTTCATATTATGAAAGGATAACCCGTTAATTTATTACTTTGCTCAATATTTCTAAATTATTTAAAAATAAATTCAGTAATGTAATAAAATTATGTTCAATTAGTATAAGCTCAAACCTATTTTTTTAGTTTTCTATAGATATTAGTATATTACACGGTCTAGAGGCATTATATTTAATTACGATTAGTAACGTATTTTTTTTTTGAACTATGATTAGTAACGTAATTGGTGCCATTTATTAATCGAACGTTAATTTGTTTTTATTAGGAAAGTTTGAAATTTTGAGAAGATTTGACAATATTTTATTTTTATAATATACTTTGTTTTCGAAAATTAAATACAGATAATAGTTATTATTTATAGAAAGATTACAATCGTGAAATTTTAATTAGCAATTCAATTTGAAAAGTTGTCGTGTACTGATTTTAAGTGATTGATGATTAATTTTATTTAATATTAGGAAAAAATTAAAATTAGTCAAGATTTTTTTTTGGATTTTGTAAAATATTATTAAGGTAATAATATATATGTCATTAATTTATGCATTTCATGTATTTATTGACCTAATATGACTGACAAAACTATTCGTAATGAATTTTTTAAAAGTTAAATAAAATAGTGGCATAATCTGTAATATACCACGTACAATAAGAGAGATGTATTCAATTGAGAGTTTTAGGTGATTTGTATTAAAATGACAAATCCACTGTTATTCAAACATGAATTTTAAAAATTCATTTAAAATCCACTATTATTGAACTTGACATTTTGTAAAGTATTCTAAAATCAACTGTTATTGAAAATATTTTAACTTGTGAAGTTTTAAAGTTTTTAGATGATTTTAGGGTTCAATATTTTAACTTGTGGTGTTTAGAATGAGTTTTTTAGTTAAAAAAATTAAAACTCAAATCCCATGGTTTTAGGTGATATTCTAGAGTGGTTTAGCAAAAATCAACTAAATCTCTGCAACTTATTGAAATCATCTTAAACCCCATTAAAAATCAAATCACCTCAAATGTTAGATTGAATATACTCCCCTAAATTTTAGTTTTACCGGATATTTTTTAATAGAATAGATTGGTTTGTCAAATGCTCTATTCTTATCTTCAGCGTAGACAACATTGACAGAGGGTATAACAAAACAACAGTGAGTAGCATTAGCAATTTTCTTCAAAAGCTAAATTTTTTGTACTTAATTATTTATATATACATATTATATGATACTCTTTTTTATTTTAATTGTCGTTTCAGATTTGGACATATAAATTAAGGATTTTTAAATATTTACTAAATAAAAACATCACTATTAATACACTTAACCACATTTCAACCAATATAAAAATATATTGAAATATAAAATTAATAAATTTTATATTAAATTATAAAACGATACCTATTTTGAAACGGAAATTTTATTATGCAACAACAATTAAACTGAAACGGATGGAGTATATAATATACTCATTCATCGTGGTGGTCTAGTTATTTCCACTAGAAAAGAAGTTGATTTGTTGGTCCAGGTCATGGATCGTTTTCTTTCTATTGCGAGATTATTATTTCTATATGTGACCACTGTCGATTAACATGCGTGAAAAAGACGACCCCCCTAGATGTCTTCAGCGGATTCCCTGACTATACTCCGGTGGACGGTCATTAGGCACTAGTCGGATCTCTTTCAGGGACATCCGAATACCATAGTAAAAAAAAAAAAAAACTCATTCATCTTACTATAAGGCATATATAACAACGGTTGTCCTTGGTTTAGAATATACTTCTAACTTTGTATTGTTTGTTCAAATTCGCGTTTTAACCCTTATAGTTGTATATACATCTATTTCTATGTACTTTTAGTCACATTAATTTCTTTTACTTTACAAAAGCATTGCCGAACTACAAGGGCATGCCCAACTTCTCTTTGTTTTGTTGTGTGCCTATGATTCATATCCGTCTGTGTTTTGTTTTTCTTTCCTTTTCTGCACCTAATTCGTTCTTATATTGGAATCAAAGCATCTATCTGTTAACCTACTTGGAAACTTCCCCTTCTTCGTCCTTCCCTGCGGCACTCTGTCAAAACACTGGGAAGTCTATCCAGCTAACAATTCAGTCTTCAAACTGATCTTAAGCTTAAACCTCCAGCAATTTATAAGCAGACAGAAACATGTGAAATCAACTAAAAGACGGTTTAAAGATAATTCAAGAATTTATTGCGCTGATAAGATACTGTTTGTGGGTAAGACTTTCAGTCCCCACCAAAACAATTGAAGAAGAACAAATGTTGTAGCTTCCTCTGTCTTATTAACTCTTCAGAAAGAAACAAATTTATCTCTAACTTGAGACATGTAAAGCAATTTAAGATGACTTGGTAACTTCATGTATTGCATTCGCAAGGTATCCCACATTTCCTGTTGTAACACCGGCCATACTGCAACCCAAACCATCAAGACCTTCAATGATGTGCTAACACTTGTGGATTAAAATTAACAAATGGACAAGTGAAGTACCTGATGCGGCCATTACGGGTCATATAGATGTGATATTCGCTAGTTAAGCGGTCAACCTGTTCTGGTGTTAGCCCACTGTAGCAGAACATTCCAATCTGTTTCCCCCAAATAGATATGGTTATGTAACTGTGTGAATCAAACGTACAAGTTCATGAGTTATAAGAAAAGTATGTGGTTTTTACCTGCTTGGTTACGTGCTCCCATGACAGAGGCGATCCTAACTTCTCAAGGCTTTCTCTCAAAGTAGTTCTCATGCCAATTATCCGATCAGCCATGGTCTGTTCGAGTACAAATATTATACATAGGTGATAGGTTATCAGGTTCACATTCTATAGGTAAATTATCAATGTGTTTCATAAGATAAGAGTCTCCATGTTTTAGCTAATGTGTGCAGATGAGACATGGAATAGAATGCAAGCCTAACGAAGCTATAGGAAAGGAGATAACGATATGGTGGAATGTTACCTTAACTTCCTTTAGCCACAGGCCCTTTAACTGTGGGTCTCCAAGAATGGTTGAGACTATTTGAGCTCCATGTAAAGGTGGGTTGCTGTACATTGGTCTAGCTAGTTGCTGCAACTGACTTTTCACAGTCACAGCTTGCTTTTCATCTTCACAAAGCACGCTGCAGCAGTAAGACAAATTAGTCATCTCTATATTTTGTTTTTACCCTTTTCACTGAGTGACTACATCAGCTGTTTCATACAAGTTGATGGCTCATATTCAGTAAGCGAATTGCTTGATAAAAATGTATACCTGAGACATCCGACCCTCTGGCCGTAGAGTCCCATGTTCTTCGCATAAGACTGAGAAATTCCAATATGATGACCATCCTCGAGAAAGATCCTGATGGACTTGGCATCTCTCTTTGGATCACCACTTGCAAAACCTTGATAGGCCATATCGAAGAATGCAAAATGATTTTTGGCCTGAAATGACAACTCGCCGTCAGTCTACGGCGTACAGACAGGAGAGATAAATAACTAACAAAATATCACCTTGAATAGCTGTGATATCTCTCTCCATTGTTCTTCTGTAGGGTCGACTCCAGTAGGATTATGCGCGCAAGCATGAAGAAGGAAGAAGGAGCCTTCGGGAGCATTCTATGAGAAAAAGGCTTAAAATGATTAGTAAGTTATCATCAACATGAGTAAGATGTAAAATATGCTTGACGAAGAAGTTGTTGTTGCTAACCTTGACATCATCCATCAATCCTGAGAAATCCAAGCCCTTGGTTTCTGGATGATAGTAATGGTATGTCTTTTGAGGGACTTGTGCATCTCTCCAGATGTTGTGGTGGCTGTTCACAGAAGAGACAGCATAAGCTACACTGTCAAAGTATAAGGAAAAATTGGAAAGAGGGTAGAGTTAACAGAGTATGAAACTCACTTGGACCAGGTAGGTACAGGAATGTAGATCTCGGAACCGGGACGAAAACGTTTCTGGAAGTCTGCAAAAAGTCGGCAAGCTCCAGTTCCAGAGAGAGACTGAACAGCAGCAATCCTTTTATCTTTGATAAATTCAGAGTTGTTCCCATAGGCAAGCTTCAATGTTTCGTCCACCATTTTGACACTCCCTCCCATAGGAAGATACTCCCTTTAATCAATTAATACAACATATATATATATATAGTTCAGGTCAGTTTTAAAATAAGTGTCACATATACACAGAAAAAGGTACTTCTACTTGAGTGCACTCTCAATAACACTTTAACAAGCATGCAAACTCTACACAGACAATTTCCGAACCAATCACCCACAAAAGCTATTAAAAAAATCATATGTGCAGAATAAAAAAAAAAGTAGCTACTTTGATTCCAAAAAAAAAAGGAGAAAGCTAAGCACACATATTCGTTTCTTCAATTACAATCTAGGAACTTTACCAAATAACACAACTTAGGAAATCAAATTTTGTCAGGTCAATCAAGATAAAGCACTAAAAGAAGAAATGAAGCTTACATGAAGGAGGTGCCAGCAATCCTACGCTCAGCTTCTCTGACACACTCCAATACAACAGGCTTCCCATTATCATCACGATATGCTCCCTACGTAATACAGATATTAGCTTCGGTCTCCTAAAAACTTTCAGCTCAGAATGACTAAAGGCACCAGATGTTAATTCATTCGATGGATTTGAATATTTTTAAAATTCACAGATTCTCAAAACATTCTCCACGAAAAGATCTCTATAAGATCAAAAGGAAACGCAATATCCATAAGATCTAGGAGAGAGAGAGAGAGAGATGGCTGCTCACCACACCAACGTTAACTTTGTCGGGACTAGGATCGGCGAGAAACGCCTCGGTGACACCGAGGATCGGATCTTTGGGAGCAGGCTCCACGTTCTTCCACCACGAAGACATGGATCTCAAACCTGAGATCGGACCGCTCGTCATCGTTCGACGCGAAGCAGAGTTACGGATTGTCATCGCCATCGCCGCCATAACTCTAAAAACGCACAGAAGAAAAGAGAATCGTTGTGAGAGGGGATTTTATACTATATGAAATGATGGGAGGAGGTGGCGACTCGTAGGAAGTAAAGAGGGCAGATGAGGACGAATGAGAGAGATGCAAGTTGCTTAAAGATAATGGCTTTGGACTGTGTGTGTTAGAGATAGGATAATAATTATATTGATAGATGAATTATGCTTTAAAAGCAACAAATACAAATATTTACTATTAAATGCTTTTAGAGTTTTATGTCTGTTTGTGTCAGAGTTATTGCTCTTTTCAATCTTCCCACTACATACCTGAAAATTCCGAATATAATTCTACTGTCAAAGGTGTATTCAACTAACAATTTTAAAAAAAAAAATTGTTAAAAAAATTGTTAGTCGAATGACAAATCTATTTTTATTCAAACATAAATATAAATTTTAAAAATTCATTTAAAATCTACCGTTATTGAATTAGTTAAAATATGAATTGTAGAATTTAATAATTTTCAAATAATTTTAAAATGTTTACTAGAATTTAATAGTTAAAATATTAAAACTTAGATCTTATGATTTTATATGATATGCTAGAATATTTTAACAAAAATCATTTTTTTTCTTTTGAATTACTATGAGGTTCGGGCCAACTTCTTAATTCTTTACGCCTGAAACTACAACATGTAATATTAGTTTCGTCTCAGCGATCACTCAAACTGAAGACTTCTACCACAATGGTTAGGATCCTTTCTAATTGAGTTAATGATCTTTGGTACCCAAAAAAAAAGCAAAGAAAAACAAAACACTCATGATAAAATCATCTAATAAGGTTTAAATTGATTTAAACTCTCAAATTCATATAAAATCATCTAAAAAGTTATTAAAATTAAATCACCTAAATCTTTAAATTGATTACATCCCCTAAATGTACTCATCTTTTTTTTTTAACCTCTATGAAGCAAAGAGACATTGGGGAGTAATGCCAAAAAGAGTTCACATGCTAGACTAAGGTTTTGAATCCGGGGTGAACATTTAGGACTTGTCCCTTCCGTTGTCTTCTAGTTCACTTATTTGTTATTTTCTTTGTATGTTCTATGGCTGTTTTAAGCCTTTGAATCTCTGAATGCAGGCTAAAAGGAGACAGATTCTCCATTTCTCTCATTCTCTCTTATTTCGTCCACCATTCATGCACGGGAAAACGGCTTATTCATGCCCACACTACGAAAACAGAGAAAATACATACCCAAACTAGATTTGTCATGTCCCCGATCCTAGATAGGATCGTCCGGACGGACCATGGTGCGAGGAGACGCACCAGTCAGGTCGTAAGACCTTGAGACAAGCGTATCATGGTCCAATAAGGAAGGTTAAGGGCATCAGGAAGCTGAGACTTAACTAGGATGTGAAAGAAACAAGTGTAAAGGAGCTGGACGAGTGATCCGGGAGCTGGACGAGGTCTGGATCAAGCTCGATCAGCTAGGTGCAGCTGGAAGATAGCTCACCTAAGTGTGATCATCTCACAGGAGCTGGAGGACTAGCTCACTCAGCTGGGAGCAGTTGGTATTCAGCTCAACTCAGTTGGAGGAAGTGTTCTGGTCCGGACCAGTGTGGTCGGGTCAGGCGGTTACGGGGTGAGCCGATGGTCCGGGTGCAAGGTGGTTTGTCTTAGGCATGGACCAGGGAGTTGGCAAGCTTCCAGGAGTGTGAGCTAAGGCTCAGTGGACGATTTTGTGGAAAGGAAGAAAAGAAAGAAACTGCCAAAGGGCGGTTACGGGCGGTTGAGAAAGGGAGAAACTGCCCTTTTGGATCTAAGGACTTGGTAACTGCCTCCCAGGCGGTTATGGACGGTTGGGGATCGATTTTCCTTCTATTTTTCCTTGTCTCTGTCGAAAATATTCAGGGAATAAGACAGAAAACTCAGACAACTTCCAGAGAAAAAGAGAGAGATGTGAAGGCAGCAAAGGGGCAGGTTTGAGGGCAATCAAGAGGGGAGTTGAGAAAGACCCTCTGGTGAGTTTTGATTATTGTTTGCCATGTCCTGGGCTTCCTCTACATCCATAGAAGACACGCAAATAGCCTGGAGAGAAGATAGGAGGCCGGATCTAACTTCTAAGGGCTGAGACAGCCTTGAAGGCAGATGTGTGTAGAAAGGCAGTTTCTTGGACACTGAAGGGGGAAATGATGCACGACCTTTGGGTGGTGTTTGATCATGGATGAACACATCAAAGGCTTCCTCTGTGTCCTGGGAACACACGCAAATGGTCAGAGGAGAAGGGAGAAGGCCGGACTCCACTCCCAAAGGCCAACACAGCCTCAAAGGTGGATGCAGTGCAGAAACTGGTTCCATTGGAGTTCCATGGTATAAAAGGGAGGCACGACCATTGAATGAATCTTATCATTACTGGAAGTATATGATAAGGATTGATGGAAGTGTGATCAAGAGGAGTATGGTCGTCCCTCATAAAGGATGACACAAGATCTACAATCATCATTGATGAGGTAACATGCTTATGATTACTTTCTGATTTATGTTTATGTCTCTTGAGGTGCGAATGAGGCCAAGTATGGCACGCCCTTGGAGACCAGATATTGTAATGTATTGTAGGGATACAGAACTGTGAGGAAAGGGGTGGATCTTAGTTGATCTAATTCATCCATGTGGGATGATGGTTAGAAGCCACACATCGGTTAGTGATTCATGGTGGATCATGGGTGAACCGGATCTGTGGTCTTGCATTCTCTATGAATCCAGGACGTGTCACTATGATATAGTGAAATTAAGGCATGCTAGTTATCAGCCTTGGTGTTGGTAAGCTAGGTGTGAATGATTGGCTAAGAGCCATGAGGAAGAGTATAGCCAATACTAGGTGGTGTAGACCACAAGTATTGTGCTGGGTGTGTTTATACAAGGAAGGCCGTGTGTGATCTGATCATGGGCAAGGATGGACGACCTTATCCTTGGTTGATGGATCAAGGTGTCTGAGCTAAGTGATCAAAGGATGCACCGGTTGTATGAGCTAGACTGATCGGGTTCATTGGGACATGGTTCCATGGCCGGTTAGGAAGTGTGAAGACTCATCAGTTCTGAGTCATGTGGGGTGGTTGGTTGATTGACTTAGGATCTGATGGGCCTTGTTAGTCCATCAAAGGACTTGGTTATAGGGAAGCACACGCCTGAGACATGGTGGTACTAAACCAGGCCTTGGCCGGTTCAGTGGAACTCTCCATGGCCTTGGTTGGGCAGCTAGGTCTGGATCTCATAGTTCTGGATGGAATTTATGGGATCCGACCATGGATTCCTCTTAGTGAGGATTTATCATGATTTATCATGTGATTTGATTGGATTTATCAGGCCGGTTTGATGGTGGTCAGTTATGGCCGGTTTAGTGGGATTTGGCCAAATTCTATGTAAATTAGGCCGGTTCTGATCAATCTGATTGTGGATTCCTCTTAGTGGGGAATTATCAGTATTTGTCATGAATTTTAATTAATTTTTGGAGCATGTTTGCTTGAGGTCGTTTTTGCAGCTGAAGACTTCCCGAAGGTACTTAGTCTGTGGGGATGGTTGGCTGAATGACTAAGTACCCAAGGGAAGAGTTTATGCAGGTATAAGCAGGCTAAGTCAGCTGAGACAAGAGCTAAAAAGCTCCGTGGATGTGGCAAAGGTATGATCTAGCAATGTTGCTTAGATCTAGATAGAATGGATTAGGGGAATGGAACCTCGGATTTGTATGAATTGGTCTGGTTCAGGATCGACCCTTTGGAGCTAGTGGTAGCTGTGTATACTAACCAAGGCTAGGGTGATTTGACCGGACCAGTGCTAGATTGGTTGTAGACCAATGGATATAATTGTTATTCCGCTGCGTCTGTGTTGATTTGATCTAAGCTAAGAATTGACTACGGTAGTCTTGAGCTTAGATCTGAGTTAGCCCTCGCCTATGGGCGATGTTTTGAATAAAGGGCGAAAAAAATTTAGAGGTTCGGTCAGTGTATAGACCGAGCGACGTAAGGCGTCGACCGCAGCCTAGTTGGCCGGGATCGGGTCTTACAAGTTGGTATCAGAGCATGCTTGATCCTGTTAAGGACAGTGCTCAAAGATGTTGAGTTCCAAACCGAAATTATTTCTGAAAACTGAGATGACTTGGAACCTTAGCTGTGGTGAGCAAAGTGAGAGTTGATGTTAGGTTGTGGTTTCATGCTTGTGAATGGGGAAGTTCCAAGATGAGCTGGCCTAGCTAAGATGCACTCTCCAAGGGCAAGACCCTGGAAACAGGAAGGTTAGTTATCTAGTTATTTGGAAGTAATAGACGGATTGGATGATGGACGCAATGCAAGATCTTTGTATGGACGACCTGGACCAGGGAAGTAACATTGACCAGAGAGTGGCTTAGGTTGAAAGAAACGTGCAGCACTCTCTTGGGGGTTAGTGTTTTTCCTTGGTGGCCGTTCAAAACAAATGAGCATATGCGGTGTTCATGTTGAATAAGGGAGACACTACAGGGCTGGTGTACGAGTAGCTTGTGATCAGATGGATCAGCTTGGACTCAGTATAAGTCAAGGTAGGATTCCTTAGATCGAGTTGAATGGGAGAACACGATGTTAAGTTGCTTAGTGTGATGGGGATTGAAGTATATTATAAACACTCTTGTGAATGGTATGGGACGTTCACAGAAGTGTGACACTTTGGAGAATGGTATGGGACATTTTCCAAATGTGTAATCAAACTAAGATCCTACTCATCTAGGTACTTAATGATCGGTGGTGTGGAAGCACACGCACGTTTCGATACTGGAGCTACACATGGTTTTGTGAGTCCAGATCTGATCGAAAAGGGTATGTTCAGGGTGTTGGAACCTGGAATGGTCCTGACAAAGTGAGTGTGGCCGGAGGGCAGATTATGAACTCACTAGATCTGGTTAAGGACATTCCAGTGATGATATTGGACAGGCCGATGCCTGTAGATCTGATTGTGATCTTGGGCAGGCCGATGCCTGTAGATCTGATTGTGATCTTGGACAGGCTGATGCCTGTAGATCTGATTGATGATCTTGCACAGGCCGATGCCTGTAGATCTGACTGTGATCTTGGACAGGCCGATGCCTGTAGATCTGACTATGATCTTGGACAGGCCGATGCCTGTAGATCTGATTGTGATCTTGGACAGGCCGATGCCTGTAGATCTGATTGATGATCTTGGACAGGCCGATGCCTGTAGATCTGACTGTGATCTTGGACAGGCCGATGCCTGTAGATCTGACTGTGATCTTGGACAGGCCGATGCCTGTAGATCTGATTGTGATCTTGGACAGGCCGATCCTTGTAGATCTGATTGTGATCTTGGACAGGACGATGCCTGCAGATCTGATTGTGATCTTGGACAGGCTTTTGCCTGTAGATCTGATTGTGATCTTGGACAGGCCGATGCCTGTAGATCTGATTGTGATCTTCGACAGGCCGATGCCTGTAGATCTGATTATTGTCCTCCTAAAGAATCATGAGATGATCTTAGGCATGGACTGATTTGGAAAGAATCGGGCAACTCTTGATTGTCACCGTTGAATGGTGCAGCTTGAGAATGAGTTTGGACCCCCGATCAGGTACCAAGGTATTAAGCCGACCTCTTGTTGTTTAGTGGTTTCAGCAATTCCGGTGGAAAGGATGCTTGGAAATGGTTGTGAGGCCTTATTGGCTACCATTTACACTAATGAGGTCGTAGGGGGTGGTGGCCCGGATGGGATACCGTTGGTTCATGAGTTCAAGGATGTGTTTCGGGCGCTGCAGGGTGTGCCCCCTGGCAGGGCTGACCCGTTCATGATCGAACAAAAACCTGGAACGGCCCCAATGTCCAAAAGTCCGTATCGTATGGCACCAGCTGAAATGGCTGAGTAAAGTAGCAACTTGAGGAGTTCCTTGATAAGGGTTTCATACGCCATAGTGTATTGCTTTGGGAAGCACCAGCTCTTTTTGTGAAACAGAAAGATGGTAGCTTCAGGCTGTGTATTGATTGATATGGTTGAGTCCTGGAGTGGACCAGAACCGTATTATGATCAAGTCCGGTAAGGGACGAGGATCAGGACACGGCCTACTCGGAGATGGACCTATGGTCGGAATGCACGGTCGAGTCTCTAAGTGGACCAGGACCGGAATATGATCACGTCCTAAATCGACCAGGATCGAAATATAACAAAGTCCAGTGATGGACAGAAGTTAAGTTGAGGCGGTTTAGTCTTGTAGAGACTAAGATCGCAATATGGCCAAGCTGGGAAAGGCTGTGGCTGGTTAAGGAATGATCCAGTAATTTGTGGCTGGAATCATAAACCTTGGTGTCTGGGAAGGACTTACGTAAACTGAACAATCTGTTAGGACTCGTGGTAGAACGAGAAGCCTAAAGATTGGAACAAGTTCTTAAGAATTGACTGGTACAGCGAGTGGCTTGGAGATTGGATAGATCTACTAAGGCCCGGTTACGCAGTATGTTCTTAAGAACTGAATATGATCTAGTCGTGGACTAGATTCAGAGAGTAATAGACTTGGTGTTTACTAGAACCGCAACCTGGAGAGTTGGGCCTGTAACACAAGTCATGTCCTTGTATGGGTGCTTGATGGACCAAAGGATGGACCACTTGATAAGATTTTGGATTAAATCTCTATCAAGTGGGGGAGACTTGTATTTATGATGATCAAAATGTGGTCAGTGAGAAGGAACAAGGAGGGAGATGCAACAAATTGGTTAGGGAGAACCAATCGAGCATGCTCCATGTTCCAAATGCAAAGAGTTCGGTTGGAACCTTTGTCATGAGACAAGACATCAGCACCACTGGATTCGAGGACGAATCCATCCTAAGTGGGGGAGACTTGTCATGTCCCCGATCCTAGATAGGATCGTCCGGACGGACCATGGTGCGAGGAGACGCACCAGTCAGGTCGTAAGACCTTGAGACAAGCGTATCATGGTCCAATAAGGAAGGTTAAGGGCATCAGGAAGCTGAGACTTAACTAGGATGTGAAAGAAACAAGTGTAAAGGAGCTGGACGAGTGATCCGGGAGCTGGACGAGGTCTGGATCAAGCTCGATCAGCTAGGTGCAGCTGGAAGATAGCTCACCTAAGTGTGATCATCTCACAGGAGCTGGAGGACTAGCTCACTCAGCTGGGAGCAGTTGGTATTCAGCTCAACTCAGTTGGAGGAAGTGTTCTGGTCCGGACCAGTGTGGTCGGGTCAGGCGGTTACGGGGTGAGCCGATGGTCCGGGTGCAAGGTGGTTTGTCTTAGGCATGGACCAGGGAGTTGGCAAGCTTCCAGGAGTGTGAGCTAAGGCTCAGTGGACGATTTTGTGGAAAGGAAGAAAAGAAAGAAACTGCCAAAGGGCGGTTACGGGCGGTTGAGAAAGGGAGAAACTGCCCTTTTGGATCTAAGGACTTGGTAACTGCCTCCCAGGCGGTTATGGACGGTTGGGGATCGATTTTCCTTCTATTTTTCCTTGTCTCTGTCGAAAATATTCAGGGAATAAGACAGAAAACTCAGACAACTTCCAGAGAAAAAGAGAGAGATGTGAAGGCAGCAAAGGGGCAGGTTTGAGGGCAATCAAGAGGGGAGTTGAGAAAGACCCTCTGGTGAGTTTTGATTATTGTTTGCCATGTCCTGGGCTTCCTCTACATCCATAGAAGACACGCAAATAGCCTGGAGAGAAGATAGGAGGCCGGATCTAACTTCTAAGGGCTGAGACAGCCTTGAAGGCAGATGTGTGTAGAAAGGCAGTTTCTTGGACACTGAAGGGGGAAATGATGCACGACCTTTGGGTGGTGTTTGATCATGGATGAACACATCAAAGGCTTCCTCTGTGTCCTGGGAACACACGCAAATGGTCAGAGGAGAAGGGAGAAGGCCGGACTCCACTCCCAAAGGCCAACACAGCCTCAAAGGTGGATGCAGTGCAGAAACTGGTTCCATTGGAGTTCCATGGTATAAAAGGGAGGCACGACCATTGAATGAATCTTATCATTACTGGAAGTATATGATAAGGATTGATGGAAGTGTGATCAAGAGGAGTATGGTCGTCCCTCATAAAGGATGACACAAGATCTACAATCATCATTGATGAGGTAACATGCTTATGATTACTTTCTGGTTTATGTTTATGTCTCTTGAGGTGCGAATGAGGCCAAGTATGGCACGCCCTTGGAGACCAGATATTGTAATGTATTGTAGGGATACAGAACTGTGAGGAAAGGGGTGGATCTTAGTTGATCTAATTCATCCATGTGGGATGATGGTTAGAAGCCACACATCGGTTAGTGATTCATGGTGGATCATGGGTGAACCGGATCTGTGGTCTTGCATTCTCTATGAATCCAGGACGTGTCACTATGATATAGTGAAATTAAGGCATGCTAGTTATCAGCCTTGGTGTTGGTAAGCTAGGTGTGAATGATTGGCTAAGAGCCATGAGGAAGAGTATAGCCAATACTAGGTGGTGTAGACCACAAGTATTGTGCTGGGTGTGTTTATACAAGGAAGGCCGTGTGTGATCTGATCATGGGCAAGGATGGACGACCTTATCCTTGGTTGATGGATCAAGGTGTCTGAGCTAAGTGATCAAAGGATGCACCGGTTGTATGAGCTAGACTGATCGGGTTCATTGGGACATGGTTCCATGGCCGGTTAGGAAGTGTGAAGACTCATCAGTTCTGAGTCATGTGGGGTGGTTGGTTGATTGACTTAGGATCTGATGGGCCTTGTTAGTCCATCAAAGGACTTGGTTATAGGGAAGCACACGCCTGAGACATGGTGGTACTAAACCAGGCCTTGGCCGGTTCAGTGGAACTCTCCATGGCCTTGGTTGGGCAGCTAGGTCTGGATCTCATAGTTCTGGATGGAATTTATGGGATCCGACCATGGATTCCTCTTAGTGAGGATTTATCATGATTTATCATGTGATTTGATTGGATTTATCAGGCCGGTTTGATGGTGGTCAGTTATGGCCGGTTTAGTGGGATTTGGCCAAATTCTATGTAAATTAGGCCGGTTCTGATCAATCTGATTGTGGATTCCTCTTAGTGGGGAATTATCAGTATTTGTCATGAATTTTAATTAATTTTTGGAGCATGTTTGCTTGAGGTCGTTTTTGCAGCTGAAGACTTCCCGAAGGTACTTAGTCTGTGGGGATGGTTGGCTGAATGACTAAGTACCCAAGGGAAGAGTTTATGCAGGTATAAGCAGGCTAAGTCAGCTGAGACAAGAGCTAAAAAGCTCCGTGGATGTGGCAAAGGTATGATCTAGCAATGTTGCTTAGATCTAGATAGAATGGATTAGGGGAATGGAACCTCGGATTTGTATGAATTGGTCTGGTTCAGGATCGACCCTTTGGAGCTAGTGGTAGCTGTGTATACTAACCAAGGCTAGGGTGATTTGACCGGACCAGTGCTAGATTGGTTGTAGACCAATGGATATAATTGTTATTCCGCTGCGTCTGTGTTGATTTGATCTAAGCTAAGAATTGACTACGGTAGTCTTGAGCTTAGATCTGAGTTAGCCCTCGCCTATGGGCGATGTTTTGAATAAAGGGCGAAAAAAATTTAGAGGTTCGGTCAGTGTATGGACCGAGCGACGTAAGGCGTCGACCGCAGCCTAGTTGGCCGGGATCGGGTCTTACAAGATTGGCGTGCCATAACATGCCTAAACTAAATAAAATTTGAATTGCATACCTAAACTCATAATAAATAGCTAAAACATACATATGGCGGGTAATATAATGAATTGGACTACTTTTTATTTTAAGTTTTTGTAGTTTAGTCCCTATAATTATACTTTTTTGTTAATATGCCTTAAATAATTTAAATAATCAAATTTCTCATATTTATATTTTTAATTTGAAAAGTACAATTGGATATTTTTGACCACATTTTAATTAAATTTAAATACTAAATTTAATTATTTAGCAGAAACTTAGATAGTTATCATATATAATATATTAACTAATTTAGTTACTAAAGTATGTTATCTACCTGATTAAAACCTGCACATTAATTATAAATAATTTTACCCATATTTAATATTTACACGAAAAAACACTGAATTTATATAAGATTTTCTTTAAAAATATAGTCATTCAAATTTAAATCCACATATCTAAAAATAGTTTTTAGAAATTTGACTTTACAGTAGAGATCTCTAATTATATTACCCTTACTTAATAAATAAAAGAAAAGAGCGGTTAGTTAACCAAAAATAGTCTAGAAAACAGCATCTCAAGATAAAAGTATTGCACAAAACCACTAGACAATATTACATTATTGTTATTTTGCTACAAAACTAGTATGTAATATGTATATTAATACACAAAAAGCTTACAAATTTTTAATTTTGTTTATATTATATATATATCACGCAAGCACATTGCAATTAAAATAGCCTAAGAAAATGTAGATAATTATTTTATAAATTTTAATTAGTCAGATTAAATTAGGCTTTAAATTATGATACTGTTTTTATGTTTTTTCCCATTGATTAAAGTTTTTTGTATCAAATATTTTATTATGAAATAATAATAATATATTTATATTCTTAAATTTCTTTTATTTGATTAAATATTTATTTTTGTTTTATATATCACCATATATTAAAATTTATTTCCAATTTTGAAATTATAAATAATGTCAACTTGATGATTTTAATTATTTGAGGTATTTTACAAAGAAATAAATGATAAGCGCTAAAATATAATAAATTAAGAAAAAAAGATAAATACATTTTAGATTGGACTGACACGTATCAGTCACGAGGTATCTTATAGCTATTTATTATGAGTTTAGGTATGTAACTCAAATTTTTATTTAGTTTAGGTATGTTTTAGCACGTTAACATAGTTCATGTATGTATTTTCCCTGTCTTTGTAGTGTGGGCATGAATAAGCCGTTTTCCCCCATCTCCCACTCATGCACAGACCAAACATCTCATTCTTCACGGATTTGAAACCATTTTCAGTTCATACTTCATATACATTCACAATTCTAACACATGAGACTTGACGCACCAATAACGAGTGTATGAGCAATATAATAAAGGAGGCGGCTAAAAGAGAGAACAATATTTACTTAACTTCCACATCCGTAAACGTGAACTGCGTTGCATATGAACTATTTGATTGGAAGACATGAGAAAACAAAAGTAAATGAATGAATATTATTTTCTGATGAAGAATGAACGAATATTATTTAGCTGTGACAACAAATTAATTTTTTTTCATACAAAAATATATAAATTTATTTAAACATATCCGTTGGTATTTGTTTCCAGTTTCGATTAAGATTTAATCCTACTTTTGTTTCTCTTCCTTGGTTAGGTAAAGATCTTTCCCAAGGCTGATGACTATCAGAATCAGGCTCAGCCTCTTGAAGATCTTGCAATAAGGTTATGTAGTTATGTAGATTTTCTCTTAATGTGTCTATTTTTACTTCCAGGCTTGCAGCCAATGTTTTTACTTGCGGGTCTTTCTGGTGGTTACTCTTTACCCCTAAAGTTTTAGCCTTTTGTTTGTGATAGTTCTATCAGAAGTTGTTGGTCACCCGAACTATCATTTTGGCTCGCCGGGTCATACTATATTGGGATCCTTTACCATGTTCTTAATTTCTGTTGGTCCTGTCCTATTATATCTTTGGTTTTAATGTCTCCAGCGATATTTTGCCTTCGTTTATCAAGGAAGTGTTGTCAGTGCCGGACTAACTTTTTATGCTGCCCTAATCAAAATTTAAAACTATGCCTCAATACAAATTTTATAAACATCACAGAACAGTATAAAAATAACTTAAATTTTCATTAAAAAGAAATAAAAATCCATAGTCTGTTTATTTAAAAAGAAACAGTGATACTAAAAACTCTCATTGTTGAAATATAGATCTTCTTGCATTTTTTCATGTAAAATTATCTATTAGACTCATATAATCAAGTATTTCAACCATAGCCGTTACAATTTATTATATTGCCAATCCATTTAATATTTCGTGTGACATGATAGACCACAAATATTATTATTAGTTCCAACTTTAAAAATCTTCTTTCATTTGGGATGACTGACATCGAAATGGTCTACAATATGCAATAAACAATTTATGTGTTTTGATAACAAATCTCCATTTTTTTCAAAAGTCGAGCACTTCAATAGGCTTTCGAACTTTTCGGATATTTATTCTCGAAGTATCTTTAGTTCCATAAATAAATCATACCAACTATGTCCGAATGCGTACCATTAATTAAAGAGGGTTTTATATTTAAAATGATGCTTTCAATGTATTCTCACTTGCGATAACTTTAGTAAATCAAACAAAAATCCAAAAGTTTTTTTAATACTTTTAGAATTGTTCCTATTGGATTCAAGGGACACTAGAGCTTGATCCATGAGTGTGTTAAACAAATCAGTCTTTAAGTTCTTCTTATAAAAATTTATTTGTTTATAGATACTAATAATTATTTTTTTTCAAAAATATGCCCTTCAAATTTGGATGCCCCACTCCGCGGCTTGGGTGGAGCTTTAGTTTCATCAATCTCCTTGTGTGGAGCTTTATTTTCAGGTGATAATATGTTATCTGTCTTGCTTAGTTTCTCAATCTTTTGGGCAGTTTGGGTTGTTGTTTGGTATTCCTTTTGTAAGTTCAGGCTGAAGTTTTAATGAAAATATTGCTCAGGAAAAAAATATAGAAAATTAGAACTTTGCAATGTCATTCTCGACTTTATTGAGATAGAGTATGTAAACAAAACGGCTATAAATTTCTGATGTTTGATGTATGATTGACGCTTTGTCATCTACTGATAATAAAGGTACAAGCAATTGAGGATTGATCTATTGTTTTCTTAAACAGTTTACTGAGATTGAGAATAACCTGAACCCTAACTATTTTCAAATCAGATCCATCACCAAGCAATATAGAAGTAAATACTTTTCGTCTTTTCTCTTTCATATATTCAATACAATAAATGATTCATGTGATATGTATTGAATTTGCAAATTATGATTTTTGTTCAGGATTTTGCGTTACTATAGGTTAGTGCAAGTTCTAGAGTGTGAAAGATACATTATATCTGAGAAAAGGATTTTTAACATTAAAACCCCTCAACTAAGTTTGTTTTTGGTAAAACCCCCCAAACTAAGTATTTAACTAGAATACCCCCAAACTAACTTTATTTAGTGAATTAAACCCTCTGTCTACAGTGCAGGTCATAATTACCTTTACTACCGGTTTTTTAGTTTAAGAGTTTTTACATTAATTAAACATAGTTGAGGGGTTTTATCATTAATTTTTTTTAAAAAAAAAAATCCAAATATAATAACATTATCAAAAAAATTGTAACTTTAATTTCAAAATTAGAATTTTTAAAAATTTCTGTAAATATATGAAATTGATTTTTTATAAAATCAACATTATATAGGTATAAATTAAAAATGAAAAAAAAACCAGAAAATATAAGATAAGATATACATTTTATTATCTAAATATTTATTGTTACATTTTTATTAGATAAGATATAAGTTTTATTACATTTTCCGATTTTTACATATATAATGTTGATTTAAAAAATCAGACTCATATATTTACAGATACTTTTTAAAATGCTAATTTTGAAAATTAAAGTTACTAATTTTTAGATAATTTTATTATATTTTGAATTTTTTATCCTTCTTTAGATTTTTAATGTTAAAACCCCTTAACTATGTTTGATTAATGAAAAACCCCTAAACTAAAGATTTACCGATAGTAAAGGTAATTATGATCTGCACTGTAGACAGAGGATTTAATTCATTAAATAAAGTTAGTTTGGGGGTTTTCCCGTTAAATACTTAGTTTGGAGGTTTTTACCCAAAACAAACTTAGTAGAGGAAGTTTAATATTAAAAAAAAATACGAAAATTGCTTGCAGGGAAACACAAGTGTAGTGTTGGAAAGACTATTGATCACTTGTTATTAAACTGTTCGGACAATGTGATACTACATGAGCTAAGTGAGCGAGAGCCAGATACGTCTGACACATGAAAATAATAAATGTGGTGATTTAAAAGATGAATGAAAATAAAACCGAAGAAGATTGTGATATAAAACCAAATAAGCAAATAAACATAAACTGGGACAGTAAAACAACAATGCACAGAATATATCTCGCACATTATTAACGACATATAACATACTAACCCCGCGCTTGTGCGGGGTGAAGGAAGTTAGTATAATAAAGGAGGCGGCTAAAGGAGAGAACAATAATGATTCGACTCGCATGATGTATGTCTTTCATTTGCTCATTCTCTTCTTTGAACAAGATTTATTGTTTTGTCCCCATCTTATGAAATATGACGAAGGTTTGCTAAGATTTCAAATAACAAAACAGAATAACAATGATTTCTAGTAGATCTGTTTCCTCATATGTACACTATTAATCCCCTAAAGCTATGTTTTGGAATAATACTGATATTCATGATGATAAAACAGCTGTAATTCCGTTAGCTCTTGCTTCTTGTGACGTAACTCGTTAAGTTTAGCTTTTTCTATTATTATTTTCAGGTACCAATATTCAAGGACGGTTGTTTTGTTTAGTGATTGCGAGCTAGCTAGATACCAATAGTAACATGCAGGGGCGTAGCTATCATTTTTACTTTTTATTTTTTTAACTCAACCTCAACTTCAATTCACCAATCCAAGATACATAAGGTTGTGACCTCTGCAGATTTGAAACCAAATACATTGAAGCTATCTAGTATTGCCCTAAGTCATTGATTGGACCTAACGCTACTTGACCAAGCAAACAATGTATTTTTTTACCACAGCCAGAATGAATCCATCCCACAACCTGGAATGAATGATCTCTTTGACCCCTACATTCGACCACAATGACTTGAGAACAACTACTAACACAAAGAGACACAGACCACACAATCGACATTTCATTTCTTCACCAAGCTATGGTCCGGTAAAGTAGGATTTCCGCTCATGTTCCAATAGCTTCAACACCACAGGGGCAGTACCGATGACGGTTTGTATCCATTGGCTATCATTTTTATTTATAAGATTAGAATTGTTCACAGAATAAATAGATTTGTTGAAAACAGATGGGCATATTTAAAATTAGTCAATATTTTACATGAAATTTTCAAAAGGCATATGGGGCAGATGAGCCCCCATCTTATTATTCCATGTCGCTCCGCCACTGGTAACATGTCCAAAGTGGGATGCTTATGTAGTTAAGGGTTGCTTATTATCTTGTCTGTTTATTCAAACTTTATTTGCATCAAATTCATCAAAACATTTGAGTCGTAGTGCCAGTAATTTACTTACAATACTAGCAAAACACCTGAAAACTCTCAAGGTCATCGAATGTAAGCATCAGATGATGGGACTAATCCTGTCTCAAAATATGAACTGGAAGTGGAATAGAAAGAAGAAACGAAACTCAAAACTAGGGAAACAAGCGATAAAGAAAGACATATATGGACAGTTGCATGATCAGATATGATACCAGAGAAGCAGGTTAAAAAGCAGAACAAATGAGTTTGTTGGCACAAGTCTCTCAGACAACCATGTCGTTTGGTATTGATAACTATGACCTGGTCTCATGAAAGATATATGTGGAACGAGAAGAACAAACATAATCAAACAGGGGATAATTAACAACGCAATATTATTATCAAGAACCTTCAAATCCCTTGTTAAGAGAAAAGTAAATTATTTATTTATTGAACAACAACAACAGTATTTTAAGCCTAGCAATAGCATAGAGCATGTTCATCACATATAAAAGCAGCCAAGGAACATGCATGATCTAGCCAAAAAAGAACGTGAAGTAACGTAAATGCAAAAAAAAAAAAAAAACACAAATGAGCCCTCTTCATATCTTAGTCTATAGAGCATGACAATACACCAAAGTAGAAATAAAAACAAGTATAACATAAACAAAAAATCAAACTAAGGCTACACATAACATAGAGAAAGCTACCTCTTGCGGAGCTCCGAAAAGTAGTGAGATCCGTTGAATAGAACAAACCACATCAAGATTATAATCAAAGAATCTGAAGGAAAAAAAAAGTTTTTAAGGAAAAGGCAAGAGCTCTGTTTTGAACAGAAATTAAAAAAAAATTATCTTTAAACCGAATAAGATGAGAGTATCAACAAAACCAGATCGAGGCAAGAGAAAGATACAGAAAAAGCCCTCGAAAATCACCGATATGTGATGTGTGACTTTCGTATTTGAAGCGTCGAGGAGAGAGATCAAAATTTAAAAACGTGGAATTTCAAACTGGATACGTACTAATACCGACACAGTGATTACCTCCCAAGATGGTGAAGTGTGTAGAACCACTTTAGGCCAATTTTAAATATTACTGGTATGGTTTCTATTATACAGGTAACTGAAACTAAACCGTTTTTTAATGTTTGTTTGATTTGAGGGTTTTGACTTTTGAAGGAAAAACAAATCCGTTTGAGTTCCTTCTCTGTTGGAAACTACGGGAGGGTATATGATCAATATCATGTGATTTCACCATCATCACCTTGATCCGATCAACCATATAAAGCTGAGCAACATTGTTCTTGGTAAGCTTAAGGTACTGTTAATAGCAATGGGTCTCGGCTACAATATGTGTTATGTGTGTACTCTCTAATGTGGTGAACTTTGGTATGCGGACAGGAATAATAGTTGAGATGATTAATGGTATGTCATTGTGACTTGGGATAGATAGCATTATCTTAGGGTAATTGCATTGATAATCAGGAAGAATCTTGTTCGGCTTTTTGTATCGATGAGTGATCCTTGGGTTCAATGAAACTATAATGTTTTATTGCAATCATTCACTCGAGCATAATAGCAATCCATATAAGTAAAAAAAGGTATGAATAGCACAGAGAAGAAGATATCCTCAGACCCTTTTGCTACTCTTTAAATGATCTTCATCCTCTTTCTCCATGCCAAAGGTCGGTTTCTCCCTGAATATCCATGAAAATATTGTTTTGTTAGTTATTTTGTTATTTTGGAGTTTCATCATTTGTGGTGGTCCAAACTAACCATTAAGATTAGGTGAATCCGAATTTTGATATAGTCGGTCCAAAATACTCTTTTCATCATTTGTTATGTTGTTTGCTATAACCAATTTGAACCCCACTTGCTTTTCCTATTCATTTGCTCATCTTCCCTACCCTCTTACACGGGATCATTTCTGATTTTATGTTTTTTTTCTTATTACTTTATTATGTTCAGTACTCTTTTCACACCGAAAGTTGTATCTTTGGTTGTTTTTGTCCACTAAGATCCCACCGCACAAATATACGGTTGATGTAATTAACGTTTAAGTTTCTTTTTCTACCTCTTTTTCTAAAGTTATGATTTCATATTTGTGTAGATAATGCAAAGAGATTACCGCAATCAAAGATACAAACTTTAATAATAAGGGTCTAAACATTTTTAAATTATAGCTACAATTACCTTCGGGCTATATAGCCTATACATGCTACGACGAGGAGCTGGGTGAAAATATGAATAATAAATACACAAAGTTGGTGTGAGATTAGTCAAAAGTACGTCTTGTTGCTATATTTTGTAAGGTCCTACATCGACATAAAGTCAAAATAATCAATCAAATTTCTATATTTTCCCGGAGCAAAAAGTAGACTACTATACCTTGCTTTATTTCAAATGATATACTGAAATATTTGTTGCTGCAGATCTCTATGTTTTATAAATAATGGAAATCGCTTTTCCAAGCAAAAAATTTAAGTCATTAGTCTTAGAACATAATTGATAATTATTGCGGGTTTCTTAGGGTGAAATTCTTAGCGTAGTATAAGAACCGTTTCTTAACTTTAACTAAGTAAAATTAAGAATCATCTCTTAAATAAAAAATATTTAAGAGATGTTTCTTAGTTTTTTCTTAGTTAAAAGTCAAGAGACAGTTCTTATATTACGCTAAGAATCTCATCCTAAAAAATCCGCAATAATCATGCTCTTAGAAATGCAATTGCATAAAAAGATTATACATGATATGATATGACTAATTTAAACTAGACATATAAACACGAACAAGATAATTAATGAGAACATGTTGAATTTCTACAGTTTTCACATCCATGTAAAATACAAAGTATTAATTTTCAAGATCAATGTCTTAATTGCAAGGTTTGTATAAGTGATTGTCTTTTTTGGTCAAGATGATTAAGTCTCAATATTTTGTTTTGTGTACGTTAAAATCTTTAGTTAAGACTAAGATCAATGCAGTTGTAGTTATGTGATGTGAGACCCACAACTCAAATTGTTTATGCTTATTCTAAGCGGCAAATAATTTATGCTTATGTAGAAGTTCAAGAAAGAAAGAAAACTAATGAAAGTCCTCATCGTGACTGAATAAAGTTTATAAAAAAAAGAAAAGAACCGGTGAATATAAGAATCAAAAGTGTAAGGAAAAACCATCATTACAAGCATCACTCACTAGAAGCAGCCCACATTACATTTTGCATTGCCCACAAAACCTAAATCCCAGACACATCATTACCCTCTCTCTCTCTCCCCCACTTTTCAGCAATCAACTCCATAAAACCAAGTTCCAAACACACGGCTTCTCTCTCTATACATATAGTTGATAAGAAGTATTTGGAGACATAAAACAGGAAGATTTAGAGCTTTTAGAGAGAAGAAGAGTTAGGGTTGTGTTTTTTTGGAATGGGGAGAGGCTTCAGATTAGCAACAAGTCTTCTTCTTCTTCTCTTCTTCGTCTTCCCAGGTTACTTTCTCAACCCATCACTGAAACAAGAAGAAGCTTTTCTCAGTTTTTATTTATAAATAAAATATTGTTTGCTAAAGAAGCATATATATATATATATATATATATTAATATTATTATTATTATAAAATTTGGTTGTTGCAAATTTCATTTTATTCTTTTTTTCTAAAGAATATAACATGTACATGATTTATTCTTATCCACACTGTTTTAATATATAAACATTTGTAAGTGATATAACACCATAGTTTCGATTTAATGGTGAACCCAAACTTTCTTTAATTCGTTCTTGCTAAAGATAACGTTTATAGTTTGGAGTTTATTATTCTAGAGATGCCGAAAGTTAATCTATGTCTTTAGAACTTTAACTATCAGTATTCTGATTATAAATGTTTTTCTTAGGAAAATGTTCCTTTCCTGGTTCATCTAGTTCTTACCCGAATCGAGTTTTTTTTTTTTTTTTTTCAATTTTCACTATTATTAAAACGATGGATAGATTAATTATTTTATTTTAAAACCTAAGGGAAATTTGTATCTAACTTCTTTTTCAGAAAGAAGAAGTAATTTTGTTTGCTCATGTGAACCCGAGTGGAGTCGAAGCTTGCAATTATTCTAGTCGTTACTTTTTCTTGTTCAGTTCAAAGATTCTCTATTGTCTTTTTGTGTATTGTTTGTAAGGTTTGTCTTCGTGTTTTACCTTTTTTAAATCGAACTTACAAATTAAAGGCATCATGATAATAATAAATTATGTTCTAACTTTACCAACCAAAAACTGAGACATCATTATTAATGTTTTTCACTTCTTAATCCATTAACAAAAACATTAACCATGTAATTTCACAGGCACAAAAGCTAGTACTGAACCAGTAGAAGAAGAAAAGGACATAACCACACCTTTAGCCACAAATCCAACAACCAGCGAACCAACCGTTGTCCCTAATTCTGATTCTGACGCTTCTGCCGTTGTCACAACGCCACTAACGGTTCCAACGCCCCCACGGGTTGCTGCCCACCCAGGTGAAAGTTGGTGTGTTGCGAGAGAGAACGCTCCAAAAATAGCGTTGCAAGCTGCTTTGGACTACGCGTGCGGGATCGGTGGAGCAGACTGTTCAGAGATCCAAGAAGGAGGAAAGTGTTATAATCCAAACTCGTTAAGAGCACATGCATCTTTTGCATTTAACAGTTATTACCAGAAGAATCCAATCCCTAGTAGTTGCAACTTTGGTGGAAGTGCTGTCACTATCAGTGGTGACCCAAGTAAGTCTCTCTGTCTAATATTTGAAATCTAATTCAAAAGAATATCTGCGTTTTCCAACCAATAAATTTTGTCGGACCCAGAACAAATCATGTTAATAAGTCATCTCCCTACGGTTGGTATTAGAATTAGTAACTTGAATACTTTTCCATTTTGATTTTATTGTGAGCTGATAAGGCTCTAAAAGGTACAAAAATTGAAAATAAGTGAATTTTTATTCATTTTTAAAATTTATACCATTTACAAAAGTATTTTCACATATGTTTTTGTCATTTTATGTTTAAGAAATAATAAAACAAATTTATCTATTTTTCACTTGTTTGCTGGGAATCCAGCCAATATAAATAGTATCTTCCAACAAGAATTGAATCCAGGTACTGGAGTTGAACAATGAGTAATAATTTTTATTCTTTTCATTTCGTTCATTTTTATTCTTTTCCCTTTATTCCTATTATTTTTCTAATAGTTGTTTTGAAAAGTTTGTATCCATTTACTAGTTGGCATTAAAAAATTGTTTTGAAAGAATTACAAAAAATAACTAGAGTGATCGTGGCAAAAGAAAAATAATAATAATAAACAAGTACTTAGTGATAATTTTACTGACAATATCAACCATGTATGAGTATGATGAATCAGTTAAGATACAATGGACATTATATTATAAGATCCAATGGGTAATAAATAATCTTATTTCACAAAAAATAGTGCATACTATTTTCTGTGCCATCAACTAATTATTATTGCAAATTGCTTTCGAATTCTAACGGTTTCCTCATGATCGTGGTAGATATTAGACATAAACAAGGTTTACGATTTTTTTTTTTTTCATAAACAAGGTTAAGATTGTGTTCCGTATCAATGTTTTTTACGTCACAAACTTTAAGATGTCGAGGAAACCCATCTAAATAAAATGTTTTTCTTTGTTGACAGGTGTAGGATCATGCCACTTTCCGTCTACAAGGTAGATCTCTGAAAAGAAAAAACAGATAATTTATCTAATAATAATAACACAAGAAATTTGTTTTGTGAGATGATGACTATATATGTTGGAATGTGATAATTGCAGCACGAGTGAATCGACATTGAACGTAAGTGAAGATGGGTTAGGGCTTTTTGGGAGAATACCATCACACCCGACTCCTAAGCCCGAAGCTTCAAGCTCCTCTGCCACCACTTTCTCACTTCTCTACTTCCATTCTCATCTTCTTTGCTTTTGTTTTGGTATCATGTTCATGTGGTGGTATTAGTTTAGTCATGTAATATAATATAAATCCGAATTTGTAAGCTAAAAACTCTAGTTTTTTAATTCAGTTCCAAACCTAACCGTTGATTTATCATATATTATACACGATATTTTTATATAAATCATATCCATACAAAAAAAAAACAAAAGTAGAACAATCAAGATATCAAAAGGATGACAACTATGGGAGAGGGGGTGGCTTTATTAGCTCTTACACAAGTTCTTGGTGACAATCAAGGTATCAAAAGGAAAGCATCAGAGGCATTAGTAACAGCTCCAACGAGCTTGGACGAAACTTCAGTCTTCTCTTCAAAAACATGAAGCAAAGATTTAGCTCCTTCTATACCTCTTGACATAGCATTGTCCTCCACTGCATCTCTTTCCTAACCACACAAGACCATCATGTTAGTTATTTCAGGACAAACAAACATGTAAAGAGGATGTAAGAGTGACCAAGAACCGACCTGCGTAGACCCATCAAATACTTTCTCTGGTGCTGTTGCCGCGTCAGTCTTAACCGTTTAAGTGGAGGCTGCAACGGTTTTCTGAGCATCAGTTAGAGAGGCACCGACGGATTCTGTAGTGGATGTAGCCGATTCTTTGGCTTCGTTTAAAGCAGAAGTGGCCTTCTCCAAAAAATATGCCATTTTTTTTTTTAATCACGGATGTTGTAATATTTATCAGAGAGAAAACAGAGACATATAGTTTTGGAATGTGTTATGATTGAGAGCTGTTAGAGAGGGCTGTTTCAACTCCTCCAGCGAAACAGCTATCGAGAATCTACTAGACGTGAGTTCCTTTATCAACTATTATTTTTCTTTACTACAAATTTATTAGCATCGATCATTCATTTTGTTACACTGGATATATATAAAGTTTTAAACTTCTGATGCATTTGTCTCTACGATATATCTCTTGGGAAATCCAACACTATCCTCACCGATTGTTGAGAGCATAGAGCACCTCTTCTTTGCAAGTGCATTCAGCAAGTCATCTAGTCAAGATTCTCTTTGGAAGCTTTGTCTTCAAGTACTAGTGTCTTATGCACCGCAGGACCTGAAATTTATGAAAGCATAAACATCTGAAGGTAATTTTCTAAAAACTGTTCTTTTTATTATTTTCAAAGGCACACACTCATGAGGCATCTAAGATTCAGTTAGCCTCTCAGAACTTTGGTCTCATTATGTACTACATGAGAGTAATTCAGATTATCTATAAGCTAAACTGAGTTATAATGATTTCTTTAATTATATCTACAACTTCACAATTCACCTTAAATTCATTTGAGACAAATAGAATGAGAATATCCAAGTAGTTGGCATTGTGCATATTGGCTACATATGCCACATGGGGGCATGCCTAAAAACTAGTAAGGAAAACTATAAAGTTAGAAATAAAATAGTGGAAAGCATTAGTGGAAAAAAAACTGTAGAGTTAGTAAAGAAACAGTGAAACCTTTGGTAAGAATTAATTAAGGAAACTATAGAGTTAGAACAAAATAGCGAAATCTTCATGTCTTAATTCACAGCTACTTCATCGCATTGACAAGTCCAAGATGTAATCATGGTTTGGAGGAGAAACTCCAAAAGTTAGTAATTATTTGTTCATCCCAGTTGCAAGCAACCAATAAAACAACCGAGTTATTGTCTGAAATGCTGAGAGAAGTTATATTCCTTGCAAGATCAACTTAGTTTATATGGAAAATTCCATGTAGTTTATATGACAAAAAGGAAATGAAAACTCATGTAGTTTATAATCTTATTGGCTAGTAGAAGATTGCTATTCACATGATTGTTTAGGGTTCTATATTCCTCTCTTGATTGCCAAGTATGAAGAAGTTATGGGCTTTTATGAATCTTGATTTTGAGTTTTTTTTTTGTTTGTCTATAGAAGAGTCTTGTTTCTTGTTTCAGGTTGAGAAGCTTATTGTGAATGTTTGATTGGCTTTTAGAAGTTCCTTAGAATCCATCACTCATCACAAAAGAAATCACTTGTTTTTGGGTTTTTTGGTTCTTACTTTTTACACAAGTTCATGGGAACAATCAAGATATCAAGATACAAAATAAAAACAAAGACAGATCGACACAATCTCAAACCAAAATAGAAAAAAGGAAGGAAATAAATAATCAAAATGCTTTTACAGATGGGTTCTTGGCTCTAGTGCTCTCTCTGTTCTTCTTCTTCTTCATCAGCTTGACCTTTTATTTTGTAGTAGATGTCTTGAGAAGATCAAGAACTCCACAACAGTTTTTCCACCATGGCGTTGTTTCAACCCCGCGCTCACCAGTTAACAAAGGCTGCAACACACACATCCGATTTGTCAAAACAAATTGAAATTATACAATCTTCTAGTAAGAGAGTTTTGCTTAAAATCTGACCTGATTGTCTGTGGATATGGGAAGGTCTCGGCTAGCCACGGTGGTGCTGCTCGATGCTCCACCAACGACATTAGTAACAGCTCCAACGAGCTTGGAGGAAATCTCGGTCTTCTTCTCCTCCAAACCATGAAATAAAGATTTGGCTCCTTCTATACTTCTTGACATAACATTTTCCACAACATCTCTTGCCTAACCATAACCATAACAAAATATGTTATTTTGGAGGACAAACAAACATGTAAAAGTTGGTGTAAGATTGACCAAGAACAGACCTGTGTGGACACACCAGACAATTTCCCTGGCGCGGCTTCGGCCTCGGTCTTGACCGTTTCAGTTGTGGCTGCAACGGTTTCCTGAGCATCGGCTAGAGAGGTTCTGGCTGTTTCAGTGGAGGCTGCAACGGTTTTCTGAGCATCAGTTAGAGAGGCACCAACGGATTCTTTGGCTTCATTAAGAGCCGAATTTGCCTTATCCAAGAAAGATGCCATAATCTATCTGCTGATGTTGTAGTATTATTGTCAGAGACAAACAGAGATTTATATAATAAGTAAGAAGAAGACCGAGAGGAGTTCAAGAACTTTGGAATGTGAAACGAAGTGAGCTGTTAAAGAAGGCTATTTCAACGCCTCCAGCGAAACAACTATTCAGAATCTCCAAACGTGACCACCTTTATGAAATCTTGATTTTGTTTGACAAGAAATCTATTACTCTTGATTATTATAGTTTTATAATTATATGGTAATAAGGTATATTTGAGAAAATAATTGGGTTGCATTACCTATTCAAATAGGTTGATCACTGAATTATGAAATTGTCTCAATTGTATTGCCAGCTTATTTATCCACATTACCAACTAGACGACAGCTCCTTTTAATGCCCCCACCCTTTCTTGTGTTTTACTTAATGTATATTTACAAAGTTTGAACATTCGCTGCAAAGTTTGAAAATGGTATGGTCACTACTGCATATACAACAGTCCGACGACGGTTGATGCACCACTAATTATGATGATCGTGGTGCAACTATATATTGAATAGTAAATCAAAATGGTGGGGGTAAAAATATCAAGTCTTTTAGTACTAAATTGCTTATAAACTGTTGTTTTTTTCAAAAAGTTTAATTTTTTGGGAAAGGATAATTACTTTAGGGTTGTTAAAAACTAACCAATCAAAACAAAAGTGGAGTAAGAATAATTATTCTTAATTCTTCTAAAAGTGAATGAATTCTCCCACCTAAAAATACTAGTGGGAAACAAATAAATTACACTCTTTTATTTTAAACTTAGGAGTGTAACCCCATGGATATGCCGACATAGACATGATTTATAGTGTTGTGTTTAAAAAAATGTGTTAAAAAAAAAGACATGATTTATAGTGTTTTTTAGTTATTTCATAATCAGCTGAGAATATAAAAATTGATTTGTATGCTTGATAAATTTAATAATTTATTGAGTCTATAACTGTAGTATAATAATATCAATAAAGGTTATATATAATTTAGGTCTTAATTGAAAAAAGAAGAAGAAGATAAAGTAGAACATTTCGGATAAGAAAATTACTTGTAGAAGACTTGAGAATTAAAATTAAACCAGTTAGTTCTATAACTTTAGACCATAGGGATTAAAGTCACATCATGTTCCCTATAAAACCACAAATTTGACAAGCCAATTCTTTACATTCAAATTTCCAGCCAATCACCCCCGGAAAAAGGTCAATTTGAATGTCTTTACTAAAACTTAATCGATCTTTCTCCTACGAATATCAGATTCTTACATTGACTAGATGTTTTTTGTTTTGTTTTTATAAGTACCAAAACAAATTAAAACTAGGTTACACGGTTTTGTTGATAACTTTATCTCGTATCGGATAAGTTGAATGATGTTTTATTAAGAAAAAGTTGAATGATATTGTGGACACGCCATATCAAATAGACAAATACTAAGTAAGGTTATATATTGTAAATATCTTCGTTGTAATAATTTGTGTACTTGGAAAAGTTATAGTGATGTGTTGAATTTATTATGGGAATGAGATTTCTTATTCGATGGTGGGAGTCGTGGGACCTTTGTTTGAAAAGTACTATAGATGAAAACAACTGATTCCAACATATCCAGAGCCAACTAATCTTTTGAATTTTCTGCCATTTTAACATTTATTTCGTCACACCAACTTCTAAATTCATAAAGTCCAAATGGTTTTTTTCTTTCTTTTACATATTATCTATCAAATACATCTCAAAAACAGTATAGTCTTCTCACTAATAATAGGCCCATCTACAGATCCATTCACTTAAAACGCACACTAAATGGACAAGCTCAGAGTAGCCCATATACATCAGTCACCATATTCATTTTTGAAATTCCAATTTTACCCATTCCCTTTTTCACTTTTGTTCGTTTTTCTCCGTCGGCGGCGAAACCCCGACGTCAATCACCTCCGTCTGCTACTCCTACTCGCAATCTCTATCGAAACGGTTGCATTCGAGGATAATGAATCAAATGCAAAGGATCCTCGCTGCTCGTAGGTTACCTCCCTCAATCATACCTCCGTCGTGTTTTCTTCACCGGCGGTGGTTCTCGACCTCAGAAACCGATGCTTCGTCTTCTGCGCATCAAAAGATCCAAACTTCGGAAGACAGAGCATCCAACAAAAGCCGAAGCACAGCGTCGACAACATCTTCTCTCAAGGAACAAGAACTTGCCAAATTCTCTGCGATTGCCGATACCTGGTTTGTCTCTAAAGCTTGACTCTTTACTTTCTTGACTCGATCAAGTGTTGATGGGTTGTCTTTAAAAAAAGAGTAAAGCTTTGAGTTTTTGAGCGCTTTGCATGATTTGATTTTGATCTATGGTATTGTATGAAGGTGGCATTCTGAAGGGCCCTTTAAGCCGTTGCATCTGATGAATCCAACTCGGTTGGCTTTCATCCGCTCCACCTTATGCAGACATTTCAGGTGCAAAACTTCTTTATGTATACTTTTTGTTTTCTTCTTTTATGTTATGTTGTATCCTTCTCTGTTGAATTAACTCTGTGTTATTTCTCAGTAAGGATCCGAGTTCTGCTAGGCCTTTTGAAGGACTTAGACTTATTGATGTAGGTTGTGGCGGTGGACTACTTTCTGAGGTATTCCTTTTTCATGAGACCATTCTAAGTTGAACGTTTGTGGTTACAACTTGGAATGACATTGTTGTTAGATATAAAGATGATTTGGTTATTAGTGGCTTTTTGTTCTTTTTATGGTTTGTTTTAAAGCCTCTTGCACGGATGGGAGCAACTGTCACAGGGATTGATGTTGTTGATAAGAATGTCAAGATTGCTCGTCTTCACGTTGTAAGGTCTCTTAATTGTATATGCATATAACTTCGTGTACTCCATGTGATGATGTAGTTTTCCTGGTTTCTTACTTATATCTTTGAAATATACACTTGAGCCTGTCAATGTGCAGTTCATCTCTATCTTGACTTTTGTTTTTTTGTTGTATGTCAATAAAATGTCTACGCAGGATATGGATCCAATGACTTCAACAATTGACTACCAATACACTACAGCAGGTACTTTATCTGATTGTCTTAGATGATGAACAATTAAAGTTAGTGTTTAGTGTACTCTCCTATGTTTACGTGCTTAAACAATATTCTCTTGCGCAGAAAAGCTAGTGGATGAAGGGAGGACGTTTGATGCTGTTCTTGCCTTAGAGGTTTTGTCAAACTTCCTCTGATATTTTATACTAGTTCCATGATTCAGTGCTTCCAGTTTCATTTTCATGGGCAAATTTTCTGATTTCTATAATGAAGGTCATCGAGCATGTAGCGAACCCTGCAGAGTTCTCCAACTCGTTGTCAGCATTGACCATCTCCAACGGAGCTACAATACTTTCTACAATTAACCGCTCTATGCGAGCGTATGCATCAGCCATTGTTGCAGCAGAGTACATACTACAATGGGTAATCTTCAGTTTCACATCTTAGCTATCCTTCTCTTTACATCATTTTCCGACATGTGTTGTTGGTTTTTACAATTGGTCCTTGTGTATGATCAAATCACATGCAGCTTCCTAAAGGCACGCACGAGTGGTCTAGCTTTTTAACTCCCGAAGAACTTACTATGATATTACAACGCGCTTCAGTCGATGTAAGCCAACTCCCAAGGATTGTTCATCTGTTTTATCATTAGAGGATGGTTTGGTATTTTACATTGTGGTAGTAATGATAAACATGAAAATATGGGTTGCAGGTGAAGGAGATGGCTGGATTTGTGTACAACCCGATAACAGGAAGATGGTTACTGTCAGATGACACAAGTGTGAACTTCATTGCTTATGGGACAAAGAAGAATGATCTTGCAGACATATAATTCATTGTCTCTGCATATCTGCTTCTGGAAGTTGCTTAGACAGGACAGTAGTTAAATTCACAATAAGTGAGAATGATCTGAGGATACAGTTCCAAACTTTATTATTGTAGTTTCCAAAGTTAAACAATTACGAATTGTCAATGGTTACAAAAGACTGGAAAACAAACAAAAGAATCTGATATACAAAATTTAAGTAAAATATATCAAGATTTGTTTTTTTTTTTAATTTATTTCTGTGTTTGTGGAAACTGATTGCCAAGTTCTTCTTGCATGTTCTCTAGATTCCATATCGCTATTTTGCCATCCAATCCTACAAGTAACAAACCGATACACAAGCAAATGAATGAAATGAATCGGCTGATTGCGTGAAGGACTAATATGAACTTAAACTACCTGAAGTGCTGAATCGTATTACTTTAGGACTACCAGCTTTGCTAAGAGGTACAATGGAACTGCAAGTGTCAGGAAATGTTACAGGTCAGGCTTTAGCAGAGTCAAAGAGACACTGCTTTGCAGCAGATTTGTGAAAGCAAAAGTTAGCTCTAAGGCATGTTGTTTACATTATGCAGTTATCATGAACGCCTCCACGTGATTTAGAGGTCTCCGAAGCTTCGTTGGCTGTTGCAGCCTTTGACTGACCGTAGAATTTCGTAAATGCTTCTGAAAACATAACACAATGAACATATTGGTTAGACAAAACAGAAGAGATAATGCCACAGAAATAGTAAATGCGGAAAGAGGAGAGTAAAAGATTTTTATGCTCGAGGAAAAATCCAGGAACGAGCTAAAGTTACACTCATATTTCAACAAATATAAGAAATAAGTTTGGTATATACCTGCGAACTATAACTGGCACCTGAGGATTCCTATTTCTTCTCTCCAATGTGTCTGATAAAGCTCCTACAGACCAAAACAAACACAAAAAGCTTATATGCAAATCAATTATCGGTGCGAGGATCATGCATTAATTATGTGGCCTGTGATCTAAGCGTAATAAGACGATGAACGATTCACTTGTACGCAAACAGCAAATACAAAGATATAATTAAGCAGATAGTTATGAGAGCTACACACCATATTCCAGTATCATCTGCAGCAAATACCATTGGGTTACTGTCATAACCAACGCCTATCACAATTTTCTCAGAAATAAAGAGCACCTGAAATAGGAAGTTCCAGATAATATATCAATTCAGGGCATAACACACCGAGAAGACCAGGTTCTCAAATGTACAAGAAGCGTGGATGCTGACCCACATCACGAAGAGGCAAATCTCGAAATGCAACGCTTTGGGCTAAAGGAGAAGGACCAACGTCATCAACAAAGTAAATCATGGAGCTATGACCTATACAAAGATTAAAGATACATAAGAAGTGAGACAGCAAAATCATGTAAAAACTTGAAGTTCCATTTAATAATTTCAGTAGATGGCAAAAGGGGACACATCTCAAGAGTTTAAGGATATTCTGATCTACGTAAGCTAAGGTGTTTCCACTTGGAGACCATTTCACACCAAAAGTCCAAGAATATGAAAGATCAAGCTGAAGAATTTGCTGTTTTAACAAAGACACAGCAGAAAACAAGCTCCCATGTATTAGATGAGATGGTGGAGAGAGCATATACATGACATAAGCATCAGTAATATACTAAAACAAAGAAGCCTGCCAAAGAAAACAAACCTCCCCGAATTTGGATTCTGCTGGTGAGCCTGCTTTTGAATCCCTGTATTAGGCCAGTCAGTGAAGACAAATAAGAAACTGGCCCACATCTCCAAAAATAGTTTTAAAGTAGATGTTCAAGTAATGAGCTTACTTTGTGTCAACTCCTTTGATGAATGTTGAAAATACCCGACATTTTCCATCTGTAGACGTCGTTGCCAGAAGAATCTAATGTAAAACAGACAATCAGAGAGCACAAACATCGGAAAAATGACTAATAACCATGAATTAGGAGATTAACTAGTTTGAGGAGATTGATATTCTATTTCAGGGATTTTGTACTTTGTCCAGTGGCTAACTTGAAGAATAATTTTGTTAGATAAAGCATCTATAGAGAGCCTGATTAGTATTTTAGCTACTGAAGTGCAACAGGTTTGTTGATTGAACTCACATTATTAGGATGCCAGGCAACATTTGTGACTGAAGATTCATGCCGTTTTCGGATAAGTTTACTGACCCACCTGAGAAGAGTTAAACCAAGCAATGTCAACCTACCCAAATACAACTTTATACGAATACATTATACTCTGTTCGAACTGCACATATTCCAGATCTTTCCATAACCTTTTAAACAATACACATTTATGTATGTAGATGATATAAATTAACATGCCCACCACCCACCACAAAGAAAGTAGATAACACAAGTTACATAACAGAATACCCTTTAATATACCATCAACATCAAAATTCCAAAGAAAAAATCCAAAAAAATAATAAAATGAGACCATATGAGAGAAGGGGAAGAAGTTACCAGTTATTCTCTTGCTCATAATAGCACATACAAACTGTTTTAGCCCCACTTCCAACAGCAAACTTGTTCTCTAAAAGGTAATGAACAAAAATATAGGAAAATACATTAGAAGCTGCAGAAATTATAGTTAAGAGTACATTACATATTTCTTAGGCAATGAATCTAAATAACTCGTAACTTTTGGGATCTGACACGCTTACCTTTTGGACTCCATTGGACACAAAGTGCAGCACGATTCAATCTAAGAATAACAAGAGTTGGTACCCATTCACTTCCTTCCAGGGTCCAGACATATCTTCAGGAATTCCAAATAACGAATTATGAGAACAGTGAACTACGAATATAAGGTCTGCAGTTTCTCACAGCAGGAGAGTACACGGTTACCCAAATGAACAACTTCCTTTAAGCATATCAAAAGGTTGGCAACTTACGAGTTCCTGTCATGGGAAACAGTGACGATTTTGTTGGACTTTGAGCTCCAATCTATTCCAGAAACAATTTGGTCATGCTGCAACAGTTCAAACAAACAAACAAAAAACAGGAAGTTATTAGAAGGGAGATTCAGCTGCCTATTTCGAACAACTTTTCAGTGACAAAGGATCAGTAAAATGAGGACAAACATAACAATATAGAGATTAGATAGTGTCGACTTGTGCGAGTATAGAAAGGAAAGGAGTGCATGGTCATTAGTTTTGAGAAGGAGATAGAAAGGTTCACCTTTTCAAGAACATGTAACCTCTCCCACTGGTCTTGTGATGATTTATAGATATGAACTTCATTATTGTTAGGGCAAAATGTAACCACTACAAGCAAAAAAAAAAGGAAACAAATGTCACACCAAAAAATTGAAGAAAGGATGTTAAACCATATACCAGATATTTGGGGTTCATATGTTCAAAAAACCTCATCAAGAAACTCCTAAGATATTATTCAAATAGCAAAATTCAATTCATTTCCCTCATCTATTTACAGATTATGTTACCCATTTACTCTTTTCACATCTTCCCAAAGACCAAATCGGTGAAAGAAACAAAGAGGAAGAGGTAGAAAAACATACTGGAGTGATCAGGACTCCAAGCATGGCAAGTGATTGACTCTGCGAACCGGTGAACATCCACCACAGCCATAATCCCTTCTTCACTCTGTGGAGTTATAAATTGTGTATCTTTTTCTCTCAAAATCGATGAGATTGCTGGGAACTCCGATGAGATCCGAAGCTCGAAATAGAGATGTTGTTTGTCTTTTGCAGCAATTTAAAATGAGACCAGATCAATTTCATTTTCCTTTTTACAAACTTATGTTTTTTAATTTTTACATTGTAACGTAAACCGACCTTATCTCCGGTCTGCATTATACGTAGTTTTGTTTTCGGTTTCGGTTGTAAACCAATTTAACCAGAGTTGGGGTTAATATATTTGGATAATTAGTACATGAAAGTTTTTTTTTAATCAACTCTGGGATGGATTGAGGTGAGATTTTTATCCCTAATGAAAAGACTGAAAATTATAAGGTCTATAACTGTTTAAATTGTAGACTTAGATCTATATTTGTTTACCAGAAGTGTAGTTCAAATCAATTCTGAAGAATTATGAAAACAACATAACTGATTATTCAAAAAAAATGATATTCAAGAAGACAGCACAACTAATACTGATGTTGTTGCACAGTGACGATGAAGAATATGATTGGAACCAGGTTTCGAGATAGTTTTTTTTTGTAGTTGATTGTGGGTTTGCTTTACGTCACCTAATAGTGATTAATCTGCTCTTATGAATTAACTAGTATGAACTACAAGTTCGTCATCAAGAAAACGTTTATGCTATTGTGGAAACTCACGTACGGATGTATAATATCTAATCTATGAGTCCTCTTTACGTTAAAGCATTGTAAGTTTGTTTAATTCAAGGATTGAAAGTTTCAAAAGATTTAGAGAATTGAAGTTTTGAAAGAACAGATTATATAGGTATTCTCTCCTAATTGATGGGGCTTGCCACAAGGCCAACAACCATGTACAAACTAAGTCCTATGTTCATGAGCCCATCCTTCTTAAAAGGAAAATTCAATAAGCATTTTTAATAGTGGTAGAGTTCACACATAATTTGAAAATATGATGATTGTAAATTTGGTAGAGTTCAGTTCACACATGATTTGATAATGGTAAATTTATTATGTTTGGTTATAGATTTAAAATAACACGGTAGATTTTTTTATCACCCAAATATATTATTAAAGCTACGATAAGCCAAGTTTTACAAGCGAAATTTGGAATGACACAATCTATATTATTAAAGAAGAAGTACAAAATCGATTTGTTTGGCTACTTGGATAGCATTTTGTTAGATAAATGTGTTTGGAAACAGGTATAGGTGTTTTCAAAAAAAATTGTTTAATTAATCCGAGATTAGTTTGTTTGGAAACATGGATAACAGTATATTTACTTTCTTTTATTTACATATTTAGTCATTGAATTTATAATAAATCAAGTATTTCCTTTTTGTAATTCTTTTTATTTACAGATTATACCACTACAATTTCATAATTTATCTAAACAAATCGATATTCATATATTGACAAAAGCAAATATTATTTTCTTTGTGAAAAATAAAAACACAAACTGAAAATATATAGTATATATTATATAAAATTTTTAAATATAGTATTACCTTATTTATTTTAGTCAAATATAAAAATTTCGAGAGTTCATTTTTCAAGAATACAAAATATCATAAAATTAATAAAAAAATCATTGAACACTAATGAAAAAAAAATTTAAATTAAGTAATTACAATTCCAAACTTATCTAAACAAAAAGCTAATTCATATATTAATCATTATTAATATTGTACAAATATCACTAAATATTTTCTTGCTACAATCAAGGAATATCTAAATATTAAATATTTTAATTTAAACGTGAATCACCAAAAAATCTAAACTTTCTAACTAGATTACATTTTTGAAAGATGATATCAATTAATATTGAAAAGAATATTCTTAATTGAATCACAGCTACAATCAAGGAATATCTAAATATTAAATGTCTTATTAAACGTTAATTCACCCATAAAATTGATCCTTCTTAATTATATTACGACACTATTAAATGACAAACGTTTATTATTTTGAAAAGGGATTATTCTTAATTATGTTATGCCTAACAATCAAGCAATAGTTTCCAGATCCGTATTTTATGTAGCCCATAACATATTTAATTTTATAGTACATATCCATTATTCTTGACCCATATCTAACAAATCCAATTAAAAAAATTAGTTAGCATATATTTTCCCTGATTTCAAGTGATTTCTACACAAGGAAATTCAAAAATATCAATGATTCTTCTATAAATTTGCATAGCAAGTAATTCTAAAAATACAGAACGAACTAAATATATGTTACCTTAATTAGTTATCCTTTATTGCGCAAAATGACTGCAATATTTACGATTTTGTTAAAAACAGAAAGGATATTCTTGCGCAAGGAAAATCAAAATATCAATGATTCTTCTATAAAATTCATTAGCAAGTAATTCTAAAAATACTGAACGAATTAAATATATTGTACCTTAATTAGTTACCTTTTATTGCGTGAAACTGATAAATAAAAGTTTAACGATATATTTAGTTAGGAAAATAAATCAGAATATCCTATAATTGAATCAGTATATACCAAATCTAAAAGATTTCGATTAAACTTGATCATCAAGATACTTTAGAATTTTCTTCTTATCTAACCTAACCAACCTAACTAGCAGACTAATTACTCTATAAATAGTCATTGAATCTTTTTTTTTGAGTCGACCATCTTTGTTCTCTGTCTGTTTTTCTTTTTTGGTTAGTTCATAATTTTCTTTTTTGTTTCTTTGTATTCTAATTATTTGTTCATCATCAAATAAGCTAATAATTAGTGTTTGTTTGTTTTTTTGTTTGTGCAGGGACTAAACTAACGTGAATGATATATGTCTGGCCAAAAGAAGAAGAAGAGGAAAAGTATAAGAATGATATTTCGAGGAAAATTTTCCCTAGGTTGGGAAGCGTATTTATGTTTTCGTGGTATTTAACTATTTGTTTATGTTAGTCTTTTTTAGGTTTTCGCAATGATGGTAAAAATTATTGTATGTATATAGAACCACTTATGTTTAAATACTCTAACTTGCGTGAAATTATGTTGTCTTGTGTAGTTGAAAATGATCTTGGTAGACTCGTGGTCTCGGATCCACATTTCTGATTATTGTTTTATTTATGATCACACACTAATTAAAAATGCTATTTTGTTGTGTGTATGGTGTTAAAATGCATGCTACTTGGAAAAGAGGAGAGGAGAAATGAAAACTGTTTAAGAGGTAATGTATTTAATATTTAGATTATTCCATTATATGTATAGTGAAACAGGTTGAGATTGAGAGGTAATGTATAAAAATAAAAACTGTTTAAGTTAGAATATTAAATATTATATATTGTATATATATACATTGATAAAATATTAAATATTAATCAATAGTTATACTATTTTATTATATGGTGAAACATGTTATTTCCAGTAATTTATTTTAATATTTTCGGTATTTTAATACAATATATTTTTGAAAAAACCCTTAAAACTATCATAGTAAAATTAATATTTAAAGGTATAATATTAAAGAATATATCAAAACATAAACCCAAATGTTAATCCGCACTTTGAAATTTCGATATATATAAAATTAAGTTATCCTAAACTTTTATATATACAATAAGTTATTATATAAACTGAAAAAAACAAATCAATTATTTCAAAGAAATCTAGCGCTTTGAATAATGGGTCCGGATCATAAGAAATTAAATACAAAATAATTCTCAAGTATGTTATTTCATGCATAAAATATTGGTTTAATCATCAAAATCAAATTCAATAGGAAAAATTAAATACACAATAATAATCAACATATATATATGATATAGGTAATGATTTGAAATAATTAGTTAATTAACAGCATAAACTATCAACCTTTAGGATTATATTTAAGTTCACAGAATAATTGTATTTACAAAAGTAGGTTTTCAAACAAATAACCAAGACTAACATAGAAAATTTTACTATCTAAACTTAAAAATAAAATTCGAACCCGGGCGAGACGCACGGGTCAAAATCTAGTCTTAATTAAGAAATTAGAGGAAATTATAAGATCAACCTATGACTACCTACTTGTCCTGATATTATGAAGATTACATCATGTCGTCGACATAGAGATTTTTATCAAAGGTCATGCATTTGGCTAAGAATGCCTAGGTTGAATCAGGTGGATTACCTCCTGTTAATCGCCGGAAATAGATCTTCATATGGTTCATATAGGAGGAGTAACCACAGGTGACTAAAACCGAATATTCCTTGGAGAATCACCATTACACGGAGAAGATACACCAACTCTTGACATTAATATAGTAACGTTAGAGTAATTTACTAAATTTTCATGAAAAGTTTAGTTATTCTTCCATCATCAACTATATAAAATAAATAAAATATAGTAGCAAAACCGCCCGGATATTTATGTCACATCTAGCAATAATGTAATCAAATGATGGAATTTTATATATTTTCATCTGAGTGAATGCGCTGTGTTTAAGACGTTTGACGGAAATATCTAAAAGACTAGTAAGGGTTGCCATTTATGAAGTTCAAAATCAAGTTGATTTACGATGAATCCAACAACCAACCATAACTTTCATTACTGTGATAAATTTCATCAGCTTCTCTTGCGATAAAATATTCCCTTGTTGTTATTGAACTACGGATGCTCATTGCTCATTCTCTCATCCTCGTCTGCTATAAATATGGGGGTTTCAGTGTAACATTTTATTCATCACTTGTTTTCATAAAAAAGAGTTATAACATAAACAGTTTTGAATACGATGGCTTCCAAGACTTTGTTTCTGCTGGGTCTCTTTGCACTTCTTCTCGTCGTCACAGTGGTCGCAGCATCTGAAAGCCAGACGGGTACGTAAATAATATATGTCACCACTCTAGTTTTTTTTAAGGCTAATTGCACCATAAGTCAAAACACACAAGTATATGATCTTCAATTCTTGTTATACGATCGTCGATCGAATGAGGACCATTTCAAACGATTTTAGATGTTTTTATGAAATTATATATCGAAGATAATATGTATACATGTTGTAATTTTTTAACGAGAGATCCGAATAATCTCAGAAGTTATAAAGAGAAAAATAATTATGGAATCTGATGCCAAACATATCTTGAAAAAATGTGTTGTTGGCAGGCGCTGTGAAGTCGGAGAGTGAGCAAACCGTGCAACCTGATCAGTATGATAGGGGACACGGCGGCCATGGAGGCTACAACGGAGGAGGACACGGGGGATACAACGGCGGAGGACACGGGGGATACAACGGAGGAGGACATGGGGGATACAACGGAGGCCGTGGAGGAAGAGGAGGTTACTGCCGCTACGGTTGCTGCTACAGAAATTACCGTGGGTGCGTAAGGTGCTGTTCTTATGCCGGAGAAGCTGTTCAGACACAGCCCGGTCACTAAAACTATATAACGTATTCACCAGTCATCACTATGCATGGTTTGCGTCTATATATACACTTATATGTGTGAGTGTGTGTGAGTTGTACACCGTGGTACGTTTAAAATGAAGTAAGAAGAAAATATATGGGAATAAAGTTTAATGATGTTATGTTTCTGTGTTTTGAGTTGTAATCTTCGCTGTTTGGATAATAAAATCTTTTAGTTTATGTTTTCTTCTTTCTGTTTTTTGTATGATGCATGATAGAATATATATATAATATTCAGTTTGTTATTTTCTAAACTATTGTTCATTCAAGGGGAATACATCGATCTTCAATGTAAACATAAAACATGGCAATGAATTTGTTTTTCTTAAAAGCAAAGACTAGATGTATATTATATATATGTTTGTAAATGGGTCAAAAAGATAAAAATTTATAGACTGAGAACCTGGTCTGAGTTCTATTGAGTAAAACTCTGGTATTGCAACATGCATGGTAACAAAGTGACTGCAAAGCTAATGGCGTAGCACCAATACGATTCCAACCAAATGCAATTGCTAGCCTTTGTTCAAAGCACATTTCTTACTAATATAATAGACGAATAAAGAATTTTATAGGTTTGGTACTCCTAAATACACGAAGGGTAATCACATCATTCATGGTTGGTCAGTCTCCATTTGATGTGATCTTCTAAACCAAAAATTAGTTAAGTCATGATGGGTCTAGTGGTTAAAAGAAACACATAATTGTGGTAAAAGCTTGTTCTTTCTCTTTATTTGATAAGTCAAAATAATCTCATACTTTAGGTTCATTAGAAAATGAATTGACTTGACTACTAATCATGGTTGTTAAAAGGGTTTGTGAACACCTAACCCGATTAATAAACCAAAAAGAAAAGAAAAAGAAGAACCGGCGGTTATTTGACGTGAAAGCTGGTCCGCTCACGTACCGGCCGGTTAAGTTGATTTGATCGCGTTGGGGGAGTGAAGAGTAGACAGATTCAACTGCAATTCCGCGAAACCAAACCTAACATACAATTTCTGGAAATCCATCGTCTTCTTTATCTCAAAAACCCTCCTCTCTCGATTCACCGATCAACAATCATTTCACTTCTGATCGTTCGAAGAGCTCTCCGATCTCACCGATCCCAATCAACATGGCTTCAAACGGCGCATCTCCGGTCTCTTTTTACTCCTTCGATCTGTGCTGGTCTTTAATTATTTTGGGTGTTTTCTAATTTACCATTTGTATCTTGGAAATGAGCAGAGACCTGTTGATGCTACGGAGAACAACTTGGAAAAGATCAAGCGACAGCTAGCAACTGCCTCCGGTCGGAACTTGCTACAGGGACCGCTTTTCAAGCGGTCTGAAACTGTAAGTTCCGGTTTATTTCTCATTTCTTTTTTGATGGGTTCTCTTCACTTTGTGTGGACTGATGAAAAGTCTCTTCCTTTTGTGGACTTGCTTGAGTATAGAGTTGCATCAATCGTTGTTCTGACAAGTCTTGTGTTTGCTCGAAATGTCTTGGAGGCTCACACTGATTACCATCTCTTTGTTTCTGTTTATTTTTATGAATTAGCTGAGAAAATGGAACGAACGATGGGTGATACTTGATCCAACCACAGGGAAAATGGAGTACAAGTGAGTACTATCAGTTGCATATGTAGCTGCTGCATCTTCTGTGTGATCACTTCATGTGTATTGTGTATCAAGTTCTTATGTACTTCCATGACTCAGGACAAGACGAAACGAACCAGTTATCAAGGGAACGATTCTGTTTGACGAAAATAGCACAATCACTGTCTCTCCTGTCAACTTCCAGTATGCATAGCTACACTCTTTTTATGTTTTTTGTTTCTGGCTAATCAGCGTCATTAGGTGTATTTTCGTATCATTAAATCTATTTTCTTTTCTGTTTCAGGGGGCTTCCGAAATATAATGGTTGCTGTATATGTATCCTTGTTTTTAGTATAATGTTGGCAAGTTTATAGTTCTGTCTTTTGTCCGAAAGGAGATGATTGATTGATTGATGTAGAGCTGAGTTTTTTCTTCAACATGATTTAGATATAAGTACCCCACAGAAGAAAGATTACTTTTTGTGTGCAGAAACTCCTGGTGCAGCTAAAGCTTGGGTTACAACCTTACAGTAAGTCATCTGGTTCTTAATCTTTCTCTCTCGTTTTTTTAAGCTTACCAATCTCTCTTAGAGATGCCACCACACTTATCCTTGTTGACTCTTGGAATATTTAGTGCAACACAGCTAGTTCTAAAGGCGCATAAGGAGGCTGTTGATTCTCTAAGCGGAAGTGGTTCTTCAACACTTGGTACGGTTGCAACCGTTGTTGCCGCCGCCAATTCAACAGCACTGGAATGTTCCAAAGAGATCCAAGCTGCAATGCAGGTCTCTCTGAGGAATGCATTGAAAATTACAGCAAATAAACCGATCGATGGACCACTAGATGATTTGACTATTATGAAGGTCGGGTGTTTTTGCATCTCTCTTTTTCACCTTGACATAAGGATACATCCACTGCATATAGCATATAAAGATCCATCCTGCAGTGTCTTCCTGACTGATATAGAGACATCTTACAAGAAACTCTATGTGACTTTAAAGAATTAGCATGTCCATTTTGATACCTTTTTGTTGCAGGAAACTCTGCGTGTGAAAGATGAAGAGCTACAGAATCTGGCTCGGGAACTTCGTTCCCGTGACTCAACGATTAAAGAGATAGCAGATAAGTTATCGGAGACGGCCGAAGCAGCTGTAGCGGCGGCATCTGCAGCTCATACTATGGATGAACAAAGGAAAATTGTTTGTGTGGAACTTGAGCGCTTGTCTAAAGACTCAGAGAGACACCAAGAAGCGGCTATATCGAAGGTAATGAGGCCTTGTCATGTATTTCATCTTTATTGTTTTTATTTATTGCTGTATCTACCTTGTAGCTGAAGGAACTGGAAGAGAAGACATCTACTCTGAGTAGGGAAAAAGATCAACTGGTCAAGGAAAGAGACTCTGCTCTCAAAGAGGCACATATGTGGCGATCTGAGCTTGCAAAAGCCAGAGAGCGTGTTGTCATACTCGAAGGAGCTGTTGTGAGAGCCGAAGAGAAAGCAAGGGTTGCAGAAGCAAGTGGTGAAGCAAAAGCGAAGGAGGCTTCTCAGAGAGAGGCAGCTGCTTGGACGGAAAAGCAAGAGCTTTTAGCATATGTGAATATGTTACAAACCCAGCTACAAAGGTTAGCATATCTTTGAATCTATCTCCAGAAGAAGCTCACTGTTATGATAAAGTTTCGTAATTCTCTTTTATCATTTGAATGAACAGGCAGCAACTAGAGACGGAGCAAGTGTGTGAAGAGAAGACTGAATCTACAAACGGCGAAACATCCCTTCCCATGGCAAAAGAAACAGAAAAGGATGTGGACAAAGCATGTTTGAGCGTTTCGAAAACATCCTCTTTGCCGGGAGAGAATGTAGTCCATATGAGTGAAGATCAGGTAGTAAACGCTCATGCGCAGGCTCCGGTTGGAGAAAACGAATGGAATGATATTCAGGCAACAACAGAGGCAAGAGTTTCTGATGTAAGAGAAATATCTGCAGAGACTGAACGAGACAGAGGTAACAGCTTGGATATCACAGTAGTAACTCCTGAATCTGATGTTCCACGCAATGATCTGCCTCCTGAATCTTTTCACCATCAGCCTTAATGAATAATTGGTAGACCTTGGTACATTTTTCATATACTCTTGATGTGTTGGTAATGTTTGGAGAGTTAATCGTTCTAACAAACCAAAAAGAGTTGCTATTTGGTTTTGCTTGTGCCTCAGCACTTTGTCTATCTATCAGCAACCTCTTGAGTTTCTGTCTGACTTGGTAATGACTTGGGAAGAACAAAGAGATGTGTTTTAAACTTTTAATTGTTGAATGATGATGTTATGTTTGTGTGCACATGGCATTTTGTTTTGCCGATTTTGGACATGATGGATGCAGGTATTGTCCATACATGAATGGTGACAATAATCAAAATGTGGTTGGAATGTGCTAAACAAAAGATAGATAATTAAGTTCCTCTAGATTCAAACCTCGACTCAATCACACAGAGTTACAATATGAAACAGAAGAAACAGAGAGGTAACATACATAAGATAAGAGGAGGCATATACTCTTGATGTGTTGGTATGTTTGGAGAGTTGATCGTTCTAACAAACCAAAAAGAGTTGCTATTTGGTTTTGCTTGTGCCTCAACACTTTGTCTATCTATCAGCATCCTCTTGAGTTTCTGTCTGACTTGGTAAGAACAAACAGATGTGTTCATACTTTTTATTGTTGAATGATGTTGTTATGTTTGTGTGCACATGGCACTTTGTTTTGCCGATTTTTGGACATGATGGATGCAGGTATTGTCCAAGCATGAATACAAATAATCAAAATGTGGTTGGAATGTGCTAAACAAAATATAGATAATTAAGTTCCTCTAGATTCAAACCTCAACTGAATCACACAGAGTTACAATATGAAACAGAAGAAACAGAGAGATGTAAACATACATAAGATAAGAGGAGGCATACAGTTCCACTCTTTATTAAAAACCTCAAATTAAACACAAACAAAGAAGATGATCATCATCATCATCTTTAAGCCGGGAACGAATACTTCTCAAGAGTCTCCTTCCAGGCAGGGCGGCTGCTAATATCATCCCACCACGCGCTCACGTGCTTCCTGTCTTTGATCATGTAAGCCTTTCCAATAGGACCAACCAAGTAGTCAGTGAAGGGGAGGTGAGCCAGATCAGCCAAGCTGACGAAATCACCAGCCAAGTACTTGCTCTTGGAGAGGTGTGCCTCGTAGACATCGAGCACAGCAGCGAGCTTCTCCTCGCTCTCCTTGATCAGCTTCTCATCAGAAGGGAATCCCATGACTGATGCGAACATTATGTGGAGCGTGAGGTTAAGGAGAGGTGGGTGGAAAGTGGTGGCCTCGACATCGAGCCATTGCTCAACTTGACCCCTGTCTTCAACGGTTTTGCCCAAAAGGTCAGGTCCTTGGGACCTGTACTTCTCAGCTACGTACCTCATCACGGCACGTGACTCTGTAATAAAAAAAAAAAAACATGTCTCTAAATCTCCAATAGATACATAACAACAAAACAAGAACCAAGATAACATCTTCCATACAAGTCTTATCTCAGATCAAACTTCTAATAAGCCTAAACTGTATCAAGAATCTCAGATCATGTACTAAGCAACACAGATTCAGTTGGGTCGGAGCTAAAAAAAACAGAGCTAGTTTGATCACACGAAGATCGAGGTTATGATGTAATAACGTACCGAAGATCTTGTAGTCACCGTCGACAACAGCAGGAACGGTGCCGAAAGGCTGTAAGGCGAGATAAGCAGGTTGCTTGTGTTCTCCTTTCATGAGATCGACGGGGACGGTCTCGAAGGGGACGCCCTTCTCGATAAGCGTGACGAGAGCACGCTTGGGTGAAGCAAAGTGAGGTCCGTACACCTTTAGCACCATCTTCTCTCTGTATTTCTCTCTTTGTATTACAAAACACAGTTAAGCTTGTTATTAAGTGATATTGACTCTGTGATGATGAGACGCCTATCTTTATAGCAAGGAGCAGAGGCTTGGCAGATAGAGAGGGATCATTATTTGTGACATGTGGCATTTCGTTTCCTCAGATATTTTATCTTTCTTTTTTTTTTTTCTTTTTTTAAAACGAAATAATAGAATAAATGTTTCAGTGTATATAGGGCTGGGCAAAAAATCCGAATCCGAATAACCGAACCGAACCCGATCCGAAAAAGTAGCACCGAACCCGAACCAAAATTGATTAAATATCCGAATGGATTCAAAATTTTGGTATTTAAAGAACCGAAACCGAACCCGATCCAAACTGAAGTATTTTGGGTACCCGAATATATCCGAAATAGATTTATATACCTAAATATATTAATTATTTTTATATATAATGTATATTAAAAACATCTAAAATATATAAAATATTTTTAAATTTTCCAAAATTCTTAAAAATATATACAAATAGTCAAAAGTAAATGTCTAAAATAGCTAAAGTATACTCAAAACACCAAAAATACATAAATATCTATTGATTTTCTTTCCAAATATTTAAAGAAAATCAATTTAAATGTTAAGTTTAGGTATTTTGACATATGTTATTCAAATTTATATGTAATATATTATTTTGTTTATAGATTTTAAAAAAATTAAAGTATATAATAAATTTTAAAATTTTAAAAATAATTTAAATAGGTTATCCGAACCCGAACCGAACCGAACCCGAACCGAAATTTAGAAATACCCGAATGGGGCTGAAATCTTTGATCCCGAAAACCCGAAACCCGAATAGACCCGAACCGAACCCGAATGGGTACCCGAACGCCCACCCCTAAGTGTATATAATAATGATAATAATTTAGCTATTAAACTAGTATTAATCAATAGAATTATGACACGTAGATCAAAGCCCATAAAAAGATCTCATGAAAGTAAAGCAAATCGCATCATGCATTCTTGCGCTAAAAAGACTACACCACCACCTATTTGATTGATTTTATCTCATGTATTCTTTTCACTTATCGATATCAATCATCCACTAATTTGTAACCTAAAACACTCGACTAATAAAAAAAGGGGTAGTTGTATAATTCATTAATTTTTTTAATTAAAAGAAAACAAATAAAGGAGCAAGACAGGGAGAAGAAAACAAAGATAGGTGGTTCAAGGTAAGTAGGTGGAACCAAAATAAAACGTGAGGGAATGAGCCCAACCGTTTATTGAACCCACATGCCTCATTTCTCTCTAAGGTAGGTGTGTGTATGACTTGACCAGTTATGTATGTGTTAAAATTTATTTGGACAAATCTCTCAAAAAAACCCTAAAATAGATTTTTCTCTTGACTAAAAGAACACACACAAAATATTTTTCAATTCGAACTTTTAAAAATATAAACATAAATAAATATTTCAATAAAATATTTTTTTTTTATTTTAGAAAAACATTTTCAGTTAGAATTTTTTTCTGCAAATTTTTTTTGTCAAAATTTGTATTTTGAAATTCTAAAATTCTTTTTGAAGCTATTGTAAAAATTATTATTAAAAAATTATAAAAATTACTTTAAAAAAAAACTAAACCCCATCCAACGAATGTAAACACTATTATGTAATGAAATATTTTGGTCTTTTTATTCTTATATACTATATTTAGATAAAAATGCTCTTAGAGAATTTCTTAATTTATTTAAGTCTTGATTTAATTTTTTTAGCTAAAAGGTCTTAACATTTTAACAACACCCATAAAAACTAAAGAAGATTACAGTTTTTTTTCCACAAAACTATTCATCAAAAATAGAACTATAAATCTATAAACGTTCTCTTATTTTTTAAGAAATAGTCGAACTGTCGATTGTTTTTTACTTCCATGAAAAGAAACAGAAAAAAAAAAAATTCAACCACATCAAAATACAAAATTTGAAAATGCTTTGCAAATAGTTTGAACTTTGAACCAATCTCGTCACCATTTTCATTCAAGATCCAAAAAAGCATTCGGTTTATTTCTTTTAATTTCTTATAGTTGTCACTTTGTCATCATTAAGAGAAAGAAAAAAAATCTTTAGTCATCATCCCACTCATTTAGTCACTTTCACAAAACAATATTCAATTACTCTAACGGAGGGAAAATGGCTTATTCCTCTATGAACTTAGAGGATTTTGCTTTTTCACACATGAACTTGTAGACCAAGCCAAAAACCACACTAAGTACATTATATTTTGAAATATCCATACAAACTTTCGATTTTAATCCAATTACTACAAAACCGCACAAAACCGTAAACGGTGTTACATAGCCGTTAACAGTCTAATTGATGGGTCTGATCTGGTTTAATTTCTCATTTATTTCTAGTTAAACCAAGAACAAAAACGACGTCGTTTTTTGGTCTTCCTCTTCAATTGGGGATAAAGTCAATTCTAGGGTTCGTAGTATCAAAAGAAGGAGAAGAACGACTCATAGAACAAAGAAAAACGATGCAAATCAAGTTTGGAGATTTTCTGTAGATTGAAGGTGAATCATTAGTATTCTCGTTAGGTAGAGACGTGGTTCTGAATTAGGATTTATTTTGTGGATGTTATGAAATGGTCAGGATTTATTTTGTGGATGTTCTGAATTAGGATTTAGTTGCTACATGTCGAAAGAGTTCTAGATTCATATTACAAGTGGTCATAGCCACTAAATACATCACCACAACACTAAAGTAGTTCCAAAAGCTATGGCCGCCTATTTTACTTTACAGAAAAACCTCCGTCATCCCTCTTAACCATAACCGTTTAACATACAGAAACATCTCCCTGTTCTCCCCATCTCCAACACCTACATTACAAATTTAAAGAACAAAACAATTACAACAACACAACAACCAGTTCCCAGAAAGACACAACCAGAAACATTAACAACAATTATAACATTACCTCATCTCCGTATGGACAAGAATGAAAAAGCCTCCCTGGATTTCTCGCTGTTCCAGACGTAAGCAGCTTCACACGCTCTCCACATCTGCAATAAGTCGGAATTCCTCTATTGACGTCCATTCTCCCACTTGTTTGCTCTGTCTCACTCGAATCTCTCACTCGAATCTCCCTCTAGATTTTAATCTTTCGAAATCGTCAACCCTAGTTGTTTTAATCCCCAATTAAGATGAAGACCCAAACAACATCGTTTTATGAAGAAGAAGACTTAAACGACGTCATATTCCCTCTATCTTTAACCAGAATTAAATGAATAAGTAAACCGGGTTAACAACATCATGACCCAGTTAACGGCTATGTAACACCGTTTACGGTTTTGTGCGGTTTTGTGGTATTTAGATTAAAATCGAAAGTTTGTGTGGGTATTTCAAAAAATAATGTACTTCGTGTGGTTTTTGGCTTAGTCTACAAGTTCGTGTGTGAAAAAGCAAAACCCTCTAAGTTCATAGAGGAATAAGCCATTTTCCCCTCTAACGGACGACATCTGGTATTTTACATTACTATATATTGATGAGGTCTAAGAGTATACTACACGCTGACTATTATCATGGGGATGTAGCTCAGATGGTAGAGCGCTCGCTTAGCATGCGAGAGGTACGGGGATCGATACCCCGCATCTCCACTTTTTCTTATTTTATTTATTTTTGTTTGAAAAGTCCAAAAGGTAAAGTGGGGAAAGTTCGAGCTCCATTATCTTCCGACAGCAACCACAAAGAAGAAAAAGAAAGGGAAAAAGATGGAAGCAAAGTACGATCGTGCTACCGAGGTTAAAGCCTTCGACGAAACGAAACTCGGAGTGAAGGGTCTCGTCGACGCCGGAATCTCAGAGATCCCCCGTATCTTTCACCACCAGCACCTCACTTCAACGGCTCCAAACCCACCGCCGCTTCCCTCCTCAACGATGACGATCCCAACGATCGATCTCGGAGGTGGCGTGTTCGACTCAAAGGTCACGCGAGATAGCGTGATCTCGAAGATCAAGGAAGCGGTGGAGAGATACGGGTTCTTCCAGGCGGTAAACCATGGGGTTCCGGTTGATGTTATGGAGGAGATGAAAGATAGGATCTGTGGGTTTCATGAACAAGACTCAGACGTGAGGAAGAAGTTCTATACTCGGGATAACACCAAGAAGGTTACTTATAACAGCAACTTCGATCTCTATAGCTCTCCATCTGCTAACTGGAGAGATACTTTAAGTTGTTTCATGTCCCCTGATGTTCCAAGAACAGAGGACTTACCAGAGATTTGTGGGTAAGAATCTAAAAATCTAAACTTTATTTGATATTATTGATGGGTTTTGTAAGTTGAATTGGTCTGAATGTTTTAGGGAGATCATGTTGGAGTATTCAAAGCGAGTGATGGAACTAGGGGAGCTAATATTTGAGCTTTTATCGGAAGCTTTAGGGCTGAAGCCTAACCATTTGAAAGAAATGGATTGCACAAAGGGTTTGTTGATCCTCTCTCATTACTACCCGCCTTGTCCTGAGCCTGACCTAACGTTCGGCACAAGTCAGCATTCAGACAGATCTTTTCTCACTATTCTTCTTCAAGACCACATCGGTGGGCTTCAAGTTCTTCAGGATGGATGTTGGGTCGATGTTCCTCCTGTCCGTGGAGCTCTTCTCATCAACCTCGGAGATTTCTTACAGGTAAGTTTTATTATATATATTAACATGAATATATATATCAAAACCATTGATTCATACTCATTTTTGTGCTTTTTTTGTTTGTTTGTTTACAGCTTATAACGAATGACAAGTTTGTGAGCGTGGAGCATAGGGTTTTGGCTAACAGAGGTGACAAGCCTCGTGTTTCGGTAGCGTCTTTCTTTGTGCATCCTTTGCCGAGTTTTCGAGTATATGGACCGATGAAAGAGCTTTTGTCTGAACAAAATCCTCCCAAGTATAGAGACACTACCGTCACTGAGTACTCGAGACATTACATGGCCAGAGGGCTTGATGGGAACTCTGTGTTGCATCAATTCAAGATCTGATCAAAGCTTTGGACTTACGTATCCAAAGTCTTCTAGGCTATTATATTTCGGATCAGTATGTGGCATGCTGAAACAAATACGCCTGCCTCGGCCAGGACTTCCAATTGAAACGAGGAGCTTGGACAGGTAGCTATGATGATTCCATGTCGCATATTGCCAATGCAAGAAATTGTTGTGTGTATGATATACATATCCGTTTTGTCGGTAGTATTTTGATTGTTTCTAGATCATTTGTCAAACGTGAGATTGTATAATGTTTTAAAGACGACATAATAAGTGAATCTCTGATGTTTTATCATGAAGTCACAGATGACAATGTCTGCACGGATTTACAAGATGATGAGATTAAATTGAAGACTGTGGCTCAATAATGTTATAAGTTAAATGAGAAATTACCGTCTAGTCAAAAAAGAAAAAACAAAACACAAGTTTCATTATAACTTAGTGATTTTTCGTGTGCTCATGTACTGATATAAATATTTACAGATATTTTTAATTATATTGATCGTTTGAAGAAGTATATAAAAAATTAAATTTAAATAAAAATAAAAAATATTTAAATAATGACAATTAAATATATTTGGTTCATTAAGAATATTGATGTAGTTAATCATCATAAAAATTAGCATGGCATAAGAAACTGAATTATAAAATAATATTATAGAGATTTCATATTTATAAGATTTTATATGCTTATATATAATTTTCTAAATTCTGTAATTCTTGTCCAGACCTTGCAAACCATATAAACCTTATAAATTAATTAAATAAACAAGCTGTTTGTTTTAAAAAAAAATTATAAGACCTTTGAAAGCTTACTTTACAAACTTATTGTTCCTCTATTTTGGAGCCATATAAACCCTCATAAATCATATCTTTTGAAACTATAAACCATATGTTTTGATCAAAAGAAACATCATGATCTTTATATTATATAATCGCATAAACAATATAAAACTATATAAAGTTGTATGTTAAAGAATATCTTATTCTACATCTTAGACATCCTTCTAGAAATTATATTTTTGGTCAAATTAAAGGCCTATAAAATCGAACAAATACTAAGTTTTAGGTTATTTTCCAGGCCTTATAGTAACATCTAACATGCTAAGAGTACGTAGAGGATGAATAAAATGTTGCGAGAGGCTCCCATTCACACAACATAGTCATTAGCTTCACGGTCAAAATAGTATCAAAGCTGGACGGTGGAGGACGGCTACCAGATAGTACAAGGACATAAATTTGGAGTTGAAGTATACGAGCTTCTTAACACAAAAACGTGAGACCGCGACCCTTGATAGTTCATACCATACCGAACTTATGAATATATGATATCAGACATACAAAGCTTTGAAAGCTACTACATTAAACACGCAATGGAATTTCAAGACTGGCCCTGAACAACAACGTCTGATCGATGAAGCATTTTGCACAAGGCCCTATATTAATTAAAAATTCATATTAAACAAAAGATACAATAATATGTGGTAAAGAGAAAAAGAGAGAATTACATTAACATAGTACAATTATTGTATGTATAAACGACGAGGAACCTCTACTTTTGTACAAGGTACCAGATTTTTTAGGTCCAGCACTAGCTGAATCCCAAGGACGATATATCACATAATTCAGTGATTCACATGGGCTACGACGTAAACATCCACCAAAAAGTTGAGCAAAAAAATAATTATTTTAGCTTTTGTTCACACACCAAATACTTTTTATTTTGTTCACACACCAAGTACATTTATGTTGTTATATATACGGAGAGTCTCACAGAGCTCTGATACAGCAAGAAATACATAACACACAAGTCACAAGTCTATCTCTTTCTTCAGTTTCTTGTTCTTGTGTATGTTTTTCTAAGTAATACTAAGAGGGGCACAATGGCGGGAACCTACAACCGTGCGGGTGAGGTAAAAGCATTTGACGAGATGAAAATCGGCGTCAAGGGTCTAGTCGACGCCGGAATCACACAAATCCCTCGCATTTTCCATCACCCGCCACATGTCACTGTACCAAACCCTCCCAAGCCCTCCTCGAAGGTGGTGGTGATTCCAACGATTGATCTTGGAGGTGGCATGTTCGAATCCAAGGCTACACGAGAGTGTGTGGTTGCGAAAGTGAGAGACGCTGTTGAGAAGTTCGGGTTCTTCCAGGTGATAAACCATGGGATTCCGCTTGATGTTATGGAGAAGATGAAGGATGGGACTCGTGGGTTTCATGAGCAAGACACAGAAGTGAAGAGAGGATTTTATAGCCGAGACATCACCAAGAAGGTTAAGTATAACACTAATTTTGATCTCTATAGCTCTCAAGCTGCGAACTGGAGAGATACTTTAACCGCTGTTATGGCTCCCGATGTTCCTAAAACTGAGGACTTACCAACGATTTGTCGGTACGTACTAACAACTCCTATAGGCTATAGGTCGTTTTACCCCAAAAAACTCCTATAGGTCCGTCCATGCATACATATGGCTTATTTTAACCCAAGTTGCTATAGTATAATTATGTACAGTGCGAAACTGTTTCATTTTAACCCAAGTTGCTAGTATAATTATGTACAGTGCGAAACTGTTCAAGTTAAAAAAAAAAACTGATTATTGTGGTGAATGGACACAAATACAAATTGAATAAAACTAAAAACTTGAGAAAAACTCGATTAAGATAATATGCCAGTTTAGGTTTTCTTATTAGTGAATGGATGAATAATTTATAAACACTTATATCCATATTTATAATTTCAGAAACCTTATTTCTTCATTTTTAAAAAGAGGTTTTCTTAAATCAAAGTAGAATATTGTATCTAAACATTCTACTCTTGTACCGAAATTTTTCACTGTTAATGATAACAGTTGCAAATAAAATAAAATACAAAACAGCAAAATACAAAAAAAAAAAAATCTTGGATTATAATTTATATTTTCTTTACGGACACTTGCAAAGAATTTGCTAATAATTTATACTACCAAAGAGGCAAGAAGTTAAAGCTGTTATCCCAAAGTACTTTGAGTAATGTGGAACTTTTCTAAAAAAGTTCATTTCTAGTTCTAATAGAATTGACTATATAAACAAGATATTTGATTTAATTCAGGAAAACTTAACTGATATCTTTATATATAAGTAACTAATGATGAAGTGTTCGTGGTGGTGGTTACTATTTTTAGGAATATCATGTTGGAGTACTCAAAGCAAATGATGAAGTTAGGAGAACTAATCTTTGAGCTTATATATGTCAGAAGCTCTTGGTTTAGAACCTAACCACCTCAAAGTACTGGATTGCGCAAAGAGCTTATCATTGCTCTCTCATTACTACCCGCCTTGTCCTGAACCTGACAGAACCTTTGGCATAAGTTCACACACAGATATATCTTTCATCACTATTCTTCTTCAAGATCACATTGGAGGGCTTCAAGTTCTCCATGATGGATACTGGATCGACGTTCCTCCTAATCCTGAAGCTCTTATCGTTAACCTGGGAGATCTCTTACAGGCAAATATCTTAACTTCATTCTTGATTAGTTTTTCTAAACAGCAATCCATGTTCTGACAAATCCCATTTTATGCATGTGTGATGTTTTCTTGCAGCTTATAAGCAACGATAAGTTTGTTAGCGTGGAGCATAGGGTTTTGGCGAACAGAAGCCAAGAACCACGTATTTCGATCGCATCTTTCTTTATGCACACCATACCAAATGAGCAAGTGTATGGCCCCATTAAAGAGCTTGTTTCTACACAAAACCCTCCCAAGTACAGAGACACCACCACGACCGAGATGGCAAGGCATTACTTGGCTAGAGGACTCGATGGAGCCTCTCCTTTGCTCCACTTCAGGATCTGAATAGTAAAAGATGGACCCTAATGTCAGAGGTCGCTAAGATTTGTCGTGTAGAATAAAATCACAAGAGTATATTTGGTATATTATGCATATTCTCACATTTATCATCATATTATCGTGTATCCAATAATTTATAAACTTAAAACGATCAGTATCCTAAGAGCATGATTATTGCAAGGACCAAATATTGTGTCCTTAGATTAATTTAATGTTATTTTGAGGTTAAGGACTAAACTTAAGGACAATTCCTAAAAATTAGATTATTGGTAGGACTTGTTAGGACTTGTTGATGTTTCTTAGTAAACTTAATATTTATTTAAATAAGTAATGACATATAGAATAAAAAAAATTAGAATATAACATATAACATTTAAATTGAAAACATTGAGAAAATTACAAAGTTAGGAAAAAAATTAAAAATATGAAAAAAAAGAAACAAAAATTTTATTGAATTCATAGAAACTAAACATTCGATTAATTTTTTTCTCCGTCAAAGTTTATCTAAACATTGTTGTTAGGGAGATGTCCAAATTTAGCCCATATATTTTCAATCAAATCTTGTTTTAATTGTTGATGGCCTTGTCTATCCCGAACTTCTGCTCGACGACCCAATATAGTACCGAGACTTTTAGTCCTCTTGACTACAAATGTAGGATCCCCATCTTCTCCTTGTTGAAATTCTGAAGGCTGCTGAGTGTATGAATCTCGTTCATCTTCGACAATCATATTATGGAGTATTATACATGACTTCATAATATTTCCTATTTTGTCTTTATCCCAAAAATTTGATGGATTTCTAACAACGGCGAATCTAGCTTGCAGGACTCCGAAGGCGCGCTCAACATCTTTCCGGACGCCTTCTTGTTTTTGAGCAAATAAACAATTTTTTGGACCTTGTGGCAGTCGGATAGATTGAACAAAAGTAGCCCATTTCGGATAAATGCCATCGGCGAGATAGTAACCCAAATGGTACTCATTCCCGTTGACATAGAAATTGACTTCTGGAGCGTTTCTGTTAATAATTTCATCAAAAACAGGTGATCGATCAAGAATATTAAGATCGTTCATAGTACCTGGAGCTCCAAAAAACGCGTGCCATATCCAGAGGTCCGATGAAGCTACCGCCTCCAACACAATTGTGGGTTTTCCGGTTCCTCGTGAATACATTCCTTTCCAAGCGGTGGGACAATTCTTCCACGTCCAATGCATACAGTCGATGCTTCCAACCATCCCTGGAAATCCACGTTGTTCTCCAATTTGGAGTAGTCTTTCCAGATCCTCCGGGGTGGGATGTCTTAGGTATTGATCGCCAAACAACTGGATTATTCCGGCGGTAAATTGGTACAAACATTTCCGAGCTGTTGTTTCACCAAGTCGTACATACTCGTCAACTGTATCAGCCCCACTACCATACGCTAATTGACGAATTGCCGCGGTACATTTTTGGAGCGGAGATAGACTAGCCCGTCCGAGTGCATCTTCTGATGACTGAAAATACGGTATTTCTGTTGATAGACGATGCACAATACGCAGGAACAGAGATTTGTTCATTCGAAACCGTCGCCGGAATAAATTGCTCGAGTACGTCGGAGTTTCAGAAAAATAATCATTCCACAATTGATTGTGGCCTTCCTCTCGGTGTCTGTCGATAAAAACACGTTTTTTTCGCTCTTTTGGTTCCGGAATAGGAGCATAGTTGTTAAAAAATTCTTCAAAGGGGGTATCAAGATCAATATCATCATCATTATCTTGGTGGTAATGATAATGAGAAGATGATGCCATTTGAAATGAAAATATAAAGAGAGGAACGATTTGTGTATTTCAAACAAGAAGAGATATCTCATATATATAGCTAAACGAGATGTAGTTATGGTTTCAATGTAAGAAACACCCGTGAATGTTATTTTTTTATAATCATTCATCTTGTGAATGTTGTTTTTTTTTTATAATTAAAAGGACAAAACAAGTGGTTACTACACTCAAAAACGACAAAGAAATGTGAACCTTGTGTTCATTTGATGTACCAACTTACCTGCCAAGATCAACACCCATACACTACATAAAAATAACAATAAACATAAGTGCAACAATACGCAAACATACATACATCACTTAAGAAGTACATAGTTGAAGTTTAAACAACAGAAACATAAGTTTAAAAGAAGGCTGCACCATACATAAACAACTGAAACAACCTGAGCACCCTGCTGCAACATCAAGCCTACTTGACCATGAGTACAATGGCTATGATCAGTAATAGAAAAACCATAACCCCTACAACGAATTCATCCCTTTTCCCCAACCTAGTTTTCTTTTTTCCTAATTCACCACAAATCTTCTCAAGCCTAGCGAGCTTCTGCTCAGTCTCATCATGTAGCTCTTTCACCCGGTTAAGATGTGACTCGTAGTCAGTAACAAATGATAGAGAATCTACCTTTTGAGACAGCAGGCCACACTGTGTACACATAGCTTTCATCTCCTCCATCACCGCGACGTCCCACCACTTCCAGACATGGCAATCTCCGTCAGCCCTGTTCTCACAAGTGTAAAACCTTCTCCCAGGATCAGTTCTTGTGTAAGCCGTCTCTACAACCGGTTGGCCACCACAGTAGCATTCCTTCGGGAAGCCAAACTCAACCTCTGGCTGCGGTGGGTACACAACCCGCGTGGCATCAATCTCAGCTTGGTCCAGCATGATATCGAACTCTGTTTCGCTGAATCCAGTATCTGCTGAGTTCTCACCATAGTCCTTCAACTCTGAAGGCTGCGTGTAGCTATAATCCAACCCCATTTGTTCTGTAACCTGCAAACAATAAAAATCATAAGTTTTAACTCATGGCAACAGAATCAGGCATTAACTTAATACATAACTGAACGCAACAGAACATATAATAATGAAGCATTATATTAGAAAATTCTTGTTCAAATTACATAAACATCACAGAACATAGACATCACATAACAATATGATAAACTTAGACTACAACACAACCACGAAAACAAACATTAGTTGTTTTTGAAAAATTAGAACAACTCTGCAATGAGTTTATTTTTGACAACTTCTTCACTCTCACTAAGTGGATCCTTTCTAGAAAGGAGAGTGTCAAGTATAGCAAACTTCGACAGTTTCTCCTTCTTTGCCAAATCTTCCATCTTGAGCTCCCACATGTTCCTATAGTCCCCAAAAGCCTTTCCTTGACTACCATTTCTTCGGGCTTTTGCAGCCTTTACACCTTCAAGCCTTATCTCTCCCTCACCAACGTTGGTACTTGAAGGTTGGGAAGCGCCCTCAGCAGACTTTCTCTTTGAACTGACAGCAGCTTTAGGAGGGTTCAGGTTTATCCACTTCTGTTCATACCTCAGCAGACACCACGCATGGTCAAGGGTAAACTTGTATCCGTTATTAACGAAGAAGATATCATGAGCCGCCTTTAGAACGTCATTCTCACTCTGACCGCTGGTAACTTGTCTCTCTGCTGCGGCAACTGCGACACAGAACTTGTTGGTATGATCATTTATTTTGTGCCACCTTTGCTTACAATGGACATGCTCACCAGCCTCTGTAGCAGCTACGAAGTAGTCTTCTACGCGTTTCCAGAAGTTGCCTGACTTCTGTTCATTCCCAATAACAGCATCCTTTGATGTGTTTAGCCAGGCACTGATGAGAATCTCATCAGCAGCAGGAGTCCATTTCTTTCTCACCACACGCTCCACTGGTGTGGCATCAGGTTGGGATGGAGTCTCTGATTGCTGCGAACTGAAAGGAGGTATTTCTGAGCCTCCAATGTTTACACTATAAGGAAAACTTTCGGGAGGAAAGTTTTCCTGAACAACATATTGTTCTTGACTCGTAAGAAGGCCAACGTAGCCAGAGAACTGGCTACTTTGATTTCTGGAATCCATAGCAAGAAAGACAGAGCAAAGAGAATTTCAAATAAAGCTGAAGGATGAGCTTTGAGGAGAGTAACACGTTTTGGTTTTAAAGAGAAATAAAGAACTACCATGGGTTTAATAAAAGAAACTGTAAAAAGCAATAACTATCAACCACCTAATAACCATTATCTACCAAAGTCTCATCACAACTTAATACCGTACTTGAACTACAAACCTATCTTACTCTCATTTAATGGACATTTGGTTTTAATTACTTCAAAACAGAACTAACAAACAATCAATTTTCGTTCTAAACTACAATGTGTGATCAGAACAAACTGTAACACGCAATAGTAGACCGCAAAACATAACTAAAAAGCAATCTACTTACTACAAAACCGAACTACAACCTATCAACTCATGTTTGTCCTTCGCATACACCTCCAAAAGAATCGTTTTCAGTTTATACTTACTTCCATACAGAACAACAACAATACCTCTACAACCTATCAACTACACCGTATCAACTCATGTTTTTCCTCTACTCATCTCACAATAAAGTATTCTATACTCAAATACAACCTACCAAGTTTATACTTACTTCAATACAGAACAACAACAATAACAACAAAATACATAACAAATACGAACCGATTTCAAATGGAAGATGAACTAATTATCAAAGATTAACAACAAAAATAAACCATAATAACACTCTCCTACCGAATCCAGACACAATACAAAGTCCTATCTATTGAGACAATCGAATCCAGACACAAGATTAACAATCATATCATCTCAATTGTTGTTTTCTTAACTATTTAATAAGGTAAACAACAAATAACAACCATAATCAAACGGATTACCAATCATATCATCTCAATTGACATCCTATGGATCTCGAATGGAAGAGGAACGCATACCTTTTGGTTCGAAAATGGAGGAGAATCCAAGGATGTCGACCGTGGAGACAACAGATCGGTCTTGTCTTGCGAACTAACTGAGACTACCTCCTTTGCGGCGAGAAATCGTCGGGATCGTTTCTCCAAAAGCTTCGCCGTCGAGAGTGAATCGAGAGAGGAAGAGCCCGAAATGATACCAGATCGGTCTCGTCTTGCGAACTAACCGAGACGACCTCCTTTGCGGCGAGAAATCGTCGGGATCGTTTCTCCAAAAGCTTCGCCGTCGAGAGTGAATCGAGAGAGGAAGAGACCGAAATGATACCAAATGGCGACACAAACCATAGACAACTACGACCCCGTTTCGCAAAAAATGCCAGCTGGCCCGTAAGGACGGAAAATAGATGTCCCGTATTAAGGCCCGTCCTTCATTTTCTCTCATTTTTTCGATTTTCTTTTAAGCCCAAAATACCTAAGGACGAGCCCAAGGACGGGCGATAATCATGCTCTAAGACGTTTTATTATGTAGTTCTTCAGTTGAGATATATGATTAGGCATTGCTTTTTTTTTGAAGGCATGGCCGTATTATAGGCCATAGCTAAAGGAACTAAACTGAACCGAATTAAAAAAAGTGTCCGAATAATCTTAAATACTCGAACTACATACATGTATATATATATTTTTTTTTGATAAAGACATACATGATTTCTAGATTCAGATTATACTAACTAAACTATAGTCTCAGCAAAACTGAACCAAAAAACAAAAAAAAAGTATTCATTCTGATTATATACCTAAAATATTAGTTATATTTATTTTAAAATAATTAAATATCTAAACCAATTTATAAATCAGTTAAGTGCTCTTAATGCCACCAATTTATGTAGTGAACCAATTTATTGTTTTCTAGGCAGAGAACGCGTATCAAATGGTTGGAGGCAGGTGACTTAAATACCCGTTTTTTCCACAGAATGACTCTGGTCAGGAATACTCTTAATGGGATTACCTATCTATTGAGGGGGATGGTTCTCGATCTCAGTCTCTTAAAGAAGTCCACCAGATTGCAGCTGCTCACTTTGCGAGAATCTTATGTACTCTAAGAGGTTCTCACTATCTTTTTCTGCCAGAAGTTCTTTCTACTTTCTAGGGTCGTCTTAACAGTCTGTTCTTCGGCTCATCAAGCTCAGCTTTCTGTTCCGGTGTCGGCTTCCTTGATCAAAACCACTTTGTTCAAGTTATCTCTAAATCGTACTCCTGGACCAGACGGTCTAACTACAGAGTTCTTCAGATCAACGTGGAGTTTTTTAGGGGATGAAGTCTGTATTGCGGTCTTGGATTTCTTCAGAACCAAGTTCATGCCTTCGGATCTCAATTCTACATCTCTTATTTTGATCGTGAAAAGACCAGGAGCAGATAATATACAGGACTTCCGACCTATTTCCTGTCTTAATACCTTATACAAAATCATCTCTCGTATCTTGGCTGGCAGATTGAAAGATACTCTCCTGGATCTTGTGCTACCTAATCAAACAGGTTTCATCAAGAATAGGTTGCTTCTTGAGAACGTTCTGCTAGCCTCTGAGGTGCTTAATGGATATCATAAGCAAAACTGCTCGCCGAGAATGACGCTTAAAATTGATATTTCAAAAGCGTTTGATTCTGTCCGTTGGGATTTCTTGCTTCAGACTCTCAAGTTATGCAATTTCCTCCTGAGTTTGTTGATTGCATTCGTACCTGTATTATAACTCCCTCTTTCTCATTAATGGTGTCACTTCTAGGTTTTTTAAAGGAAAATCAGGCTTAAGACAAGGAGACCCTATCTCTCCACTTCTGTTTGCGGTGGTTATGAATGTCTTATCTTATATGTTGAACTGGGGAGCAGAGGATGGGATTCTTGGCTATCACCCAGGTTGTGCAGGAACAAAACTAACTCATCTTGCATTTGCAGAAGATTTACTAATTTTTCTCGATGGTATACAGAAACTTCCTTGGCTGGAGGTTTTAAAGTTCTGTCACAGTTTGAAAAATTCTCAGGTCTTGAAGTAAATATGTCAAAAACTTCTATGTTTTCTTCTGGTCTAGCTGCTCACACCCAACTCAACATCCTTAACCGGTTTAAGCTTCGATCTCTCCAGCTGCCAGTGAGATACCTTGGTTTGCCTCTCTGCTCCAAGAAGTTATCGGTTAGGGACTGTGATCCCTTGCTTGCTCAAGTTCGTAGGAAGCTAAATGGTTGGATGAACCGGCATCTGAGTATGGCTGGTAGACTGCAGTTCATCTCATCTACTATTCCTGGTATTCTTGGATTCTGGTCTTCTGCCTTTTGTACCTAAAAAGATTTTAAAGATGATTCAGAGTATACTTTCTTCGTTCCTCTGGCACGGAACTCTAGATAATGCCTCTGAAAAAGTCGCATGGGATTCTTTGTGTTATCCAAAATCTGAAGGGGGTCTCGGAATCAGAGGACTCTCCACTTGGAACATTGTTTTTGGCATTAAGTTGATTTGGATGCTCTATTTCCGTGCTGGTTCTATATGGGTGGCATGGGTTCGAGACAAGTACCTATCTGCAGGTTCATTTTGGTCTCTTAACTCGCGGAATTACTCCATCTCTTGGACGTTCCGAAGGTTGTTAAAGCTTCGTCATATAGCTTTGTCATTTCTGCGTATCTCAGTGCAGGAAGGAGGTGAGACTTACTTCTGGGTTTATCCTTGGATGCTTTTTGGTGTCTTGATTGACTACTTGGGAACTTCGGGACCTATGGATTTGGGAATTCCGTTGAATTCTCTGGTTTCCTCTATTACTCAAGGTTCTGCTTGGATCTTAAGACCGGCGAGGTCTGAGAGACAACTAAATCTTCATGTTTATCTCACTTCATTCTCTCATTCTCCTGGGTCAGATGCTGGTTTTTGGAAAGTTGGTGACACAATTGGTGATAAATTTTCTACTAAGGAAGTCTGGAAGTTCATCAGGATGGCAAAACCTTCAGTTTCTTGGGCGAGATTCATATGGAATCAGGCAATTAGAACAAAGTATAGGATTACTTCTTGGTTGTTCACTCTTAACCGTAATCCAACTATGGATCGTTTGATCTTGTGGGGTCTAGATTTGGAGAATTGTTGTCTGCTTTGTGGAAATGCCCCAGAATCTAGGGATCACTTGTTCTTTCTCTGTTCTTACTCATCGCTTGTTTGGAAAGCAGTTATTAGGGTGCTGGGTTTCACTAACCCTCCACTTCATTGGGAATCTGTTCTTGAGTGGTTTGTTTCTGCTGGATTTAATCAGATTCAGCTTGCTGCTTCAAGTCTGGCATGGGTCTATATATATATGATATGGCAAGAGCGAAATACTCGATATCATGATGGTCTTACCAAATCTCATTGGATGTTATCGCGAGAAGTCATCAAATAGGCAAAGAACAAGTCTACAGCTATGCAAAATTGTGGATCCGATCTTGTCTCTTGTTTGATGGCAATCTGGTTTGCATTTTAAGAGTGCAGCATCTCTACTGCTGTGCTCTTCTTTTCTCTTTCATGGTCTTCAAAACCATTGCGACCCTCTCTCTTCATTCTCTTTAAATTCCCTTGCAATGTTTCTGTTTTTTTATTTGATGTTTTATCCCCCTTCTGTACACTCTGTTTTTGTTGTTTTAATATGAAAGCATGTTAAAAAAAGTCTTTACTATATATACCAAACCATTCATCGAAACAACAAAACTAAAGCCCGACCCAGATTTAATAACTCGAACCGTTTCTATAGTATTATATCGGATGTTTCATCTGTTTTAAATAATAAATATTTTAAAATTTTAATACATATTAATTAAATATATTTAAACTTTATTTGTCAATGCGTATTTTTTATTTAATACATTCCTAAATCAATAAGACTTTATTATTAATTGATAAAAATGAATTAAAATATAAAAATGTAACTTTTGAAACAATATTTTTTTATAAAAAATATACATCTTTTTAGAACATAAAAGAGTATATCTTTTTTTTGGACGACCATAAAGAGTATATCTTAAATCCAAAAAATCACCGAATCAAATACCTAAATGTCCTTGGTAAAATAATGTGTTGATATCTTGATATTCAGAAACATAGTTGGATCAGTATTCTCAGTCGTGTATTTTTCCGTCCCAACAACTTCCCTCCTAATAGAATCAGCATACAGCAGACAGAATCACTACATAATGAATATAATAAAAAAAATCTAAAATAGATTCAGGACTTGCGATGAATGAAACTGCATCTATGATCAGGTCATGTGGTAGAAAGGATATACGAAATCATGAGATGTCCTGTATACTTTGCTATATAGATTCTTCTACGTATCATATTGCTCATGAGTCATGAACTCATGATAACCATTCTTTACGGAAGCCAATATTGTCTCAACAATACTCAATAGACTACACGATGCTCAGAAGGAAACGATTGATGTGGATTGCGCTGGATGATGCAGCTGTGATATAGCTGTGTCCCTTTCCGCTTCTTCCATTACTTCAAGTTTTCTAAACAGCAACAGGTTTATGCATCATCAGTTACTACTTAATCATACTGCTAATAGAAGGAGAATAATTATACCTCGATGTGATGAAACCATGACCACCTTCTTCTGAAAGTGCTTTCTCCAATCTCTCCTCGAAAGATGTTGCGTGCCATCTCACTTTCTGATCCTGCATTAAGACAAGTAACTCCCATGTGTATCATTGATGAGAGGAAGATGTGAAGAAGCTTAGGGATTAAACAGGAGAGTAGTACCTCTTTGTACTTGTTTGTAGAGTTTGGTATCCCATTACCATCCCACCATTTGGGTGAGATTTGAGATTGCTCTTTCTCATTCCAGTGAGCAGCAGCCGTTCCAATGATAGGTCTGTCCCCATAAGTTATGGTGGATGTAGCCGTCATGTTTTGGTTACCCTTCTCTGAACTCTCTTCGAACTTTCCCTCACAAGTTACTGATAAGAGAGATTCAGATTCTTTCTTCTCTTTGCAAGCCTGCACTTTTGTTTGTTCTGGGATCTCTTCAGAATCTTCAGGGAGATTGGATATGGAGGCGTTTTCAGTAAGATTGGAAGCTGAATGCACGCACTGCGACCTGATTCTTGGTCTCCCCCTTACTGCTGATTCCATATTTGCAGGAATCATGGTTCCAGGAGTTTGAATCTCATCAGATAGCTTCAGTGAGGTCAGATTACGCGAGGATGTTGGGAACTTACCTTTTCCAGCCTTCTCTGGTAACTTTGAAGCGCTGTTCTGGGAAGAACTAGAAGAGTACGAAGATTGATCAAAATCAGATTCAAACCTCACTGATTCCCTCTTTCCAGTAATGTTTCCAGCTGTGAATGGCACCTTTCTGGATCTATCCACTACATCTCTAAACTCAGTACCAATGCTTTCTTCACCAGCATCACTATATCCAGTGGAGATCCTTGCACTGTTTCGGGCATCGGTCATGCAACTGATAATGACAAAAGAACAAAAAGAGTAAAATTCCAGATCATTGAAAGCTCTAGAACTTCTTTCTCGAGGTACAAACAATGTTTGTATATATGCAGTCATGCCAGTTTTACTATTTAAATTCTCTGCTTAAAGAGATATATCACTCCACCTGCTAGGAGTTTGCTCAGAAAACTCTCCACAGGGTTCATCTGTTTTTTCATCCAAGTGAAAGGCTGCATCAGAGTTACTGGAGATCCAGGAATGAAATTGGAAAGATGTAAGCTGTTTTCCACGTTGAGGAGTTTCCAGCTTTTCGGATGCTTTCCTAATTTCAATTGGTGTCGCTGTTGTTGCACCGCAAGCTTTGAGAAGCTGAGCCTGTAATTCCGTAGGTAAACAGGAGCACTTAGGTTTTCATTTTGAAGGAACCAGCAATCAAATTCGATTGATACATGCAAAAACAAATGATTCTCGCCAGTTTCTATCAAGATTTTCTAACTTTAGGAGGGAAAGTCACACGAAATTGCAGATGATTTCCTAAGTAAAGATGTGGACACTAGTGCAGGTACGCATATATTTACCCACACAGTATCTCAGTGAATCGTTGATACATAAAGCTATACTCATCTAAACAAGAAACTATTTTGAGAAAAGTATAATCTATACAAAGAATTTGAGTTCTTAATAATCAATTATAAGATTGAATAGGAGGAGAAGAACCAAAAAGGGCAAAGGGTGTGAGAAGTGCAACGCATTCCTGATAGAAAAACGAGACTACCTCAATAACATAATACATAGAACACTACTTATCATATTCACAAGCAAGAGCGTTTGCTCAAGTTTTACATAGCAAGCAAAATACACGTGAAGTGTCTTTAGCCAACGCAGAGATAGATAGAACATGGAAGCTAACAAAAGAATCTCGCAGGATCTATCAAGTTTTTCTAACTTGAGGAGGGAAAGTCACACGAAGCTGCAAATGATTTCCTAAGTAAAGATGAGGACACTAGCGCAGGTACGCATATATTTCCCACACACTTTCACAATGAAGCATGGATACATAAGCTACATTCATCTAAACAAGCATCTTGGGTATTTACTATACAAGGAATTGAGTTCTAAGTAATGCAGAACACAGAACCCTTGTTTTCTCATCCCACACAAGGCAGAGCTTAAGCTCAAGTATCACAAAGCAAGCAACGAAGGTGACTCAAAGCAAACGTAATAATGTTCTCTAAACTAAAAATGAATAGCAAAAGCTAAAATCCAGAATCCTAGTAAAATTGGAAAGTGCTACACATGGAAGGAAGCCAACAGCCATTCGAATCATACAATTCTAAGGGGGTCTGAGTTTGATACGAAGATACCTCATCCTCCAGATCTTTGTGAATATGAATAGAATCCAAACCAGAAGAACCTTGTCTGTGATGACAAGGCGGAGAATCTGCTTTCTCTGGAGAATAAAGAAACAAGTGAGAACCTTCTTTCAAACGATTAAGAAATAGAGACACTGGAGAAGAAATAATAATACAACTACCTTGAGAGAGAAACAAAGCTGATAAACGATTCTTCGAGTCATGGCCTCTCTGAAACCATGAAAAAATTATAAGATGTTAACACTCGAGAAAGAAAGAAGCTACCAAAATTATCAAAAAAAAAAAAAAAAATCCAGCTCAAGTAGACTAACAATGAACATGTGCAATCGATTTCAAAGTTGTGAGAATCGTAACGGCTAATTCGAGAATGAAATTCAAAGAAGATGCGAGCGAGAGAGGGGAGGATTACATTGGAGCTGAGGCGGGAAGGTTGAGAGAGGGAATCGGCGATGGTAGGTTGCTCGGCTCTGGAGCGGTGGAAGCAACGGAAGAGACAACCCATGGCTTTCGATAAGAATTGAATTGAATATGAGAATATCTCTCTATGTGTTGTGTTGGTTGCTGCGTTTTCAGCTAGGAAGCGGTAGTGTGTATATTCATATGATTAATTTGAATTTTTTTCCCGAGAAAGTTTGAGAGTGGTGGTGGGTCTCTGACTCTGAGAGTCGTTTTGCTTTTTTCAAATTTGAAAATCGTATGAGGGAATCCACATTAGTTATAACAACTTCGTACGTTTTTTTTTTTTTTTTTCACTCGATAGGCTCGCGCGTGTGATGTGTAACGTGGTCCATCTTGTTCGTCCGGATAATTCGTTTGTTTTCTGTATCTGAATTCCGTAATGGAAATTTTGAACCAAAAAAGAGAAACACTATTTATTTGGTAGAAAAAACAATTATTTCAATCGATTGATTGGTTTTTCAGTTAATTAATTGAAAATAAATTAGGCTTTCAAAATAGAAAGTAACCTAGGATATTAAAACTAATGTGTGGTCACATTTTTTTTTTGACTGCAATGTGTGGTCACATTAAAATTACAAATTAGTAATTGTTATTTACAGAGTTTATTTATATATGTAAATACATATTGCCTTTTTATATTCACAACGGATAATATCAAAATTCTTTTGCAGATTCAAAATAATTTGAGCGTATTTTATTCTTAAAAAATTATATATATATATATATCACATAAATCATATGAAAATCAAATTTAATCATTCTATAAAACCATCAAAACAATTATTTTTTATTCTACATTAAGGAATTTTTTGTAAATTAATAACTTTATAAATTAATCAAAAATATTGTAGTCCAATCTTATTAATTTATGGAGTTTTACTGTATATGTATTTTTTTTACTGTATATGTAAACATCATTTACTCATTGCACATAACTTTTTCTTTTTATTTTATAAGATTTTGCTTAATATCTACATATATAGAAGGTTGTTTTGGTGGCAAGTGAATGGGTCATTGGGCCTTAAGAAGAAGAAGTCAGCCGAAGCATATTCCTAAAGTTTCACAGCATCCATCTCTCCATTGCCAATCAATTATCATTTCTTCTTTTACTTTGCCAAAAAAAAAAGAAAGAAAAAAAAAATAATTGACAAAGAGAGGAGAAGGATTCTGAAAGGCGGTTTATAATGCAATCAAACATCGAAAGGGCAAAAAAAGAAAGAGAAGAAGAAACTAATCAAACCATTACAACACTCAACCTTGAAATCTCACATCGAGAAACCCTAAAGAAGCGATGGGGAACAAGAGGTTCAGGTCTGAAAATGCTGCTGGCAAGCCAAGCTCCGTCGAAGCTACTACGATCTGGGCGTCTAAGGTCATCGAAGACTTTCGAGCCTCCGATAACGAAGGTAAGAGAGTTTACCAACTCTTCTTTCGATTCTAATTCAGTTGATCTCAGAAACTGATTTAGATTTAAAAAAAAAAAGCTCTGAAATTGCAAATGTCCCTGTTCGATTGAAATGCGCTTCTTTCTTCTTTTTGTTGTAGTTTACACGTTTGAGCATAATCTTTCGAACACCGAACGTGGTGTGATTCATCAGATGTGTCGTAAAATGGGTATTCAATCCAAAAGCTCCGGGTGAGTTTCTCATTTCTACTGTACAGTGTTTTGGGTCTGAGAAAGTATACATTTTTATGGATATGCTTTTATAGGCGTGGGAATCAGAGGCGTCTTTCCATATTCAAAGGCACGCACAGAAATGGAAAGAGCAAAGAAGCTAAGGAGAAGTCAAACAGAGAGAAGCTCAGATGCGTCTCGTTTCCGCCTGAGGCTGACGCTATTCTCCAGGACCTGTTTACTTATTATCCACCTTGTGACGGAGACACTGCTGCCACGTCGTTTAACAAGTATTTGGGCCACTCCGGTAAGCAAGGGCAGTGGAGAGATGATTTTTTTCGGAAGCCACAGATCAGCGGTGATGAGATCTTGGAAAAGGTGGCGTCTTTGAGTTCTAGGCTGAGGAATGATAGGGGTCTTCAGGAGGTAAGGGATACTCAGTTCATTTTACCAGAATACAGATTGGGAAGTTATGAATCGTGACAAGTAAATTGTTTTATTTGCTGGTTTATGTTACAGATCTCTAAGCTGCGGTCAAGGCTTCCCATCACATCTTTTAGAGACGCTATCACATCTGCAGTTGAATCTAATCAGGTTCTGTGAAGTGCTTTATATGTTAAATGTTCTTCTATTTCAGAAATTGCTTACACTTGTGATTTCAACTGCATGAAAAGAATTCACTATAATGTTGTTATTTTGAATGCAGGTTATTCTCATTTCTGGTGAAACTGGTTGCGGGAAAACTACTCAGGTGTTTGTTGCCCCCTTTTTTTTGTAGTTCAGTAGAATCATCTCCTTAATGTCTTAGTTATTCGTTCCTTGGATTCGATCATTCTGAGGGCCAGGCTGTCAGCTTCTAGTCCATGCAACTTAATTTTTTATAGAAAGTATGTTAGTGTTTTAAGGTTGTTCTCAGTGTGAGCCTGGGATATGATTTAGGCCATGTAAAGATCTTTCCATCTGAGATTGCCCTCAGTTTTTTTTTTTTTTTTTTTAAATTCTGGAGGATTCTCACTCCATTGTTAATGTTTTAGGTGCCTCAATATCTTTTAGAACATATGTGGGCAAGCAAGAGAGAAACCTGCAAAATCGTGTGCACCCAACCACGTCGTATCTCCGCAATGTCAGGTTGCTATTCTTCCTTATTCAGCTACTTATGATCTTTTAAAATTTTGGGTTTAATTCACATGTATGCTGTGTTCTGCATTCCCCTTGCTAAATTTTTTCCCATCCCTATTTTGAAGTTTCTGAAAGAATATCCTGCGAAAGAGGTGAAAGCATTGGAGACAACATTGGGTACAAGGTTAGTAATCTTTGTAGGTAGACATTTGTGTTTCTACATGAAAGGTAGGTGTGTTTCAGTTTTTTGTAGAGAAGTGCCTCATCGACTTTGTATTGCAATTTCAGGTTCGACTGCAGAGCAAAGGTGGAAGGCACTCATCAGTTGTTTTCTGCACCAATGGCATTCTCCTGAGAGTGCTTGTAGGAAAAGGCTCGGGTAGCTATGTTTCCGACATAACTCACATCATTGTGGTACCTGACATCTTTTTCATCCATTATCATGTGTTTCATATCTATATGGTGCTGTTCGTCGGACAACTAAATTGCTTCAAGATATAAATGAAATTGTGAACTGTCACTCTTAGGGTGACTAGATGGCATGCCTTCTTGTTATTGTTTGTCATCTCAGATTTTCCAAATTTTCCCTAGGCTGTATAATTTTATTATGTGGCTGTCTACATTAATCAGTGACCTGAATGTTACTTTGTAGGATGAAATCCATGAAAGGGATTGCTACTCTGATTTCATGTTGGCAATTATAAGGTAGTTTCTCAAACTATCAACGTGTTTCTCAAATAAATCAATTCTACGTGTAACGTGACTTACGAAACTGATGACAAGGCTATTGTTCAGTTGTTTTCCTTCAATGTTATTAATATGCCATATTGGTGCATATGTATTTCTGAAGCTGCAAGCCATGATAGAAGATACTATTTCTTTTCTTTCAGTTTTTTTTTTATAATAATTTGCAATGCATTCTTCTAATTTACAGGGACTTGCTTCCATCAAATCCTCATCTCCGTCTGGTTAGTTAAGCTCTATGTTATTCTTCTCGTTTCACTAATATGATTCACTAGGGACAAGTGAAATCCGACAAAATTGTAGACATGGCCTAGGAACCTTAGATAGCTAAACTTGTGGTAAATGTCTTTGAGTATGACCTGACTACAATATTTTGAAAATTGTTTGGCCAACAGATCTTAATGAGTGCTACGCTTGATGCTGAGAGATTTTCGGGATATTTTGGAGGTTGCCCAGTTGTCCGTGTCCCTGGATTCACTTATCCAGTTAATTTCTCTTTTTTTATCTCTTTCTCAAACCTGGTAATTTTATTGTCCCCAAGTATAAACTCCATGCTTTGTGTCTACAGGTGAGAACTTTGTATCTGGAGGATGTGCTCTCTATTCTGAAATCAGGTGGAGATAATCATCTAAGCTCTGCGAACTTGAGCATACCAGACCAGAAGCTTGATTTAACAGATGAAGATAAACTTGCGATAGATGAAGCAATCATCTTGGCTTGGACGAATGATGAGTTCGATGCCCTCTTAGATCTAGTTTCTTCTCGGGGAAGTCCCGAGATCTACAATTATCAGCACCAATCAACCTTGCTAACACCACTTATGGTATTTGCTGGAAAGGGAAGAATCAGCGATGTATGCATGCTCCTATCATTTGGCGCAGACTGGAACTTAAAGTCTAAAGATGGTATTACAGCGTTAGAATTAGCCGAAACAGAGGATCAGCTAGAAGCTGCTCAAATCATCAGAGAGCATGCAGAAAGTTCCCAGTCTAACTCTCAGCAAGGACAACAGTTACTCGATAAGTACATGGCGACAATCAACCCGGAGCAGGTCGATGTGAGTCTTATACAGCAGCTGATGAGGAAAATATGTGGTGACTCAGAAGATGGTGCCATTCTTGTTTTTCTACCTGGATGGGATGATATAAATAAAACAAGACAGAGATTACTTGATAGCCCTTTTTTCTCTGATGGTAGTAAATTCGACATTATATGTCTGCACTCAATGGTTCCAGCAGGGGAGCAGAAGAAAGTTTTTAGTCGCCCTCCTCGAGGTTGTCGCAAGATTGTGCTTGCCACGAATATTGCTGAATCAGCAGTAACCATTGATGATGTGGTCTATGTGATAGATAGTGGCCGGATGAAGGAAAAGAGCTATGATCCTTACAGCAATGTTTCAACTCTTCAATCTTCATGGGTATCGAAAGCAAATGCAAAACAGCGTGAGGGTCGAGCAGGCCGTTGCCAGCCTGGCATTTGTTATCATCTCTACTCTAGACTTCGTGCAGCCTCTATGCCAGATTTTAAAGTTCCTGAGATTAAGAGGATGCCTGTAGAAGAACTCTGCTTACAGGTACTGCTCATTTCATTTTACTTGCTGTTAATAGCAATTGGCTCTTTGAGGTGGGCCATTCGTGCATTACTTATCCTCGCCCTTTAATGTTATTTTCAGGTTAAGATCCTCGATCCAACTTGCAGAACAAATGATTTCCTTCAGAAACTGTTGGACCCGCCTGTTGATCAAAGTATTGCAAACGCCTTGAGCATTCTACAAGACATCGGGGCCCTGACACCTGAGGAAGAGCTGACAGAACTTGGAGAGAAATTTGGTCATCTCCCAGTTCATCCTCTGATAAGCAAAATGCTTTTCTTCGCTGTATTAGTAAACTGTCTGGATCCAGCTCTTACTCTGGCATGTGCAGCCGACTACAAGGAACCGTTTACCATGCCTATGTCACCAGTTGAAAGACAGAAAGCTGCTGCTGCAAAACTTGAACTTGCGTCACTCTGTGGAGGCGACAGTGATCACCTAGCGGTTGTTGCTGCCTTTGAGTGCTGGAAAAACGCAAAAGAAAGGGGTCTTTCGGCTGAGTTTTGCTCTCAGTACTTTGTCTCCCCAAGTGCTATGAAGATGTTGGACCAAATGCGTAGCCAACTTGAGTCAGAACTTAAAAGACACGGGATTATTCCTAATGACATATCAAGCTGTAGCCAGAACTCGCGTGATCCCGGTATACTCCGTGCTGTCCTAGCTGTGGGATTGTATCCTATGGTGGGAAGATTGTGCCCATCTTTTGGTAATAATCGAAGGTCTTTAGTAGAGACTGCTAGTGGTGCCAAAGTTCGTGTGCATTCGCTCTCAAACAACTTCAACTTATCTTCAAGGAAGTATGATGAATCCTTAGTTGTTTTCGATGAGATCACACGTGGAGATGGAGGCATGCACATAAGAAACTGTACCGTTGCTCGCGATCTCCCTTTGTTACTAGTGTCAACAGAGATAGCTGTAGCTCCTACAGGGAGCAGTGATGCTGATGATAGTGATGACGAGGAAGAAGAAGAAGATGAGGAAACAGGAGAAGAAGAAGAGGGAGATAATAGTAACGAAGACGGGACGGGTATGCATAAAGCAGAGAGTAGGCGTGGACAGAACATGATGTCTTTACCTGAAAACTCAGTCAAGTTGGTAGTTGATCGGTGGCTCCCTTTCAGAACCACAGCCCTTGAAGTTGCTCAAATGTACATTTTGCGAGAGCGACTAACGGCATCCATTTTGTTCAAAGTGAGTTTATAAAACTACTCCATACCTGAAAGGCTTTTATTTGATTTGATTAGATTTGAATTTTCAACCGTTCATTGGCATTTTATAGGTAAAACATCCTCGGGAAAATTTACCGCCTCATCTTGGAGCTTCTATGTATGCAATTGCTTGTATTCTCTCGTATGATGGTCATGCGGGACTTTCATCTCCATCGGAGTCTATGAGGCCAAAACATTCGAGAACTGAGATGTATGAAGCCGGAGGATGGGAAGAGCAACCGAACTCCTTCCTCAACTCCCTGTTTTGGTCTTTGAGTCTGAAAGAGAACAAGCCTTCTACTTCTGGTCACGTGAATAGGAATCGACAGCATGGCTTCAACACGGTTTCAACAGAAGCTGCATCAATGCATAGGCAGCAGAACATCAAGCAAAGAAATCCCAAGTCAGCCAGCAATGGCGATTCCAGTAAGAGAAAAGAGAAAATGTTTGTTAACCACACCAATGGGATTCACCAACCTGAAGCTGTATCTACTGCTAAGCAATCAAAGCACATGTCAGCCAACAGTTTGGGTTCAGGTAACAAGAAAGAGAACATGCCTTCTGATCAGGTCTACGGGAACCAGCAACCATACACAGCTCCAAGAGAAGCTGCCGCACCAATGGCTAAGCATCAAATCAGTAAGAAAACAAAGACCAGGTCAGCCAACAACTCGGATTCGGGCAATAAGAAAACCCAGTATGTTCCAAAGATAGACCTTCATAAAAAGGAACGCGAAGACAAAATAGAACAGAAGGGAAATGCATGAAGAGCCAATGGGTTTTGGTTTTGGGTCCCATGGAGTGGAGGCAGAGAAGCTGATGTATATTAAACAAGATGCGTTATGTTAATAGTTTGGATGGTTCCTCCATTCTATTACTGTGGTTCTTGGGCGTAATGTTTTTTTTTTTGTTTTGTTAATATTATCAAGAGCCCGATTTTTAACCGGCTTCATGTTGTGACAGTTTGTAATTGTTGCTGTGTTCCTCATAGAGACTATTCTAGCAGCTTCATTACCTCAAGTGAGACGAATTGTAAAACTTATAGAAGCAATTCATCATTTCAACGTGGCACGATAAGGCACCTATACAACCTTATCCCGACACCAAAACTGAAGATGCCCCTAGTTCAAAATCCAAAAGCAGCCAATAAACAACCTACATTTCAACTCCACACTTTAAAAGCATTTTCATCACTTTGGTCTCCAGGTTATAACAAGAGAGAGAGAGAGAGAGAGAGAGAGAGAGAGAGAGAGAGAGAAGAGAATGCCTCTCTGGTTGTTACTTGTTGTCGGTATTCTGTGATGAGGGTTGCTTTTATAACCATTTTACATAAAGTTATTGCTGGCAGATCTTATTCATGTGTATGATGACATACCTGGAAAAATGATAAGAAACAAAGAACTCTAATGAAATGGTTTGTCACAGCTCATAAAGAAAAAAGGCTCCATGGCTCTTATTAATTACAAGAATTTCTGAATATGTCGTAACTTAGCATTTGAGGCCCCCACTATACTGAAACATTGGTGTAACAGAGCAATATGTTCCTAAATTACAAATAGATCTCAATGCAGAACAACTGAGCAGTAGGGCAATCGGAAATTGGTAGTACAGAGAGCTGGTAGGAAGAGAAACACATTGCAAATGTCAGTCAGGTTTCTCAAGGTAACTAATAATTTCCCCTTGGCAGAGCCTGTTCTTCATTTTCTTAAGAAAGAAGAATCTTTCAGCTGTTACACAAGTACAAAAATGCGGAGCCTGTCCACATGATTCACAGAGATTAGATTTTGTTTTACTGAGGTTCAAAAATCTGCAATGGAAACTTCAAACTCTTGCCATTTAACATGTACAACTATGGCTGCATAGTAATGACTGATTCACTTATGACGGGAGATAAGGCTCTCTACCTCATCTCAAAACTCCGGTGACGGATTATGGAAGCCTATTCAGCATCCTTTTATCAAGGCTCATGGGGCACAGTTCTACAGCCTGATTATACCAAATGAAAGAAACCAAACGCTAAGCACAACACCGCCTTAAGCAACCAACAATGAAAAGGAAGAAACAACACTAACCTTTTGATCATCTGTATTCCAGTGCTCACACTTGATAAAGACGCCTGAACAGATCAAAACAACAGGATTCTTTACGCAACTTGAGTTGCATCTGAAGCCGGTTGAGTTAGATGCGTTTTCGGAATATGTAGATACCCATGTTTCAGCATCTTCCCCATAACTCTCTCAGCATTCGACTCCATTCCGTGACTTTTGTATGCCTTAACCATAATTGCAAACGTTTTAGTCACAAGCCCATAATTAGTCTCCCCCATCTCATTTACAACACCTTCCATTTCTTCAAAGCGTTTTTGAGAGCCATACATCATTATCTTACAGTGGTAGAGAGATCTGCATAGCTTCCATCCAGCAGACTCTGCGCGCTTGACGAAACTAACAAGACTGTCTACTTCATTACTCCTGAAGTAAGCTGCAGTGATTGCCCGCATAATACTCGATTTATTAACACACGTGTTGTGCTCAAACGCCTCGTCGATTCTCCTCTCCATTGACCCAAGAATGTCTTCTTGAGCATATAGTCGAATCAAAAGCACATTCAACCAAGGATAATATTCCTCCCCGGAGAGAAGACTCAATAACTTCTCAATCTTTTCGACTCTACCCTCAACAGCTTTCTTACAATACGCACAGATCATGGCTCTGACCAAAGCACCTCTGTTTACACCAACCTGATCTTTAACCGATTCATACATTTTCTCCATTTTATTCAAATCCCCTGAGTTTGCATACCCACGAAGCATCAGCAGACACGTCTCAGTGTCAGGCTCAACAGGACCCATCTTCATTTCTCGAAACGTAGCTTCCATCTTCTCCCAGTTCCAGGCAGTCACATAACCAGCGATCAGACAGTTGTAAGTACTGGCATTCGGAGAAAGCTTCAGTTTCCGCATCTCTTCGAAAGCTGCTTCCATATTCTTCACCATCAGAAGTCTACCGTACACAGATATAAGAATATTATACGTCACAACGGTGGGAGCACAATGTGTTTGCCTCCTGAAATCTCTGAAAACTGACTGGCATTCCTGGGCGAGCCCGTTGTACATGTAAGCACTCATCAAAGCGTTGTAAACTGCAGTCGTCTGGGTTCGTTTCTTAGCAGCCTCGTTGAATAGAGAGACCGCAAAGGTTATGTCCCTAGCTCGACCCGCGATCTTGATTCCTTTCGCATACTCCTCCGTTGTCAAAGGGATACAACAATCAAATTGCCTTCTTCTCCACTCTAAAACCTGAAAACACACTCATGACTTAGATTCCTGGACCAATCCAACCTATAACATTCTGGTTTGACACAGTGATGTCTTGTCCTTACACACCAAATCAATCCAATAACGAAATACTAAGAAACAGGGCAGATTGCAAGAATCGAACTTTAGACAATGATATAAGAACCAAAACATAGATATGCCTAAACCAATCTAATCTATAACATTAAAGACAGGGCAGATTGCAAGATTCGAACTTTCAATCAAAAACACACACACAAAAAGATGAAAATGTTAAACCTGAAGAGCTAAGTAAGGAAGAGGAAAGAGCTGATCCATAAGCTCGACGATCCCAGCTCCATCGCGATAGCTTCTGAACAGCCACTGCCCTTTCTGATCCAGAACGCTCTCGAACTTCTCCTTACTGTTACCCGTCGCTAGAAGCTCGTTTTTCAAGATCGAAACCCTTTGGACCATATCAGTGTGATGAGCAGGCAAGGCGGTGACACGGGTGAATTTTCCGATGAAATGACCGCTGAGTTTCATAAACTTTGATGTCATGGGTAAAGACTTGGCCTTTTGGAGCGGAAGCTCCGGTTGGATTTAGAGGAAGGATCGGATCTGAGGATCTGCAAAGTGGGCAGAAACCTCCCCCCCCCCCAAAAAATAGGGTTTAAGGGTAGGCGAAGAAGAAGAAGAAGGCTTCGCACGTGAGAACCAAAAGGGTAAATAGTGTTTGGGCCTTAGGCAAATTTACATAGTGTTTGGGCTTTAGAATAAATAGTCTTTGGGACTTTAGATAATGGCTTCCGAAGTAACCATGACGAGTCGTTTTGGTTATTAACTCAAAACAATGTCGTTTGACTCGGGATTTAAATCACAGTGCCTCTCTTCTTCCCCCGATTCTGTCAACAGAAAGCGAAGAACCCTAAAAAAAAACTCAGAGGCACGAAAGTAACTCACGAGTGTGTGAAGGTAAAGTCATAATCATATACATTTCTGCTTATAAGTGATTGATTTTTTTATGTAACTATGCACTGATGAGCTCGAATGTTGTCTGCGTGTGTAGAGGATTCTCGACGCTCTAACGGAAGACGAGGTTCAAGTGATAAGAGGATCAACGTTCGGGAAGCTCATAGCTCTGACAGCCGAAAATCCCGCTTTCTCCGGTCGTTTCACTCGTTACATGCGCTTTCCCGCCAGCTGAAGGTTAACAAGAAACACGTACGAGGCTTGGTCATTAGATTCTCTCTGAGGGAGGGAGTTTGCAATCGTCACCGGATTACCTTTACCACCGAAGAAAAAGAAATATGTGATTGAGACTCCCAATTGGCCTTGTCTGTTTTCTGGTAAGGACGCGCTCTGTGTTTCCACGGTGTGATTAAGCTGTTGCGGAAGAAGAGACGGTGTGTTGACGACAAAGAGATTAGGATCAACTACGCCTGCCTCGCTCTCCTCTCGTCTGTTCTGATGCCCACGTCTCTCAAGTGGAAGATCCCTGTGGAGTACGTTGAGTTAATCAAAGACTTGGGCGAGTTCTTCGCTTTTCCTTGGGGGAGATTAGCCTTTGATATGTTGATGGGCAGTATCAAAGAGAGAGACGAAGTTATCGCTTTCCCAAAAACTCATTTGCTATCAAAGGTTTCGTCCAAGCCTTACAACTTGTTATGGTTGAAGCGGTTCCTGCGTTAACGGAGGTTGTGGATGGGGCTGGGTCAGAGTCTGATTCAGATGAGGAATCCAGTAAGCGTCTCTAAACCCTCGACATGCTAGGGATATCTATCATTGATGCTGACCCGTCTCATCCAGTGGATGAGTCAAACCTTGATTGGTCGGACGAGGAGGAATACATCAAGGTTGACAACCTTTTGGATTTGGTTTCTGATAACCATCGTTTCTGCAACGTGATGTTTCAAGGGGGTGCCACCAGAGTTGGCGTTGAACGTATGCGTGAGGAGAAAGCAAAGGATAAGGGGAATAAAAAAAAAAAAGAAAAAACACGCATATCTCCGGTTACTTCTTCTCCATCTGTCGATGCATCCTTACTTGATGAAGCCCTTGTGCGTGAGGAGCACATGAAGATGTTTCTGTCCAAGATGGATACTTGGGTAGAGTCGGCACTAGTGCATATTCCGGGACAGATTGAGAGAAAGATATGTAGTTACTTAATGCAGAAGCAGCCAAGTGAGGAGGACCCAGTAAGCAGGTCACACACTCCACAAGTTCTGCCTGTTACTGACCAGACAGATGATATTGCAGGTAATGGAATAGCTTTAGTTATCTCAGAACTGTCCCCTGATAATGATGCTACGCCAAATCCCACTCTCGATGTAAGTCTAAATAATTGAAATTAATTCATCCATTGTGTCAATTTTAATCATTTTTTTATTAGTTCTTACAAGTCTACTTTTTTCCTGTGAAATATATATATATGTCCAGCCACAAGCGGTTTCAACTGGTCTCTTCCCAGTCCAGACTTCGTGTGTTTCCAACCGAAGTAAAGTGATGTTACCAAACTTAAACGTTGTTCCACCTGATACCTCGACGACAGAACAAGCATCAACCCAAGTTAGTCCATGTTATGATTTATTAAAAGTTGTGAATATTATTATACACATGTTTAGCACCTTGTACTCTTGATGATATTAGAGGTGCCTACTCTGTTTGGCGCCTCTATATTATTATTATTTTTTTTTGAGAACAGACATCTGAGATGGCATTGTTCCTATCATTCTCACTTGATTTGACTCAGGAAGAGAGATCTGAAAACGATGCTGGTGGGTGTGATGAGGGGCCATCCCAAGTAAGAGAAGGCGATGTAGCTGATCCCTCACAATGCCGGAAATGTAAAAGGCAGAAAACGGTTCCTCCTTCATTGGTTGACACTGATATACAAAGCCGGGAAAGTGAAGCTCAAATGGTGGTTTCTGGTAAAGGTGATGCGGGGAAGTATACAACCCTTAACTTGTTCCCAAATTGAAATCTCAACTGTAAGTTTTCCGGTTTTTATCTTATGAAATCTAGTTAATAATAATTCCTCTTAGCTATAGATAGTTTTGTGCTATATCTATAGCTAATTTTTTTTTGGTTGGTGTCAGAATCTTCAATGCAGTGTTATCATGTGTAGATAGCTGTCTGTCTCGTCTCCAACAAGGACATAGCTGAAAAAATGAAAAAATTTTGGGCAGGTTCTGCTCTGGTTTGTGCATTTCCTGTTTTAATCTGGAGGCATCCAGTTTTCCTTATCTCCGACGCTTTTTTTGTGTATAGCCTCGTCGTTCGTTCGAATTCAGTAGTTCAGTGTTTGTTTTAATGGTCGTCAATGGGTGAAGCTGCAGTGTTGCCAAGTTGTGCTGGTTATATTTTGATGGAACGGACCGGACCGGACCGGGTCTACTTATTAGTTATATGAAAAACGACCCTTTTTAGTTTCTGAGGTTATATATTGCTTCTAAAATCCTCTCAATCTAATCATGTCATGTAATGTTTTAGACATATTCCGTTTTGTGGAGTGTCTCCCAAATGTAGTATTGTAATTCTCGGAAGAAATGGAACTATTATGGTTATTCTGTTGTGAAATCCCATTCCACTAATGAAGAAGAGGATGTGGATGCTGGAGACTCTGAACCTTTGACATCAAACAATATGTGAATGGAGAACACTCCGGTAGAAGAGACAAGAGCATGAAGAGACTGAGCCATTGACGTCACGAAAAATCTCCAACGAGGGATCATCATTAGAATAGCAGCCATGATAAAGATTCCTCAAAGTCAACAGAGACTTGAAATACTTACAAAAGTAAACACCGGAACTAAACCTATCTGCTTCTGTGGAATCCTTCTTAAGCATTAATTAACAGTGACATTAAAGGCCAAAGTCTAGTTGATCTATACCTAGCTACCACATTCGTTCAGCTCACACCTTCTTGAAGCTTTATATATAGTAGCATCAAAGCTGAAACTTTCACCTGGTTCGAATGTTTCTTTAAGATCTCCATAGCTTTGCTCAACGCTCAACTCTTTGCCAACCTTTAGGTCTTTCTACGAAAGCATCAACAACCAAACTCAAACCATTTTGAACTCCAGCCACAACAATATAATTCACTCAATGATTTCGATTAGGTTTTTACATAATCAAACTAAGGCTGTAGCTAATACTGACTCAAAGGGTGATCTGTTCACATATTTACATTCTAAGGAATGTCAGCCTTCAAAGCTAAAAGTTTTAATAGTTAACTAAAACAGCAATCTCTAACATTAAGCACCTGCCCGACAAACGGTTAAGACAAGGATTCTATTTATTGAATTTTACAACGTTGACATCATCAACAAAAACGTTGCGGGTGCAACACCAAAACAAAAGCATGGATCTATTTTCCTATAACATTTTTTTTCCTTTGTCTATCGAAAAGCAATTTCCGATGATTATATCGGGTTTATTCCAGCGGTTTTTGCTGACTCCTTGTCAATTCTAACATACATATATTGTGAGTTTTGTGTCGGTTTCCGGTGGTGAAACCAAAATGAATATAGTTATCGAGCAAATTGTTTCTAATACGCTTACCCTCTTTGACATCTTTGTGATGTATATTTTAAATATTTTGAACACAACTAATTAAGGAATAGAATCCAACGAAATATAATTTTACTAATTTCGTTCTACTGATCATATCCAAGTAACGGTCAGTTCGTATCTGTACTTTCCGACGAAATTTCTAGCTAGCTAGTCATCAATTTGGTTATGAATAACAATCATATAATACTTTTTTTGATCAAATACTCATAGATTACTTCAAAGAAAAGGTTCAGTCTACAAATAATGCAGGTGATCAAATACTCTTTTTGTCAATAATCATATAATAAAATTAGTTTGCTACACTTGAGAATTTATATAGTAGGTTGTCCTAATGTATATTGAGACATACCTAAACTAAATATGTATAAAGTCCATAAATGTATATGTATACATACCTAGACTATAGAAGTAGTGGTGCTGGATGCTTCAGATCATCTGATGCTCGACTATAGCAGGTTAATCAAGAACTTCGCCACAAGATCGGTTGTTTTGTGAGCCAAATCCTGTACGAAAAATTAGCCCCTTTGATCAATGATCATCAACAGTCATTGTTGGCTTACAGGTGACAGCTTTTCAAGAAATGAACAATGTTCTACAGTTTTATGTTCTTTAACAACTCATTTCTTAATATAACTCACTTTTGAGTCATATATTCAGTAACTTAATTTTTCTGTAAGTGGTCCTAATAGGTGTGGAGGTTACAAAAGGCTGAGCAAAAGGAAGATGGGAACTGTTTACATAAATAAACATTACATATAATCATTAACAGTTAAACCTTTTTCATATATTATATATCACTAAACTTCAGATGTGAGTTGTGATATTTAGCTATCTAATGGTTATTATTGCAATACTGTATAATACTAATAACAACTTCAAAGTCAGACATACTATTTTATAAATATTTTCACTTTATTCATAAACATATACAACACTATCTGAAGGAAATTTTTAGAAGATTATGGATTAAAATGGCTCTATATAAATAAATACTGATTAACTAATGTACCTATATATAAACTAACCTATTTCGAAGCAAATGCACAAAATGTACTTTAGCCTTAGCACACAATGGTTATTTACCATGATTTATGATAAATTAGAATTGTAACTTCCTATGAGTTTCCATACATTGTGCTTGATGGATTCAATTAGTGAGAGGACCAGAATCTAAAGAAACCTAATTTATTCATTTCGAAGTGTTATCAATCCAACTATGTCAGTTTCTCGATCGTTTGTATTTCTATACGTATAAATTGTCACTCATACATATAGTTTTAGTCTATTACGACTTGAGAAGTTGGTTCACAGTGTGTTCTAATGTATATATGTGCACAGACGTACATACATAGTAACATGTATACATACATAAATGTACTTACACATTGGGAAAGGCATTGTGGTGCTGAATGCTTCTCATCATCTGATGCTCGACTAGCAGGTTTCAAGTAATGCGCCAATAGATCAATTGATTGATGAGCCGAGTCTGCGCAACAAACTATAAATCCTCTATGATCAATGAACATCATATGTCATTTTTCTCTAATAGACATTCAAGAAATTAACAATGTTCTATACTTTTAGATGTTTATATCAATTGTTTTTCTTAATTTATCAAATCCTAAGTCCAGTATTTTTTGCACAGATAAGTCATAATTTTTGCTGTAAGTGGTCCTATTAAGAGGTCAAGAGACGACAAAAGGCTGAGCAAAGGAAGATAAGAACTGTATTACATATAAATAATATATATCATTGTATGTATGTAATTGACACAAATATGGTGTAGATAATGTAATATTATTTCATCATTCATAAGTAACTGACACAAGATACACTATATTATTACTTAAAGCTAGCTAAATCTCTCAACACTGCAGAGTCAGAAATGTTGTTTATGTAATACATACTATAAAGGCCCGCTTACGACATGGATATACAGCACAATCTAGTGCTTCAGCTAAATAGATATGTGTGTTTGTGTGGTTCTATGACAAGAAGCACAATTACTACTGAAACTGGTTGCTATTTAAGTTTATAAATAGCTTATATACGGCAAAATGCACATGATGATCAAGCCGCCGGAGCCACGTCTTTGTCGTCGTCATCATCGTCTCCTCCGCTCTCTTGGCCAACAGTTTGTATGTAGGGAACTGGCCGAGTCTGAGTTGACTCGTATAGCCTGCCTTCTGCTTTGTTTGGACTCATCACTGCCATTTTTAAATAAGGGTTTTGTGTGTTTCTGGTCTTCTAGTGGATTTTTAGTATTGGTTGCAGTATATTGAGCTCATGAACTGCCCACAATTTATAGCATTTCTAGGTTAACCCTTTGGGTTTTCATCTTTCATATATTCTCAAAGAATAATCAATATGGCGACACTGGGGCATTTTGTGGGGTTATATTTGAACGATTTATATTCACACGTGACTACGAGATTCTAGTAATGCCTATTTCATATCAAGAAGATAAGATTTAATCACCTGTATAAATCACAGTTAGTTAGACGATATACTAGTTGTTGTCGAATTAGCATTGAGATGAAAACGTTTTACGGTTTTAAATGTCATCTAACGGATCTAGATAGAACTTTGAACACGTAAAGTGGTCAAAAGCATTGTTTCATAGATTAGGGCTATGGACCCAATTCTTTTACATAATTTTTTTTCTTACTCACACTGGGCTAATTCTTGATATGACGTCAACGTGCGTCTTTAATCATAGTCGAAAACATGCTTTGCTTACAAAAGATGACATGCTTAGACACGTAAGACAACAAGTGACGTACCAAAAAAAAACATACTCTAGTGGTAACTTTATTTTTCTCCATCTAGGATATCTTTTTGGTTTCTTTGCCCTTTGTGAAAAGCCAAAAGGAGTGCAAGTGTGACATGGCCACGGTTATGACCACAAATTATTACAACGAGGCACGTGATGGCCCACAGGTGAGCCAACCTCATGCAAGTTAGTCGCAGCTCACGTTCTACACGTGGAAGGAACAGTTCATGCACACTCTCACGTTGCCTCGCCATACGCCTCCTCATATCTTTGTGTATGTATAAAATGTATACATATATGTGGATGTGGGTAGATATTATTGTGACCTCATATATACTCTCTACATGTAGCTTTTGATATTACGCTTAAAGCATAAAACCCTAAAGCTGGTCATTGTCTTTCTTCTATGTTGGATGCTTTGATTGTATATTATGGAAAACTGAGTCAATGTTTTTTTTTTGACACTTACTGAGTCAATGTTTATTCAATTATATATGGAGCCTTCTGTTTTATGTTTTTCATAACCAATAAATTTGGGATCTTCGATCTGTAACCAATTTGTCTGGTCCATACACGCGGATCTACGACCATAAGTTATATCCTTTTCTATAGCACCAAGTTTTCAAGATCTTGTAGCACAACCCCTCTAACCCGTCAAGCTGACCAGTTAAGAATATAGACGTGTAACAAGTTGAAGGCAAACCATCAGGTTGTGTTTTACATACAATTTTATTGTATTTAAAATAAGAAACAAAATATTTTTTAGGTCTTTTTGAAAAGTTTTTAAACGTAAAAGAAAAATATTAGAGAATAAAAAATGTTAAGTTTGCGTTAACGTCCAATTAATAATGTATGACGAACTAAAGCTGTGCTTTTTTTATAAAGGGATGTCCGGCAAGTCGAAACCCGGACAATTTTCTGAATCATATCCACTGGTGTCAGGTAAATTTGATTCTTGGTAATGGCAATTAGATATTTATGTCGTTTTACCACACTTATGATGTGTTTTAACCAGAAGAATAATGATCTAAATATGAAAATATGGAAAAATTAGTTCTATAATTTTAAAACATTTGATAGAGTTTATGATAATAAACTTCTTTCTACTTTTTTCAGTTCTAGTTTTTACTACTTGGTTAAAAATATAATAAAGATTAAAAAATATGCATTGGCTTCAAAACTTCAACAATATTACAAATACTGTATGTTGCTCAAATTTTTTTTTACAATTATGCATCTTTTTGGCGAAAATCCTTAACCTCTTCTCTGAATTTTCGATTATTATGTTATTGTCATCTACCTATCCTTTTTGTCATTCTCTAAAGTATTGTACTGTAGTGTCATGATATTTACTAGAAGTTTTCTATTGTGTTTTAAGTTGTTTCTTAATAACGTTATAAAACCGGACCAAGATAGCTTTTCTTTGGGTTTCGTCTGACTCGGATCAATTGGATCACTGAGACATAATCATCCATACTGCAATGCAGTTCTCCCATGAGAGCTCCACGCCACATCTTTATATAACTAATTAATTATTCTGTTTATTTTTTAATTTCATAAATGAGATGAAACAAATCTATATTATTATTTGCGAAGTGATTTTTCGCAACGGAGCTCTTACGTTAAAAGTTAGAGTGGTTAATATCGATATTATCCTTAATGAATAAATTATATAAATTAACCAAAAATAAAAACAAATTTAAAATTATTCAAAATCTAAAATATATTTTAAAATAAAAAGATAATTCCTATATATATTGTGTTGTTATCTGAAAAAGTATTTTATGCGGAATATACAATTTCTCTTATGTATATCCCAGTGGTGGTTTGTTTATGTTTTTTTGTATTATTATTAACGTATTTTCTAATTCCTTCTTTTCATACTTAATTCAAAAAGAAGTTAAACCAGTATTGCTGAAAATTTCATATTATAATACATTATTAATGAAACAATTGATAAAGCTCGCATTGCAACATAACAAAAAAAAGATTTTATTCTCTTAGCAATATTTTAGTAATATCAAAAGTGACTCATTTACAAGACAAAAAAACCATAAGAACAATCTAACAAGTTATTAGTATGTATGCTCTCATAATGCATGTATTACTAAAAAAAATAAAATAATTATATTATTATAAAGAAATTTTTATATATATTTTTCTTTCGTAAAAAAATTATGAAGTAAGATAAGTTTGAACCAAAAAATATTACCATTATCTCTATTTGCTTATCTTTTAAAAATTGGCATGAATTTTAATTTTTATTTAAAGCACGAAAAACTAAAAATGATGAAAGTACAAAAATAATCTCATATTGGTTTTAAATTTATAATATATTCGTAATATGATTATCCCCGCATTTGCGGGCCAAACACCTAGTAATATATATATAGATGCATCGTCATATATAACACCACTTGATATCATTGCAAACAAGTGCTTAAATCTCGCCTCGGGGAGTTAACGGTACCATCTAGTTGCTGGATTGATCACATTGGAGGTTTCTTTTGAATATATGCAAGTCAGACCGTTGTAATCTTCCAGTCTGAATTGTTGTCGATATATAGCAGATCATGAGTTCCATCTGTTTTACTAAACCAACCAATCTTCCAATCTTAATGGTTTTGGTCTCTCCAGCTAGCACAACATGAGAGAAGAAAAGGATGAAGAACTTAGCAATAAGAATAATTTAGGGCAATTGCTATTCGAATATGAAGTTCAAATTGATAATAGATTCTCGGTTGTGTAATGCATCGAGGAAAATGCATTATAGAATCAGAATCAGAACATGGAAGTCTGCACAACTTGTTAGCCACTGTATTTTGACTCTGCAAAGGAAATAATTTACATGGTAGAATCAGAATAGCTTGAAAGAGTTGTCAATATAGTTAAACCAAACTCATTCAAATGATTCCCTCATCTATAAGGACAAATCAAACATCAAATGGAATACATAGTGGTTCTCCACCACGACAAGTAAAACAAAGCAAAGCAAAACAGCCTGTTTCCAATCCAGACATAAACAAATGAAAACTCTCCTGTCACACCAAAATGCCAACTAGTAATCCCATCCCCATATAGAAAATAATGATATGATAATTATATTTTGTTTTGTCTTCTCCAAACCAAAGAAAAAATTCTAAACTTAGTATGAACAAAGGTATCCAACTCTGTTACACAAACTCAAGATTCAGGTACTGGGGCTGCTGGCGCTGGAGGTTTGAGAAGTGGCTGCAAAGCTTTCACGACTATACTCATATTCGGTCTAAACTCAGATTCGTATTGCACACACAACGCTGCCACCGCCGCAAGCTGCATTTGCCACATTTTACAGATTCAAATATATTCCAGATGAAAGTTTGAGACCAAAAAAAAAGGAGATGGCATTGTAGTTTCGGTCGTGGGGGTGAAGATAAGTATACCTTAGCTACTGATTTAGGAGGATACTCTCCTTTTAGTTTTGGATCAACACACTGCTTCACTTTGTCTTCACTGAGTCTCGGTGTAGCCTGAACAAATAAACGGATAGGAGATAAAAACAGAGCAGGGTACATATTTGGATAGCACACAGACAATGAACATACCCATGTTACAAGACTCTGTTGGCCCCGTGGCATTGTATGATCGACAGGTTTCCTCCCTGTCAAAAGCTCTAGTAGTACAACGCCAAAGCTATACACGTCACTCTTCTGTGTCAACTGTCCAGTCATAGCATATCTGCAAATGGAAACACACACGTCTTTAGCTGCTATACTTTCATCTTGATACAAATGCAACTAAGTTTTTTAAAGGAACATTACTCTGGAGCGTGATAGCCAAAGGTGCCCAAAACTCTGGTAGAGTGAAGACGAGCAGCATTATCAGGAGCCTGATTCGAGAGATTGAAATCAGCGACTTTTGCTTGATAGTCTTCAAAGAGAAGCACGTTGCTAGATCTAACGTCTCTATGTATGACAGGAGGCTGAACCTTCTCATGAAGGTACTCTAAACCCCTAGCTGCCTCAACGGCTATCTTCACCCTCGTTATCCAGTCGAGCGTTGGACCTGGCTGCGCACCTTGAACTCCTTTCCTACCATGTAGAACGTCGTGCAGTGATCCCATCGTTGCAAACTCATAAGCAAGAACGCGGAGGTCCTCGTCGACACAATAACCGACCAGCTGAATGAGATTATCATGCTTCAGTCTCGAAACCATGGAAACCTGAGGGAGGAGCAACCAATAGGATGTAAAGACAATTTTTCCCTGAAGACAAAGGGAAGATTTAAAAGTAAAAAGTTGTTATAACCTGACTCAAGAACTCGGCGTTAGTTTCAGCTTCAGGGGCAACATCGAGTTTCTTCAAAGCCACTGCTTTCCCATCATTAAGCGTTGCGTAATACACCCTTCCATAAGATCCCTCACCAATCAGTGACTTGGATCCAAAATTGTCGGTCTTCTCTTTAACCTCTTCCACAGACAAGGGAGGGACTTCAATAGGGAGAGCTTCCTTGGGCGCTGCATCAGGTTGTGGTTTTGGTTTTCGAACTGCATTTTGTGTGACGAGAAAGAGAAACCAAACGTATTTCCAAATCAGAAACATACAAAAGATATACAATAAACTCCTAATCCTTACAAAGCTAAAGCTTCAAAGGACACAAACAAAAGCAGTAGTATAGATAGACATACCATCAGGTTGTTGTTGCTGCCATTGAGTTTTCAGATGCTGCTCATCGTTTGATAAATCTGAATCTCCTCGTGATTTATGCCCACAACAGATCCACCTGCGCATCTTTCTTTCTTCAAATACACAGCGTAGTTGTAGCTCCTGCAAACAGTGTTAAAAACCAACTCAATATGTATGCTAATGCATAAAATAAAAGAGAAACTATCATCAACTAGCTTCCTTCCAATCGAACCAACAATCACTTTACACAATATCACAGGGAAGGGAACTTCTACTTCATTCTCAAGTTAAAGCGCTTTCATCTTCACTACCTCCCAAAACTGAAAACAGGTAAAAAGCAATTGTTCTTTGCAAGTGGTCAGAATATCGTAAGTAGGTAGATATTATATATAATAAAGACAAATCTAACAAACACACAGTAACGTTTTTTTTTATCAAATGGTCTTTTGACAAAAGTAGGCGTACCAGAAGAACAATGCATCACTCGATTCATTACTTACTACATAGACCAGAAGCCTAATTGCAATATTTACAAATCAGAAAGAGACAAAAAAACACTTTGCCGCCAGCCAGAGAATGTTTGTCGGCAAATAGTCAAACTAATTAGCGAAATCAAAGATGAGAAGAATTTCAAAATCAGATGCGTTAAAATCTACTTGGAAATCGAATCAGAGAATCTGAAATTTAAATTTTAAGGAAAACAAAAGATGGGGGCGTCAACTTGAAAAGATATGAAGAAGCAGTAGAAAAGGAAAAAAATCGAGAGAATTGAATTGAGCTTACCTTTTTTTACCGGTTAAATCTGTGTGTTTTGCCAAAACGATGGTTAAGCTGAGACTTGATTCGATTGTCTCTTCTGTGCAGAGAGAGAGAGAGAGAGAGAGAGAGAGAGAGAGAGAAGAGAGAGTGGAAAAGGAGCCTTTGCTTGATGAAGACGGACAGATGGACAAACGCGGGGTGGAAGGGTTAGATATATTAACCGGCCAAACCGAAAGGGAAGCCGACTTTTTTCCTTTCTTCTCGCTTTTTATTATATTTTTGAGAAATTAGGACTCCTATACAAACACAACTAGCCCTGGGCAAAAAAACCGGATCCGAAAAACCGAACCGGAACCGGAGCAAAATATCCGAAACCGGAACCGGACCGAAATCCTCAAATACCCGAATGGTTCCTATATTTCTATATCCGAAAAACCGGAACCGAACCGGAACCGAACCGAAAACCGAATGGGTATCCGAATATCCGAAAAATAAAGTTTCAACTTTCTAATATAAGGTAAAATGTTATCAAGCACATTCGAATCCGGGTTCGATAGGATCAGTGAGAACATTGTTACCACCATACCACATTATCTTTTACCTACTCTCTTATATTATACATATATATAGTAATTCTCTATTAAATTACAATAAAAACTTATAAAATTAACATCTTAGTGACTCTAATTCTTGTTTAATTGACGAATATGTAAGTGTGTAACCGCTAGGCCACTTGAATTAACATGTTAACTAAAATGTTTTGTATATATATATTCTATTCACATATTAAATGGGTACCCATAACCAAACCGAAATCAAACCGAAACCGAACCGAAACCGAACCGAAATCTCATAAGTACCTATTGGGTATAAGAATGATTTAACCGATATATCCGGAACCGAATGGTTCTTACCCGGAACCGAACCGAATACCCGAATGCCCAGGGCTAAACATAACTAGGTAATTTGCATAGATGGAAAACAGCCTCTAATCGATGATATGTTTTTTTTATTGACTATTATACCCCTATTCCGTATTAAGACACTATAGTCATTACACATATATAAACACCATACAACCTATATCGCGCGTGAGAAAGCTTGTCTGAAGAAGCACGATAACCGAGTACATGCACCCAATCCATGCCGTAAATGCTATTATTTTCTTTCTCTCTCAAAGTCTCTTAAGTCTCCCCCTTTCCTCTCGGCCGCTCTAAAAACACCATCGATCTCCATGTTCAAGTTCAACGGAGTTAGGTTTCAATCACAATAGAAACCATCTCATTTAACCTTCTTCTCATCCAATTTCATTGTCAAATCCGCCTCCAAATCTGTATCGCTTCAAACAAAACATCACCGGTCTTTAGCTATCTCCTTCAACCAGGGGTAAGTCTAACTATATTGAATCTTCGTTTCACTATTGATCAATTATCCGGCCATTATCACTCAATTACAGTTTTTTTCTTTTTTTTTTCTATAGACCCGATAGCTAGAGACAGTCATGGCAGAGAACAATGATCTACCCAAAAGATTTTTTGCTATAGGCCACTAGCCTGTCGGATTAAGAGTATCCCCATACCACAAACCCGGTGCGCTTAGCCACATACTAGATTCTCTAAAAGAAGACGAAGTTGATGTCTTAAAAAGATCTCTGTTTGGGAAGTTTTTGGAGTTAGCCGACAAGACTCCATACTCTGGCCGGCTAGGTCGATACATGCTGTCAAGACAGTTGAAAGTCCGCAAGAAATACAAAGCCTGGTTCCTGTTTGCTGAAAATCCAATAAGGTTCTCACTGAGAGAATTCGCCATCGTCACAGGTCTTCCGTGTGGGAAATATCCGGAACCACATCAGAAAGAAGCGAAGAAAATGATTGCTGAGCAGCCGTACTACTCAACACTTTTCGGCATGCTGAAGGAGGTGTCTGCAACATCTGTCATGAGGATGCTCAAGCGCAAGACCATCACCGACCGAGATACAAGGATAAAGTATGCCTGCCTGGCTATACTCGCATATGTGTTACTGCCAACAACCCACGTCCCTAAAATATTGGCTGAACACGCCGAGAAAATCAGAGATCTTGATGAGTTCTTTGCGTACCCGTGGGGTCGTGTATCTTTCGAAATGCTCATGAGTAGCATAAAAGAGAGGGACGAGGTAGCGCTGTCACAAAGTACAATTGCCCTGCAAGGCTACGTGCAGTCCCTGCAGATGGTCATGACTAAAGCAGTCCCAGCTTTAACTGAAGTCGTCTGTCAAGACCCATCAGCGGATGCTACGGGTGCTGACGATGGTGACTTCGTTTTTCCACCTACTAAGAATGGTATAAAACCAGCTCACGCCAGGACCTTGGACACTGCAGACAATGTAAGCATCTCCAACTCACCAACCATTTGGTCCAACTCCTCAGATGTTCATTTGATAAGTGACACGTCGTTTCGATTAACCAGATAAAAAATTTCTTGGTTGTACAGTAAAGTAGTTAGCCGTATACAAAGAGAGAGTAGGACATATAACCGTACCCATCAAGACTCTTTATTGATAATTGTTTTTTTGTAGGCTCGCGTGACTTCGATTATCCAGGCGGACGCCGACTTCGAGATAAACGAAGAGTGCTTGTGTTTTTCTGATGAGGAAGACGATGAAAGCGTAGATAAAATGGTGAGCCTTATCAGAGATGGTGCCTGCTTTTCAAAGACGATGTTCATAGGGGGAGCTACAACTTCTGATGTAGAGCGCATGAGAGTGGAGGCAGAGGCTGAAGCAGCAGCAAAGAAGAAAAGGAAGCGTAAAACTCCTTGCCAAACCACACAAACAACCACACAAGCGCCTGGTGATGCAGAACACGTTGCCTCACTTGTACAAGATAAGATCAAAGGCGAAATTGACAGGGTGGAAGGCAAGGTCGATGACTTACGGGAATCATTTGTTCAGTTGCGAGAGGTCGTGAGTAAACACATTTCCGAAAACTCAGCCCAACTGCTTGTCTTTCAGCACAGTTATAAGACGATACTCGATTCCATTGCATCCTTATCAGCTCAAACTCATACCCGCACAGGGGAGAGACACCAGTGGTTGCCGCACCCATAACCCACAACGACTAGCGAACAAAGAGTCATCCTAATCCTAGCGAATCAGTAGATGTGACTGGCTACATAAAATCTGTAGCCGAGAGTGTCCAGAAGACTCACGGGGACACAACCGCAGAGGTATATGCGTCGTTACCAAAATGTCTTCACCAATCTTCTTGTTCATACTATAATCTATTTATTCTGACTGTCATTGCAGGGATCGCGTTTCCAGTCTGATATCCCCGACCAGCCACACGCTCCAGCCAACGGTGATGGTGATATGGTCAACGAGGACACAAACGTCAATCAAATGTCCGGGGTAGACGAAGACGATACCAATGTCACGAGGCACGAGGACACAAACGTAGATGACCAAGAATCCTCTGTAAGTAAATAATGTACGAGGCATAACTTATTATACGTCTCAGCCATCCTTCTCTCTTGGTCTGACGCAGGATTTTCAGCTACCAGAAGTTGAATCAGAAGATGAACGCATGCCTGTAGAAGATGACCAGCCCAACATGGTCAACGAAGCCCCGCTTTCTGTTACAGAAGAGCATAAGCTTGAGGCCGCCATACCAATCAGGAAAAGCACCCGGCTGAAGGCAGTCACCAAGTCACTTGTTGGTACGTACCATTGCGACAAGCTTATTCTAAACAGGTTCCGGGAAGCACAGCTGAGCGCCATTAACAAGGATGCCACAACAGACTACCCTTTGAAGTTCAGCAAGCTGCTAGATATCCTGAAGACAACAAAGTAAGCTTTATGTATACAATTTAGCCGGATATCTATTGTATGATACCCGGTTACGCGATAAACTAGTCGTCCAATTATGCTTTGTGTAGCTGGTTAACTTGGGTTCTACATAAGCTAACACGTTATTTAACAGGTCAATTACAGTAGATGACATTGCAGTCACCAACAAAGAGATTGTAGATATTGCTGAGAGGAGCAGGGCACTTTCGTCCAAGGTATATGATACGCAATGCTTTCGTGCGTCGTCCACCACATGCTTTATTCCTCTAATTAAATATCGTGCGCCATGTGTTTTTTGTAGATGCTTGATGTTTTGATGCATCACTCTCAGGTTGTCACCACGCACCAGCCAAACACCACCAACAGATGTTGCTTCCTGAACACGAAGTTTGTTTCTATTCTCTCCAAGAACTACTCCAGATTTCTCAAATCTCCCACGAAAGAGGACTTTGTCTTCACTCCCAACGCTGTAGGATTCCTTAACGACCCCGAAACTCAAGCCTTTGAGTCATCGCGATTCTATCTACCATTCAACTTCGACAAGAACTATTGGATTGGTCTCTGCGTGGACACCACAACATGGACTCTTATTCTTTTTGACTGCAACGTCTCTCTCAGGAATGATGCGGCTATGACGAAAGAACTGACCCCAATTTCCCAGATGTTCCCTTATCTCCTGAAATAAGCTGGTAGAAACATTGGTCCACGGGACATTAAGGCACTAACGGTGGAAAGGCCCAGAACCGTACCACAAAACCCCAAAACCACTGACTCTGGTGTCATGACTGCACTGCTCATGCAAGCACACGCTGTTGCTGGCTTAGAGGTATGCAAATGTCTGTCGTCGGATGTGCTTGTGCAAGAGTCTAAAAGGTTGGCTGTGATGATCTACGAAGAAAACGCAGGACCTATCTGAGTAGCCGGTCCTAATTTCTTTTCGTATGTTGCATGTTTTTTCATGTATTTCCCAATGTATTCTGTGATGCTACATTAGAACGTATGCTATCCTTTTTTCACCGGTTTCTTATGTCAGGATATGTACGCTTCATATGACAGAATCTTTTTTAAATTAGCCGGCTATGTTGTCTGATTTTTATCCATCCAATAGCATCTGTTAACCCTAAACGCATGACCGACACGTAGCACACACTCAGACCAAACACACCTTGTTCTTATCGACGCTTATATTTAGACCCCAACACTTAATAGATCTGGTTCATTGAAGTCATGGAAGTCTATTCATTCACACCCTCCAGCTCACAGCGTGCGTATTCCAGTAAGTGTTGTCATTGTGGTCTACCCTCACCGATCAAGAAGGCGTGGACTGACAAGAATCCAGGGCGGTTGTTCTTGGGATGCGATCGACATCAGGTTTCGATTTTACATATTTGATTCCACTCTTCCCTTTCCTCAAATCTATAGACCCGTATAATTAAGGTGATTGTGTTGCCGTTTTTTCGTAGGCGGATGATGGCTGCAACTTTTTCGAATGGTACGATGCAGAAGAGGTCAAAGGGTGGCCGAAGAGGTCTCTGTTAGAGGCACGTGACGAGATTAGGAGGAAAAATCTAGAGATTAAACGGCTAACTAAAACTGTAACTACTCTACGGATTGAGAACGAGAAGCTCCGATGTGTGGAGGATCGAACAAACATGCAGGAAATCGATCATCGTTGCCCTAACGAAGACCACTCCGTTTCCACCAGCCAGAATGACGTTGTTCACGGACCACAAATCAGTTTCAGTGAAAGACTTCTCCGTTTTATCTGTTCGAACTAGTAGCTTCCTAGTTACCACAAGACTTAATTAACTCATCATGTGTAATATAATGTCTATCTTATTTGAACTAGTAGGTGCCCAGCCACCGCAAGAATGAATTATGTTCTTAACATATGTAATATAATGTGTAATATAATCTTAGTTGCCGCAGACCAAAAATTCTCTAAATGGCCGGCTATTGCAACCACGATGAGGTTTGTAACAAGTAATTGGCACAGAATTTTACGTTTACATTCATGCTTAGCCTAGATACATATATAGTTAGACTTACAGTTATTAGATTAACGAACCAGTTTAGTGGAAAACTCATCCGAGTAAGCTGGTTATGTATACACGTAAACCTACAAATTTCTAAATTACCGTCTAACGCAATTATGACGAGGTTTGTAACAAGTCATTGACACATAAAATAATATTCTCTCTGACTTAGCTGGTTATGCATACACGAGGACCTACAAGTTTCTAAATTTCCGGCTAACGCAATTATGATGATGTTTGTAACAAGTCATTTGGCACAGACAATACGTCCACATTTACGATTAGCCTACATACGTATATAGTTAGCCTTATAAATACTAGGTTAAACGTATATCTAACATACCAACTTAGAAACCACAATTTTTAAAGGGGGAAAGCTTTATTTATGATTACAGTACGAATCCATACAAACATCACACACACGACCAAGGGCTTACACACTTATTCATACTGAGTACTCATAACAGCAAAAGCAAACCAACATTGTGTATTGAAACCCAAGGCAACCACCTGACGCATCATACAACCCCCCTCGTACAGCAACCCCTTTTTGATCCCTAAGCACTTCTTATATTGCTTGCTTGCATGTAGCACGATTATGCCCAATCCCATTGCACCGGCTACAATACCTTCTGCGTGTTTTCTTCATCTGCATGAAATAGCCAGCTATTTTAGTGAGGCTTACATCATTAATAAAAGGGACATTCTTTCACTATATATGTTGCATTTACCTTAAATTCTCCTCGAGAGAAGAACCCCTTTTTCCTTGGCCTTCCAGGAGGGCGTCTTGTAGCTGGTGGGTGCAGAGTAATTGCAGCTATATCGTCAGCCAACTGGTAACTGGTGTCCAGTTCGACCGGTGGTAAAACATGCTCAGCATACACTGCCTTTAGGTAATTGATAGTGTACACATCGCCAACTAGCCCCTCAACCGCCACGTTTGCTTTCAACGCCGCCGCAATCGCATGAGAACATGGGATACTGAGCTTCTGGAATTCAAAGCACGAGCACGACCTATCTGTCAAACTTACCACAAACAATGACCCTTTCAAACCCTGCACCTCATACTCATCGGTATCAAGTTTCCTTACATCATACCCTCCACAAATTTCAAAGCTCTCAGCAAGCAAGCTGTTAATTTTTGGTGTCAATCCCGCATCCACATCCTTCACAGCATCACGTCGCGTTGTGAACCAGCTCACCAGTTTCTTCCGTATGAACTCCACCAATGGTACAACCGGATATTCCCTTGCGTCCCGAAGGACCGCATTCCAGGACTCGGCTAGATTGCTCGTCATGATGTTGTAGCGTTCACCTGGGAAATGAGACCTAGTCCAATGGTCGAGACCTATGTCGACAAGGTAGTCAGCACACCGTTGGTTGATAGACCTAATCTCAGTGAAAGTTGTGTAAAACTCCCCCATCCTAAAAGCTCTTGCTGCCTTAGAGACGAGATAACCCAGTTGCCTTTGTTTAAAAAGAGTCTTAATGTTTCTCTTCAGGTGGATGATGCATGCACAATGACCAGCGAGTGGATACACCTACAAAGTCGTCACAACAACATTGGTTAATATTCATTTAACTGAACATCAGATTAGATATCCGTATAAATTTATTTATAGACGATCAACTTTACTCATAACCGGACAACAAATCATATATACCATACCTTGCTTAAACCTTGGTAAATCGAAGCATGCCTGTCCGAAACAAACACCACACCTTCATTGTCAGGCACGAATGATGACAACTGATCAAAAAACCACTCCCACGACTTATCATTCTCTCCATCAACTATAGCAAAGGCTAGGGGGAAGATCTGATAGTTTCCATCTTGTGCAGAAGCTGTTAAGAGACATCCTGCATACTTTCCTCGCAAATGGGTGCCATCTATGACCACAACCTTCCGCATGAACTGAAAACCCTTCACGCATGCCCCCATAGCTACGAACATATATTTGAAGTGGTACCCCACGTCTTCTATGTGTTCCGTATGTAGCCGTGTAATGGTTCCTGGATTCGCTTCAACCAGTCTCTGTAGATAGCTGGGAAGGCTCTGGTAAGAAGCACCGCAAGATCCCTTTGCTATGTCAACCGCCACCTTCAAAGTCACCCCAACAACATTAGCAAGTAATCACTTAACCGAACACTAGAGAAGATATCCGTATAACCTTATTTAAAGATTTTCAACTTAAATTATAACCGGACAACAAACCATATATATCATACCTCCCGTGAACGCCAAGCTTTCCAATACGAGATGTTGACAGCATGCTCTCCCCTCATAACCTGTCTGATTTCCCTTGGGCGTGGCCCCACACCCGTTCCACTGAACTGCTGTCTCAACATCTCTCCAATGACGCTCGATGTTGCCTGCCTTTGGTACCCAGCTCGCTCATCAACACTACAACAATGCTCACCGCCAATCTTACGGACCTCATACATACTTGAACCCTTAACCAGCACTGCATAAACCCGCCAAGTACATGTCTGACCAACACACTCGAGGACCATGACAGAAGGTGCTGATTTCGCACTACGGTAGACGAACTTGTTCTTGATAGCATACAAAGCCATGTAATGCTTGAATGCATCTCGACTCTCAAAAATCCTGTCAACGTAAATATCTCTGTCACCAGACCCCACGTAGCCTGCAAGTTTATAAAAGTCATTAACCTCATATAATGCCAACAAACCTTGTTATATGTTTACTTTAGCAGTTAGCCGTATATTGCTTAAAACATACTACCGAAATAAGTGTCAAGATAACCGGTGTATGTTATCAAATAGCCGGTTAAACAACACAATTCAATCCCAATCATAAAACATTTTTTCATCATCATAACCGGCGAATGAACCTCAACATTTTTTTGTTTGTTTTCATCTTGTCTTATATTGGAGTCTTTATATTATGAGTCAAAATATTTCATAACTGCCGAACGGAACATAACAATACTATAGATTGAAAAGAGATACATTTAGCCGTTCAGAAACATACATAGCCGGTCCAATATTACACGAAGGAAAAAAAAACATGACATCCGAGTTTCTAGTGGAAAACATAAACCTTAACCATACTTTTTTCTACTTAGCCGAAAAAAAACAGAAACATAGCCGGATAACATATCACATGGAAAATACTACTTAATCCCAATCCACTGGAAAACATTATCTTAAAACCCAAACTTAGCCGATATATATTATAGATAACTGAGATCGCATTAGCAGTCGCTAGTTAGTTTATTTAAGAGTCAACCCACCATCAGTTCCAGTTTCATCAGACGAAGAGTTCGGGTGTCTAGGCGGCATATTCGGGGAGCTGGGATCAGCCACACCAGCACAGTCAATTGTGAGTCCGGGTTTAGCTGTCACGACCACATTGGTTTGGTCCTGGCTCTTCTCCATTACTGAAACTCCACTCCCAGACGGCACCACGGCCTGAGGCAATTGGCTACTACCTTCACCCCTCGACGCTGCATACCCAAACCGAGCCATATTAATTTGTGTTGCCACTCATTTAGTGGCTACAATCAAAAAAGGAGATAACATATGAGCAGTTGTCTAATTACCCAAAAACTTCTCAAACGCTACGAGCAACTCGTTACCCGGCTCCGGGTCAGACGCAGCTTGATGAGCACTCGGCGCAGTTACAGGCCGAGTGACATCCATCTCCAAATTTTCGCACGAGCCAGTAGAGGAATCATCATTTTCTTCTTGAGTTGCGACAACTCCTCCATCACCCAGGAGGATAATTGCGTCGGTTTTGTGGCCCTCACCTTCCATCACCGCACGATCTGGCTCCACCCCGTCAGGGAGGACAAGGTCATCACCCATCAGACCCTCCCAAAAATCCATGGACGTCTCCATAGTCCTTCCCCTGACGATCGTGTTCACAGTTTGGATCACGGGGGACGCATCTGGGAGAGCTGGAGCTTGTTGTGTCAGTGGCAACGTCCCTTATCAACACAGCACAAGATAACCGGTTAAAGAATAGCGTAGACAACAACTTCAACTATAGCCGGATAACATGCATACAATTACATGCAGTCAACAATAAATGGAAAAAATTCAAGAGCCCCCACCTTCTGTACTTGCTTGCAGTTCAGATGGGACCGTAGGCGCCTGGACCAGAGGCAGAAGTGATGGCTCCGTAACGGCCGCATGACCATTGCCTCCACCTGTCAGGTTCAAAAAACACAATTTTAACCGGCTAAGTAGGAGAAACGTGGCCGAATAGTTGATCGTATAGCCGGCTAATAGTTATATTTACATATAATGAACTCAATCATGAACGACCAAAAAAAATCTACACCTGCTTGTGTGTCAGCAATGTTTTCATTGTCGTCTTCCAGCATTATCACTTCCCGTGCAATAGCTTCGTAGCGCCGGTCAGCTTGTTCTTGGAGTGTGTCGGCCATGTCCATCTCAAGATCAACCCTATGCAGGACCATCATCTCATGTTCGTTAAAAATCTCCTCCAAGACGGATCGGCTCCATGTCATCCTTCTACCAGCCACGAGCCCTGAAAAAGAAACGATTCGCAAATGTTGAGAAACTGAACAAAAACAACAAAACAGATTACAAAATGAAACTCAACAAATACAAACATGCGGGATGAAAGTCTAACATCAGGAATGTCCGTACACTTACTCTGATATTCATCTCTCGCATACTGGTCTTGGCTCCCGTCAACAACGAACCGTTTTCGTCCAACGACAATGTTGTCCCTCCGGTTGAAATGGAACCTAGCAACGCTTTCAGCTCCAATGGTCACAACGATCACGAGCACGGTGAACCACTCTCTAACACTGAGCATGACGGGAATGTCAGTGGTTGTCGTGACGCTAATCGGCAGCGACCGCCTGCCAAGTGGCCCGAGAATCCATGCCGGAAACTGGTAAGACAGCACGACAGGTGTCCCTTGTCCCACCACGTACCTCATCCTCACTACATTCATCAAAGACTCGTAAGTTTCATCGTCTCTTATCATCGCCCCGAACCCAAAGTCAGTAGGATCGGCATGGAAATTCCAAGCGCCGTTGTCTTCCTTGAGCCACTCACCACGCCAAAGCCTCACAAGCTTCCCCATCTGCAAAGTATTTGTTTATTAAACTTAGATGCAACGTCAAAAAAAGGACCGCATGCAAAGAGAATGTCGACCTAAATATTGACAGTGTGTAAGAAACATACATGTTTCAGAATAACTTCCGTCATAAATGTATATATAACAGACGGAGACATGAGAGAGTAGGACATAAATGTAAGTATATCTAACCTGATCCTATTCAAGTACTGTAGTTATGAAGAGAACCTTAAAAAGCCATTAAAGATGATTTTTGGAAGAAAGTGATAGTTATGGTGTGTGTTTCACTCACGGACCAACACTTGTTATATAGAGGTAGAGAGATACACACGGCGTTACAGTTTTCTCAGCATGCATATCGTTTTTACCCGTGTTAAACTGGCGGAAAGTTTTGTCTTTTCTAGACGATATGTATGGTCGAATTTTTATGTCTATTTTTAGAGAAAACCCCTAAGCAATTACAAACGGTCCAGTGTATATATAGTTTTCGTAATCATTACATGCATGCCATCATTACTCACATTTTCTCACTCCACCTTATAAGCGAAACGAGTCGTAGGGGCATCGTCGTCTTTCTGCACCTCCAGAAGCTGGGCCTTGATGTTGGGCCAGCCATTTTTCCATCCGTGCAAATTTCTTAATCTTTAGCTATTTTCGGTGCCAATGACTCAATCTAGTAATGTGTTTTTTGTTCATATAATTATATTTTCCTTTCGTCCGAAGGGCATGAAGCACAAGAAAACTTTCATGCCCTTCGGACGAACCAGAGATGCAGGGAAGACTTCATGACTATTAAAACAGATATGAGTAAAGCTTATGACAGAGTAGAGTGGAATTTCTTATCAGCTTTGATGCTGAAGATAGGCTTTGATGAAAGACTGGTTGACCTCATTATGTGTTGTGTCACGTCGGTCACATATCAAGTTCTAGTCAATGGACAACCAAGAGGGCGAATCTTACCAAGGCGAGGGTTAAGACAAGGAGAACCCCTCTCTCCTTTTCTGTTTATCCTATGTACGGAGGCGTTGATCTCACTTTTAAATGGAGCAGAAGCGGAGAAGAAGATTTTAGGGCTTCGTGTTGCTAGAACGAGCCCAAGGATCTCTCATCTTTTCTTCGCAGACGACAGTCTTTTCTTCTGCAAGGCGGAATTAAACCAATGCAAGGAGATCATAGACATTCTAGACATATATGGTAAAGCATCAGGGCAACGACTAAATGCGTCCAAATCATCGATGTTTTTTGGAAATCGAGTGGAAAGTTCTCGGAAACAAGACATAAAAGATATCTTGGGCTTCTCTACAGAAGGCGGCATGGGGATGTACCTTGGATTACCAGAACAAATAGATGGCTCGAAGATGAAAGTGTTCTCTTTTGTACAAGATCGGTACAATGGGCGAGTCAACACTTGGTCATCAAGACTCCTTTCGAAAGGAGGAAAAGAAGTTCAAGTCAAATATGTGGCTCAAGCTATTCCAACTTTTGTGATGTCGTGTTACTTGCTTCCACAAGGCATTACCGATAAACTAAGGAGCACAACGTCTAATTTTTGGTGGAGCTCAAAACATAATAGCAGAGGTTTACATTGGATAGCATGGGACGAGATCTGTACCCTTAAAGATTTAGGGGGACTAGGTTTCCGAGATCTTCATGACTTCAATATAGCGCTTCTTGCTAAACAATTTTGGAGATTAATTCAGTATCCTAATTCCTTAATAGCACGTGTTTTAAAAGGAAGATACTACAATCACACTTCTCCCTTGGAAGATCGGCGTATATACTCACCATCATATGGATGGCGTAGTATCATGGCAGCAAAACCTCTACTCATATCGGGCTTACGGAAAACAATTGGTACGGGTCAAGATACGAGGGTTTGGAGTGAGTCTTGGGTTCCAGATGCAGTGGCTCGGCCACCTAGACCTGTCGACCACATTGTATACAGACTTCCTCAACTTCTTGTTCAGTCCTTTATTAGGAATGATACCAAGGAGTGGGACATACAATTGTTACATGAATTTTTTCACCCATATGATATGCCTTTAATACTTGGACTGAAAATTTCTTGCTCTTGTGTCCCGGATGGATATGTTTGGAATCACACAAAATCAAGAGTTTATTCAGTAAAAACCGGTTATGACCTACTACGGTCGACCAAGTTGAGTCTTTCACAGAAAGGAGTTCTAAAACCAAGTATCACGAGCCTACAGAGCCATGTGTGGAAGATAAAGGCCCCGAGTAAGATGAAACATTTTTTGTGGCAAGCTATCTCGGGCTGTGTGGCGACGGCAGAGAGGCTCATGTATAGACACCTGGCCACCGATAGGAGTTGTCCTAGATGTGCTGGTGCAGTGGAGTCAATTAATCATCTTCTTTTTGAATGCCCTCTAGCCCTTCAGGTTTGGGCTTTATCGGAGTATTCGTCCCTTCCGGGTTACTTCCCGAGTACATCCATATATCAAAACATGAACTTCCTGTTCTGGAAGAGGAAAGAAGTGGCTCCTTTGAGACCACAATTCGATACCTTCCTATGGATCTGTTGGTATATTTGGAAGGCGAGGAACGACAAACTATTTAATGGGAAAGATGTATCCCCTATTGACACTCTCCAACATGCGTCTCTTGAGGCAGAATGTTGGAGGAAGACTAATGAAAAGGAGGAAGCAAATAAGGATCCCGACGATTCCCCTACTACAGAGGCTGAGGTAGTGTCCCCTTGGAACCTCTGAATCCCTACATGTCAAATTGGTTCATCATGGATCAATAATGGTAGTGTTAGTGGCTTAGGATGGAGTCTCAAGGATCAACTGGGCTCAGAATACTTTGGATTGCGAGCGTGTAATAGGAGCCTCTCAGCTCTGCATGCTGAGATGGAAGGTTTACTTTGGGCAGTCTCATGCATGAGAGACAGAAGGATAACCTCGGTCCGTTTTGAGACGGACTGTTCGGACTTAGTGGACATGACTACAAACCCGATGGATTGGCCATCATTCGCGACAGAGATCGAGATGTTCTAGAGGTTACAGGAAGACTTCGTAGATGTGAGTCTGTCTCATATTCCTCGGAGTCGGAATGGTCGGGCAGACGCGTTAGCAAAAGAGGCAAGAACTAGAGGCTACATTTTTTCCCATATGGATCAAACCCGAACAGATGGAGATGCTCTTCGGAGGATCGGCTCGTCTGTTCTCCACTTGATCTAGTCAAGATGGGTAGTCGACAAAAAAAATAAAAATTGAACCCAATCACTCACGATCTTTCGTGGACAAAATTATCCAGAGTAAGAATTTTATTCTTAGAATTACAAATATAAAACTCTTTAATGTTAAAAATATTTAAAATCGAAATTTTAATAATTTTGTGCATTACTAGTAGAACCTGGTGACCTGTATACTACTAAAACTAGGCATAAAGACTTATTATTTGTCTCATATCCCTTAGAACCAACTAGGCATACATACTTATTATTTGTTCTAAGTGGTATTAGGCATAACATCTTTTAAAAGAAAAAAATATTATGTGTGTATTATAATATTAAAAAATGAGTAAATACTCTTCGAGAGTCATATTGACACATTTTTACAATTTAAAATGTTGATCTACTTAATTTTTTAAAAATGAATATAAAAACAAGTACCAAATTGTATAAAGTAGTTTTAAAGTATTTAAATTTTAGACAGATGCTTAATTACTTAATAAATCAAATACAAGTAAAACTTAATATCTTTGTTGCTTATATGGAACAGGTCAAGTTTAATAAATAGATGAAAAATTCAATAAAAATAGCCCAACTATTTTTTAAAGCTTTTTAATACATAAACTTTTTTCGCTATCCAGTTTAATACCTAACTTTCGATAAAAAAAAATTAACTAATTATTTTGCTCATTTTAATACTCAAACTCTTAAAACTTTGTCTATTTTAGTACCCAAAATTTATTTATTTTAATAAAAAAATACTAATAAATTTCAAATAAAATTTCAAAAATCTCTAAAATTTACAAAAAATCTCAGAAAATCCTAATTTTATTTTGTATATGAGAAATAAAAGTAACTAAATTGTGTATAATCTTATATTTTCTAATAAATTTTTTGAATTTTAAATATTGAATTTAGTTTGTGTTCTGCAATAAGAAAAACAAATTTATTTTTTCCTTCAAAATTAAATTTTAAAATTTTAAATTGTCTTTGTAATTTATTTACCTTCTTTCCTAAATCTTAAAATAAAATCAGAAATCTTTATATTCTTTCTTAGATTTTGGAAATTTTTTAAATTTCGTTTGAAACTTATTAGTATATTTAGTAAATAAAAAAAAATTGGGTACTAAAAGGGGCAGAGTTTTAAAATTTGTGTACTAATGTGAGAAAACTAATTAGTTAGGGTATTAAACTGGAAACAGAAAATTTGGGTACTGAAAGGCTTTAACAAAATTTAGTTATGGTATTTTCATGAAATTTTTCCATGAATAAAAAATAAATATACAGCTTTTGCCTAAAGCTAATTGTCTAGGTTCACAGTCACATTCAGTCATATAATATCTTTAAAAATACTTTCAAGTATAAATTTGTAGAAATCATTATATACTCATTCTTAACAAGTATAAATTTATAATAGATTTATCCCTTATATTATAATTTAGAACATTATAAAATTATATGCAACATATAAAATCGTTTCAAGATTGGTTTTACTAAAAAAAATATTATGTTTCTTGTATAGCATCAAAAATTTTACAAAATTTTGATTTTTTTTTTGTCATTACAAAATTTTGATTACTTGATTCTTTTTGTATAAACTGTTTCAGAATAATAGTTTAGTGTTTAAACTAACTTGCAATGTCAATGAAATTTAATTTGGTAAAATTCTATTTTTACCACAAATTTGATATTATTTTTCAAAATTATTTTTAAATGATAATTGTTTTTAATGTGTGATGAAAGGAGACTAAATTACTCTCTAATTAAATTCATATCTCATGATAAAAATTCATATCTTGTGATTTTAGATGAGAATTTAGAATGACTTAACAAAATCATATCAAATTCTTATATTCATCTAAAATAATCTAAAAAATCGTTAAAAATCATATCATTCAAAACACCTAACTGAATACCCCTTTAGTATGTTAGGGAAATCTCTATTTTCTAATAAAGAGGGTAAGACTTTTATAAATGTCCATCTAGTAAAACAAAATTAAGAAAAAATGAAATTGTATCCTATCCATAATCCAATATACTTCCCTTAGTAATTAATGAAAAAAATAACAAACATGCGGGATAATGGGGATTTCAAGCCGGGCTTTATGACGTCCCAAACGTGGAATATCATCCGACTGCGTTCTCCAATTGTTTTGTGGTTCAAAGGGATTTGATTCAAAGAGGCTACTCCTAAGTACTCTTTCATATGTTGGTTAGCGGCTCACAACAGGCTATCTACAGGGGATCGTTTACTCCGGTGGAATCCTCAAGAAAATGCTACTTGCTGGCTTTGCAAGACTGTTACTGAAACTCGAGATCACTTGTTTTTCGAGTGTTCTTTTTCGGAGGAAGTTTGGCGAGGCACAGCTAGGAATCTGGTGCCCACGGGCTCTTCTGTTCTCTGGTCAGACTTGGTGCATTGTCTGGTTCATGGCCTGCAAGACAGAATCTCAACTTTCCTTTTGCGCTACTGTTTTTAAGCGGTGGCCTATGCGCTTTGGCATGAAAGAAATACTCGTCGAGTAGGAGAGAATCCTCAGCCTGCTGCTCGAATCATCATCTTTTTGGATAAGTTGATCCGAAATAGGATTTCTTCTTTGAGAAAGAAAGCTGGAAACAAATATGACAAAGCCATGGAGAAATGGTTTGGAAGTAGATAATAGTTTCATTTCTTTCTCTATAAATCATCTATAGGTCTTATTCTCTGTACAAAGAAGCATTAGGTTGTACAAAGGTTTTTTGAAGTGAATAAAATTTAAAATTCTTTCAAAAAAAAAATAAATAAATAACAATTTCAATGAATATATATTTTCTGTTTGCTTGTTTTTTTGACATCATTTATTTTAAAAAGCTTAATATTTGCTTTTTACATTTGAGCTGAATGGAAAGTTGTTTTTGAGTTCTTTTTCTTCTTTCCCAGCGAAAACTTAGAGCCCAAGTTTTGCTCTTAATAAAAAGTTAAAAAAAAAAATGAAAAAAACGCTAATAGAATCGTATAATAGAGAGTTGGCAGATAAGTACAACAAATTAATCAGGTAGTGCGAGCGTGGACTTAAGCTGAATAGAGGATCTTCTCAGATTTACTTAATCACGTTTAAACTTATATTTTCTTATTTACTTTCAACGGATATCAGATTGTCTTTCACTAATCAAAAGAAGAAAAAAAAGTTAGGTGTGTCCGAATGAAAAGCCTATATAAAGCAGAGAGTCCTCCTCCTTACTGTAAAACCCTTTCTCAGCCTCCTCACCACTATTGTTGTTTACATATCCCCAGAGAGACTTGATTCATCATTGTGAAAAAAAAAGATTCTACCTTTTTCCGAGGAAGATGGTGACCCAAGATGATGACAAACGCAGCGAGGAAGAGAAGAGATCCTTTGAACTTTTTGCGACGATGCTTCTCGCTTTCGGAGACGACGATGAAATAAGAGGTCACGACGAAGAACAAGACAGAAACTTGCTCATGATCCACACTGCTGCCAACACTTTCTTGTTGGGTAAACGAAAGATTGACGATCGCGAGTCCAAGAATCAAGAAAACACTTCTTCTTCTTCTTCTTATGCTTCGAGGAGTTTGGTCGAGTCCAAGAGGCGTCGTGTGGAGTCCGACGACGAACCCATCAGAGCACAACCGATTAGAGAATTTAGACCGAGACCGGTTAAAAGAAGGGAACCGGTTAGAAGAGAGCCGGTGGTGACTCCGGGATGGGTGATTGAACTGATGAGGAAAAACAAAGGCGAGGGGGATGCGAAGATGATATTTGAGAAGGTGATGACCAAGACAGATCTCACACCAAACCATGGACGTCTCTTGATGCCTTTTAACCAAATGTCTGAGATGGACTTCTTGACCAAGGCAGAGTTGAAGATCCTAGAGGAACATCACAAAGGAAAACATGCTAAGAAAAAAGGAGTTGATGTGGTCTTGTTGAATCGTAGTGGTAAGAAGCGATGGAATCTTAACATGAGGTTGTGGAAGATGGGGTCTAGTTTCAACTACGCCTTGTGTACTGGTTGGAACCAGGTCGTCCGCGATAACAACCTCCAGAGAAACCAGACTATTACCCTCTGGTCATTCCACTCCCGTGATGGCACGCTCTACTTTGCTTTCGATCCTCCTTTCATTCCAGTTCAAGATGAGGCTATGGCTCTAGCTCTGGTTCCATTTACACATGCAGCTTCATCTTCTTCCACGGCTCCGGTTGTAATCTCTGAGGATCCGTTTGTGTGTGAAGAGACAAACAGGAGACTTTATCCATTTCCAAAGAGAAGGACAACTCCTCGAGTTTGTGTTCAAATCATAGCAAGAGATTCCGGCAACCTAAATAGAACACCACCTGAAGTGTGCACGGTGATGGCTCCTGATCTCGAGGCTGTACAAGAGACACATATTCGGAGTACCTCACAAGAATCATTCACAGAGACAACAACACTGGATCTCTCGAGCTCCGGTTGTGATTAGAGCTTCCTGGGAAAAGACTTAATCTTTGTTCTCTCTCTATTGCCTTGCCACGCAAGTAGTTTCTTTCTTAGGCATGCACTCAAAAGGATTTTTGGTACACTAACTCTCAAGTGCTGTAGCTTTCTTAATCGTATGAATAGATGATATCAAATGTTAAAATTTTGGTCATTTGCATTTCAATTTTGTTTGACAATGTCGTTTGAGTAAATGCTTTAACCAGATACGACCGGGATAAACCAATTAATTTACACAAGGAAAAGATAATCCATGCAAAGAAGCAACACTTGATGGGTGACAAATAAATGGACCTAACAGATAGAGAAATGTGAGATCTCATAGTATTCAGAAAAGAAGATGTAAGCCAAGAAAAAGAAGCCAAGCCTTGTTCTTCTACTAAACCTCTCTGCAGCGTAGTAATCCACTTACGCCACAGCTCTCCTACATTCAGTTTCTGCAAACTGATCCTTTTAATCACCTGATCAAGATTTTGCAAGGCTTGGAGGCCAAATGTGAAGTATGACATGTAGGGTCTTCCCAATTTTTCTTTTTTTTTTTTAAATATCTTGACATTCATACTTTTGTGTACTGTGTAGATGTTTTGGAAATAACTGGAACAGGTGCAATTTCTCAGAAAGTTTATTATTAGTTTCATGTTAATTAAGCTACACATTTGTGTATGGTTTAATTAGCATAAGTGTTCCAGAAGCAGTTCATAATAAGCTCATATTAACTCCAAAAACAGAAGCTCGCTAGCTTAGTTTTATGATTATCTCCTTGTGTAATAACTTGTTCTTTATCCATGAAATGTTTGAGAGGAAGAAAAAAAGAATTATATTACATGATTTTCCTTAAATTGCTTTTTGACAGACTTGTGTCAAAATATCAGTAAAATTGAAACTTAACTATTGATTTATGGATTATTTAATATTTTTAAAAATGTAATTAAAATTTTTGAATTATAGATGAATTAATAAATACTATAAAATTACGACAATGTGTTGTTTAAGAGGTTTATTTGTGAAATAATAAAAAAATAACCAAAATTAGTTTTTTTTTTAAGAGAGAATGTAGTGAGAGATAAGAAGAGTATTTTGTTTAATTTTGGTATAAGGGAATGTTGGTTAGTTTGTTAATTTTAGTTTTTTTTTTAGTTATTGGGTTCAATTTCTGTTTAATTAATATTCGTATTGAAAAAATCACTGTAGTGTGTGTGACTAATTAGCTCGCTGAGAAGATCAAAAACTGAATAGTTCCGATCCTCTTCTTTGCATCCATCCATCATCGTAGATCCATGAGATCGTCAGCAGCGAGAAAGCTTCTCTCGCATTCTCTTCGGAGAAACCGCGTTGCTGGATCTCGGTTTCCGGCTTGCGACTCTCAGAAGGTGTGGAATTCCACGGCGGCGGACGAAAGTCCCGATCAGAATTCGATCGATGCAGGATCTTCGATGCGGAAACCAATCAGCTTGTGGCCTGGAATGTACCATTCCCCCGTCACCAACGCGCTTTGGGAAGCCAGGCGCAACATGTTCGAAACCCCAACCGGAGAGGGAGACGCTTCTTCGCGATCGGAGTTAACCGCCAAGACTCCGTCGCGGAGCCGGACCTCGATTCTCTACAAGTTCTCTTCCGATTTCGTGCTCCGCGAGCAGTACAGGAATCCTTGGAACGAGATTCGCACTGGTAAATTGGTTGAGGATCTTGACGCTCTTGCTGGAACCATCTCCTTCAAGGTTCTCTTACTGTTGTAGAATCATTACTAGCATCCGGATAAGATCATTTATGGATCCGTAGTTGATGATGAGTTTTCTTGTTGTTCTTTGAGGTGTGTTTAAACATCTCTCCATGTGTTTGCAAATCAATGAACAGCATTGCAGCAGCGGTGATGGGAGTGCGAGATCGATGATCTTGGTGACGGCTTCTGTGGATAGGATTATCATGAAAAGGCCAATTCGTGTTGATGCTGACCTTAGTATAGTTGGCGCTGTTACATGGGTGGGAAGATCATCCATGGAGATGCAATTACAAGTACTCCAAACTCAAGGTGTATCAGTTTCTAATCATCCTCAGAATCTTCTCTAGTGACTTTTACTCACTCTCTTTAAATGAAAAAAACTTCCTCTTTTTCGATTATATCATTTCGTTTTCATCTGAGTCAACGAGCATGGTAAGATACGTAGATGATAGACACTCGGATTGTTTGTATTTCATTTTGCTAGTAAGATAAGTTTAAAAAAACATAGGCTGAATTCGAATTTTGAAGGGTTATGCTCTGTTTCATGCTTGAACTGATTGAATTTCGAAGTTAGAAGGGTTATGTTTTGTTCCATGCTTGAACTGGTAAATGAGGTGGTAGAAGTTGAAACTTGATAAAACCAGTTTAATCAGGTTTTATGATTTGATTTGCGTTCAATTCCATTTTTCTTTGAGCTTTCGTTGATAGACATGTTCTGTAATAACATGTCCTCATTGGAACAGAATATGACTTTCATTGGACCTTTTCATTCAGTAACATCTCTGTATTGAGTATTCACGCAATGAAAGTGACATCTCTTGTTGAGTAATGGTTCTTTGTTTCCTTTCAAGCTTTGATAATCTCCTCCATTTTGTCATCACATTAAATGTCATGTTACTTTGCTGAATATTCTAACAGCAATATTTTGCAGATGCCAACCACCCCTCTGAGTCAGTTGCTCTTGAAGCAAACTTTACATTTGTAGCTCGGGATGCCAAGACAGGCAAGTCAACTCCAATCAACCAAGTCACGCCAGAAACTGAACATGAAAAAATCCTCTGGAAAGAGGCAGAAGAGAGGAACAAACTACGGAAACAAAAGAGAGTACAAGGTAAAGAGGAGCAAGAGAAGTTGAAGGACTTAGAGAGGCTAAATGATTTATTGGCAGAAGGACGAGTATTTCTGGACATGCCAGCTCTTGCAGATAGGAACAGCATCCTAATTAAGGATACTTCCCATGAGAACTCATTGATTTGCCAGCCACAACAACGGAATATTCATGGTAGAATATTTGGAGGCTTCTTGATGCGAAAGGCTTTTGAGCTGGCCTTCTCCAATGCTTACACTTTCGCTGGGGTTTCGCCACGTTTTCTTGAAGTTGACCGTGTCGATTTTATCAAACCTGTGAGTGTCCCATTTCATTCTGTGAATAGAAAAGAGAGAGTATGGTAGTCACCGATTGAGGGGGTGTTATTCTCTGGTGGTGCAGGTGGATGTTGGAAACTTCCTTCGTTTCAAATCACGCATACTGTACACGGAAGCAAACTGTTCAGCAGAACCGCTAATAAACATAGAGGTTGTAGCTCATGTGACAAGTCCAGAGCTTAGATCTAGCGAAGTAAGTTGAGCTATGTACATTATACACGTTTAAGGTTGGGAAGTGTTTTATATAACTTCTGGTTTTTTGTGTGGTAGGTATCGAACAGATTCTACTTCACATTCAGTGTGAGACCTGAAGCGATGAAAGATGGATTGAAGATAAGGAATGTGGTTCCAGCAACGGAAGAAGAAGCGAGAAGGGTGATTGAGAGGATGGACGCAGAGAGACCCGTCTCATAGCCTTGAGCTCCCCTCATTTCAACCATTTGATCTGAATAAGAAGCTAAAATTTCCTATCATGTGATCATTCTTTCCCTTGGCTTTCAGCATGCACTTATTAGCCTATGAAAATGATAAATCGAGGAAGATATATTCAAACTCAACTCATGTGATGTTTATAAAGAAAAAGCTTCCCATCCTTTTTCGAGAACAAAACCAATAAAGTTTTTATTTTTAACTGTATCAAATAAAGTCGCTTTCAAAGTAAGTAATTAGTTATAAACTTATTAGTCTCGGTTTGTAATCACTCACCACCTTGTTTCCCCGATGGCTTTTTAGAAAGTTGAGAGATCGATGGAAAGCAATGGAACCCAAAGTCTCAATCAGAACCATCTGCCTCCTTCTTCACTTCTGTGAACGTCGGAATCAAAACTGAGAAAGAAAGGAAAGAAAAAACATGGAGCGGAGAGAAGAGGAGCAACAAAAGCGAGACGATTCCAGATTCAATCAAACTCTCAAGAACGTCCAGGGGTAATCGCTCAATCGAATTTCAATGTTTTCTCCGCCCAGATCTTGCATTTCCTTCTGCCCATCTTCTCATTTCAATCAATCTCTTGCAATCCGCTTCTTTTAGATCTACTGATTGAAATGGATCGTTCCGAGTTTGCTGATCTTGTGTTCTGTTTCGTTATAGATTTCTAAAAGGAAGGAGTATTCCTGGTAAGGTATTGTTGACTAGGAGACCGGATCTTACTCCCGAACCAATCTCTCCGACATATCACCGGAGCTTGTCGGAGAATGACGCCGGTAGAAACGAGCGTTTCGATAATCCCGTCGAGGTATATAAGTTAGCGAAATGACTTTGACTTTTTCTCTACTTCTTCTTGGAAAAGTTCAACAATTTGTGAGAGCTTAATGGCAGGTGGAAGATAATAATAATTCAAGCAAGAAACAAGATAATACATATGCCGGTAAGCTACGATCAAACTCCTCCAGTGGGGAGCAGCTTGCTAAACAGGTCCAAAACCTCAAGATAGGTGGTAGATCAAGCGATTATGCAAGAGTTATGAAGTTCAACAAAGTTCTTTCCGAAACTACTGTCATTTTAGGTACTCTCTCCACTTTGCCTTTCATGTAGTGTTCTACTTACTATTCGATGTGGATGATAATCTTGTGTCAGACCATACCATTCCTGTTCAAGCTACATATACCTCAATGAAAGCCTCCGTTTTGTTCTTCTTATATCTTCTGTCTTTTGGTTAATTTTAATTCCATCTTCTTACCTGTAGAGAAGCTGCGTGAACTAGCGTGGAGTGGTGTTCCCCACTATATGCGCCCTGATGTCTGGCGCCTTCTCTTGGTACTACGCTCTACCCCATACTTCATATTTAATCATACTAAGTATCAAACTTTTGGTTGTTCAATCTCTTTACCTATACTCTCCTATTTACGCTGCAATATCTTGTTCCTTATTTTCTTCTTAGTAACAGTTTCAAATTACTATACCGATCATCATCATATCTTTTGTAATAAATATGTATTTAGCTTATTTCAGTCACATTTCACATAATTTATGTTATACCATCAGCATTATGTGGCAACAATATTGCGTTTCTGTTTTTATTTTTATTTTACCATTTGAATTTAAATATAAACTGACAACAGGGATATGCACCACCTAATTCAGATAGAAGGGAGGCTGTTCTGAGAAGGAAACGTCTTGAATATCTTGAATCCGTTGGCCAGTTTTATGACCTCCCAGATTCCGAACGTTCTGATGATGAGATCAATATGCTTCGCCAGGTTTTTCCTTCGTTGTCTCAATGCTTCTGTGACAGAATTTTCAAAGGTCTCTTAGCAGTTGTATTCTTTTCCAGATTGCTGTTGACTGTCCAAGGACTGTACCAGACGTCAGTTTCTTTCAGCAAGCACAGGTGCAGAAATCATTAGAGCGTATTCTCTACACATGGTGAGTTATAGAATGCAAGCTGTGATTAAAATTGTTGCCTCTGTCCACTGAACAATCATCTGGAAAAATACGTTGAAAGCTAAATTTTGATTTGCTGAGTTTGCAGGGCTATTAGGCATCCGGCGAGTGGATATGTTCAGGGGATAAATGATCTGGTCACTCCCTTTCTAGTTATATTCTTGTCAGAATATTTAGAAGGTGACGTGGAGAGTTGGTCAATGTCAGATCTGTCTGCTGCAAAAGTCTCAGATGTAGAGGCGGATTGTTACTGGTGCTTAACAAAGCTACTTGATGGTATGCAAGATCATTACACATTTGCTCAACCAGGAATCCAGAGACTTGTGTTTAAGCTAAAGGAATTAGTCAGGCGTATTGATGGTAAGGTTCCTCCTCTGCTTAATCTTATAATTGGACGTGTCTCTGGTGATTTTAGTAGAACAACTCATGACATATTAAAATCATGTCATTTGGTCATTTTTCATCTTGTTTACCCATGAGGTGCTTGATCTACATCATCTGCGTTTCTCAGAAATTTGAAGTGTGTGTCCTTAAACAATGTCTGTACGGAGTTTAGCTTGGCATCCTCACAGTTCTGCCTATCTACATGCACCTTTTGATGAGTTGATGTCATTTAGCGATAAGATCTAGTTTCTGCTAATTGGCTTGTTATGACGCTTGATGCTATCATACTGCATTTGCTAATGCATTAATTCATAAATACCCACATAGCTACACTTCAGAGGAAAGGATGTAGAGCTAACATTTTCTCAAATCACATTGCCTTGTTTATGTACTAGAACCTGTTGCAAGACACATGGAAGAACAAGGACTAGAGTTTCTTCAGTTTGCTTTCCGATGGTATAACTGTCTTCTGATACGTGAGGTTAGACACCATTTTACCTCCTAATATACACCAACGTTTCTCAGACCCCGAAAGCAAAACCTGACAAAACCTTTGTGCTTTGTAGATCCCGTTCAGTCTCATCAACAGGTTATGGGACACATATCTTGCTGAAGGAGATGCATTGCCGGACTTCCTGGTGTATATATATGCCAGCTTTCTCTTGACGGTAAGAAAAAAAATAAAAACTGAAAGAAAGTCTTCATGGTCCACTTTGGAGGTGTTTCTTTTTTGGTAACCATGAGAAGAATTGAATGCAAGTTGTGTGTTATGAACAAATGCAGTGGTCGGATGAGCTGAAGAAGCTGGACTTTCAAGAGATGGTAATGTTCCTGCAACACCTACCAACACAGACGTGGACAGACCAAGAGCTGGAGATGGTACTGTCAAGAGCATACATGTGGCACAGTATGTTCAACAATTCCCCAAACCATCTGGCTAGCTGAGTGACTTTTTCCTCGACTGTGATGTTGTTCTTTCTTGGTTTATATTTTATACTATGTTGTTCTTGTCGAGATCAGCATTAGTCTTTTTATTTAAATTTTTCGTTGAAAAGGGTAAATGCTAAAACATTCGTGATCGTGTTGAATCTGTCACCAGTTTGTGTTTTGTAATATTTGTAGCCTTCCTTTTTTTTACTCTCTCAGTAAACAGTTTTATTTGGTTTTCATGTAAATTTCAACTTAGCTCTGGAGATGGGGGCAATATCTTACATTGTGTCCATGCCCACCCGATGTTGCTTTCACCCGCCCGGGCCCGATTGTTGATTTTATATAAATAAAAGATAATCTTTATCTATAGATAAAGCTTAGAATATTATTAATCAAACCTCAAAACAGAGAATGTGGACATAAGCAACGTGTTTTTCAACAACAAAAATCACAACTAGTTTTAGAAGAAGGATGATGGTCTCTTGTCTTTGGATTCCTGAGCATTAATAATAATACAAATCTTAAAGTCAACATCAATCAGATTTATGTCGATTACTTGCAAATCTTTTTATCATCAACCTCTGTTGCATAATCATTTACTATATATATCAACAAATCATATATATACGTTATAGCATTTCTATAGTAATTTTTTTTAATGCACAGGATTTCATTTTTTTGTTTGGAAAAGTAGGAAGAAAAGAAAAAAAGAATAATGATGGATTTTGATAATGATGAGTCATCACCTTTTAAGACCATGCCTAATTACGGTAAATGAAAAAAAAAAACAGGAGTGAAGAAGGAAGAGGAAGAGGTTAAGAGAGAAAGGTAAAGTAAGTCCCTTTTTTGCTTTCCCTTTTGTGTGTTTGTGTGGTTTCATTCCTTCATCTCTCTTTCTCTCTCTCACACAGTCTTCTTCCCCTTCTGCTAACGAACGCTCTTCTTCATCTCCATAATCGATTTATCTCTCCGAAGAAGAAGAAGAAGAAGAATCCGAACGTGTTTTCAATCTCTCAAGCTCCCTTAGCTCCTCCACAATCGGAAACAATGGTTTGATTTTGCGGAGGAGGATGGTGAAGTTCTCAGGTAATCTTCACTTGTCTTCTTCTTCCTCTACCTATCCGTTTCTCTTATCAGTTGACTGAAATCATTTCCCAATTCCAGATATTTTGATTCTTTATTTGGGGGAACTTGGAGTGTTGAATGATTCTGCTTTCTGTTCTTTGCACAACATAAAGTTATAACCTTTCTTGTTCTTTATTGGTGGATCCGAATAACTAGGAGGATATCTATCTATGTCTGCTCTTGAACTCAAAAAAAAAAAAGTATTACATGGTTGTTAGATGCCTCCATTATTTGGTTGATGAACACAAGTCTTTTAAATGTGAGGGGGCTTTGATTCTTTATGTCAAGTAAGAATTAGTTGTCTGAATACCCAATTTGTTCTACTTGGTTTCGTGATAAGTGGCACATAGATTTACCAACCAATCTAACTTCCTGTGTATTATTAGATGTCTATTAGCGTCGAGATGCTGCTGCTTCCTATTTCTCTCAATTGGGTCTGTTGAAAGTTGCTAACTTTCTTCTTGGGTTTATTCTCAAGGTTGTTGTAGGATTAATTTTTTTTGCCAGCAGCCTTTGGTACTGTTCATGACTTTTAACTGTCTACCGTGTTGTGCCTTTGATGAAACTGAATAACTCCCCGGGGCTAGTTAGCTATATTGGCTCTTTAGAGACTGTTTGTTAAGCCTTAAGGGTAAGTTTAGTTTTCGTTTTCTTTCATGGTTGGTGAGGTTTACCCCTAGTTTATGTTGTTGTGTATACAAAAAAAATGCAGTTTTGATTGTGATTTATTTCCTGGAGTGCATGCAATAGATAATGCTGTTTGTTAACCGATGAAACTTGCTCCTCTTGTCAGGCTGTCTGGTTCATCCCTTCTTGTTATTTATTATCTGGTTATCAAGCTTCCAAGATGTAGCTGCTACGCATTATAAGGCTAATGAGCATACTAGCAAATCCACTACCGCTGAGTTAGCAAATCCACCTGGTATTGGAGTCTCCGGTCCCATCCAAGTATCACCATCCGTCATCCCCAAATACACATCCCCTCCTCTACCTTGGACACCACCAATGTACCCTACTTTCCCCGACACATACCAACCAAAGTTAACCGGCAAATGTACCGCAGACTTTCAAACACTCTCGAGTGTTATCGACACAGCAGCCTCCGACTGTTCCCAACCCTTTGCCGCGCTCGTTGGAAACGTGATATGCTGTCCACAGTTTGTTAGCTTACTACATATATTCCAAGGACAGCATGACGTGAAGTCGGATAAGTTGGTTCTCCCTGATGCGGTTGCTACAGATTGTTTTTCAGATATCGTTAGCATCCTCGTCAGCAAGAGAGCCAACATGACGATACCTGCGCTCTGCTCTGTGACGTCCTCGAATCTAACCGGAGGTTCTTGTCCTGTGCAAGATGTCACAGGGTTCGAGAAAGCTGTTAACAGTAGCAAATTGCTGGATGCCTGTCGCACCGTTGATCCTCTCAAGGAGTGTTGCAGGCCAGTTTGCCAAGGTGCGATTATGGAAGCTTCGCTTATTATCTCAGGACACCAAACGACAGTTGTTGGTGGTGATAAGATCCCTTTGGGAGGATCAAACAACGTCAATGCACTTAACGACTGCAAAAATGTGGTGTTTTCATATATTGCAAGGAAGCTTCCAGCAGACAAAGCCAACACAGCGTTTAGGATATTGTCGTCCTGCAAAGTTAACAAAGGTAATGAACCGTATCTACTTACCTTCTTCATCTCTCTCTCTCTCGTTTGTATGTATGTATGGTTTTTGACGTGTGCATTGTGGGGTTACATACAGCTTGCCCTTTGGAGATTAAAGAGCCGACAGAAGTGATCAAGGCTTGCCGTAATGTGGCTGCTCCAAGCCCGTCTTGCTGTAGCTCGTTGAATGCGTATATATCAGGGATACGGAACCAAATGCTGATAACAAACAAGCAGGCCATAGTGTGTGCAACAGTCATGGGTTCTATGTTACGGAAAGGTGGGGTCATGACAAATGTATATGAGCTTTGTGATGTCGATCTAAAAGATTTCAGTGTACAAGGTAAGTATGCTTTGTTTTTAGACTTTCCAAATAAACTGTACTTGTCCTTTTCCCTCTCCCCTGACATTATCTCTCTCTTTTACTGTTTTCTTGGTGTGGGGATAAGCAGCATATGGAATGCAACAAGGTTTGCATCTCATAATCCAAAAAGCTGTTTGTTTGGCAACATAAGAGTTAAAAGTGTCTAACGGTGAATGTGAATATATATATATGTAGGATGTCTACTGAGAAGCTATCCAGCAGACTTGATATTTGACAACACGACAGGGTACAGTTTTACATGTGATTTGACGGATAACATAGCTGCGCCATGGCCATCTTCATCGTCAATGTCTTCTTTGTCGCTCTGTGCTCCTGGTAAACATTGATTGCACTTTTACTTCTTCTTCTTCTTAGCTAGCTCTCACTGTTTTTCTGAGTTTCCAGAAACCTTCACTTTTTTTGTGGCCTTGTGATTTGAATTTTACTTAAAATGAATGTGCAGAGATGTCATTACCTGCCTTGCCAACATCTCAGACTCTTAGGAATCACGGTATGCGTTAGTTTTCCTTGGCAATGTAAATATCTAGTCTTGCAACATATTGAGTGCAAATCAACAATGACTCAAACGACCTGCGTTTTCAACATGTATTTGCAGGGTTTCGCGGTGGTGGTGGGGGTGCGTTTGGAGCGTTGCGTCTCGTTATCATTTTGGTGTTTATGTTGTATGGTGTTGTTAGACATTAAAAATGAGATTTTTTTTTTTTTTAATTAATTTGTTTTGGTAGGAATCTATGGAAGCTCAAATTTGTATTTCTTTCTTGTGTATATGTTTTGTTGGTAACAACAGAGTGTAATGTAGTAATTAATATATGTCTTCTCAGTGTCTCTCTCTCTCTCACTCACTCATGTAATATAATTTTTCTTCTCTCCTTCCTTTGTTATGAGTTTTGTTCAGTTTCTCTATTGATGCCTCTAAGTAAAGATGACAAGTGTCCAAAGCCAACAAGCTTCAGTAAGAATGGATATAGAAGAGGGAAAACTGATTAAAACCAAAATTCAATCTAAACTAAACCGTAAATCAGACCGGTCGGTCCTGAAATCATTGAACCACGAGTTATCCCTTTAGTTAGTCCCCTCTGCTGCTGCTTCCTTCATTCCTTCGTCTCCGACCTCTGCGTTACTCTCTCGACACCAGGTAATCTCTGTTCCTTTCATGCCTCTTTTCTCTCTCTCTCCTATTGATTTAGCGGCGATGCAGAGTTTGTTCTGTACAAAATTCCGGCGAACTTGTAGTAATGTGTTGTTATTCGTATTAGAGTACAAGCAGGGGGCGCCAAAGAAGCAACGTCTGATCGAAACATAGCTTCTTGTGAATGACAATGAAGACAGTCGTCATCCACAACCTCCCGTTCTGTAGCTTTAACTCTACCGTAAGGCTCTTCTTCTTCTTCTTTACTTTGTCTTGCTTTCAAAATGTGTACTGCGTTCCAAACATTTTGTGTTTAATTTGCAGATAATAGAACGGAAACCAAGACTTCATCTTTCTTCTTTTGTAACTCTTTCTCCAACTTTTTCAGTGCAACCAAGATATTGTACTAAGTAAAGTTTCTGCTTCTTTTGCGTCCATTATATAACATAGAGTAGAAGCATGAACTTGTTCAAGAACAAAACCAGATTAGACAAAAGTGTTAGTTAGTATTGTGTAGTAATGAGTGATACATGTGTTTAGTGGAGTGTTAGGGCCGTGTTGTTTATTAATTGTTTTACTCTCGGTTCTTGCTTGTTTAAGTTATATGTTTTATTCTTTACATTTTTACAGAGCAACGAATAAACAATTCGTCGCAGTTTGTGCAGCACCATCATCAGGTTCGAATTTTAATTGTGTATTCTCTCCTTCTTCTTCTTGTTGTTTTAGCTTCTTCCTTTCTCATGTATATGTGTGTTATCTTTCGCAGATGTCGAGACTTCTTCTAAGGATGAATCAGTTTTGATTACGACAGTAGAGACGGGTAACAGCAACGAAGTTAAGGTATTCTATTGTTTTTGTTTCTCCGGCAAAGAAGCATATGATACTGGTGTCACGAATGAATTAATCAAAGTCTTTGAGACTTTTGTTGCTTTCCACCTACTGGCTGTGTGCAGGTGCATGTTGAAGTATCAGGAGAGAAGACTCAAACAGTATTCAATACTGTATTTGAGAAAATGGTTGCTGCAGCTCAGCCAATCCCGGGCTTCCGAAGAGTTAAAGGAGGTACGACGTCACATATATTGTATATAAGCTAGGGGGAAGATTAACTTGGTTTCTTAAATTGGCATTTTCAACCCATGCTTTATTTATTGTGGAAAGATCACCATGCGCTTAGGAACATGTGTTCGTGTTTAATAGCTTACTCTCAGCGAGCAAATTGTTTGATTCTTCTTAGTGTTAGATTTCATGTTTCCTTCACGGCTTCACCTCTTTGCAACTTTTTAATGTCGTCATTGGCTTTACAAATAGTTGGCTGCATAGTGTGGACATTTAAGTTATTCTCGTTAACAATGCTCATAGATTTCACATTGGTTCTGGCAATCTCTCTTGTATTTGTAGTTAATATGATTTGCCGCTGATGACTAGTAGCTAATTCATTTGATTCCTTCTCTAATGTTTTCTCGTTGCTGTTTTCTTTTTTTCCTCTCCTCATCATCTGTTTATCAACATTGGAACTCCAGGGAAGACCCCAGATGTAAGTTGTTTTTTTTTTTTTACTTCAGTGTATTTTAGAGAACCCATTATTTTAGCATTAATGTAAAATAACTCCACCATCAAGTGGTTTGGCGATGGGGCCTGTGTTTTTATACATTCATTGAGGAGTTCTTGGCCTGTGCGTAAGTGTTCCTTTCCTTCTATTTGCAGATACCCAGAGAGATTTTGTTAGAGATACTTGGATATTCTAAAGTCTATAGACAGGTGATAAAGAAGCTAATCAATTCTGCTATCGAAGACTATGTTAAACAGGTATAATATTAGCTCAAACTTGTCACTAGATTCTGTTTCAGATGGCAACTGTGTTAATTCAATACAGTCCTTGTCTAAAAGTTATCAAATAGGTGCTTAAGATTGGAGCTTGCTTTTTTAGTTAAATGTTAAAGATGATCCTAAAGAAACACACTAGATCTAATGCTTTCTGAGAGTTGAACTGAACCTGTTAAGTAAGGTCTTAGTATTGAAGGCATTCCTTGGAATGTTAACATGTGAATAGATCACCTTTCTGTCACAATCCGAATCAACCAGTAAATCATATTGTTGTGGCTGGAGTTCAAATTGGTTTGCTTTTGGTTGTTGGTGGTCTCGTAGGAAGACCTAAAGGTTGGCAAAGAGTTGAGTGTTGAGCAAAGCTATGAAGATCTTGAAGAAACATTTGAACCAGGCGAAAGTTTCAGCTTTGATGCTACTATAAAGCTTCAAGAAGTGAGCTGAACGAATGTGTTGAACCCTAGGTACTTATCAAATGTGATTTGTCTTTCTACCTTGTCTGGTAACAATTCTTGTTTCAGTTATATATAGTCTCTGTACTCTTTTTAGTTTCAGTGGGATGATGATTGGTATGTTCTTCAAAAAAAAAAATGAGGTAGCCACATAGATAGATAACTAAAAAAAATGAATACTAAATGTCTTTAACTAACTCCTAACATTTCCCTATTATTACAAACACAAGCTCTCCCTTTGTGCCTCTAAATGTTACTCTCATTCTCTAAGGTAATCCCCTCGTTCTTGTTTTCATGTGTGCTTGAAAGAATCACTTTCCATGTTGGGATTCGCTTTCTTCACTATATGATTCTGCAGTAAATGCTGGTACAGTATCTGTATGCCTCTGCAGATTATTCTGTTGTGTGTCTCATGTGACCATCACTAGTCTCAGGCCTGAAAGCTTCCAGCATTCTTGAGTTTGCTTCTTCCAGTAAGTTGATGCAGCTTCTGGAAATGTTTATTCTTTCTCAAACTCCTGCAGATGGAGAACCGATAAGTTTGGTCTCTGTTGTAACATTCCCACTGGTTTCATCAGTTGTTGAGTTGCGGGACGTTTCTATACTCTCAAGAACTCCCATGCTAGCGAGGATTTCTTCTCTTGGCTCATCTGGATACTTTACTCTGTAGTACTCTAACTCCATCTCAAGATCTTGTATCTCCTTCTCCCTATCAGCCAAGACATCGTTTGCTCTCTCAAGCGCATCAACGTCGTGCTCAGCTTGCTCATCCATCATTCTCAGGTACTGTAAAGCTTCCATATGGAGAGCTGCTTTCTCCTCCTGCAACCGTGTGATCATTGCCATTGCTTCGTTTGCAGCTATAGCTGAGGCGTTTCTTTCTTCCTCTAATTCTTTACTCAAATCCTTTAGGCTTTTCCTGTCATGCTCTAGCTGTTGCTTTAACAGATCAACAAGACTTTCTCCTTCGATGTCACTGCTAATGCTTACAAAGGATTCCACAGAAGCAGATTGCTTTAGCTCCTGTTTTTCCTTTGAAGTGTTTCGAGTCTCTGTTGCCTTGGAGGAATCTTTATCACCTCTATGTTCTAATGAGTTTCCTTCGTTGGAGATCTTTGGTGACGTCAATGGCTCAGTCTCTCCATGCTCTTCTTTACCGGAGGGTTCTTCTGTGGCAGAAGCAGTCGCAGAGTCTCCATTATCCACATCCTCTTCTTCATGACTGGAATGAGATTTCGCCACTGAATAGCCTTTACTTCCATCTACTTCCTCATTGGATTGTCCTACAGATACATCTTTTGATGTTGACGGCTCGGAATGTGCATTGACCTCGGCTTCTTCTTCTTCTTCATTACTGAAATATTCTTCTGCAACATTGCTTTCATTAACCTCACTTGAGTCTTCATCATTGGTAGTCAAAGGCTTGAGATCTCCTTCAACACCATTCTCCTCATCATTAGAAGGTTCATCTGCCAGAGAAACTGGCATATCACTGGTCGTCAAAGGCTTGATATCTCCTTCATCTTCATTCTCCTCATCATTAGAAGGTTCATCTGCAACAGAACCAGGCACGTCTGTGTGTTCAGACACTTTTTGATCCACAGCTGCCTCAGATGCTTCTGTCTCTGCAGCTGAATGGGAAATGTTTTGAGCAAAATCTGTGGAATCATTATGTGCTTGAATCTGGATTTCATGAGAGGCACTATTGTCTTTAGAAGGACTCAAGAATTCGCCACCAGAAGGAGATGAGCTGCCACTTACGTCAGCTTCATTCTCTGCAGGAAACAACGTCAAATTAAAGTCAATGCGTAGCATTTGACATAAGTGTTCATGAGGTAAACGTACCACTTTGTGCTACTGCTCCTCTTTCACTTTCCTCTTGAGCTAAGTCCAATGAGAATGGACGAGCTTCACTCATAGTTATAAGCTCAGAGAGCACAGCTGCATCCTCCCTTGCTTCAATAGGTTGTTGTTGTTGCTTCTCAGTCTTATCCACAAGCTTGCGCTCACGTGGTTTATCATCTTTAACACGAATGTTGTTATCTTGCAAATAAGGCTGTTTACGCTTCAACATCTTCTTGTCATCAAACGATCCCCGAGACCGAGACTTATGAACACGTCTCTCAGACGCTTCACCACTGAAGTCTATCGTCTGGAAGAATGCATCATCATCCGTAAACAAGAACTCTGATTCAGACCCCGAGTGAATCTTCAGCTCTGCGTAACCCACGTGAGCCATACCATCACTACGGCTTCCAGCGTCTACATACTCACCACCACTCGTTGCCATAGCCGCAGCTGCCTTGTGGTGGTTTCTCATCTTCTTTAAACTCCCAGCGCTTCCTCGCCGTGTAAGATGATGCCTTGGAGCAGGAATGTTAGGTTTAGCTCCACGAGAGCCTAACCTAACCAGTCTCTGTGTATGGTGCCTTGTCCTCCACGGTTTATTGCAACAAGAACATGATCTAGGAGGATGAGCGAAATGGGTTGTGGAGGAGAGCAGATCGTACCCTAGCTTCCCTAGAAGCATTCTGTTCATGTCTGGATCCGGACCCGTTGTTTTGGTGAAGGACAAGAGACAATCATCACACATTCCTCGACAGTCTGCGAGGTTGTTGTCGTGGTTGAGACATGACATGTAAGATGAAACCTCTGATCTGTGGTTTCTGCAGAGGAGGAGTCTCCAGTGCAGAGGAGAATGAAGGAGGTTGGAACAGAGGAAACATGGCAGAGGCAGTCTGCAGTAGCGTGCGAACCAGACGAGGAGATAGGAGAGGAGAGCGTCTATGAGCATGAGGAATATGAGGAACCATTCGCAGGCTGCGTATGTTAGCACAGGCCCCAACCCGAGTATGACGTTTTGATGATCATATATAACATTTGAATCCATCTTTCAGAGTGATGAATCCTGAAGAACATTTAAACTCATTATCTCAGAATCTTGCGTCAGATTTACATTTTTGAAAGTGAAAACTTGGTTTACCTTGGGAATGGAGATTGATTGGTCGGTCAAAGAGAGAAGAGGTGAAACCTGAAAAGAATGAAGACTTTTCCTTGTTTAGTGGTAAAATCAAACAAAACTTGTTCAACGATTTGTTTTGGGGTTTCGCCTAAATTAGTGTAACTCTCTTCTCCACGTTTTTATTTTTTTGTATGATATAACGGTCGACCCGATTTTATAGAATTGCCATAAACTTAACGGAAAAAAAACTTTTAATGTCTTTTTCTTGATTTGAAAAAAAAAGGAATGGTAATATTTTTTTGAAATTTTAGCTACAATGTTTAGGAATCAGTCTCTGTGTATGGTTTTATTGTTCGACATCGTTCTTCCTTAGAATCTTTTATAATTCTCCATAAGAAAACTGAGATGTATTAAATCACGAGGATTTATTTATAGAGGTTTTAAATTTAGTGGGCTTCAGTATTTATTTGAAAGAAGACACAAATAAACAAACAGATTATCAAAAAAGTAAACCAGTTTGTTAAAACCAAAAGTGCAAAATTAAGCTTTGGACACAGAGCACAAATACTACTAGGTACGTGAAGCAATAGATAAAGATTTGGTATTATTGAAAAACAGCTGTATGAAAATATAGTACTTCCCAATTTTTAATAAAATATAAATGCCGACACATCAATAGTCATCTAGAAGCAAACGTTCAAATATGCCACAAACAATCAAAGCGGTTGGTCGGTTAAAACCGATCAGGAGTTCATAGCCTTCCAAGCCTGCGTCCTCCCGATGACGAGAGCCCTAACCATTGACTTAAAGGCTTCCAAGCTCGTACAGTCTGCAGTGAGGGGGGGGAAGACACATAGGTAAAAAGTGATGGTAAAATAAAGACGTGACATGGCAAAGATATCTCAAATCCAGAATATAAGACTGATGGAACAAAGATAACTTACAAGGAAAACTCCACATCCGAATGAGATGAATGCTAGCATGCAAAGTAAGATGTATTTGATTGTCACATCATCAAAAGTTATGATGATAACGAGGCTTGCCAGAAGTGCGAGGAACACAGTAGCCTTTACGCTTCTCACGAGACATTGGGAGGGATACTGAATTAGATTAACACATAAACTCGTATGAGTTCTCATTATAAATATTTTGAATAACTGGACCGAACCGAGAACTGAGCATAAACCTTTGGCTGAATGCTCAGGCTTATCACACCACAGAGCTAGAAAAGACATTATATATATATAACTAAATTCAACAACAACAACAACATACATTGTCGTATGGCGATGGTTCAACGGGTGGTTTTTCATTCAGAGACTTTTGACGCAGCATATTGTTAAGTAACATATGCTTCAATTCCTCTCTTACAAGTGAAGCAGTACCTTCCTACAATACACAGTTAATAAATCAGGACACTACAATGTAATTTGCGATCAACTAAACAAAAACAGAAAGGTATGAATGGTGACCAGGGAATGACAGGGAATAGTGTATTCCTCAACATTTCTAAAAAAATTCACCATTCACAAGAAAATAAAATTTCCTTCTCATTCCTTCTCATTCCTTTTTTTGTAGAGAAATAAAGAACAAAAAAATTTCTTGTTAAATTTGAAGAGGAACAACCATTCCTTTTCATTCCTGCCATTTTATTCATCTACGTTCTTTTCCTATTCATTCCTTTTGTTACCAGAATGGTTACCAGTTTGAAGCATAGAAACATAGTCCATGTTTGCTGGAATAGCCCGGGGCATCTTTGCATTCGTTGATATTCACTAATAGGATATAATGTTCATAAATATTTAGTTTTGAGATTTAGGGCTATTGGGAGATTTATATATATATAGGGTAGATTTTAAAAATCTTGTGGAAGAGAAATCATTTAAGATAGTACTTAAAATTGAAATTTTCCAAAAAAGGAATTATGAGAAATTATTTTCTTTAAAAAATTTAAGGAAACATTTATGAATGTGTATGATAAGCTACCTTAATTTGACATATATGCATATTTTAGGAAAAGATTACTGAATAAGTAAAATATCTTTTTAAGTTGTGGAAGATATTGATAAATATTTATAATATCTTCATAAAATTTAAGAAAGCTTTCATTGATGTGTATTTAAAAAACATTCTTAAATGTGTATTTAGAAAATTCTTCATGAATGTATATTTATGAATATGTCTTACTAAATTTGAATTATATGTATAATATTTTCCTAAAACTTTAGAAAGATCTTCCTCAATTAGGTAGATAAATATTTTAAATATATTACATATATATCTTTTATTAGGATTTTAGAAAAACAAATTATGACGATGTTGTCATACATGAGTGTATGTGTTAATGTGATGAATATATGTTTGTACTTATGAGACAAAATATATAATAAATTAATAAGAAAAAATTTTATTAAAAAATTAGTTAAAAAAACTTAAACCAAAACGAATTATAGAAAATAACGAATTACAAAGTCCTATAAATATAAAAATATTTTAAGTAAAAACCTTAACTAAAATTAATTATAAAAATATAATTTTCCTTTTCAAAAGCTTAAATAAAATAAAGTAATCAACTTTTGCTTATAAATAACTAACTATCTTTGAATAGATAATTTTACGTTTAAAAATTATAAACAAAAAAAACCCTTCAAATATTTCATCTGATATGACTGTGACACATGTCAATAAAATTTTGTATTGTGAAATGTGTCGATAAAAATCTGTCATTATGTGAATAACTTTTTTGGACTAGAATAACTTCCATTTTCTAAAATCCTAAATAAAAGAGATTTTTAAAATAACCTTTTCCTTTTTAAATCCTAACCAAAAAGAAATTTTTAAAAATCCTGACAGAAGGGAATTGTAAAAGCTTATTTTATTGTAATTTTTTCTGTTTAAGAATTTAATGATAAACATGATACTAAAAATTATATTATTAACAAATAAAATTTGTAGAAGTGATATTGGAAAATGAATTTTGAAAAAATAACAACTTTTAGAAATCGTTAATATTTACTAGAATTAAATATTAGATATAGATTTACTTTTCTAAATCATAGACAGAAGATAATTGTATAATATAATGATTTTAGTTTTTCTTCTCTCAAAACTAAGAAAAATCGTAAAAGAATATTTGATAGTAATTTATCAAAAATTCTAAAAATAGATTTGTATCGCATTTTTAAGTCCTAACCAAAATAAAGTTGTAAAAACAATTGGTAATATTTTTTTTTAAATAGAACTTGATGATGAACATGATACTTAAATTTATGTAATGAACAAAAACAACTTGTAAAAGTAATAGTGATATGAGTTGTAATATAATAATTATAAAACTATTTAATAATAACTTGAAATAATGATTTGATATTATTTTTTTTTTCTGAAATTCTAAACAGAAGATGATTGTAAGAGATTAAATGACAGTATTTCTTCTTTTTTACAAAATTTCTAAATAAGAGATATTTAAAAAATAGAATAGTTTCCATTTTTAATATATTAACAAAAATAAAATTTTAGAAACTTATTTAATAGTAATTATAAATAAGAGTTCGATGACAAACATGATCCTAAAACTATTTAAATTAACAAAAATATATATATATATATATAAATGATAATTAATTATATGATAAAAATGATGATCTCACATGATTTATATTGGTTGAACAACTAAACATCCGTAGATCACTAACATATATAAATGATAAAAAATGCACAAAAGTGTTTTCGAAAATCCTAAAATGATTATTGAAACTTCAATAAATGACCATAAAATTAGTATATAATTTAATTCAGAAGAATAACATATAGTAAGTTAATAAAATATTAAATTAGTACATTAAAATGTATGATGCGGTCAGTGACTCGATTGACATTATTTAAATTTCAAGTATTTTAATTTCACTATAATTCTCTATTCAGGTTGGTTTCGGTTTTAATTTTTAGGTATGAATATTTTCCTAACCTTTAATACAAAGTCGATAACAATTCACCCATGTGGTATGATTATTAAAGTACAAATATTAACTAGAACTTATGTGGGAATATAATTTCTTAATTTTAAAATATATCTTATAGTACAAAAAATCATAATGATTTTTTTATTCTTTTATGTTCTTTATAAAGCTAGAACATCAAATAGAATCCACGGGTCCATATCTAGTATGACATAAGACTGGCTACACAAAATTAAATGGTCAAAACCAAAAGAGACATCCGGAGTAATAGGGCTCAAAGCTATTTTGGTACAGTTCAGTAACACGTGGAGGAAGCAGATACATTGTCTCGTAACACAAACAAACTCAAACAACACTATTCCCAACCAATCTTAAGAGTTTTACCAATCTTTAATCTCATGTCTCTTAATGATCATCCCCAAAACCGAATCCATTCATATGCTTAACAGATCAATGTGTGTTCGAGAGTTTAACAGCAACAATGACAAGACTACCTTCTCACAGATTTTGGTAATCTCATCCATTGGATTGCTCTTAGCCCTAGCACTGCATTACCGTCTCAGGAAGATACGTCACTCCAAGAACATCCCTCGTCTCAGACGGTCTCACAAACACAAAGGCCATGAAAAGCTCGAGAGATTCTCTCACTACGTTGGTAATATCAATCTACATTTATCCTCTTTGATGCATCATAAGGCAATGTTGTTTATGTTTTTATCTTTCTCTGTTTTTTCAGTGCGTCAAATGGGATTCAAGGACAGGAGAGAGTGTCCTCATCTCTGCAAATTAGCCAATGAGTACATAAGGAAATCAGGTTGCTGCGAGGAAGACATTTACAGCTTCTTCTCCGAAGAGCCTGATGCTGATTCCCTCTTCATTAAACTCGTCGAGGAGTTTGAGAGATGCATTCTCAGTTACTTTGCTTACCACTGGAGCCATGCAGATCTCATGATCAGTCAGGTTAACCAAAAAAAAAACACACACACAAACAAAACTTTTAAAGATCCTTAGTTGTTAACATGGATTATGTTGCAGATACTCAGCGCTGATGTTGAGCCTAAAAAGAAGCTCAAGCACATTGTCATGGCAGCAACGAGGTGATTCTAAAACAACAACAAAAAGCTATCCAGACTGTGTGTCTCCTTTGGTGAAATGATATGTTTCTTGATCTGTATAATAGGGATCAGAGGTTTGAGAGGGTGACTAAGAATCTAAAAGTGGCAAGAGTGTTCAACACATTGGTAGAGGAAATGAAAGCAATGGGGATAGCATCTGTTGATGACTCGGAATGTACAGAAGTGATGGCTCCAGTTGCACACAAGGACCGAAGCCCTGTTCTACTCCTTATGGGTGGTGGTATGGGTGCAGGAAAGAGCACTGTGCTTAAAGACATTCTCAAAGAGTAAGTAAATAAGATCTAATATATATATAAGTTCACTTAGATCTTTTCACTTACATGTAACATGGTTGGTTGTGTGGTTTTGGGATCAGACCATTTTGGGCAGGAGCAGATGCTGTGGTAATAGAAGCTGATGCTTTCAAAGAATCTGATGTGATATACAGAGCTCTAAGCTCCAGAGGCCATGCTGATATGATCAAGACTGCTGAATTCGTAAGGTTCTTTGTTTCCTTATAGGGTGCACAAAGAATGCTTTTATTACACAAAGGAACCAAATCAAGTTTTAGTAACTCTTGACACAGGTTCACCAATCATCAACGGATGCAGCATCATCTCTGCTAGTTACAGCTCTCAATGAAGGGAGGGACGTGATAATGGATGGAACACTCTCGTGGGTACCATTTGTGGTGCAGACCATAACCATGACAAGGAATGTGCATCGCCACCGTTACAGAATGGGAGCTGGCTACAAGGTTGGCGAAAACGGAGATGTTATAGAGAACTATTGGGAACGCATAGGGGAAAGACAACAGCTGCAAGAGGATGGGAAGGAGAGAAAGCCATACAGGATAGAGTTAGTTGGAGTTGTGTGCGATGCTTACTTAGCAGTGATTCGAGGCATACGGTGAGAGCTGTTGATACTAATTTTCAAACAAATGTGTGTGTATTTTTCTTACCATAAGGTTTTTGGTTTAACCATATAATGCAGGAGAGCAATAATGTGTAGAAGAGCGGTGAGGGTTAGATCTCAGCTGAGATCTCACAAGAGGTTTGCAGATGCGTTTCTTACCTACTGCAACTTGGTTGACAATGCCAGGCTTTACTGCACTAACGCTCTTGAAGGTTCTCCAAAGGTTAGAACCTGACAATGTTACAAGTAAATGAAAGTGAGAATCCATGGTGAAACAATTGTATTTTTTTTTTTTTTTTTTGTGTACAGATGATTGCATGGAAAGAGAAGGAGAAGACATTGCTAGTGGATCCAGAGGAGATAGACTGTTTGAAGAACGTAGGGAGGTTAAACGAGGATGCAGATTCTATCTACGAGCTATACAGAAGACCAAACCCTGCTTGTGAGGCTGGATCGATATGGAAAGACATTATTCTGTCTCCTTCCAGGTTCAACATTCAACAGGAGCTCAAATACTCAATTCAGAAAGTGGAAAGATTCAAACAATATCTCCAAGAAACACCAAAGTCAGAAACAGAGCAAAAGGATGTACTTTCTTAGCTTTGTTTCCTAGCAATGTTACCATCTGTTACACTGTAAGAGATGTGTTAAAAGGTACCAAATGCATCATATGATTCAGACAAAAAGGTACTAATCTCACCTTCTAACTTTGCCATGTTTGTTGTTCTAAAGTAGACCAGTTCCTTCAAAGCATAGTTATGTTGTCTGCATAAGACCATTCAACAAGAAAGAAGCATGACCACATTGACACAATGTTTAAGATTCATACAAGAAGCAATTCAGAACAACTAGATTAACATAAACCATGTAAGAAGTTTAAAGTAGACCTGTTCCTCGTTAGCAATGAAACAAAGAAGATTTCAACAAGAAAGAATCTAACATCCATTGAGACAATGTTCTAGATTCATACAAGAATCAATTCAGACAGAACAAGATGAACATAAACCATGTAAGAAGCTTTAATTTCAAAACAAACCAAAAAAATTACAAAAAGGAACAAAGGGGGTTTCAAGAAGAAACCAGAAACAAAGATAAAAAGCTTCTTCAAGGATGGATTCAAATTATACAAGACTACCCCCTAAGAGAAGCTAACCACCATCACAAACCATGTATTCATTCAATCTCCCTCCCTTCACTACCCTAAACCCCATCTTTCTTCATTTCTTCACCTTCCTCGTGGAAGCCCTTTTCGCCGGAGACTTTACAGTCTTCTTAGCCGGAGCCTTCGCCTTGGCCTTGGCCTTCTTAGTTACAGCCGCGGCTTTCTTAGCAGGAGCAGCAGCTTTCTTCCCTGGAGAGGTCCTAGTCGAAGTCCTCGCCGCTTTGGCAGGTCTCTCTTTAGCCTTGGGCTTCGCAGCAACAGCTTTGGTCTTGGAAACAGCCGCTACAGTCTTCGTCTTTGGTTTGGGTTTAGCAGCAACTTTAGCCTTTGGCTTCACAGCTACAGCTTTGGTCTTGGATCCTTTAGCTGCTGGTTTGGCTTTAACAGCAGCAACTTTAGCCTTCGGTTTAGTTACGGTTGCCTTCTTTTTAACCGGAGCCGGTTTAGGAGCTACGGTGGATTTAGCGGAGGGGAGCTTGAAGGAGCCTTTGACTTTGACGAGCTTCTCAGAAGCGACGAGTCTCTTGAGATTGACGAGGAGAAGCTTCCTGAACGTGGGAGGAAGCGACGACTTCTGCTTCTCCTCGATGAACTTCTGAATCGCGTATTGGCTAGATCCGGTTCTCTCCTTCAACGTCGTGATCGCATCCTTAATCATCTGCCATCGATTGGTTTTCAAAAATTCTCAAAAACCAAATCTCAATCCCAGAAATCGAATTTAGATCGAAATCGAATCTGATACCTCTTCGTAGGTAGGGTGAGATGAAGAAGCTCTCTTCCTCGGAGACTTGGCTGCCGCAGGCTTCTTCTTCTTCGGAGCTTTAGCTTCCTTCGTCTTCTTCGCTTTGCCACCCTTCGCCGCAGGTTTCTTCTCACTCGCCGGCGGTGCAGTCACCGTCTCTTCGACGTTGGTAGGAACGGTTTCTTCCTCTGCCGACATCTCTCTCTCTCTATATATATATGTATCAAGAAGTTTTATGCGATTGATGGGATTCTGATGAAGACGACGAGAACTTGGGAAATGTTTATATAGTCAGATGTGTGTTTTTATCTCTGCTCTCATTGGTTAATACAGCGAGTACTCGGATCGGTCCTGTTTGAATTTTAGCCGTTGGATCTAACGCAGTCGACGGTGTGGAGAGGAGGAGTGTGGATGTGAGGATGAGGAAGTTAATGGATGTGGGTAGGTGCTTTTTGGTGTGCTTTTAGGTTCGATTAAAATGGTCGTAACTGATGTTATACTTGATGAAATTCAGTTTTGTTTTGTTCAGTTTGTAGATAATTCTTCAAGGTTTCTTTTGAATGTTTACTCGTGTTAAACGGATTAGCTTTGGATGAGAAAATCTGGTTTGAAGCGAGGTTGGTCGAAACTGTGGTTTGTTTTGATAGTATTAAGGTATATTTGGTTTTGTGGAGAATGTTTGTGGGGAGATTATGAATGTTTGTATTCGTTGGAAACTAGACTAATCAACGAGTGTAACGAACCAAGAATTGTTAAAATCGGATCTTGTTTTGGTGGAAAATCATGGCATTGGAGTCGACCGAAGATGACCATATTCTAGTATATATGTGGTGCTGGTGCCACACACAACCTGTTGCATGTGTGATGTGTCTATCTTTAAAAGAGTCTCCGGCTAAAACAATCAGAGATCTACGTATTGGATTCATTTTCATAAAATTAATTACATCGTGTAATGATTCACTAGAATATATTTGTTATACAGGTTATATTTACAAGACTTGGTTAGTTTCACAATAATGATGATGTATGCAGCTATGCATCTATCTTCTAACAGCATACAAGTACTGTTGTTATCAATAACAATATGATTTTCATCAGCAAACATAATTATTTGTTATGAATACAAATTTTAGATCTTACATTGCTAGATCTTTTTAATCCAACAATTGAAATCTAACCCAACTCAAATCAAAAACGAATAAATTGACCTAAAACTAAATTTCATTCACTAACAATAAAGAAATCGTCTATAGACAACCATAGTTGAATAATTCCAGATTTACATATATATTTTTATAGACAAAGGTACTTAAGAAAAAGGCTTAATTAATAGATATACAATACTAAGCCGCTAAGTAAAATAGGAACCTTTAATTAATCTCCCTTTCGTGAAAGTAAACGTGTTAGACATTTCACCACTCTCTCATCCGACTATTAACTGCTTTATAATGGTTTGCTTTCCGATGTCATGCAGTTCCGTTTTACGATTACCAATAGAAGCTAATGTTGGTTGCAAGATACTCTTAAAAGTATTTAGAGTATATATAGAAGAATACTATAACCAGACATTAACAAACATGCAAATTAATAACAAATGAACTTCTTTCGTTGTGGATCTAGTAACGAGCTAGTATATGGTTGATACAAATGTCAATATGTTTTCAGTTTATCGATATGCCGAACATATAACGAAAGTCATGTTCCTGATATCCTTCCATAACTGTCAATCTAAGTGCATGATAACTTTTAGTATCATCTACATATGTTGACAATCTTATGAGTAACTTGATTACTTGGATTACTTGTCAGTTGTCACCGCCCCTTATCTATATAGAATGAATAGATGACATTCACACATGTCATTGTCATCTATTCCTAGCTAGTGCACACGCCAAAGTATTTACAGAATATTCAAAAGATTTATGCAACTAAGTTTGCATGGCGCTAAAACTGTTGTGATAGATTAAACTAGCAAAACGTGGGATGCGGATACATATATAACTAAGGTAAGAACACTCCAGCATTTGAACTTTCAACAGACTCCACTCTTAGTCTTATATCGACAACCACACATCACACGAAGCTTTTGGAACCCATTAACAATTTATGCTTGTATTATTTGCTTATCCTTGTACATGACGTTTCATTAGCAAACATAAATCTGTTTGCTAATGATGATGTTCATATCTTGAATTAGTACTATTCATGACTTAGTATGGCTCCGGATATCAACAAAATTTAAGGGAATCATGGGAAAAAGAAAGACAGGGAAAACTAGACCATGCATTATCTTTATTCCTCGAATTTAGACTAATGGGATTCAAGTAGTGTTGACTCTCTGTATGTAAATGGATTTCTCTATATTTAGGCAAATTAAGCAAAATTTTGTTGCAGTGCTTGCATGTTTAGAGCCATGAGAAATGATAGGTTCAATCTTTTGTCTCCACACAAAATATCAAATACCACGACTATTGGGCTCGGACCACTAGTCCATTATAGTTCATGTTTTATTTTTTGATCATAGTTTGTTCATGTCTTTTCCAATCACTTTTTGGACAAACAATTTTGTTACGCAAACAGTAATACTAGTTATATACTAGTGACATATGTAAAATAGATTATTGTAAATTAGGAACCGAGATAAAAATTACATATAAGTTGTGAAAATTGATTTTATGGGCCCACAATATATCACACATAGTCTTATGATAAAATTTCATACTCTGTAAAAGATTCTAAATTATTCATTTAAAGATTAGTATATATATGATTTTTCGCCATTTTTATCATTTGAAATAGATGTGCTACCAAAACAAGGTTCGAGTCCTTCTTGTCTGTGTGTGTGTGTGTGTTTTTGCTGAAATCCTTCTTGTGTGTTTACTATCTATTTATTTGTGATGCGTAACACAGACCGTGAGACATGAGTGGCCTGCAAAGTGGAGGAGCTTTATTCCTGATATTAATTAAGGCTGCTAAAACTAGCGAGACTATCTGTGAGATTTGCATGGCTATTTTGAAGGTAAGCATTGTCTATTGTCTAACTATTTTTGCATTCAGTTCATGTGATACACTTTTAAATAACGTTCCTTTTTTTCATACAACTTATATAATTGAAAAATATATAAATAAATTTTAAAATTAAAAATGAAAAATTGAATATAAGTTACTCATTCAATTTTTGAATATTTTCTGATATTTATTTGAGGTTAGGTTTAGATTTGTATTCAATTAGATTTTTTGGTTTTTGGATACTCGTTCAGTTAGGATTGGACATAATATTCATATCCGAAGTACTGATCTGAAATCGATCTAAAAATAAGGGTGTTCGATCCGATTCGATCCGATCCTGCATAAATATCATAAATGATTCTTTTTTCAAAACCAAAAGAAAAAACGAAAGCAACCCGATCCGTACTGAGAACCGAGTGCCAAAACTCCAGAAATACCAGGTAATAAGATTTGATTATAGTATCTAAAACATCGTGTGGATTCAAGATTTAGGTCGGGTTAAGGTAATTAATTCTGGTTTGGATTTTTCTACCAACCCTAATTATAATATATCAAAGCTTATAATCCACTGGCTATAATTTACAAGTAATGCGTACTAAATATGGTGATATGATAAGTTACAAAAAAAATATGGTGATATAATAGTAGGGGGGGGGGCAAGTAATTCCACTTGAAACTACAATATATAGTGTGATATCACACGCACTATATCAATTTTTAATCTTAATTTGGATCAGATCGATTGAATTACTTCTTAAACAAGATCAGTTTTTGGTCAGCTGATTTTTGGATTGATCGGGCCAATATAAAATTGTCGGTAGAACTATTCTCTCTGCATCCATAATAACATATATATATATATATACACATATTTTAAGATAATCGCATATAATGTGGGAGATTATAATATATATATATCAAAATTAGGCCTAGGCATTTTAACCTGGACCTGAAAACCCGAACCGGAGCCGACCTGAAAATATCCGACCCGAAACCGAACCGAAAATTTACAAGTACCTATTGGATCTAAAATTCTTCTACCCGAATAGACACGGATCCGAAAAGAACCGAACCCGAATAGACCCGACCCGATAAGAACCGATTCAAAACCGACTTAAAAAATTTAAAATATCTTTTTATTAACAATTTTTGTTATTATTTTGTAACATTTTAAGTAACATGAAATTTGAAATGAAATTTAACATGTAAAATAAAGAATTAAAAATGTTTTATTTTAACTATTAATAGTGTATTTTAAGTTATTTTTGTAAAATTTTAGATATATATGATAAATTTTGACTAAATTCGATAGAATTTGAGTATTTCATTTTCTTTTTATATCTAAAATACCCAAATCCGACCCGGACCCGACCCGAATCCAAAAATTTGGGTAATTATAGACCTGAACCGACCTGGACCCGACAAGACCCGACCCCGAACCGAACCGAAAAATTATAGGTATTTAAATGGGTCTAAATTTTCAGATCCCGAAGGATCCGGACCCGACAAAGACTCGACCCGGACCCGATCCGGGGACCCGGATGCCCAGGCCTAATCAAAATCATATAATACACGGACTATAAAATTAGAAGGCATCCATGTGAGCAGAGCAATTACAACAAACAGAAACAATATATCTATCTACTGGTGTTTCAAAAAAAAAAAGTGTTTCAAAAAAAAAAAAATATCTATCAACTGAAACGATCTAAGATCAAGCTAATAATCAATGGCCATATCTCACGCCCTGCAGCCTTTGTTTCTTCTCCTTCTTTCACTTTTTTTCTTACCAGCTGCTTTAGGTGCCTTCGTCGACTTTGTGAACTGCGAGGGTTCCAGCCCTGACCGTCGCGTCAATGTCACTAGTGTTAGGGTCAATCCATACCCGCTTGGTCTTGGCGATGCAGGTGCATCCTTTACGATAACCGCTGATACAAGTAAGCAATTTTTTTTTTCTTTTCTGATGATTTTTCAGCCAAGTCAAACTTTTCTAATATTTTTTATTTTTTTTGTTTGAGCAGCCTTTTACGTAACAGCGAGAAAAATAGAGTTAAAAACGGTCAGTGAGCCATTGCATCTTAATAGGGTGCAAAAAAACTACTCCCTCTGTAATGTGACGACATGCCCTGTTACACCTGGCCCTATTGTGTTTACTTTTCCCATCTTTATACCCCGGAGTGGTTTTAAAATTGTAAGTTTAATTTTCTTTACATTAACACCAGTTTGAGACGAGTTCCATAATATATTAGCATATTTCAAACCTATTATATATATTGATGATATGATTTTCTGATGACCAATTATTTAGATAAAGCAGAGTGAATATTTTGCTATAATAAGGATGTACGAGACTGATACAAGCCAGACTATGTGCGTCAGCTTCAAATACCCGATCCTTGGTTGGAATTCTATTCATGATATGATTATTTCTGATGAGCCTTCTTTAGATAAAGCAGAGTGAATATTTTGGCTATAATAAGGATTTACGAGACTGATATAAACCAGACTATGTGCGTCAGCTTCAAATACCTGATCCTTGGTTGGAATTAATCTTATGCTGTTGTATCCTTTGTTTCAAGACTTTTTGACGTCTCTCTTGTTATTCCTTGTATTATGTAATCTTCCTTTTGTTACCTATTCTGTGTCGTCCAACACAATAAATAAGGTTTGTTGCATATACACGTACACCCTTGACACCAAGTCCATGTTATGTATCTCTGTTTTTTATTTATTTTGGGTTTGCACCTTTGATTTTAAAGACGTTAATTACTTTTGTGAAACCTGCATACACTCTTAGATGCTACTCAACCAAACATTTAATTAAAAATTTGATATTCAGTTCATATTAAATTTCAGTTCTCTTAAATCAGTTTCTTGGATCGAGCGCAAACCCTAATTTTGCGACTTATCCGATCATTTTCTAAGGGGAAAACGTAAGAACCACCCTTAAATATTACCACGAAAAGGACAAGTTGTGACCACACTTGGAATGCCTCAAGCTTCATCACGTACGGTAGAATATTTATGTTACTTCATATTTACTTTTATTTGTACTTTCCTAATAACCAATAAAATTTTATATAAATTATTTTCATTTAGTTAGTTATAAATAAAATATAAAATATAGATATATCAAAATATTTTATTATTTTCTTAATCCACGTAAAATAATCAAGACACTCTTTACAGTTTACAGAAAGAAATCAAAACTATTAAAAGAGAAAGAGTCCTAAAAAATCTACCTATGAAAAATTGTTTGAAGTCTTTTATTAACTAGCAGTATTTTTGGTCTTACCTTATTTATCTCTAACTATACAAGATTATTACTAATAGCCATATTAATGGCAAAATGGTCGTTTGGTTTTTCTTTTTTGCTACAAAACAGCCTAACATATATGGATACACTAAATTCAAAATAAAATTTGGCCAGTTGGTTTAATTACGATTACAAAAGTGGGTTGATGTTTCTCATTTCAGATATTTATTGAATTCAATAACAGCCAACCGATCTTTATAATATATGTAGAATAAGTGTATGACTACATACTAAAGCAAATTTATAGCAAACAACAAACTCAAAGACATAAACTATATGTAGGTTACTGTATAGTTCTGCAAATGCTAATCTATAAAATATATTATTATATTCGAAAATAATATCATTACTATTTTAAAATACAAAATAATATATTCATGTTTTATTTAAAAATGTAAACACTTATTTAAAAATTTAATTTGAATTTCTATTTTTCCGCCATGAAAAAATAAAGTTTTGGCTAAAAGTTAGCAGGTAGTAGGATACAAATATCAGATAATTTTAATATTTTAGATAAAAGAATATTCGGTAATTCAGTTTTTGGGTAATTTGATTTATAAATAATTTTTTAAAATATTTGGTTATTGAGAATTAAATATAATTATTATTTGTAGGTTTATAATTTTATTTTTAAAATTTGGGTACCCATTCAGTTTTTGGTTTGGATCTAGTTTGGTTTTTTTTATTCCAAAGATATAGGATCCGCTCAATTATTTATGAAAATCCGTTTCAATTTTGGTTTTGGTATTTCTGTTTGACACAGTTCGGTTCTTCAATTCCAAATATATATGTTCAGACTTATACAAGATCTTATATATAAATTCATACAAAATTATTTATTTAGTTTCGAAAATAAATCCACGCTTCTTAAGCGTGGATAAAAATCTAGTAATATCTTTTGTTGGTCAACATTAATTACATTCATAATGACTGACTAGGACATTTATAATATATTGAGTTACTCCAGAATATAGTATACTAGTGATATTCCGGCGCTACGCGCCGGATTCGTATGTTGTATTTTTACTTGAATTTATAATTTATTATATGGTCTTAATAAAGAAAATATGTTAAAAATATGTAAAATGAAAATATGTAAAAAATGATATTTTCTGATTTTTATAGTGGTTTGCAACCGTAGTATATTATTTTGTTTGAAGTTGTTTAGTTCAAAGTAGAATAGCATAAGTAGTTGTTACTAATCGATTAATAAAAATAGAATAAAAATTGATAGTCGTAAAAAAGTTAATTTAGTTGGAATCTTAAATACTCATGTCATAGACTGAGCTTTCTTTCAAGAAATGTTTGAAGGTGTTAAACCTAAAAAAGTTGATTAACGCATGTAAAAACACCACCTGAAAAAGGAAATGATGCATAAGAAAACTACTACTTTAAAAGTAAGCAATCATTAACTGGTAAACTGAAATAAGAAACTGGTGCACCTTCCCATTAATCAACAACATATCAACCACAATATCTCACCCCTTTCTTAACATTTCAGACTTGCCAAAATTGTTGTAGTCTAGTCTGAATATCTCTACACCGATTTGTCTTCAACTCCGAGCAATGAAACTGGGAATTCGACAATGATTGAATTGGGAAAAGTAAAGGGATTATCATCCGAACTCTCACATCGTCTATACATATACAATGAAACTGAGAAAGTAGGAACTATTGAAATCAATAGGAGATAGTGGGATGAGTGGGATTTCTAGATTGATTATATGAACGATTACGTCGATTGCGATAAAGAAGGAGAATTGTAGAGGCTATATTCTCCATCGTCAACATCAAATACAAAGAAATCCTATAAACCAGTGTTTTGAAACCTGACCCGGACACTGAATCGGATGATTTACCGGATCACTGGATCATTGGATCAACCGCGGATGAATCGCGGATTAATAAATGAATTAGTTTTATTATATAATAATATATTAGCTATGAAAACAAATATATATAAAAACTAAAGTTAAGTATTTTAAGTGTACATACAAAATATTAAAAAATAGTTTAGATTATTTAAAAAAATTATAACATAAGAGTTATGACATCTAAAAAAATCAAGACATAAAATTAAACTTCGAATCCAAAATAAACCAAAATTAAAACATCATTGAAATAAATTGTCAATAACAAAAATAAACTAACACCATATCACATCAACTAATTTTGGTTTTCTCTAAATCTTAAAATTTACCAAATTTTTTTTCTAAATTTGTCACTTCATCATCTTTGGGATATTCTTCAGCAAGAGCATTCTCTAATTTATTATAATCCAAAATTCGCCAGGTTTTTCTTCTTCAACAATCCAAAATTCTGTTTTGTAATTCACATCATCATATGATTTTATTCTTTTTGATCTGTAAATTAAAATGTAATGATTTGTTATAAACTAAGTTAAATAAAAAATAAAAAAATAATTTACTCATCTTTCTTGCAACTAAATTGTAGTGTAGAAGAATAATAAGCCTCATCGTGCTTTAGTCTGTTTTACGGACGTGCGGCTCAAGCACAATCATGACTCACATTTCTTGCAAACGTAAATCATAGTGTAGAAGAAGAGGAAGACGACAATAAAATTGAAAATTTTAAATTTTTAATTAGAAATTTAAAATATAAAAAATAATTTTAAAACATAACTTGAACTAAAAATAGTAAAAAATAAAAATTATTTATTGGTTCAACCAGTGCTGCAATATGTATCGGGTTTTAGTGAGTTTTAGTGTGTTTTATGGGTTTTTCACAAAATCCAAATCCGATTTATATTGGGTCACCGGATTTATCGATTCAATTAGGGATCCGAGTCAGATTCAAAATACTTTTATAAACATTCGGACATGTATAAAGGAAAGTATAAACATTCGGACATGTATAAAGGACATGTATAAAGAAATTTAAAATATAAAAAATAATTTTAAAACATAACTTGAACTAAAAATAGTAAAAAATAAAAATTATTTATTGGTTCAACCAGTGCTGCAATATGTATCGGGTTTTAGTGAGTTTTAGTGTGTTTTATGGGTTTTTCACAAAATCCAAATCCGATTTATATTGGGTCACCGGATTTATCGATTCAATTAGGGATCCGAGTCAGATTCAAAATACTTTTATAAACATTCGGACATGTATAAAGGAAAGTTTAAACCCTCCTCCCCCCCCCCCCCCCAATTTATTTCACAATTAATATCAGATTTCATTAAATTTAAATTGAGAAAATATTTTAATTATTAGTATAAGATTGTGGCATTTTTTCCCCCAAAGAGATAAAAAAACTTACTTTATTAGTATAAGATTTTGCTCGAATGTATTATTTCAAAATGGATTTATTTAAATATGGAATGAGTGAGAAGATGGTATAAATGAGAGGTTTAATCACGACTGTTGAATTGAGATCCATAATAAGACCATAACTGAATTTTACAGAACTAAAATATCAAACTGCCACGTGTCATAATGCTATGACTCTAATTGCTGATGTGGATCAACAAACAAAACGGGAATCAAATTCATATCCCATAAACGGGAACCTTTGGAAAAGTTTCTCCCGCAAACGAAAAAGCTTTTGAATTAAAATTTCGATAATCAATAATTTTTTTTGAAACAAATCAACCAACAGAATCGAAATCTATAGCTGTCAAAAAAAAAAAAGAATCGAAATCTAATATCATCTCCCATCAACTAAAGTTTTTGATTAAAAGAATTGATAACAATACATGAACGAAGTTAAACAAAATCCAAAAACAACCCAAAATGTTTCTAACTTTCACGTTTCTTCAGATACACTTTTCCAACTAAAAACCATTTAAATCTTATTCTGTCAATAGTTTTTCCAGGATTCAAAGATACAACAAAAGGAAAACAAAAGCACACGTGTGTAGTGGAGACAGTTAACAGGCAATTTGATTACAAGTGTAGTTTTCAACGGAAGTAACCGTAGAGTTCCAAGTAGCAAATGCAAAAGTTCCAAGGAGTTGATGTGTCTGCGGTTGGACCGGTCATTACCAGCCTGAAAAATCTGAAGGGAAGTAACGCATTTGCTGCTGTAATTGGCCACGATGCAAACTGGCCAGCCTTGCACACTGTTTGATCGTTCTCATGGACTCTCAAATCCGTCCATGTTTTCCCATCCATTGATCCCTTCATACCCCCATCAAGACACACATAATCTTCCTTAAGCAGCTTGTCTTGGTAAAGATATCTTAGGCTGAAAGATTTAGATAAAAGATACCTGAAACTTCCAGGACCTTGCGTATGCTCTAGACCCGTCTTGTCTGAAAGTGTAGTAGTTGCACATAAGCTGCATGCCACGATCCTCAGCCAGGTTAGTTTCTTATATATCGAACTAAAACACAAACTATTTCGCTTCAAGTCTGTGAGCATTAGTTCTTAAACTGAATCAAACAGAGGGTGTGATAGAAAGAGAAGCTATGGAAGAGACCTGGTGATCTTCTCCTAAGTCCACCATCCACCAGGAAGATATACGTCCGTCTTCCATCCTAGGCCCTGCAAAGGAAGTACCCTGGTGCCCAAAAAAGAAGAAGAATTGGATATACTCGTAGACAACAGGCAAGGTATTTTTATAGTTCAAGCCAGGTTCTAATCATATAAGAACGAAGATTTGGTGGACCATACCACGTAGGTTTTTGAAGCTAAAGCCTTCGGATCAGTAAATCTAGAAGTGGGGCTGCTTGATGTAATGATGATTTTCTGGAAACATCGAGAAATTCAAAGCATAAGGAACTCTTGCTTCCAGTAGAACTCCTTGTCATAGTTCTTGTAAGACGACTTGAAGACATAAAAGAAGTAATGATGAAACTGAGTTTAAAACCTTTGCGAGAACCGGGTTGACCCATTGATGACTCCCATAAGATGTACCAACAAAGTGAAGCACCCCATTGCTATCCCCATCACGTATGTACTGAAGCTCCTTGAAACTCGATTTCCGGTGTTGGAGCCTTGAACTAGAGATGAAAGCTTTAAGGATTGACTATTCTGTAGATATAAAGCTGGAGGTGTTTACAATCAAAAGATACATGACTGTATAATTCTTACGTCGCTTCAGTTCCGGGGCATGTTAATCTAGAAGCCAAAAAACTAGCAGCCTCCTTTACCTGTACACAACATAAAATAAGAGAGGGCTAGGGGAGAAGAAAAGTCTTGAAAGGAGTCATAAATGTTACAAACTTACAAGATGATTGAATACTGGGATTTGTCTGCTTAAGTTGCTGTTTTCTAACTGCAAGATCATTAAGCATAGATGACATCAGTATAATCAATTTTAACAGAAATAGTAGAAGCCTATCCAGCATAAGCAGTGTCAGGATCTGTTTTACCCTCTCAAGCAACTCATATGGCAACAAAGAGAAGCGCACATGAGGCAACAAGTCATCAAGTGACTGGAGTCTTTCTTTGAAAAAAGTTTCTGGATTAGAATAGTTCATTAGCTCATCTATATCTTCCCAACGCTGTGGCTCCTCAGCTTTCATGCACCACATGAGAACAGCATCAAGAATCTTTTCCTCAGATGTCACTGTTAGATCTGCAGACTGCAAATTCAGGTATTAACACTGATCAGTCATGCCAAAAAAAAAAACACTGATCAGTAAATGAAGAACAACAATGTTTTCCACAAGAACTAAATGTAGCAGTTTTTTGGTCAAGTCCCCAATTAGATTGAGAGGTTCTTGCAAGAATAAGAAGGTTGGTGCAAGAGAATACACACCTGAAGAATATCACTGAAAGTGGCCTGATCTAACAAGACAAAGTCCAAACTCGCCGTGGTACAGTAGTCAAAGTGCATAGAGAATTTCCTCTTGCACATCTCCTCAATGAGTTTACATGATGAGATAGACGAAACCACTTGGAGAACTGAGCATACAGAATCCTGCAACAAAGTTCAGAGGTTAGCTTTCAAAAACGCCCTACTAATTCTCCAAATCTGTCTGCTTCCACGCCAAAAAAAACTTGCATAAAAGAATTATTCTTGTTGTATGATCTTCTTCCAAAACAAGAACGCCATCCCTGCATGTAATATATACATGGAACAATATTAATATTTCCTTTTCTTTATTTTCTCAGAAGTCTGAAACCACAACCCCACGGGCCAGGGCTCGTTAAGCTCTCTCTACCATACACAACCCATAATGCAACAGATGCACTGGAAAAGAATAGAAACATGATAACAAAAAAAAAGAGAAATATAATTTACTAAAGAGGGTTGTGAAGAAAAAATCACCTCTGAGAGGCACTCTAAGAGCATTTTGCAGCATTCTTGATGAAGTGGAACAACTCCAAACCGGTCAGCTAGAAAGAGAAGATGGATCAAATCGCTACCAAAGTTCAGAGTGTCTTCCATGTTCAACTCTCCGCTATACATGAAATTAATCATAGCCTTGAACGCTTCTGGTGACACATCGGTTAAGTAGATCGTTGACGAATGGCTTTCACTCATCCCATTTGTAAACATCTGTATGTTCATTGAAAACGAACGAAAACTCAGAATCAATCTTTTTCATGCACATCTGAACTGTAACCACAAAAAGAGAGATCGTCACCTTTGCAAATGCAACACTCCAAAGACTAAGAATGACTTTGTGAGATTGGAAAGTGAGACCATGGTCACTGAGACAGATCTTTACGTCACTATACTCGCCGCTTGAGTAGAAAGTTTTCAGCTTACCCACGTCCGCAGGGAAAGCAGTTGGGAACATAAAACCAGACAAGGGGTGAGAAACTGGACATGATAGTTCGACTTTCTCGCAGGGGTCAGATGCTCTGTTGCTTAGTTTTAAGCGGTTTATATATTCATCACACTGTCTCACCAATGGCATCACTCTAAAATTAGAACTTAAATCCCGCAACGGAGCAAGTTCTGATTCCAAAATCTACATCAAAAAAGGTTGAAGAAAAGCATGAGGATGATGAAGAATCTCCAAGCTTCATAACAGAGCATTTCACAAGGGAAGAAGGTATAAAAAAAAAAAGAAGTACCTGAGTTCGTCCTGTATAGATAAACTGAAGAAGTGCATGAAGAATCGGATACGAGACTCCACGAAGTTGAATGACACCCCCATCTGACGAGCTCAAAGGAAAACTACCAGATGCTTGTAAGATAACCTTGTGAGCAGGGACATCCACTTCCTCTTCACCAACAAGAAAGATCATGTCAGATAACTCCCAACTCTCCAGAAAGTTACCAAGCCCCCACTGTTCATAACCATAACCCGTCCCTTCTTCCTCATCTCCTTTAACCTCACGGTAATCCACTTGCTTCCACAGCGAGATACGATCACGCGTCACAGGGAACACACTCACATTCCTGTACCCAACATGTTTATCCCAGCTGCTCAGCCCAACGTACTGGACACTACAGTTAGGCTTGGAGTCCTGCCACTGAAACACCAGGTTCTGAAACGGATACCGACCTTTCCCAATGCTAACCAACCCATCGTACACACTGATCCAGTAACTCTCGAACTCCAAGGAACAACGACAGAGATCAGAAGCCTCTTCGTCCACCACAGACTCCCCATCGACCTGGATCTTCAGCCTCCGGTTCCTGTTGCTACCGATGATGACAATGTAGTGAGGACTGTTGTCTTTCTTGTAATGGTAATGCTGACTCCCCACGTTCTCTCTGAACACTACCGTGACGTCGTTGTGAGCGAAGGCGTCAAAGGCGACGCAGCCTCTTCCTGCTTCACGGAACTTGAGATCATCGCTCCAAGCGCACTCGAAAGGTGCAACGGTTAAAAAGTTGCTCTCTTTAACCGCAACCATGTTTCTACTACATAAAACCCAGAAGCAATCAAACTCTATATATAGTAGGAAAAATCAAAAAAGGAAAGAATAGGATCCACTCATTCAGACATTTCGACGAACACATAGACCCAAACTCAACCAAGATCACACAAACTAAGATTTTTTTCAGACAAGCTCCGTTTAAGACAAGATCAGAGCTTTTTTTTTAAAAAAAAATTTGAAGAAATGAAGGTCCTTTTCAAAAAAGCCAGAAACTACTAGAACACCAACAACTTGGCGGAAAATATCTGAAACCATTTATAACATCATAACAACTGGCGCTATACCCCACCATGAAGCTCCGCCGTCAAATCTCCACCACACAACGTTGTAATTAATAGAAAGAAACACGAGAAAAACGACGGTGGAGAGAAAAAGATGGAAGAAGAAAATATCAGATCGAATCAACATACAGACAAAGATTATAAAAACATTTAAAGAGGTGGAGGAGGATAAAGATTACCTTATTATCAATCAGGGGTGACTCATGATCGTGTAAGAGATCTAATCCGTTAAGATATATAATTAGGAAAGAGCCAAAACTGGAAAGTAAAGACCCGTAAACGATGAAGAAGAAGACGACATTGATAGACTGATGAGATATTTTCTAGCGAAAAAATAAATGTTATCTAGTGGATGGGCCAGAAATTATCAGTATAAGGCCCCATCATAACTCGAGGGTTACCATGTATAAAGTGAGCTTTTGATTGTTCGGACAAAACCGTGTTAAGAAAGCATATTGTGTGATCTCATAACCGTTTTAGAACTAAAAATCTTTAAGGAACATTCTATTTTTCTGAAAATTTCAAGTTCGGTTCGACCGGAATTAGTTTGGTTCTTATTCGGTTCGGCTTATGATGAAATTGGTTTTATTCATGTTGGTTTTGTTTTTGTTCAATTCTAAGGTTGATTGTTTGCAGTTTCTAAAATATAAGGGTTTTAAAGGGTCTTGTTAATTACAATTTAAAAAAAAACGATTTATCTAAAATAACTTACAATCAAATTTAAGAAGAATAATATTTATAACACAACTTAATTTTACTAAAACTATTATAGTTGAATAATATCTTATCTAAGAATGAATCAATGGCTATATTATTTATTTAATTTATTATAATACAAAATAAATCATATAACCAAAAATGATTTTTTTAAAATCAATAATTTAGTTATATTTTTCTGACATAAATGTAATAGAAAATTAAATAAAGTTTTTAAGTCTATATATTGTAAATTTGTTACACTTTAATTTATTTTTGTATTAAAAAATTTAGCTACTAACTTTATATACAATATTTGAATAAAATATTAAAATATACTCACATATAAAAAATTAACTACAAATAGAATTATTATTTTAAATAGATTTATGGCATAAATATACATATTATCAGATTTATGTATCTATGTAGGAATTCCAATAGTTTTATTTTGTATTTATATTTTTTAAAAATAACTTTTAAACAATTTATATGTGTTTTGATGACAGTATGAAAATAAACATTTTACTAATATTCTTATTTTATTGATTTTAAAAGAAAAAACCAAAAGCTAAAACAACCAATCATGTTTTCTAGAAAACTAAAATCTATTGTAAAATCAAAAACCAAAAACTAAAAACTGAAATTTAAAAACTAAAAACCAAAAGCCAAAAACTAGAAACCAAAATCCAAAAAGTAGTTAAACAATCACCACCTCGGTTAAAAATCAATTTTAATGAAAAAATTAAAAACCAGTTATCGTTAATATTTTTTATTTAAAAAAATAAAAATAAAGAGAATTCTTGAAAATTTTTAGTTCGAAAAACATAGTTTTGAATCAGAATTTTTTTTGTACCAAAAATATAGGTCTAAATCAGAAAGTAACAATATCTTTATATCGTTAGTATATATTCAATTAAAACTAATTAAATAGATACATTGGTTTCTTACTTTGGTTCTAGACCAAACTGAACCAAACTTTTTGGTTGTGGAAAACATCAACTAAATGATTTGGGTATATATTTGGTTTGGTTTCTGCCATCCCTAGTATCCATATAAATGTGTTTTATGATTTCTTTTGTAATTTGTAAGCCAATTACTCAAATGAAAGCTGAGATTAAGAAAACTTGTGAAGAATTAAGAGCAATAAACTTGATAGAAATAAGAAAAAGAGTCTTGACAAATCCTACGTTTACCCCTTAAAACCAAACCCAACAACTGCAGTAAACTCTCTCACAGAACTAAAAGCCCACCATCATTTTATCACACAATATTGGAGCAGATTCAAAGGTCCATCTATCATCATCGCAACACAAAGGGGAGAGAGAGAGAGAACAACAACAAACATGATATAAATGAAAGTTTATGTTGTTACGGCTTGAGATGGCAGTTTTGGGTGGCTATGCTCTGCTTCATAAGTAACAATAAGCATTGCCGGATCTTCCACACATCTCTCTACGTGCTTCCTCGCTGGACAACCTCTCATGCTACTGCATTTGTAATATCCCCTGCCAATTTTCCAACACCCCAAGGCTTTTCAGAAAAAGACTCATACTTTAACACACAGTATGAGTTCATCAGAGTGATCAAGAAAGAGTATTATTACCTGGGATAAGGAGAGCCCTTGATGGGTTTCTGACCATATTTTCGCCACGAATAATCATCAGGAGGGATATCTGCAACCTTGTTACTTATAGCAGGCACTCTTATCGATCTCCTAACCCTATGTTTCCTGTCAATTGCCAACATGCATTACTAAGAGAGACTCTCTGAAAATGAAATACAAAAAGAAAAATGCAGCTGACCTTTTCTTAGAGCAGTGGCATCGGCTTCCATGCTCGTCTCCTTTCAAGAGGCACTTTCTCTTAGAATGTGATAAACTCTGATCCCCTATCAAATGAAATGAGTTTCTCCCATCTGCATTGGCCACGCTACCATCTATGCTAAGCGATGAAACAAAGGACCTAGTGGATGACATGGTCGGTGTACAACTCGAGTTATCGAAGCTCAGACTTATCCCTCCACCGCTGCACTTCCTAAGCATAATCTCAGCTTGATGATGTCTTTGTTGCTGCTGCTGCTGCTGCTGTTGATGTAGATGGTGAGCCTGCAGCCGTTCATGTAACTGCTGTTGATGTTCTGGAAACATATTGGGATAAGTTGAAGAAGGCATCGTTGCCTGGTGGTTAAGCTGAAGGAGAGGGGCTTTTAAACTGAAAGACCGGGTCCCTAAGGTGAGAGAATCAGTGGGTCTCAAGCTCAAATCATGGAGACCAGACCGGAACACTGGTGCTTTCTGAGATGGTTCTTGAAGTTGAGTTCTTTGGAGACGACAAGGATCAAGGAAGATGGTTTGAGACAAATGGGTCAGAGGTTTCTTATTGGATCTTCTAAACCTGGCATGACCCACGCTCTTGCTTAACAGACTCCCAACTCTCTTGAACCTAGACACAGCTTCTCTAGCTTCAGACACTAAACAACTCACTTGATCTTGTTGCTGATTTGGTGGTGTAGATAAGAGGTTAAGAACTCTATGACAACTCTCAACAGCTGCTCTGTTGGTTCCTTCTATCTCCTCCATATGTCTTAAACTAAAGAAAGAACCCTAATTTTTTTCCAAAGACCACTAATCTATCCTAGAAACCCGAAATGGGAAAGACCCAGATAGTAAAGTTTCCGTTTTTACACAAACCCATTCTCCAAAAAAAATAAGAAGTTGCCTTTCTTAAGCTTGAAGACGAAAAGATTGCTTCTTAACTACAAGATCAAGGTCTAGCAACACTCTACATCAAAGGAAAAAATCAAACTTGATACACCAAAAGGAGAAGGAATTGAGAGAGAAAGAGAGAGAGAGTGATGAGGACCTTGTTGGATGCTTGGAAGCTTAAAAGAGAGAGGAGGGGCTGGTAATGAGTTGTCAAACCCAAGATTCCACCACCATCTTCTTTAAAGAGGTTCGAGAAAACGAAAGGTGTGAAAGAGAAGACTTTTCTTTGACACACACTCTCTCTCTCCTTCTCTCTCTCTAGAGATTCTGCAATAACTCAAGGCATCCCCTCCGACTGTTTCAAGAAATCATTTTAAAAGAGCAAAAAAAAAAAAGAAACTTTATTTTGGAAAAAGAAAAAGCAAAGAGAGATAGAGAGGAAAAGGAACGAAACCGGCGTCTTATTACAGAGGTGGGTCCCATTCGAAGACCTTAATTTAGGTAAGATTCGGAATTTTTCATTTTTTAATTAATTAAACTTATCTTAAAGAAGCAATTAGTCTTCTCTGTAATAATAATCAAACTCCTGACATAAACATATACTATTATTTAAATCAAATGTAGTTTCACTAAGGAAAAATTTAGCAGTTTCATAGTAACAGCTGTGGCTTATCTGCCTTATCGTTATAAAAAACGTTTAGTTCAAAGTTTTTTCTAGTTTACTTTTTGTAAGGAAAACCAAAAACAAAAGTAGAAGCAAAAGCTCTTTTCTTTCTAACGGTTACTTATTTTACCACAAGGTGTCTTTTTCTTCTACGGATTCTTTTAGTAAGAATCAGATGATGTGTTTAGCATAAAGTTAAGCTTACATGAAGACAAAAATGTCTTTAGTAATAAACATTTCAACGGTTCCCTTTGCTAGGTAAATATTTTCAGCATCCAATGCTAGTTTTGAAGTTCCAATTTTTTGTTTAAAAATTTATAAATATAAAGTTCCAAAATATATCGCTAAGAAGCAATCAGTATTTCTCTGTTATAATCAGGATCCTGACAGAAACTTATATTATCAACTCAAATTTAGTTCGTTAAGTAAGTAATTAGCAGCATCATAATAATAAGATATTCATTCATCGTTATATACGAAGTTAATTTAGGGTAAAGATGGTTTAATTATAAGTTTTTTAGTTTACTTTTCGTAAGTAGTACCAACAATGGAAGTTACAAAACTTTTTCTTCTAACGGTTACTATATTTACCACAACTACGGATTTTTAGTAAGAATCAAATGATGTAAAGTTAAGCTGACGTGAAGACAAAAAAGTGTTTATAGTAATAAAACTTTTCAACGGATTCCTTCTTTGCTTAGGTAAAATAGTTCAGCAGTCCAAGCTTTTCCCCATATTATCAATCCACCTTTTTTAGCATCCAAAGCTAATTTTGAAGATCCATTTTATATACTATACACCAAATAAATATAAAGTTTGAAAACTGAATTGGCAAAACTCGTTTCAAATTTTTCTTTTTTTGGGTTGACTTCAATAAAATTGTTTTAAGTCACTCGTTTCACAATAATTGAAACAAATATTCAAAGAAATGACAACAAACATTATCCTCCTATCTAAATCATACATTCAAACGTCCAAAAACGACACAGTCTCCTCTGTAAAACTATTTTGAATATTCTTAGACAAACAAAGTGTCTATCTGTCTATTCATTTTAAGATTATAAAGAAGAAAAAAGAATATAATTTTATTACTAAACTACATAACACATTCCACTGCTCCTGCACTTCACTTCTTCCTCTCGGTCTACAAATGATTCAACAAAGAAGAAGAATTTTGTTTCTTCTGCATAAGAGTCTTGAACCGTTCTTTTAGTTGTTGTTGCATTCAGGGAGCTTCCGAGCATAAACTAGCACCATTACAAACTCCTTTGCAGAGGAACCTATTGATGCAGTGACTCTTTCATTTTTAGAAGTTGTTGTTTGCAACCATAGCTCCACTAAGCTACGAAGCTGCAACGTTGGGATCACCGGTTCTCCCATACATCTTATCTCTACCTGTTATAACATTAATACTTAAGTGAACAAAAAGGGAGAGTTCATTTTACTTCAAACATTAAAGAAAAAGGATCTTAGTTAGTCAATACGTAAGTCTTTGTCGAGTTTAGCTTTACAAACCGGTGAGACCCATTAGCTTTATAGTTGTGGCTCACAGTCTCGGGGATTCATAAAAGTTTCAAGATAATACACTAACAATTATGGACCTTACATTCACCCTATCAAATGTAGGGATTGACTCGATCTATAGAAAGTACGGACATTAGAGACCTGAGTGCCAGTGGATACAAGCTAGAAACAGTAAAGTAGCAAGTAGAAACTGTAGATAAAAAGGTTGCTTGCTTACCTCCGTTTCACTCTTGAGATCAAGCTTCCTCATGAGGTACTTTTGGATAAAAGAAACTGGAATTTTTCCATCCCTATCATATAATGATGAGATAGCAGATCAACTCTTTGATCAATATAACTCTTCCAAACGCAAATTTAGACACTCTCAATACAGAGCTACGTGTGAGATATCGCCCATTGAACACCACAGTAATAAGAAGAAGAAAACTTACCTTATTCTCAAGTAGTTTGCTGGAATCTGAGGCAGTGATGTTTCTCCTTCCCTGAAACCAGGAAGCCTTGTCAAGATACCAAAGATGCATAAATTAAAAGATAAGAAAAAAATGAACACTGGTTAAAAAAAAACTCGGATACAGAGCAAAAATCTCACTGATTATTTGAAGCCACAAGTGAGAACCAAACCGGACCATTTCTCCTCTCCTGTTTCAGACTCTCTGCATCTGGTAGTGGTGGAATTCTTGAATCACCAAAAGTGGATGACCTTTTACGGCGAGTCCTTCGTGTTCTTTCAACAGCAGCAGTTTCCGTTGTTGTAGGATCACCATTAGTGCTGATCTCTTCCTCAAGTTTACACTTTCGTTTATGATCCTTCGTTTTGGTTTTGTTCCCCTGAACATCATTGTGAGATGCATTTCCATGCTCAGAGTTTGTGTCCAGCCCTTGAGAACTAGAAGACTTTGTGCCGTTTGCCACTTCCACAAGAAAATTTAAAGGTTTCCAGAGATGTAATTTGGAATCCCAAGGTTCAGCAACATCCTTGTTTCTTCGATTAGAGAGGGACTGATTAGGCTCTGCATATGAAGACTGCAAAAAAAGAATAAATAAATGCACAAACTACTTTCCTTAGTGTACCAAAATAAAAGAGAGAGACAGAGAGTAAATCACCTTCTTAACCTGCCTTTTCTTCTGAGTGAAATTTGTAAGTGTTTCAGGGGAGCTTGTGCTCTCTGTTTGATCACCTCCAGGTTCTTCTTCCTTCTTCACAGTTCTCTTAGTGAATGAACCACTACCCCGTCGTGCATCTTTTCTCATGAGAGACTTTGTTCTTTTTCCTGTTGTACCAGTTTGTGCTGAAACCACCCTAGGTGTGTTTACCACCAAAGACGAGATAGACCTCTCTTTCCTCCTTGCAGGTAATAATGTGACAACTTCAGGAGCCTTCTCTCTTTTTCGTTTTAGAGGAAATATTTTAGCTCTCAGGTCTTGCAAAATGTGGTCGGGCCTGAAATATATGAATACGAGTGGTTCCTTAATTAGCGAATGCACAATTTCACCACCAACAATGGTTCGTACTAGTATAATAACTTAGTAGTCTATTTTGAGACAGATAGCACAAAAGTGAATCAATTCTGGTTCTGACCAAAAATAGTTCATGTCAGCAAAAGCTAATGAACACATTCAGTTTGTAACTGCTTCTAAATCAAATAACTATACATGATTAATTCCACATAATGCCCAAAACAGCTATAGAAAAACCTTCCGTGTGTGGGTACATTCCAGCATAATCGTGTACGACCTTTCAGCATTATGTAAAAGTTATCGGTTTCATCATATGATTAAATAGTGTAGCAGTAATAGAGGAGAAGAAAAAACTACCTTAGTTTCTCCAGAGGGGTACCCCCGAGGTCAATATCGCATACCGGACAGCACTCTATCTCATCCTCTGTGATTTTCTCATATATGCATTTTCTACAAACTGCATAAAAAGATCTAAAATAACTTATCTCATTTCAAAAAAATACTAACTATCAAGTAATACAAAGTAAAACAAACAAAGTAAAAAAAAAATGAATAGCATTATGTATAGAGGCTTAAAGTAAGATGGCTGACTGCCAAGTTTGGGAATTTATCCCAAATTAATTAGATACAAGTACAGATTTTCCTACTCCTACGTAGCAATGCTGGTAATTAGTATGGCTTTACTGCATCATGTAATAGCAGTTATCAAGACAGTAGGAGCTTGTAGATAAGTGGTTGATTGATATGATGCAGTTTCATGTAATTCGTGCTCTTAGATAGTTAAACAAGCTTAATGGTCATACTGCTTGTATCCCCAGAAACCAAACCGCAAATCAATGAGAACAGCTAATTATGCTACATCAGTAAACAGATTGTGCAGTGCGTTCTGACGATCCTACAATAAGATTTATTCTTGGATCAGATCTAATGAGCATAGAAATAAGATTAACCTAGTTAAACTTCACAATTACAGAATGACAGACTGCATATATATTTATTTAACTGGTTCTGCAATCACAGTAAACAGGGTTTAAAAACAATTCTTGGTAAAGGGTAGCAGAGAGCTGGTTGTTTATAGTTTGGAATTGAACATTGATGCTGTCTCAAAAAGGAAAATAAAGAATAAATATGTAGTACATAGTTGGACATGCAGAAACACCAATATACTACACAAAATTAACGACCAAACAGAAATATATATATCTAAATCCTCTTAATGGTATAGTATCTTGAAGAGTGTGATTGGGTGATAAAAAGAGAAATAGTAGTAATGTTTCCTTGTTACTTGAACTTGCCAACACAAAACTTACATGCTGGATAGTGGATACAAACAAAGCAGGTATAATGACATGATTAAGCCAAAACCAAATTCGACAACACCATCGTTGACGAAGAAAAAGACCCACCAAATTTCAAAACAACAGTACCTAAACAGAGGAACAAAAGGAAGATTCTTGCAGACTAAACGTAAGCAAAGTCTAAAGCTTTTTGGTCAACAAACAAACTATTCATCGACGACAGTTTCAACAAATCGATTGAGATAAGAGCAGCAGCAACCCAAATGATAATAAACACACAGAAACTCAATCAATCAACGAGAAAGCCCAGCAATTTCGAAAATTTTCAGCAGAGGAAAAGCGAAATCAAACGTAAATGCAAGCAAAGTTCAAAGCTTTTGGTAACTATTCATCGACAGTTTCAACAAATAGATTGAGATAAGAGAAACCCAGATGGAATAAACACACAGAAACTCAATCAAACGTGGAAATGGGAAGGAAGTAACATACAGGTGTGAAGGCACTCGGAAATAGTGGTGGCGTCACGGAGGAGGTTATCGCAGAGAGAACAAGTCATGCATGCCACCACCTTCTCCCTCTTCACCTTACCCACCACCATCATCATCTCTCCTTCCATAGATTCGACGATCAATCTCTCTCACGTACTATCCCCCCAAACTGCATGTAGACGGAAAAAAATGCGACCCAGGTAATATATATAAGCTTTCTCGATTTACGTTCACCTTGGAATCTGTACTCTTAATTTGACGGGGAATGGGTCGAGAACAAGCCAAAGTATTAAAAAAAGTCGCAATCGGACGAAGATAGAGGTGATGAAGAAGACGGAGAAACGAGGTGGTTGGTGATTTGTTGGAAGGTAAATCGAGAGGGTTTGTTAATGGTCAGAGATTTGGAGACGATCTGAAATCTAAGAAGAAGGGAGAGAGGTTAAAGAAGCTGAAAGGCTCTGTAAATAATCAAAAGGGTCTTCTTGTGGAGAAGGAAACCATCCCCGTATGAGAGGAGTAAAAAAAAAAGACGTTCCCCTCATGTTTTCGTTTTATTTTTCACTTCTTTTAAAAAAAAAACAATTATTTCAAGTTTCGTTTTTTTTTTTTTTTTGTGTGTGAACAGAATGCCGAGGAAATTTGTTTGGGGTTTACAAAGTCAAGCAGCGACTTTTCCTTTTTACTCTTTTTTTTTTGGTAAAATGTTAAGATTTTTTACTCTTGTTTTTCTCCCCTCTCTGCAATTTTTACTTCTGTTTATTTACCGTACGTTTACAATAATAGGAAACAAAAACTTCGATTGTCACTGAAACAAGTGAATCATCTGGTTAACAAAATTTTAGAAATTATAGAGGAAACAAATGAGTTGACAGAGAGCATTTGGCTCTTAATGATTGGATGCAATAATTATAAAATTCATGCAAAATGATTACTTTAAAATATAAATATTTTTTTTTCTAAAAATGTAGTACATTGTGGTAAATCTGGAGATCAAGCATTGAAGTTTTTATGCTTGGTATAAATAATGATTATAAAAAGAAAAAATTATATTTGAAATTATATCAAATCCAAAAATATACAAGTCATTTTAGATATTCTATAATTCAAGTATTGTAATCAGGGGACTGAACACTTCTTGTTACAAACATTTAGAAATGCTTAGAGAATCTCCAGTCTCATTTTTATTTTCATTCTAAAATATAATTTGAATTAAAAATGTTTTAATCTTACTTTATTTTTATTCTATAATATAATAAAATGGGTTTTCTTAGAACAGAGTATCGTTACCCAATTCTATTATAGAGTTATTATATCTATAAGAAAAAACAGAATCCATCAGGAATGGTCTTATTTTCCCTTTTGCATAATTTCAGTCCTCTTCATTCATTCTGAGTAAACTCCGGCATCTTCAGTCAAATGGTTCCTCCATAGTACAACCTGTGAACTTCCACCATTGAATATCTTGTGGGGCATAGACTCAGTCAACGTGTCCATACATAAATGGCTGCTTGGGAGAACTTCCCGAATAACCAATCAGAAGAAGACAATCGTAGTAAATTTGCGCCTCCATCAACGGCAATATTGTCACATGCTTTCACATGTACACCGCGCCTCACAGGATCCCGATCGCATCTTCTTTTTTTTATTTAACAACGATTTTATTTAAATATAATGTAAAGTTACAATAAAAATATAGAAAACAACAGAAATACAATCAATTGCAAAGATAATATAAAACATTACAAAACAAAGATTAAAATCTGAAGAACCTTTCTTCTGATCCATCTTGCTTCTTCTTATGCAACGCCATTTTGTTATCTTCTTTCTGAAGATATTCCAAATTCTTTTTCGAAAATTTCTATGTAGTATAACATTGGCCAGATTCCAAATAGGATCTATAGATTTTCTTTGTGAAAAAATCCAATGTATTGATTTTCTCAAAAGAAATAGAAATTGGAATTGCCAATTTTCAACGATTCTAACAACATCGCCATACAACAAAGAAATTGCATCTCCAATGAAGAACCACCCATAAATATTTTGAATTGTAATCTTCAAAAACTTTGAATACCTTTGTGGTTGCATCACTTCCATACCTATGACAATGACACACCACGGTGGTTTCCATGGTACTTGTTTCCAAAGTAAAGCGGTTAGAATAAGTTCCTTACCACTTGATCTTTGATTCAACATAACTGGATTGTCATCGATCATAGTCACGGGGACTAAACCGGAGATTGAAATGGTGGATTGGAAAAGAGAAAAATCAACCATTGATCCACCATAGATGAAACTCTTTACAGTGAAAGAGAAGAATAAAAGATCGAAGAGAATACAGGGATTGATCATGTCTTGATCAGATTAGATTTGAGTAGTTGAGAATTTTCTCTTCCCCATCGCAAATAATGTCGCCATCGCAAGGGGAGAGAAACGGTTGCTTTATTACAAATTTGTTTCTCCCGATCGCATCTTCATGAATCCATTTCCCTAACAGATAATTAATAAATACAAATTATAATCGTTAATTATAATTATTTATTTTTCTTTTATTAAGTAAGCAAAACAAAAAAAAAAAGAAGAAGAAGAGCAGGAGTCCCCCTAGCATGCACGAGGAAGCTTTGAATCACAGGAGATGAAAGCGTAATAGTTTTTCTAGACTCTCGCATTGCAGAAGGATCTCGAAACCCTAATCTTTTCATCGTTTGCTTGCTTGTTAATCAAGCAAGGAATCTTTGAGATCTGTGTAGGGGTGTGTGCTGTGCTTCTTCTTCTTCTTCTTCTTCTTCTCGTTCGAGGAGGACGATTATAAGGAAACGAGAAACTAATATATGAAGAGAAGTTTCGCACATTGATGAATCAAATCCGTCGCTGGCGGAGGATTCTGATCCTCTCGCTGCTTTTGTTATCCGTCGTCGCTCCGATTGTCTTCCTTTCGAATCGACTCAAGAGCATCACTTCCGTCGGTGAGCTTCTTCTTCTTCTTGTTCCGATTCTTTGATCTCGCGGTTGTTAGATTGATTGATCTGGAAACAGTATCATGTGTAGAACTGTTGCTTCATTGCGTTTATTGAATCTTTGGAATCGCTATAGGCTTGCTCCGTCGCGTTGATTGGATCTCTAGAATCGCTACAGGCTTGCTTATTGAATCTTTGGAATCGATATAGGCTTGCTCCGTCGCGTTGATTGAATCTCTGGAATCGCTATAGGCTTTCTCGATTGCGTTGATTGAATCTCTGGAATCACTATAGGCTTGATGTGATGTCAGCTTCTGGATTACGCATCTGAAAGTTGTTTTGATTTTTGTTTTTCTGGCAGATAGAGGAGAATTCATTGAAGAAGTGCCTGACATTGTACGTATATATCCTTGTTTTCTTCTCTTTTAATCCTCTTCAGGATCTCTTGAGTATCTATGTTTGATTGTGCCATGATTTTGCTTTATGTTTACCTCTCTTATGCAGAGATATAAGACGAATGATGATCTTAGACTTACCGCCTTTGAACAGGTTATACCATCGTATTCTTAGACCTTGTTGGAGCATTCATTTTGTTGAATCGTTTTCGCTTTGTAACTCAGGATGGAGAAGGCTTCAAGGAGCCTAAACGAATTCTGAAGGATGATGAGTTGAATCCTGTGGTTTGGTCTAGTGCGTCTAATAAAAGTCATGATGGTTCGCAGTCTAATGAGCGAGACAAAACACTTGTTCTCTCAGAAATTAGTGAGGGTAATATATTTCCAACCTTGTGTTGTTTTGTTGCCATTACTGTGCAAGCTTTCTTATCTGGAGATACCACGGGTTTCAGGAAACAGTAACAAAACCAAGGAGGAGCAAGCTGTAGGGTCACAGCAAACCACAGTAAGCTCTGATACAACGGTGCGTATTTCAATTCAGTACTTGAGTAGTGATTGTCTTGAAGCAGTTCACAATGATAATCTTTAAAATCAAATGACTTGGCACTTTCTTCCATGTGGCCTTGCCATCACTTGTTAATAAGAAAGGCAGATTAGAGTATTAGACTTTGCATCAAGATAGTCAGATCATCTGCTTTGGTTATGTATTTCGTTTTCTTTTTTTTTTACTTTGTCTCAGGAGAAATTTTCAGCAAAAGATATTCAACTTAGTCCTAAAACCAAGTTCCAGCGCCCATTGGCTAAGAGCGAAAAGAATTCAAGGGTTCAGGTTGGAAGAGCTACAGATGAGAGGATAAAGGAGATTAGAGACAAAATCATCCAATCTAAAGCCTATCTGAATTTTGGCCGGTAATGGAACTAGGAAAAGGAAGTATACATAGTGTGTGCTCTTTGTTAAATAAACAACTTCGTCCTTTTAGACACCTTCTCCTGTTCTCTGTTTTCATGTTTCAACTAATAAACCATATTGTTACTCAGTTATCGTTGTTAAGCATCTTACACTACTTCATTTATTAATGGAGGATCCGTTTGTTATCAAAAACTTGTGGTTTGGTCTATGCAGCACGTAAGAGAATATTTACAAGTTTCTGCTGAAGCCACACATATATTAACGTTCTATGTTGCTCTGCTTGCAGGACCCGGGAAATATAGTATTCCATGTGGTGACGGATTCACTCAATTACCCAGCAATCTCAATGTGGTTTATATTAAACCCAGTTAGCAGAGCAACAATCCAAATCCTAAACATTGATGATATGAATGTCCTGCCTTTAGACCATCCTCAGCTGCTGATGAAGCAAAACTCAAGTGACCCGCGAGTCATTTCATCGCTCAATCATGCACGCTTCTATATCCCTGATATATTCCCAGGTTTGAACAAGATCGTATTGTTTGACCATGATGTAGTAGTTCAGAGAGACCTAAGTAGACTGTGGAGCCTCGATATGAATGGGAAAGTTGTTGGAGCTGTAGAGACTTGTCACGAAGGCGAACCTTCATATCTTGCCATGGACACGGTCATCAATTTCTCAGATGAATTGGTTGCCCAGAAATTTGACTCTAAGGCTTGCACTTGGGCGTTCGGGATGAATCTGTTTGATCTCAAAGAATGGAGAAGACAGGACTTGACGTCGGTGTACCGGAACTACTTCGACCAGGTATAACATTTCATTACCTTCAAACTTGTCGAAGCGTGTTGGATCATGATGATATGACTGTTAAACAATGGTTTACATATATGTGCGTGCAGGGAGTAGAAAGACATCTGTGGAAAGCAGGGAGCTTGCCACTAGGTTGGTTGACGTTCTATGGGCAAGTGATACCATTGGAGAAGAGATGGAATGTGGTAGGGTTAGGACACGAATCAGGAGTCAAAGCAGGAGACATCGAAGAAGCAGCGGTTATACACTACGACGGGATCATGAAGCCGTGGCTGGACATCAGGATAGACAAATACAAGCGGTACTGGAACATACATGTACCTTACCATCACCCATACTTGCAACGTTGCAACATTCACGATTGATTTTTTTTTTTTTCTAAACAGAGTTCCCACAAACCTTAGGTTCAATTCAATTCATTTCATTTCTTCTTTGTCCATTTTATAATTAGCTTCATTCTTTTTTACGATATTTCATGTAAATTTTGATTCTCTTTGATACAAACAATACACCAATGTTTTCTGAGAGCTTAATGTCAGATTTGACTATATATAGCAGCGGAGTGTTGCTCTGTGTGATTTGAATGCAGTTTATTATGTTTTGTTTTATACATAATCCTCAACCAGCAGAGAAGAAAGAAAAAGATTGTGTTGGGAGGGAAAGAGATGAAATATGACACGTGGAGCGAGGCTATTGGTGGAATATGGATAGAATCATATCCAAGTAGGTTGGCCTGTATTGGTTCTTTAAAGATTGTTTCCACCACTGATTGAGTCGTTAAGTTCGATTCAAAAAGCAAAGAAATCAAAGGTTGTGTTGTTGCTATAGAAACACAAAAACCAAAATCTCAGATTGAAGATAGTTTGGAGCAAAAAGAGAAAAAGAAAATGGCTAGCTTCACTGCCTCTGCTTCCACCGTCTCCGTCGCTCGTCCTGCTCTCCTTCTCAAACCCACCGTCTCCCTCCCCACTCCTGTTCTTGGTAACGCGGTCTTTTCCCTTTGATATTATTCTTACAATTCTTTTTAAGATCTCATCTTAATACTAGAAACTCAATCCTGTCATGAGCAAAGCGAAGGTCGTATGGTTTGCTCTATATAAGTTGAGTGGGTGATCTTTAGTATTTTGCTGGACAGAATCAACAAGAAGTCAAGAAACCATTTTGATCTAAAAGTCCGGTTGTGGTCAGGACCAATCAGAAGAGTATTTAAAATTTTGCTGACTGGTTGTCGTGTGAATGAGAGAGAGAGCAGAGAGAGTGGGATTTAAAAATGAGCTAGAACCAACTTTAATTTGCTTGTTTAGATTTGGAAGTCACTGGTGTCAGAGTTGTGACTTTTGATTATTGTTTTCCCTCAGGTTTGCCTCCAATGAGTAAGAGGAAGGGAGGAGTGAGATGCTCAATGGAGCCAAAGCAAGGAAACGTCTCAGCAGTGGGAGCTGGAGTTTCCGCGGCGGCCAGTGCAGCTCTGACGGCTGTGATGAGCAACCCGGCCATGGCATTGGTGGACGACAGGATGTCCACGGAAGGAACCGGATTACCATTTGGCCTGAGCAACAACCTCTTGGGCTGGATTCTTTTGGGAGTGTTTGGTTTGATCTGGACTTTCTACTTTACCTACACTTCATCTCTCGATGAGGATGAAGAATCTGGTCTTTCTCTCTGAACATGTGCTACTACTATATGTCTCTTTTAGCCTTCATCAGTGTTCATCTCTATCCTTTTCCGTTTCCATGTCAGGACATGAATCAACAATATGATCTTCTGGTTTTTTGTTTTTAAATAAACACTAAAAATTCATGTGTACATATTATTTGAATGTTTCACAATCTGTCGAAATTCCCCATGAAAGACTAAAAGGATGACTTAGAGAGCAATAAGAGTTCATGTTAATCAACCACTTGCTTGAATTAGAATCACTGAATTACAAACCAGAAATTTTGAAGTAGTTGATAATCTTTGTTAATACATAAGGAATGAATAAGGATGAAATAGAAAAAACATCATTTTATTAGATCATCAGATAATTTATTTTGTAATGATAACCATAAGCATGTTCACTGCATAGAGAGTGAATTACATAGACCAAAGTTACTTGCTGCCTTGTCCACTACCATGCAGATTATCAAAGTAACCTTTAGGGTCACTCTCAAAGTTATCTCTTGAAATGTAAGCAGATCCGTTGCTCCCCGGTGCCACCATGTAGCCACCTCCTCCACCCCCGCCACCACTTTTTCCTCCTCCTCCATGGCCACCTCCACCGCCGCTCCTACCTCCTCCACTGCCACCGCCGCCGCCGCCTTTCCCTCCTCCTCCACCACCTCCCCCTTTCCCCCCTCCACCGCTACCACCTTTTCCTCCCATTCTTTAATTCTAAGTCGGATGATTCTAAAGAGATTTTAAGATGTGAGTGAATGAAAGTAAGAAGTATCGATGGTGGTATTTATAATTGTGAAAATTTTCAAATAAATGGTCAAACATGTCTTTCCCAATAATACTGTTAACATTAGTCGTTGCTGCATAGTTAATTGATCCAAACCCAAGCGCCTAGTAAACGTAGGCACTATCTACTCGTAAAGGAAAAATAGTCAGCATTGGAAGATGTAGATAACCATGCACTATCTACTCACTACTCGTAAAGGAAAAAAGTCTATTGTGGTAAAACATACTTCGACCAAGAGAATAAATCTTTAACTACTAGAACCACATACATTGTTTTTTTTTTCTTTGTTATATAGGACATCATAGATTGTTATTGCACTTGATTATATTTGCGTTGATCGATATTGAATAAAGAATAGCTTACAAAAAAAAAAAAAAATATATATATATATCAATAAGCGTACGGCTTTATAAATATATATATATATATATATATATTTTTTTTTTTTTTGGTAAAAACGGCTTCATATTTTTAATGGAGATTCAACAACCCCTGATTTTTAAGTGCATATTGCTAGTCTTGTATTTGTGTAAAATTAAGCACTCGTTCGAATGCACTTCGTGATGAAAGTTGAACAAAAGCATATTGCTTTTCTTGCGTTTGTTCGTATGTATTCAAACATGAAAATATGATATATGCTTGGAAGTGATTGTTGTGATCATTTTTATTCGTGACATTTACAAAGGAAAACGTACGGGTAAAACCTAAAACATAACATTTAGTCATTTAGATATATGATATATGCTTGGAAGTGATTTGTTGTTCGATAACTTAAAACCTAAAACGCTCAATCTACATTATAAATGTAACTGCAAATTTTAAATTTGATATGACACATGTTAAGATGCGCGGCTGGAGGGGATACTGATCGGAGGAGGAGAGACGGGGGTGGGGACCGGAGAGTGTTCCTTACCTTAACATCGCAGGATCTCATCTGCTGCTCAAACGCACCCAAAGAGAAGAAAGCTTCGGAGGAGGAGGAAGAAGACGGAAAGTGAACGGAAAAAGGGCCGAACATACGGGGTTAGTGGCCCGTATGAATCCCAATCATATATTAACAAAAAAGATGGGAAATACCGACCTATGGCCCAGACCATAAGAATAATACGTTTATTTATTTGTTACAAAATATTTGGAAAAAAAAAGAAGTGAACGGAAAAAGGGCCGAACACACGGGTTAGTGGCCCGTTTGAATCCCAATCACTACTAAGATATATTCAGATATCGCAAAGCGGCAGCCTAGGGTTATAACAACATCTCTCGATGGACACGTACCGTAGCAGGGTAACCGCCTGCGTGGTAATCTTCTTCTCATTATGAATTCTTCTTACTCGGATCTCTTTTGTTAATCGGAAATTAAGAAAAATTAATTGTTGTATGTGTTTTAGGCACCGTTCGATAGTGAAGCTGCTGCTAAGGAAAGAGCCTTTTTCGAGAATTACACCAGAGAAAGTCTCTGGTAATTGATAGATGCTTTATTTATTTTGTAAGAAGATATTTGTATGTGTTGATATTATTATTATAATTATTATTTTGTATCTCCTGCGAATTAGGGTTAGGATATCTGTTGAAGGATTCAACCCTTCTAAGGTCTCTGAGGATGAAATCAAGACTAAATTGACTGAACACTTCAAATCATGTGGCCAAGTCTGTGAAGTTGATTTCCCCAAAGAGCCTCTTTTGGACAGGTTGGTGTCTTAATATTTGTGACATAATAATATAATATTTGTGTTGCGGGCTAATTAAAAACTAATTGGTCTTTGTTACAGACGTGCTTTTGTTGTTCTTCGTGGATATGGCGCAAAAGAGAAAGCGTTGCAACTTAATGGAAGTGACATGGGAAATTGGAATGCCCTTGTTAAGTTTGCACCCGAGGAAGAAGAAGAGGAATTCCAGGTGGAATCAGATTACAGAGAATATATTCTTGATGAGCTATCAAATGACAAAAGATTGTAAGTAATATTCTTTTTTTTTTTTTTCTTTTGCATCCTGTAAATGTTGTGCATGTTGATAACATGCAACAAATTATTGCAGTTGGTTTGGTATTTCCGTTGAGGGGTATGACACCTCCCTTAGTGAAGATAAAGTCAAGAGGGCTTTGACTGCACATTTCTCTTCTTGTGGAGAGATAGTACATGTTTACGTTAATCTCCACGAAAAGGTGACTAATATCTATTTTTCCGAAGAAGAAGGAGAAGCTAGGGCCATGGATCTTGATGGAAGTCAAGTGGACGGATTCAAAATAACTACTACGCTCGTAGCGACAGCAGCCAGAAGTAACACTCCCCTTCCCCCCGGTGAAACTTATTTTGGCTATTGTATCCCAGGTGCATAACATATTTTTCTTGATTCTTTATTTTCAATATTAATAAATCTTCTCATGAGTTCGTCTTTTATTGTTTCTGTAGCTCATATGCTTGAGTTATCCGACGAGATCCAGGAGAGGATCGATTTTCATATGACTGAGTGGAAGCTCATTTGGATGACAAAGAGGCTCAGGGCTCTTAAGAAGCAGAAGGCTTGGGCTCTTAGGGAGCCTAAGTTCAAGGCTCTTAGGTGGCCTAAGACCAAGTCTCTAAAGAAGCTGAAGGGCGGGGCTCTAAAGAAGCTTAAGGCCTGGGCTCTTAGGAAGCTTAAGGCCAAGGCTCTTAAGAAGCAGAAGGCCAGGGCCAGGGCCAGGAGGGAGAGGGGTCATAGTCCTTTTGAGAAGGAGACGATGTTGATGTAATAATAAATTTCTCTCTTAAGAGACCAATTAGAAGCTCTTTGGTGTTTATCAATCCTGTGATAATACTTTGCAACCTTCCGTTCGTTTTTTGTGTGTTTTGTGGATGATAAACTTAAAACTTATTTAATTATCTTACTATTATTTTCCTATTTGGTTTGATAGGCAGACGCATAATCTCATCATTGCCTACAATAGTATCCTTCGAGACTCGCAAATAGACTCATTAATTTTGTGTTTGTCTGTGTAATTTATTCATAATCAAGAAATAAACGCGCACAGTACAGATGTTTTACAAATTCACATATATAACAACCCCACCGTCTCTGTCTCTGCTCCTGTTCTTGGTAATGTCTCTCCCTTTTTTATCTTTCTTCTAAACATTCTTTATTTGATGTTATCTTATACTAGAAACTCAGTCCTGTCATGAGTAAAAGATCTTTAGTAGTTTGGTGGAGAATAAACAAGAAGTCAATAAACTATTTTGATCTAAGAGTCCGGTTGTGGTCAGAACCAATCAGACGAGTATATCGTGCATGAAGGAAAGTAGATTCCACCCGTTTATTTCATTTATATGCAGCTCCAAAGAAACCTTCTGATAGAAGATGCTAACAGTAGGATAATCTGTGGATAGATGGTTAAGCATTAGTACAGAAAACAACAATGTTCGCTTAAGTGGCAGATACAAAAAAAAATGGTGTTAAATTTTACCTCCAAAGGCATATACGAACGAAGAAAGGAAAGACGCTTGGCTGAAGTAAGAGATGCAAGAATGTTCTCATTGCCTATATTATAAACATCTTTGATCTCTGCTTCCACAAGCTCTGGCGCATTCTCCATGAGAAAGAAGTCAATCAAATAGAGGCATACGTTGTTCAAGTATTTCAAAGATGGTGCATTTATCACATAGCTCCACCACATATAACTTGGCTACCATCATCTTCTATGGTTAGCCTCTGGTTTATTGTAATTTAAATTAAACACCAAAAAAATTCATGTTTCATGATCAAAAGGATGACTTGGGAGCAATAAGAGTAAATGTTAATCAACCACAACCACTTGCTTGTTTTTTTTTTTTTTTTTTTGAAACACAACTTCATTTAATAAAACTTAGGTGGAGGTCATTGAAGCCTCATTTACAGAGAGTATCTGCTTTGCAAGCAAATCTGCATCTGAATTTTCCAACCTACAAATCCAACGAAAAGAGATAGCATCAAAAGAACTAACGATACATAATATATCCGCCACTATGCCGTAAATTTCTGGGACCGAGTTCCTATTTCGAATGCTGTTGATGAGAGTCTTTGAATCTGTTTCCACATTCAGCTTAGTGATGCCACGTTCTGCACAAAAACAGAGGGCTGATCGAAGTGCTAGCCCTTCAGCCATTAAAGGCGATACCACATTTTCTTCAATTCCAGACCCCTGAAGATTAGCATCGTTTTTTATGAGGATCCAGCCGAGCCCGGCGAGTCGAGAGGTTCCGTGCCAAGCTGCATCGGATCTTAAAGTTACTCCGTTCGGGATCGTTAGTTGCGGTTTTGCTGGCTCTCGATGATTTGACTTGGAGCTTTGTCCCTCCTGCCATTCCCGTGCCAAAAAAATTGCTCTCGAGAGAGACTCCTCTGCATTCAGCTTGATATTTGAGAAGACCCACTTGTTCCTAGCAGTCCAAATTTCCCACATAATCCATGGAGCTAGGTGTTCTGTGGTGATGCCAGCAGGTGGTAGGCAATCTAACGTTTTAATCAGGTTCCACACTTGCTTGATTTAGAATCACTGAATTGTACACCAGAAAATTATTTAGATTTTAGAGTTTCCTAATGAACTTATTGCGTGATTATAGCGATGTATAGTTGATAATCTTTGTTAATACATGAGGTATGAAGAAGGATGAAACAGAAAAACATCATTTTATTTGATCATTAGATAATTTATTTGGTAATAATAACCATAAGCATATTCACTGCATAGAGAGTGAAATACATAGAACAGAGTTACTTGCTGCCCTGTCCACTACCATGCAGATTATCAAAGTAACCTTTAGGGTCACTCTCAAAGTTATCTCTTGAAATGTAAGAAGACCCGTTGCTCCCTGGTGCCACCATGTAGCCACCTCCTCCACCACTTTTTCCTCCTCCTCCTCCTCCTCCTCCTCCTCCTCCTCCTCCTCCTCCTCCTCCTCCTCCATGGCCACCACCACCGCCACTCCTACCTCCTCCACTGACACCACAACCACCGCCGCCTTTCCCTCCTCCACCACCACCTCCCCCTTTCCCTCCTCCACTGCTACCACCTTTACCTCCCGTTCTTTAATCCTTAGTTAGATGATTCTAAGGATCTTAATGGAAGTCAAGTGGGCGGATTCAAAATAACTACCGTGGGCGTAGCCACAGTCAAAACTAACCCGCGCCTTGTCCCCGATGATGAACTTATGGTTGGCTATAGTATCCCAGGTACATCAAATGTTTTTATTGATACTTTATTTTCAAGGTTAACTAAATCTTCTCATGAATTCGTCTTTACTGTTTATGCAGCTCATTTTGTTGAGTTTGCCCGCGAGATCAATAAGAAGCTCGAAGATTACATGACTGAGTGGAGGGCCAAGGCGAGGAGGGAGAGGGTCAAGGCCATGGATTCTACTAGCGGTAATGGAGCTGAGCTTGAGTCAGCAAATGAGAGTGGGCTTACTGACGCACTGCCTTCTCATCCACCCTTCATACATTAAATTAGTACATAAAACGTGTATAATGTTGTTTCCTTATTTAATTTTTAATTATTATTTTCATTCTAATTCTTATGTTTGGTTAGATTCAGTTTAAATTTTTAGGGTGTTTTCTCTATCCTTAAGTACAAAACTGAAAACAAACTATACACCATAATTATAAAATACAAATATTAACTAGAAAATAAATAACGAGTTTTTAACATTAAATAAATCTCATACAAAATATGTGAAAACTATCCTAAAACTATAAATATTACTTTTATGTTTTTTATCAAATTAAAATATCCAACAAAACCTGTTGCAACGCACGGGTTCATATCTAGTATATTACTCCCTCTGTCCCACTATAAGTGGATTTTAAAGTTTTTGCACATGGATTAAGAAAATACACATTTTTATGTAATTGATCTTGGTAATATAAAAATATCATTAAATGAAATTAGTTCAACCAATAAGAAAATGATACAATATCTTTTAATTGGTCACAAAATTGAAATGATATTAAATTCTATCTAGATTTGTGAGAACATCATTTAAAATGGGACAAAATAAAAAACCTAAAACACCACTTAAAATAGGACAGAGGTAGTATATTGTTTAAGAAAACTATCCTAAAACTATAAATATTACTTTTATGTTTTTTATCAAATTAAAATATCTAACAAAACCCGTTGCAACGCACGGGTTCATATCTGGTATATTATATTGTTTAAGATTATCTTTTAAAAAGGAAGATTGTTTCTTTACTTTAAAATCAAGATTATTTTGTGAATTATCCTTATTATGAATTATACTATATATAAAAGATATTTTCGTTTTTAAAATTTATAACTTTCCCTTATTATATAGGTCATTTGAAATAAAAAAGGAAACCTATATAAAAAAATGAAAAATAAATATTTAATAATGATAATTATATATATTTGATTCATTAAGTGTATCATTGTAATCAACCACCGTGAAATTTAACGTGAGTGCGACATATAGGAAACTGACTTCTCAAATAATATTATAGAGATTTGATACGAATATCTTTGTATCTTTGAATAATGGAATTTATCTAGTCCATTCTATATTTCCCACGGCTTTAGTTTTTTTTTTGACTTCTGGAGAAAATAAATAAAATATCTATACGGCTAAATTTTCAACTTACCAGTTTATTTTATTAAGTAGTGTTGTAAAGTCTCACAATCAGAATCATATCGTTTTTTTAAATTTTGTTGGCCTTTAAATCATATCATCTAATCATAGTCACTTTCATATTTCTGTCTAGGTCTCTCCTGCCTGACTGCAAGTTTGCTACTAATACCTTTTTCTTTTATAATTTCTTTCTAATTCTTCTCACAAAAGCCTGTATATATTTGGCCTATCTAGTTATTTTTCTAATTATATTTTGCTTTCCAAATTAAATGATCCCAACTTTATTTTGTCTTTGTAATTTATGAAAATTTTGGAGCAAGAAAATAAATAAAAATGAATATTTTTTAAAAAATGTTTCTCAGAAATTTGTTTCAACAATAATTTTTTTCTATATATACTTTAGTTAGTTAATAGTAGTTAATACTGTTAAAAGTATATATAGTTAGTTTATTAAATTACAACTGGTTTAAAATTGATAAAAATTGTTAATCAATAACGTATTTATAATCAATTTTAAATTTATTCTCTAATATGTGTAATTTTTTAAAGACTCATCCGTCAAACAGATGGAGTAAAGCCTCGATTATGAGCATTAGAAGGATCAACGGACGATTTAAGGAACAGCGAGTTCTGGTGGTCCAGCGCCAGCTCCTCCCCCACGTGGCAGTAACACCATGGCAACCCCTCCGCTATTTTCATCACCGCGTGTGGAGCACGCTCGTTCAGAAACAGTCCCGGCGACTTCGGAACCACGTCGTTCACGTTAACAACTCTCATCACCTTCACGCCCAGCTCCTTGAACCTCTCCTTGAACCTCACGTTACCCACGCGCGCCCCGCCGTAAGTCAAAAACGTCACCGGAATTTTAAGATTGATAAAAGATCTCAAATAGTAAAATAATTGTAGGTTAATCATGAATGCATATACATTAATATTCCATACAGCTAGTATACGTTTTTGTAAAGATTACGTTTCGCGATATCCATACTCATACATTTTTTTCGAACTAGAAGAAGTATTATCTATTATTATAAAGTTCAGTGAGATTCTCTCCTATGCTGTACACGTCAGATTCCAGCTCAACAATTCGCTTCCTGAGGAGCCGCCACGTGTCCCGCTTCTCCTAAAGCGCAGAGCTTCACCACGGATCATCTTCCTCGCTTTACAGCGAGTTTGGGTTTAGTCGCCATCAACAATGGAGTTTCTGGTTAATCGAGTCTTTCTTAATTTCATCGGAGTTGATATCCCAGCCCTTATAGAGAGAGCCTATTATCTCTTCCATAGAAGGCGACACAAAAATTTAGGCTTCATGTTGTTCTTCGATCTCTGACGATCTACACCAACAACAGAGTTTCAGGCTATTGAGTGAGACGAACATCGAGTAATCTCCGTGTGAAGCTTCGATTGTGTTGTTTCTTAACTCTTCGACCTGCTCCAAGCACACTTCATCCCGTAAACATCAGAAATCCTAATAACGCTAGAAACTTCTATTTCCCTAGAATGGCTCTCATCTATCCTATTTGCTGATTTAAAGGCTGGCCGGGCCGGTGTACTTCAACAGTTGAGGTGCGACTTTTCAGGTTTTGGGAAGCCAATAACTTGAAACGTGGTGGTGAGCTTATTTTCCACTGGGTGTCACTGATCAATTCTTCAATGACCCTGAGCTTCCCATCTGGAGTTGACTTGGCCGTAGACAACGATCAAGGGACAGCGAGCCTGGTCAGATCTAATGACGGAGATGCCAAAATTAGGAAACACCAATGTAAGGTACAACTATCGGCCGTTGATGGCAGATTCTACTCTTAATCAGTCTTGCTTTCAAATTTTTTTTTACATGACTTTAGTAAAGTGATTTTTTTTTCAAGCCATGTGGGATTATTCAACATCTATGTGGTTACAGTAGTAGTTCTTAATGAAGTAAACAATAGAATCATCATCGCCTGTCTGATGAAGGTTATTTACTTTTTATTATATTGCTTATGATCATGAGAGCTTACGTTTGTTGTTTGCTGCCATTCCTGTGATACAGTTGGTTGTTCAAAACTGATTTCTGGTTTAGTTCAACATCGCTGCAAGATTGGCTGCTTTTCATGTATTGGTAAAATGCTTCTCAATGAATCTCCAAATTTTACATTCTTATATATATGATACAATGATGAATTTTAGCGCCTTTAAAAAATTTCAGTTTTTATGTTGTCAGTCTCTCTCTTCTGAACTTTCCTTTGGCTGCTTTTACAATCAAGAAAATGGTAATTCAATGATGCAAATATATATCTGTAAGTAGACCACTATCTATCCATTGTTGGATTAGTCCGAGGTAAAAAATGTATTATGATTCCTTAAAAACTTTCTTTCTGGTATTGCTGAAGGTTGTCATCCTTATTCATACTATCATCACCATGACTGAGGTCCTGCATCCAGTTTATGTCACCATAAGGTTAGAATTAAGCTAGGTGTTTCTGGTCTGAGCTTCTGCCACTCTTTTTAAGTTTAGTTGGTTAACTCGATGATCTTGAAAGCGGACATTTGTGTCAAATGTTTTTTGTCTGAATCCTTGAGTCTTTGTTTTTTTTTCAGTCAAGCTATTCTCCGTCCAGGAGACGCTACAGGCTGCTGTTCCGTTGCGGCCAAGTGTGAGGGACCAGTGTATCGAAGGGAAAGCTTAAGATGCAGAGTGAGCTTGACTCAGTCATGGCATGCAATCTAGGATGCTGAGGTTCTGATATTTAAGGCAAATGTTCCGAACCCTATCCCTCGAAATTTCACTCATTAAATATATATAAAAACATCCTTGATGCCGGATTCCAGTTCTTAACACCCAGAAACTATGACACTTTGTTGTTCTCTACATTTGAAGATCAGGTATTACTTTATTATTCAAATGGTTCGAGAATCAACAGTAGGATAAAGATTTTTCTTACTTTACTGATCAACTGCCTGATGCAATAGCTAAGAGAGTTTCTTTGTTTTCGATTTATCATGTTGTACCCCTTATTGGTGTACGAATCATCTTTCATTCGTTTAGCTTAACCATATTGGATAGGTTAATTAGTGTTGATTTACTCTCCTGCATTGTTGCAGGATGGTGCACGGTTATGCTTACCCTGTATATGAATGCTACAAGATTGTTGTGCTACATGATTGTTGTAACCTGAGCTGCTTCGTGTTTGGTGGCAGTACTGTTGTATGTTGTTTATTCTTTCAATTGATTTTATGACAAACATGAGTCTTACCTATCTGAATTGGTTTTATTAGATATCGGATCTTGGACTTGCTAAGTGGTTACTCTTGAAAATTTACGAACAAATAAACCACGTGAACTGAAAATAAACAAACCAAACAGAGATGGTAAGCAACAACTTGCTGTAAGGGTATCTCTTCTTTTACCATAGGATAGCAAATCATTATTAGTTTTATGAATTAATCAACAGAAAAATTAGCAAATTTTTTTATCAGTTTAATTTTTCTATCTAAAAATATAATTTTGCCCAATAAACATGGACTAATCTAAAGTTATAGTAACAATTTGTTTTAACATGTTATATATATATATACTAGAATTTAATTTTAAATAAAGGACAAATTCTAAACAATAAAAAATAATTAATAAAAATATAGTTAGTTTCTCAAAATATAAAATAAATTAATTATATATAAGATAGTTAATCCTAAAAAAACATTCAGAAAATTAATGAATCAAATTTATTTCTAAAAATCTAATAAGATATAAAACTCAGTGATATATTTTCTGAATAGTAATAACTAGAATTATTTACCAAACTTAAAATATTTTTCTATAACAGGGAATTATATATTTACTTTTTGGGTTGTTTATATTAGTGATTCCAAAAGAAAAAAATGAAAAAATGTCAAAGTCTAAGTATGTACAAAAGAGAAAAAATCAATGTTTCGAGTGTTAAGCCTAATCAAAATAAGAAAAATTTGATATAGTTGTTATATACATAAAAATGTATTTACAATAATGAATATATTTCCATGCTAATACAAAACTATGGTCTATAACAAAACTAATAAAAAATAAAAATAATGTTAATTTTAATTACATGTATACAAGGATGAGATGTGAATGTATTTTTATTAAAAAGTGACACAACAGAAAATAAAAGGAACATATAAAATAATGTAAGATTACAAATTATAATAGACAACAACAAAAAACGAAATCACATTACAAAAATAAACAAACATCAGACGTTAAACAAAAGAAATATAATGTTCCACGCGAAGCTAAAACGATTTATCCAGAACTATTAATGCCATCTTAAATGATTTGTATGTTAGATTGCAATTTTTTCAAAAATTCTATATTCTATATTTTGAGAAAAAATAATTTTTAAATCTGATATATTAAATCAAAATAAAGTATTTAAATAACAAATTTTAATGAAAAATGAAGAAAAAGAAGCCTAAAATTAAACAAATTAGAAAAAACCACGAGTCCATTACCAATATAGCTTAACAACAAAGACAAAGAAAAAACATTGCCATAACAAAAAAAACATAGTCTTTCTTCTCCAAAATTATCACATCCATATTTCGTTTGCTACCGACGGGAAAATAACAAAACAAGAGTTTTCCCACGATAAGGAATCCCACAATTGATTTACAATATAAACACTGATGTTTGATAAATAGTGTTCACAAAAAAAAAAGATTTTACAAACAACTAACTGAATAAAAATTATGAAGTGTTTTTTTTTTATTCACACAACAATCATACACCGTTTTTTTGGATTCACACGATAGTTATACAGATCTCTTGCAAATGCAAATTTTTAACATAAACCACGAAATTATACAAAAAATAATAAAATGGATCACAAATAAAGTATATCCCGCCCGTAGGACGGGCCGATCCTAGTATGTCATAATTAAAAGTTCCAACATCGTTACTTTGTGTTTATCAGTATTAATTTATAATCTTTATCAGCCATATGATTCTGTATAAGTCACTAGAATGTATTTTGTACAGATTTAAGTCATTAGTATATCAGTAGCTATAAAATTACACGTTCATTTTTAGTTTGATCATAACTGAGACAGTGCCTATCATTTAATCGTTAGAACATTATATTGTTTTTTTTTTGTACTCCATTATGATAGAAATTCCATTAACCGAAACCATCCGGTGATAATGAATATTAGGTTCAAGGTTACGATAAGCAACTTGCTGTGTTTCTTTCGTTCGAGTTGGGTCCGGAATTTGCGAAGTAACTCGTATGTGTGTCCATAAGACGTGTAGCGGAGCAGTTTTAAGTCGTATGGATTTTAATCGAGTCACTGTTGTATCCATTGTCTATGGTCGTCTAGTTGATAATGAAATTCGTAATTAAAACAAAATAGAGTTGGTGGGTAAACAGTAATAAGAGAGAAATGTGAAAGGATAACATACATCAATAATTAGTCAAAAGAAAAAAAACATACATCAATAGTCAATGGAGGAGACATAGATGTATATATAGTAAAATAAAGATTTTACCTTAGAATCGACCGTTCACACCATCATAAGTTCATATGTACGAGTACACATCATCATGGTTTCGTAGCTTGTGATCACGTTAGCATAAGCATATATTGGCCCTTGTCTTTACTATCATTTGGATGTGAAATTTTTAACAAATTCATCATTAGTCCACGTCTAATTAAATCACTCAAGAGGGAAAGAATCTTGGCAAATTTGCTGAACAAGAATTGGCGCGCAAGAGAAACCCATAAGGAGTTTTTATTTCCTTCATTATATGACTACTGAAGTGAGTTTGAGAGCTGAACAAGAATTGGCGCCGCATCTGCTCCAATCTTCCGACGCCGGCGTCGACTTTCCCAACCTCCGCTCATGCTCCTTCTTGTTACTCTCGTCAAAGCTTGCTCTGTTATGTTTTTGTTTACTGTCTCTTTCAATTGTTCTGCTCCGGCTTGGACATCGTACCAGCTTGAGTTCTCCTTTGTAGTCTCAGGTGGTTTACAGACGTCCACCGGAACTGTAGTTTTCTCTGGGGGTTCCTGGATTCGGCATTCTTGTGCCACTGCTATGCACCAGTCCTCTTTTCATCCTGCGACGTTCTTCACCTTTGCGAGCCCCTGCTCTCCTCACCGTGGAATCCGCCTTGGCTCCCCACTTTTCTCTTTCAAATCTGTGAGGCGCGACTTCCAAACCAACGTATCAAGGGTTCAGGATGAAGCTCTTCACCGGCAGTCACTTTCACCTCCACCGCCGTCCCTGCTAGCTTCCGGTGTCCCGACGATGTTTGCTTGTGGGGCTCCACGATTAGGCCGCCGTTCACTGCCAGAAGCTCGAGTTTGGGTAAGGACGTGCTCTTCACACATGGCTTCCATCATTTCAACCCATATAAGTCCGTGCTCTGAAGTTCTCCTCTGGGGTTCCGGCAAGATCCATTGTGTTGTGTGTACCTGCTATCCTGGTGAGGCCAAATTCTCACCTCCTGGCGCTCCATGCCTCTCAACCGACGATCTCCACTCCAGTTCCGGCGGCTCTACCAGACATTCCGTCTTTCCGTTCAAGCGATTGTTCGTGTCTGAAGGGAGTGTACTCTGGGCCTGGTCCAATCTGTTTGCTGATTATATCGTCACTCATTCTAGCCCACCAAATCTCTTATACTTGAAGATGATGATTGATTTTGGTGATCTGTGTTATTTGGCTAAGATGTTAAGGATTTCTGGTGGGTTCACTGGGGTCTTTAATTTGAGCATAATGTCACATTTCTCTTTTTTGAAGAAGTTCATATTACCGGTGGGTTCATCGGGATTATCTCTGTCACTACCATACCTTCTTTCCATGAAAGGAGATGCTTTCTCGGAGAAATATTCGAGTTTTAGTTTCAGTTTACACACCAGTTCGCCTTCTTGTGTAGCGGTACGGGATCAGAAGAGGCAACCAAGATTACTTCGGCTTTTCTTGTAGGTGTGGACTGGATCTCAACGTCACTTGTGACTATTTCTCAGCTGTCCGACTTTGTCGTAAGGGCTCCTTCGACGCATTCAAACTTTGTTTTGAATTTGCTGTCATCTTCGTCCGAAGACTTATCCTACTTAATTTCTATTGCGTTTGTAGTTTATTTAGCTTATCAAAGAGGATGCGAAATTCCCTCTTTTCCTTGTAGTCACCAAAGTTAAGTTCTAATGGAAAAAAGTTGTGTTCAAAAACAAAAAAAGAAGTGAGTTTGAGAGAATCTCACAAAGAGACAAATCATATCTTATATATTGTACAGTGACATGTTCCAAGAATTGGGTTGACACACACGATCAGATCTATCAAGAGTCAGTCAAGACCAGACTGATCTCTTTTGGTGTCTGCGAAAAATAACACAATCAATCCAGAGAAGAAGATAGGCATATCTGTTTCGCCTATTCGCTACTACTCTGGGCGATCACACACCCTTCATCTGAGCATGATTCTTTAAATAAAATAATATTCTTAATTAGAGATAAAAAGTGGAAACGTGGTCCTCATAAATATATATAATTCTAATTCTCACTCATGCATAAAACAACCTGTAAAATAAATATAAATATGTGTTATAAACTTTGGCATATCTGTAACAAAGAAGCATATGTCCCGATCTTGTTTAATTAAAATGCTTATCTTGGTATCTAGAAGGATAAACGGGTAAGTGAATTAACACTATGCAACTTTTGTTTGGTCCTTCCTTATTTGTATATATACAAAATATTAATTTGGTTCAAAAATAAAGTTTTTTTTTTTGCTAAAAATAAAGTTACTTTGATGAACTTGGGGAACCTTTCAAAAGATCGATCTCTTTAAATCTTTTTTGGTCTCAATATTCTTTTCTTCTTCCTCGGTTTTGTTATAAATAGTCTATAATTGAAGAAACTCAAGTCTCGGTCAACACTCAGCTCAGTATTGTAGTTACCCACTAAAAGAACAAAAAAAAAGAAACTATTTTCTTCACTCAAAGGCGAGGTTTAATTAATCCATGGGCTTTCAGTTTTAAATCTCTATCAATCTTTGCACAAAAAGAAAAAAAAATCTCTTTCAATCTACTAGAAAGAAACAAAGGAAGATTTTGTTTCTTTTTCATCAAGAAATAAGCCCTAGATTGATTGAAACTTCCTTCAAGAAACCATGGACAAAGTTGTGAGAATGTCTTCGGAGAAAACTGTAGCTACGCGCGTAGTAGCTATTGTGAATCCTCCCACTTACTTCTGAGCATGAATGTAGAGCTTTCTTATAAAATTGAAAAAGACACACCACCCTAAACTCACAACTAAAAAGATAAGATTTTCTTAGATAAATACCTTAGGATAGCAAGAAAAGGTTATTTTTTTTATCATGAATATATCACACAAGAGTAAAAGACCAAAATATGTTTTAATTAAAGAGGTAAAAGACACTTAGACTACTAATAATTAAAGAGGTTTAGATTTGCAACTGTCTTTAGATTAATATATATAATTAATATTTAAAATAATAATTGTAAAAATATTTCCAAAAAAGAATTCTCGGATTCAAAATATTTTCTTTTTAAAGAAAAATTTGGAAAGCTGAAAATCAATTTTTTCCGAATTGGATAAAGTTTTTTTCCAAAAATTAATTATTTTATTTATTTAAATTTTTTATTTTTATTTATATATCTAAAGAGTAAGTACATGATTGGTTTTCCTGCTACCATCCGCAAACACAGTTTTTGCGGTTGATAACGGTTGTTGGCGTTTTATAATCCCATAAAATGTTACAAAATCGTAGCGACAGCAGCCGGAAGTAACACTCCCCTTCCCCCCGGTGAAACTTATTTTGGCTATTGTATCCCAGGTGCATAACATGTTTTTCTTGATTCTTTATTTTCAATATTAATTAATCTTCTCATGAGTTCGTCTTTTATTGTTTCTGTAGCTCATATGCTTGAGTTAGCCGACGAGATCCAGGAGAGGATCGATTTTCATATGACTGAGTGGAAGCTCATTTCGATGACAAAGAAGCTCAGGGCTATCAACCGCAAAACGAGTAACTAAATAAATTAAAATAGTTAATATTAAAAGTCAGTGGCAGTCACTTAAATATAGTGAAACCTTTATAAATTAATAATGTTGGGACTATACAAAAACTATAATTTTTTATTAAGTTATAAAGATTGTTAATTTATCGATATACTAATTGAACCAAAAACTTAATTTGGGACTATAAAATTATATTATTTTATAGAGATTTTTAGTGGATATTAATTTATAGAATATTAATTTAAAGAGGTTATACTGTATTTAACAAAATCAAGGGAACCTAAAAAAAACCTTGTATTTTAATAGCATAGATAAGTAAATATACTTAATTTATTTATATAATTTTATTCTGAAAATTTTTAAATTCACAAAATATAATCCCTCCGTTTCTAAATAAGTGTAATTCTAACCTTTTTTCTTGTTCCATAAAAAGTGTCATTTTACAATTTCAATGCAAATTTTACTTCCTTTCAGCTGAAAATTAATTGTAAACTGCATTGATTTTGTAAATAAATTTATTTATCTAAAATACTATTAGTCAAAGATGTATAATTAATACTCCCTCCGTCTCTAAAAGATCCACGTTTTAGAAAAAACTTTAGTTTCAAAAAGATACATTTTTTACATTTTCAATACATTAATTAATGAAAAATTGTACATTCCTAAAAATATAATTGTATTTACTAAAATCTTATTGGTTCAAAATTGTGGGGAATTGTTAATTAAGAAAAACATTGCATCGGTAACTAAAACTTTATGTTTTTCTTAATAAGTGTGAAAAATCTAAAACATGGATTTTTTAGAATCAGAGGGAGTAACAATTTACATATATTTCATCCATTTTCTTAATCTGTATGAAAAATGTCAAAGTGACACTTATTTGATAACGGAGGCAGTAAGATTTAGCATCATCAAAATTTTCAACCAAGTCGCAACTATTTTAAAAAAATGATGGGTTAAGCAAACTATTTTGGGAAATTTTATTTAGAAGTCACAAAATATTTGGGAAAAAAAAGTTATTGTAAAAAAAGGGGCCGAACACACGGGGTTAACACGGGTTTAGTGGCCCGTATGAATCCCAATCACTAGATACTTTTTTTTTGTAAAAGGAAAGACCGACCTATGGCCCAAACCAGACGACTATAAGTACCTTCCTCCTCACAACTGATGTACGATCAATTAGCAGTCATTCAATCAAATCAGCATTTTATACAACAATTTTGAAAAGTCATTTTGGGTTTATTTTTCATGTTTAAGTAATGAATTTGAAATATCCATAATTAGTCCATAAAAATATACGAGAAAACAAGTGATATTTTATAAACACCCTTGCAGAATGGTTTTTTCGGTCTGGTGAGAAGAGGCGGTGACCAATACGCCGATGGCCATGTCTATAGACGTGGGAATTACAAAATCTAAATACAACAGGAAGAAGCAAACCGGCGGGGGCGTTTGACTCAAGAATGTTAGCATATTTTCTTGAACATGGCTCAGATGAGTGATATGGAAATATAATAAAATGTGAAAAAGTAGAGTGGACCTCGTGACTTAAGATCAACTACAGAAATGGTCTATTTTACATGCAACAACATATTGATTTGATAAAATTTATAGCAAAAATCCATTAATCCCAGTATATCTATGATGCAAATCAGATGGGGAAGGTTTTGGTGCTCACAATCGCTGAATAGTGGTCCATCATTTTCAAAGTAAATCAATACTTTACCAATACCTTACTCAAACTACACTTCGTTCCAAAAAAGAGAAAAAAAAAAAAACAGGATTCCAAGATTAAAGTTTGGGTTAAGAATTGGTTACAGCTAACTTTCCTAAGTCATGTGAATCCGGATTGGACCTTCAATACTGCAACAGTTTTAACTCACAACATAAAATCGCAATTCAATTATATTGCCTGTAAACTGTGTTTTAGTGGTTTTAGTCTTTAATATACGCTTTCATTTCATTCAAATTGCAATATGACCTAAAAAGAGACTGAAAAGAGTAGAACTAAGACCTACAATGGTGGTATCATATTGTAGAAAGGCTAACAGAAACAGCCACAACACCTCTGCAGAATCCACTCGAAGCTGCAAGAAAGCATGAAATAAAAATCTTTAAGAACCTAATTAGTTATATCAACATGAGAAGTGAAGGGAGAGAGTGAAGCTTTTACACATGATGGAGACAAGAACATGGTCTATCTCTAGATAAGATGAGGAGACTGTCGTTATGGCCTATCGAGAAAACAGAGGAAAGATTGTTTTCAAGAACACAGCTCTTGTTGCTTGATCCTTCCGGAGAAAACGGTCGAGATAGAGAAGAAACAGAAGAAGAGAAGTATGAATCCCAATCACTTTCCCTTTTTTTTTTAAAAAAAAGGAAAGACCGACCTATGGCCCAAACCAGACGAGTATAAGTACCTTCCTCCCCCTTCTCTAAAATCCCTAATCTGAAAAGATATCGCAAAGCGGCAGCCTAGGGTTATAACAACATCTCTCGATGGACACGTACGCTAGCCAGGGATCCACTGTCAAGGTAATCTTCTTCTCATCGTGAATTTTTCTAAATCGGATCTCTTTTCACTATTAAAGGTTTGTTATATTCGGGAACTAAGAAAAAGATCTGATTACATATGTTGTATTTTAGGAACCGGTAGATCGTAAGGCTGCTCTGAAACGCTACATGGAGAATTTCCAAAGTTCCTGGTAATTGATTGATGCTTTAATTTATTTTGTAAGAAGATATTTGTATGTGTTAGTAATTTTTTTTTTTTTTTTTGTATCTCCTGCGAATTAGGGTTAGGATGTCTGTTAAAGGATTCAACCACAACAACCGACCTGAGGATGAAATCAAGAGTGAACTGATCAATCACTTCAAATCATGTGGTAAAATCATTAGTGTTGATGTTCCCACAGACCCTGTGTACGAGAGGTTTGTATCTTAATATTTGTGACATAATATATTATTTTGTTTTGTGAGCTAAAAAGGAAAATACTTGTTCTTTTGTTACAGTCGTGCTTTTGTTAATTTTCATGGAGAAGCAGCAAAAGAGAAAGCGTTGCAACTTAATGGAACTTACATTGGAGATTGGAAAGCCCTTGTTAAGTTTGCACCCCAGGAAGAAGAAGAGGAATACCAGGTGGCAATACATTATAAGAGATCTATGTATCAGGACCTAGCCAGTGACAAAAGATTGTAAGTTGATACTCTTTTTTGTTTTCATTCTGTAAAAATGTTTGTTTGTTTGCGTTGTTGATAATATGCCACAAAATTACTGCAGTTTTTTTGGCGTTGCCGTTTGGGGGTATGACACTTCCCTTCCTAAAGATGACATCGAGAGCAAGTTGAGAGCACATTTCTCTTCTTGTGGAGTGATAACACATGTTCACGTTTGTCTCCTCGACAACTCTACCAATATCTATTTTTCCAACGAAGAAGGTGAAGCTAGGGCCCTGGATCTTAATGGAAGTCAAGTGGGCGGATTCAAAATAACTACCGTGGGCGTAGCCACAGTCAAAACTAACCCGCGCCTTGGCCCCGATGATGAACTTATGGTTGGCTATAGTATCCCAGGTACATCAAATGTTTTTATTGATACTTTATTTTCAAGGTTAACTAAATCTTCTCATGAATTCGTCTTTACTGTTTATGCAGCTCATTTTGTTGAGTTTGCCCCCGAGATCAATAAGAAGCTCGAAGATTACATGACTGAGTGGAGGGCCAAGGCGAGGAGAGAGAGGGTCAAGGCCATGGATTCTACTAGCGGTAATGGAGCTGAGCTTGAGTCAGCAGATGGGAGTGGGCTTACTGACGCACTGTCTCCTCCTCCACCCTTCATACATTAAATTAGTACATAAAAAGTGTATAATGTTGTTTCCTTATTTAATTTTTAATTACTATTTTCATTCTAATTCTTATGTTTGGTTAGATTCAGTTTAAATTTTTAGGGTGTTTTCTCCATCCACCATAATTATAAAATACAAATATTAACTAAAAAATAAATACCGAATTTTTAACAGTCTCATACAAAATATGTGAAAACTATCCTAAAACTATAAATATTACTTTTATGTTTTTTATCAAATTAAAATATCTAACAAAACTCATTGAAACACACGGATTCATATCTAGTATAATATATTGTTTAAGAAAAATATCCTAAAACTATAAATATTACTTTTATGTTTTTATCAAATTAAAATATCTAACAAAATCCGTTGAACGCACGGATTCATTGCTTTAAGATTATCTTTTAAAAAGGAAGATTGTTTCTTTGCTTTAAAATCAAGATTATTTTGTGAACTTTCCTTATTATTAATTATACTATATATAAAAGATATTTTCATTTTTAAAATTTATAAATTTCCTTTATTATATAGGTTATTTGAAATAAAAAAGGAAACCTATATAAAAAATGAAAAAGAAATATTTAATAATGACAATTTAGATATATTTGATTCATTAAGTGTATCATTGTAATCAATCACCGTGAAGGTTAATGTGAGTGCGACATATAGAAAACTGACTTCTCAAATAATTTTATAGAGATTTGATACGAATATCTTTATATCTTTGAATAATGGAATTTATCTAGTCCATTCTATATTTCCCACGGTTTAGTTTTTTTTTTTACTTCTGGAGAAAATAAATAAATATACGGCTAAATTTTCAACTTACCAGTTTATTTTATTAAGTAGTGTTGTAAAGTCTCACAATCAGAATCATATCGTTTTTTTAAATTTTGTTGGCCTTTAAATCATATCATCTAATCATAGTCACTTTCATATTTCTGTCTAGGTCTCTCCTGCCTGACTGCAAGTTTGCTACTAATACCTTTTTCTTTTATAATTTCTTTCTAATTCTTCTCACAAAAGCCTGTATATATCTGACCTATCTAGTTATTTTTCTAATTATATTTTTGGAGCAAGAAAATAAATAAAAATGAATATTTTTTAAAAAATGTTTCTCAGAAATTTGTTTCAACAATAATTTTTTTTCTATATATACTTTAGTTAGTTAATAGTAGTTAATACTGTTAAAAGTATATATAGTTAGTTTATTAAATTACAACTTTTTTAAAGTTGATAAAAATTGTTAATCAATAACATATTTAAAGACTCACCCGTCAAGCAGATGGAGTAAAGCCTCGATTATGAGCATTAGAAGGATCAACGGACGATTTAAGGAACGGCGAGTTCTGGTGGTCCAGCGCCAGCTCCTCCCCCACGTGGCAGTAACACCACGGCAACCCCTCCGCTATTTTCATCACCGCGTGTGGAGCACGCTCGTTCAGAAACAGTCCCGGCGACTTCGGAACCACGTCGTGCACGTTAACCACTCTCAACACCTTCACGCCCAGCTCCTTGAACCTCTCCTTGAACCTCACGTTACCCACGCGCGCCTCGCCGTAAGTCAAAAACGTCACCGGAATTTTAAGATTGATAAAAGATCTCAAATACTAAAATAATTGTAGGTTAATCATGAATGCATATACATTAATATTCCATACAGCTAGTATACGTTTTTGTAAAGATTACGTTTCGCGATATCCAAACTCATACATTTTTTTCGAACTAGAAGAAGTATTATATGTCATAATTAAAAGTTCCAACATCGTTAATTTATAATCCTTATCAGCCATATGATTTTGTATAAGTCACTAGAATGTATTTTGTACAGATTTAAGTCATTAGTATATCAGTAGCTATAAAACTACACGTTCATTTTTAGTTTGATCATAACTGAGACAGTGCCTATCATTTAATCGTTAGAACATTATATTGTTTTTTTTTCTTTTGCACTCCATTATGATAGAAATTCCATTAACCGAAACCATCCGGTGATAATGAATATTAGGTTCAAGGTTGCGATAAGCAGCTTGCTGTGTGTCTTTCGTTCGAGTTGGGTCCGGAATTTGCGAAGTAACTCGTATGTGTGTCCATAAGACGTGTCGCGGAGCAGTTTTAAGTCGTATGGATTTTAATCGAGTCACTGTTGTATCCATTGTCTATGGTCATCTAGTTGATAATGAAATTCGTAATTAAAACAAAATAGAGTTGGTGGGTAAACAGTAATAAGAGAGAAATGTGAAAGGATAACATACATCAATAGTCAATGGAGGAGACATATAAATATATAGTCAAATAAAGATTTTACCTTAGAATCGACCGTTCACACCATCATAAGTTCATATGTACGAGTACACATCATCATGGTTTCGTAGCTTGTGATCACATTAGCATAAGCATATATTGGCCCTTGTCTTTACTATCATTTGGATGTGAAATTTTAACAAATTCATCATTAGTCCACGTCTAATTAAATCACTCAAGAGGGAAAGAATCTTGGCAAATTTGCTGAAGAAGAATTGGCGCGCAAGAGAAACCCATAAGGAATTTTTATTCCTTCATTATATGACTACTGAAGTGAGTTTGAGAGAATCTCACAGAGAAAAATCATATCTTATTGTACAGTGACATGTTCCAAGAATTGGGTTGACACACATGATCAGATCTATCAAGAGTCAGTCAAGACCAGACTGATCTCTTTTGGTGTCTGCGAAAAATAACACAATCAATCCAGAGAAGAAGATAAGCATATCTGTTTCGCCTATTCGCTACCACTCTGGGCGATCACACACCCTTCATCTGAGCATGATTCTTTAAATAAAATAATATTCTTAATTAGAGATAAAAAGTGGAAACGTGGTCCTCATAAAATATATAATTCTAATTCTCACTCATGCATAAAACAACCTGTAAAATAAATATAAACATGTATTATAAACTTTGGCATATCTGTAACAAAGAAGCATGTGTTCCGATCTTGTTTAATTAAAATGCTTATTTTGGTATCTAGAAGGATAAACGGGTAAGTGAATTAACACTATGCAACTTTTGTTTGGTCCTTCCTTAATTGTATACTAGGATAAGACCCGCGTCTTGCGCGGGATGAAGTTGTTATTTTTATTATGTTTTGGAGAATGAAACAATAGTTCGGTTTCATTTGGATTAGGGGTGTTCAATCCGGATATCAGGTTGGTTTTGGTTCGGTTCAGTTTTTTCGGTATTTCGGTTAGTAAAATATAACTACTATTCTAAATCCATATTTACTTCGGTTCGATTTGGTTTATATACTGGTTTTCAGTTTATTCGATTTTATACCAAAAAAACATATTAAGTCTGAGATCATATTATATATTTTACGAATTTTAGAGTCATGTTGTCAAATCATTTATTTAAAAAATATTATATATTTAAATAAAAGAATAAAAACAAAAAATGCATCTATCATCTAATAAAACAATCAAATCTATAATTAATATCAAAGCTCTAAATTTTGAAAATAAAAATAAAAAACAAACAGAAGTATGAAAGAAAAGTTTTTCTATTCTTCCATATTTAGTGTTCATCAAATTAATATGTCTTCGATTGAACACAACTCTGTTTGTTTAAAGATAAAAAAAATTGTAAAGAATTTCAACTAATTGGTGTCCATCAAATTTATAATATTCACTTCAATTTAGTTACTATTAACATAAAGCAAAAAGATCAAAAAAGAAAGATTAAGAAAATAAGAAGCCTCAGTTGCAGTAAATTGTTATTTAATTATAGTTCAAGTGATTCAAGTGATTTACAAATTATAATTATAGTTCAACTCATATAACAAACATATATTCATGCGTCGTTATAAATATATACATGTTTACATGTTTCAGTTTAATCGGTTATAAATCAAACCATATCCAAATCCTACGGTTTTTATAAAATCACATCCATTCGATTTGCATGGTATATACCAAAAAAAAACCATATTATCTATTTCTGTTCGGTTCGGTACTCTTCGGTTTTAGCATATTGAACAACCTTAATTTGGATATTAGTTAGTTTTGGATTTTTTTTTATCATGTCTTAATATCCTATTGTAGAATTAGATTTTAAATTCATATTTTTTTGGAACCTTACATGTGAGTTTTATATTAAAAAACAAAACATAAAATACATGGTTTGAACATTCTCAAATCATTGTGAGACTGCCACGTGTCCATTATAGTGTGAGCACATTTCTTAGAATGTTTCTCCTTTAATATGTATAGGGGATATGTTGGGCTGAACATTTGTAATTGTAATTGTGGACCGAAATCTATTTTGAATTTATGATGAGCCTGATCGATTTAGGCTTAAATTTTTATCTCCCTGTTTATATCTATAAAAACTGTAATGTAGTCAATAAATCATTTTTATTACAAAAACAAGTTTTACAATTTTTTTAATATTTAACTTTCACATCAATGAGAACCATGTTAATGATTTTAGAACCAGCATCTTATTATTTCCAAAATCGAATTACTTTGACTTTAGTCTTCCACATAGTTTTGAAAGGTTTCAACTGGACGACTAAATTGATGCAGCCAATTTTGTTGCTTTAAATCGTTAGTATACATATATATATTTATTTAATTTGAATATTTATTAAATAAAAATTCATATTAATACAATTTTATGATCATTTGTATCTTATTATAACAAAGCAAATTAAGCTATTAATCACAAAATTTTCAAAGTGGGATCTTCAAATTCTAATAATTTATAGACGTTTTGAAAAATTCAAAATATAACATATAAGAAAAAATCTAGATGTTTTTATTATATAGTTATTGTGATTGTTTAATATCTTTTAATAATATAAAATTAAAAAAAGAACTAAGATAAAAAAATTGTTATCAAATATTTATTATTCATAATAATTAATTTTCATATATACGTTAATCATATTAGGTAATTTTGTAGCTTTTATTTAAGGAAAGTGCGAGATTGTTTTTTTGTACAATATTTATCAATTCGATAGTTAGTTTAATAAAAAGTGTAATATAAGTTAAGATGGACCAACCTACTTTTCTAAGAATAGTATATTTTTATATATAGTATATTTTATATAGTTATTTATTAAATGAGACTTCATAATCATACGGTTCTATGATCATTCATATCGTTTTATAACAAAATATTTAAATCATTGATAACAAAATTTTCAATGTGAAAAATTTAATGTTTATAATTTATAAATGTTCTTGAAAATTCATTGAAAGTTTTGAAATTAAAATATTTATGTAATCTTATATGGTATATAGTTTAATATATATATATATATATATTTGTTTTATTATTAAATGATACTTTTTACTCATATGATTTTAAAATCATGTGTATCTGTTTATAATAAAAATGTTAAACCATTGATTTTTTATTTTTAACATAATAATTTTCATATTTCTAGCTATTTATTGTCGTTTTTTTAAATTCAAAATATAACATATACGAAAAAATATAAATTTTAATTTTATAGCTAATTTGATTGTTTAATTTATTTTAATAATATAAAATTAAACAAAAAATGATGGAGGAGATATAAATTGTTATCAAATCTTTATTATTATAGTTATTAATTTTCATATATATATTAGTCTTTTATGGTAATTCCGTAGGTTTTATTTAAGGAAAGAAAAAAAATAGTAATTATATCTAGCGGAACAATAATAAATGCTTCTATAGTAAATATCATATCATATCATCATATCATATAGTTTGACCAACGAATGTATCTAGAAACATATAAAAATCGAATGTGGACCTAGTTGTTTTTCAATTGAACTAGATTTTGACCCGCGCTTCGAAAGCGCGGGTTTTTAAGTTATAAACAAAATTGGATATTAGGTTTGTTATATATCTATATGTTATAAATTTGTATTATATGATTCAAGAATTTTTTTTTAAACTATATAATTTATGAATTAGTTTATTTGAGATTTTGTACGTACACTTTTATATAATTCCCTCTTAAGCATGAGAATATTATCCGGATTCGAAAAATGAACTTAACCGACACGAAATACATGTTCAGGTCTCGGATCAGAGAAAAGTACCTATTGATTTTTTTTTGAATTTGTTGGTTTCTCTTTGAGTACAGATACTCAAAGAACCCAAAATATTTTGTGTATATTATGTATATTTGGATATTTCATATATGTTTTTAGTATACAATTTTTTTTTTGTAAGTTTCAGGTTTGCTTTTCGTTATAGTTTCAGGTTTCGGATAAAATTCAATTTCTTAAAAATATATTTTGAGTATTCGAATAAAAATTTGGATTTTTTGGTTCCTCGGGTAAGAATTCGGGTAAAATTTTATGTTTTTGGGTCTTTAAATATTTTTGAATATTTCTTTGATTTTTGGGTATTTTTGTGTCTCAAATTTTATGGGGGTGTTTTGAGTTTTTTTTGGGCCTATATACTTGAATCGGTCCGGACATATTACTTACTAATTGCATATATTTTACAGTTATTTGAATTATTGATTCGAATTGACCCAGATCTAAAAGGAACCAATCTGAACCCGAACCAATTTTTTTTCAAATACCTAGTTGCATCCAAATGTCGAGGATCCGAATAACTAGAACCTAAAAAAAATTGATTTATACCAGTTTCAAAGACCCGAATGTCCAAACCTAGTCTTTCATTATTTTTTTTTCTGTATTTCATAAGAGTTAAAATTGTTGAATTGGTGAGAATTAATATTTTCCTTGGATGACTTTAGTATAGATTTATAATTTTTTTTCTTTATGCTAAACAGAAAAATCAAAAAGATATTTTTAGGGTTTTTAGTAAATTTTAAACTTGTCTTATATAAAAAATTATTTTCATAAATAATTTTTATAAAAATTAATTTAACATAATATATTTGTAATTTTTAACAAATGGTTTACTAACGTTTTTTTATCTAATTTTATTTTGTAAATATTTTGATTTATATAAATATAGAAATTAATTTAATATGTAATAGTATGAAGACTGCTACTTTTATGGTTGGTTATCTGTATAATTTCGATAAAATGTATATTGCATATTATTAAACGATTGTTTTCTTACGAATGAATTGAATAATAATAGAGTCAAATATTGAGATGTGTTAAAAGGTATGTTAAATGCAAAACTGTCGGCTGATATAATGATAGGATACGTTGAAAAAGACTCATAAACATATTTGGAAAACAATTTACATAACAAAAAAATTGTAAATACACAATTTAAAATTCCCAACTATTGTTACCTCTGTCGATGACTAAGCTCTGAAATTTTCTTTGTTGAAGAACTATTTAAGTTTTGAACATGAGTATGGATACGTATTATCTTCAACAATTTTTTTTACTATCAGTAACCTGAATTTTGCAAAAAGAATCTGAGAGAAGTAAATTGAGAAGGAAAAAAATTGCTTGCATAATTGATTTTTGCTACATTAAAACGCACACAAAAAGAAAGAAAAAAAAGATGAAGAAGAAGAAACGACAGGACATGAAAGAGAGATGGAATTAACTGCTTGCAAATTATATAAAATGCTCAAACTCATGACTGGAGTCGTGGCAACTGGCAAGTTTGGAAGTTAATCCGAACGTGTTTATGAGAAAACTTAGGGATTTGGTTTTCTTTTGCAAAAGTAAAATCGATTCTGATTTTTTTTTGACATTTTTTTGTAAATTACATGATTATGTGGTGGCAAAATATAATTGGTTTAATGACTTGTGATTTAGTATATAAGAGATATGTTGAGAAAACGAATAATACGTTTATTTATTTGTTACAAAATATTTGGAAAAAAAAGAAGTGAACGGAAAAAGGGCCGAACACACGGGTTAGTGGCCCGTTTGAATCCCAATCACTACAAAGATATATTCAGATATCGCAAAGCGGCAGCCTAGGGTTATAACAACATCTCGATGGACACGTACCGTAGCAGGGTAACCGCCTGCGTGGTAATCTTCTTCTCATTATGAATTCTTCTTACTCGGATCTCTTTTGTTAATCGGAAATTAAGAAAAATTCAATGTTGTATGTGTTTTAGGCACCGTTCGATAGTGAAGCTGCTGCTAAGGAAAGAGCTTTTTTCGAGAATTACACCGGAGAAAGTCTCTGGTAGATAGATGCTTTATTTATTTTGTAAGAAGATATTTGTATGTGTTGATATTATTATTATTATTATTATTTTGTATCTCCTGCGAATTAGGGTTAGGATATCTGTTGAAGGATTCAACCTTCTAAGGTCTCTGAGGATGAAATCAAGACTAAATTGACTGAACACTTCAAATCATGTGGCCAAGTCTGTGGAGTTGATTTCCCCAAAGAGCCTCTTCTGGACAGGTTTGTGTCTTAATATTTGTGACATAATAATATAATATTTGTGTTGCGGGCTAATTAAAAATTAATTGGTCTTTGTACAGGCGTGCTTTTGTTATTCTTCGTGGATATGGCGCAAAAGAGAAAGCTTTGCAACTTAATGGAAGTGACGTGGGAGATTGGAATGCCCTTGTTAAGTTTGCACAGGAAGAAGAAGAGGAATTCCAGGTGGATGCAGCTTATAGAGAATATCTTCTTGATGAGCTATTAAATGACGAAAGATTGTAAGTTGATGCTCTTTTTTTTTTTTCTTTTCTTTTGCATCCTATAAAAGTGTTGTGCATGTTGATAACATGCAACAAATTACTGCAGTAGGTTTGGCATTTGTGTTCAGGGGTTTGACACCTCCCTTAGTGAAGATGAAGTCAAGAGGGCTTTGACTGCACATTTCTCTTCTTGTGGAGAGATAGTACATGTTTACGTTAATCTCACCGACAAGATGATGACTAATATCTATTTTTCCGAAGAAGAAGGAGAAGCTAGGGCCATGGATCTTGATGGAAGTCAAGTGGACGGATTCATAATAACTACTAGGCTCGTAGCGACAACAGTCAGAAGTAACACTCCCCTTCCCCCCGGTGAAACTTATTTTGGCTATTGTATCCGAGGTGCATAACATGTTTTTCTTGATTCTTTATTTTCAAGATTAATTAATCTTCTCATGAATTCGACTTTGTTGTTTCTGTAGCTCATATGCTTGAGTTTGGCCACGAGATCCAGGAGAGGAACGAATTTCATACGACTGAGTGGAAGCTCATTTCGATGATAAAGAAGCTCAGGGCTCTTAAGAAGCAGAAGGCCTGGGCTCTTAGGGAGCCTAAGTTCAAGGCTCTTAGGTGGCCTAAGGCCAAGTCTCTTAAGAAGCTGAAGGGCGGGGCTCTAAAGAAGCTTAAGGCCTGGGCTCTTAGGAAGCTTAAGGCCAAGGCTCTTAAGAAGCAGAAGGCCAGGGCCAGGGCCAGGAGGGAGAGGGGTCACAGTCCTTTTGAGAAGGAGAGGATGTTGATGTAATAAATTTCTCTCTCAAGAGACCAATTAGAAGATCTTTGGTGTTTATCAATCCTGTGATAATACTTTGCAACCTTCCGTTTGTTTTGTGTGTGTTTTGTGGATGATAAGAGGCAATTCCTCTCATACCCCCATATATCATATGTCAATCTCTATTGAACACTTTTTTCTTTTAATTTTATATATCAAACAAAAAATCATAAAATTAAACTGAAAACATGAATATTTTTTATTTGATTTATAGAATTTGATAAAAATATTTCAAAAATCGAAAAACTGTTTTTACATATTTTTACGAAAATCATCAAAAATATGATTAAAAACGATTTTAAAATAGTTTTTTTTCAAATTTGAAAAGTATAGAATTTAAATACTTACCCATGGGTTCACTAATCTATAGGGGTTTTTTTGTTTAGTTTTGAAACGTAGGGGGATTTAATTTGGGAGTTTGGGTTTTGATAAAAAAAAGAATTATGAAAAAGGGGTATAAGAGACTAGTAAAGGGCATAGGAGATTGTCTCTAGAGAGATAGGGGTACAGGAGGTGTTGACTCGGATGATAAACTTAAAACTTATTTTTATCTAACTATTATTTCCTATTTGGTTTGGTAGACAGACGCATAATCTCATCATTGCCTACAATAGTATCCTTCGAGACTCGCAAGTAGACTCATTAATAGTGTGTTTGTCTGTGTAATTTATTCATAATCAAGAAATAAACACGCATAGTACATATGTTTTACAAATTCGACATATATAACAACCCCACCGTCTCTGTCTCTGCTCCTGTTCTTGGTAATGTTTCTCCCTTTTTTATCTTTCTTCTAAACATTCTTTATTTGATGTTATCTTATACTAGAAACTCAATCCTGTCATGAGTAAAAGATCTTTAGTAGTTTGGTGGAGAATTAACAAGAAGTCAATAAACTATTTTGATCTAAGAGTCCGGTTGTGGTCAGAACCAATCAGACGAGTATATCGTGCATGAAGGAAAGTAGATTCCACCCGTTTATTTCATTTATATGCAGCTCCAAAGAAACCTTCTGATAGAAGATGCTACCAGTAGGATAATCTGTGGATAGATGGTTAAGCATTAGTACAGAAAACAACAATGTTCTCGTAAGTGGCAGATTGTTAAATTTTACCTCCAAAGGCAGATACGAACGAAGAAAGGAAAGACGCTTGGCTGAAGTAAGAGATGCAAGAATGTTCTCTTTGCCTATATTATAAACATCTTTGATCTCTGCTTCCACTAGCTCTGGCGCATTCTCCATGAGAGAAGTCAATCAAATAGAGGCATTCATTGTTCAAGTATTTCAAAGATGGTGCATTTATCACATAGCCTCCACCACATACTCCCTCTGTCCCACTTTAAGTGAGTTTTTAAGGTTTTTCTTTTGTCCCATTTTAAATGATGTTCTCTTTATCCTAGATACAATTTATTGTTGTTTGAAAATTTTGACCAACTACAAAATACTACATCTTTTTTTTATTGGTTGAATTAGTTTAATTTAATACTAATACATAAAAATTTGTATTTTCTTAATATTTGTGCAAAAACCTAAAACACCACTTAAAGTGGGACAGAGGGAGTATAACTTGGCTACCATCATCTTCTATAGTTAGCCTCTGGTTTATTGTAATTTAAATTAAACACCAAAAAAATTCATGTTTCATGATCAAAAGGATGACTTGGGAGCAATAAGAGTAAATGTTAATCAACCACAACCACTTGCTTGAATTAGAATCACTGAATTGTACACCAGAAAATTATTTAGATTTTAGAGTCCTAATGAACTTATTGCGTGATTATAGCGATGTATAGTTGATAATCTTTGTTAATACATGAGGTATGAAGAAGGATGAAACAGAAAAACATCATTTTATTTGATCATTAGATAATTTATTTGGTAATAATAACCACAAGCATGTTCACTGCATAGAGAGTGAAATACATAGAACAGAGTTACTTGCTGCCCTGTCCACTACCATGCAGATTATCAAAGTAACCTTTAGGGTCACTCTCAAAGTTATCTCTTGAAATGTAAGAAGACCCGTTGCTCCCTGGTGCCATTATGTAGCCACCTCCTCCACCACTTTTTCCTCCTCCTCCTCCTCCTCCATGGCCACCACCACCGCCACTCCTACCTCCTCCACTGACACCACAACCACCGCCGCCTTTCCCTCCTCCACCACCACCTCCCCCTTTCCCTCCTCCACTGCTACCACCTTTACCTCCCGTTCTTTAATCCTTAGTTAGATGATTCTAAGGAGGTTTTAAGATTTGAGTGAATGAAAGTAAGAAGGATCGATGGTGGTATTTATAATAGTGAAAAATTTCAAATGGATGGTCAAAACATATCTTTCCCAATAATACTATTAACAATAGTCGTTGCTGCATAGTTAATTGATCCAAACCCAAACGTCACGGAGTAAACGCAGGCAGTATCTATCTACTGGTAAAGGAAAAGGAGTCAGTATTGGAAGATGTAGTAGATAACCATGCTCTTTTTTCCTTGTTGTTTAAGACGTCTATGGTGGTAAAAACATACTTCGACCAAGAGAATAAATCTTTAACTACTAGAACATATCATACATTGTTTTTTTTCCTGTTATAACGAACATCGATAGATTGTTATTGCACTTGATTATATTAGCGTTGATCATCTATCTACTAATACTAAAAAGGGGATATGAGCTCCATTGAACCTATCCACGTATGCAAATTAAATCAACCAATGAAGAACCACCGTACTGCCATGTAATATTAACTTTCTCTTTTGACAAACTTGGGTCAATCATGTGGACTTCGACAAATTCAATATAGGCCAACACTAACAAACTCAACTCTGAAAACTTAATCTTCATCGTACAAGTCACACGATAGTCGTCTCCGCCTCTGTCTCTTTCCCTTCATCTTCACCATTCACATCTACTAATACTAAAAGGGGATATGAACTCTATTGAACCTATCCACGTATGCAAATTAAATCAACCAACGAGGAACCACCATACTGCCACATAATATTAACTTTCTCTTTTGACATATTAAACTTGGATCAATCATGTGGGCTTCGACAAATTTAATATGGGCCAACACTAACAAACTCAAGTCTAAAAACTTAATCTTCATCGTACAAATCACACGATTGTCGTCTCCGCCTCCGTCTCTTTCCCTTCGTCTTCACTGTTCAGATCAATGCAACTCACCGTTTCTAATCAGTATTTATCACCACCCCACTATCAATCATTCAAAGTTGGTCATTACTCCTTATCTTCCTCGGAGATGGTTTCGTTCCAACTCCCTTTCTACCTCCTCCTATGTAAATTGTTTCGTTAAATCTTACATCACCAAAATCTCCACACTCAACAGAAAAAAAAAGAAAAGAAGCTATAGCCATCAGAAAGACTAGAGTTGATCTTAACATCTTTTCATCTTCTGCCACCGACACGGAGTCTGATCCGAGTGTCACCATAAATGGCTTGAAACCCTTATCCTTTTGTCATCGGGACGGATCCACCCAGTACAAACTACTCTGTCATGAAGAGGGCATTCAATGGAGGTTGTGGAGACATCATCGCCAAAACTGTAAGATTTTCTCATTTTTAGAGTAATTGAATCTTTTTGTATATGTTGACTAAGTGTACTTCGATTGAGGTTACATCGTCACTCATATTGTATGCAAAAGAGCAGAATCAAAACAGCTGCTGGACAAGTTGTGCACTTCTGGAGGAGGTTTGCGGATGGATTAATGCTAAAGCCATTGTTCAGTATGGGCTAAGATGAATTATAATATTATTGACATAACAGAGGTGTGTGGCTTGTGCCTGATTCTGGTACTGCATTTTTTTGCCAATTAAATAGTTTAATTAGTTCTGATCGTCTACTATATTCTCCTTCAGGGACACGACATCTTTCTCACCGGCGGCTTGGATCATGGTACGTTCATACATTATGTTTCTATAAAGATCTGTATTGATCGTGTAAGTAGTGTACAGGAGCCTAAGACATTAACTACTAACAATAGTTTCGTAAAACAGGGGATCGTGATATTGACTTCGGAATATACAGAGATCACAATCATATCTCTAACAGTTTCTTCTTCCTCTGCTCTCTTAAAACTGTTGATTTATGATTGTAGAACTGTGAAGTTTAAGACATCCGAATCTATGTTTCCCAGTGCAGATCGAAGCTCTAAGGTAAGCTGTAATAAATAATTTTGCTTTTGTTAAAGTTTTGCAATTTGTATTAAGTGCCTCTTTGATGACTTCTAACAAGCTGTTATGATACTGTATTGAAGCAGGAGAAACAAGAGAATTCTAGAAATAGATCTATTGTTGTTCAGAGTACAATAGATTTAGATTCAAGTATGTGGAGGTCACCAACAAATTGAAAAAGTACATTTCCAAAATTTAACATCTTGGGGGTAGTGTCGGATGGGAGTTAAATGTTGTTGAAACGAGAGCGCTGAAGAAGGATTTAACAAATAAGGTATAAGCTTCATTTCATAAACATTAAACACAGTCTTTGCATTAGTTAATGGAACAAGCTTTATTTTCTTTGTGGTTACATGAATCTACTTGCTACGGGTTCGGGTTTGGTTTTGAACATGTTTCTGAGATCGACCTTGACAAAGATCCGCTAAAGAAGGTAAATGGCTTGATTTCCTATCTAGGCAATGGTAATGTGATTTCTGGAGGAGCTTCTTGGGCTTTTAACCAGTATCTTTGAGAACTGGAAACGAGAAAGAGGTACTGTATCTTACAATCTGTTTAGTGATAGATTCAGAATGTTGATAATATAAGGGCTGTACAAGTATTTTTCCTGCAACCTTTGAAATTGAAGGTATGGTGGAGTGCAACTATGATGCTGCTTCCAAACTAACTGGTGGATGGACTTTACGTGGTCATCTTGGCGTAGTTCTCAGGGTCATTAGTTACTAGGAGTCAACTCATATAGGGAAAACATGATCAGATTTAGAGGCACAAGCAATGATGGTGTTACTCTTAATCATTCCGAAGGCCATGTATTATCTCACCTCCTCCACCACGCATATGCTTATGAGATCATGAATGTGAGCAACAATATCAAATGGTGGGGCTCGAAAATATTACCGGAAAAAAGATTCTTTTTGTGTTGCTCTTTGTTCTCTCAATCACATAGCACATCATAATCCTCTTTGTATGTATAAATAGTTTAGTATATATATCAGATACTTTAAAACACATGAATCCTATTTTGGGTCATTTTTAGTATTTTGTAATCATTTGTGTTATATTAATATAAAATATTTTTATAAATAAAGCACCAGCCTAATCTCAATACTATATATATATATATATTATACTTTAACAAAATATTATATAACATATTTAATAATTTTTCTTAGCTGTACTATACAAGATCTTGATTAACCCGTATTTTTCTTTCCTTTTAAACTAAAAAGAGGATTATCTCTAGAGTCATGGTTTTGTAAGGGATATTATATATATATATTTGCAATGATACATTCATATAAACATAATCTAAATAGGATAAACCAAATAGAAAATTCCTCAAAAAGGTGAAAGTAAAATATACTAATACAATAAAACTCTGATTAAAAAGAAAAAAATATGGTTAAACTAAAAAGCAAATAAGATATACGAATTTATACAAAAGTCTTCTAAAATGTCAATATAAGTAAATAGAAAAGCTTTAATCAAACAATAAATGGTACTATTTTATAAAACATTGGGATTTCAAAAAATTTCTATCTCCAGAGACTAATCTGACAAAGTCTTGCATCCAGGTACACATGTACGATCCATTTAAAACGCGGCTAGGTGGTCAATGCTACTCGAACCCAGGGCCGAAACTCTAACTATAGCCCTTTTATCACTAGGCCAAATAGGCTTGATTCTTTGTGTAACAACACATCTATTACACTAAAAAGCAAATGATGAAAATTAAAAATATTACATGTAAAAAATAAGAAAATGACAGATAAAGCGAAATTAATATAAAAAGAAATAACTAAAAAATATTTTGAAGAAAGAGTTGAATCAGCCAAATATTCAAAAAAAAAACCAAGCTTCAGTCAATCATATCATTCTTTAAAAAGAATTATATAAGTTTTTTCTTTTTAAGTTTACAAAAAGATAACCGCATCAGATAACTTTCCTCCAGATTACATTTTCTTATAATAGAATCTCCACAACTTAAATACATCGAGTAACACTAATAAATATAATAAAACAAAATAAAATATAAATACATATATCAACATGATCATATTCTCATAAGAGACATTTTTCCTTGAGGCTAATGATAGTGTCTAAAGCTTTATTTCAAAGCCATGAACTCAACTCCCAGATTCTTCACTTTCTCTACACTCGCTTCGTGAATGATTCCTTCCATCTTATCTTCTCTATTCATACAACAAATTCTAATGTTGTTAAGTTTTTTGGTAAATTCCTGATTGAGTTTATTGATTTCGTACGATAATATATTAGTAGAGATGATATAGATAGAGAACTCACGTATAGCAATACACAAATTTTGAAAGAATCCATGCATAGACTCCTTAGTGTTGTTTATTATCATACTTGGGTCATCGATGAGATATCTTCCATTGGCGTTTCCAACGCTTTGACATGAGCGGAGGCAACATCTCCTAATTAACTTTATTTTTTTTTTTTGGCTCAACATCAACTTATCATTCACCAATTCGTGGTAACGAGATTACAACCTTACAAGATTTTCACCCCACATACAATGCCGGGATCTAGTATTACCTAGGAACACTTAGAAGGATCCTATGCTACCTGATCAAATCCGACATTGCATATTTCACCACAACGAGAACAAAATCATCCCAAGACTGGGGATAATCTGTCTCTTAAACCACCTAATTCTACCACTAAAAAACCAGACTACAAAACTTAACCTTTACCCCAAACAATCAAAAGTAAGACTTCCATATAAAGTCCTTTGCAAGTGGAACTGAAATATAGGAAGAATTAGTACGGCCAATTGCTCCTTCACCAAAACAGGCGCATAGTCTACTATCGATTATTCGGGGGTCCAGGGCAGCGGTCTTGTACTGGGAAAGACGGGTCGAGGTTGAGGCTACAACAGCGATTAGAAACGCAACTTGAAAAGCAGAAGAAGACACACAGCTACCGGATCTTACACTTCGACGATACTGCGAATGCTGTGCCTCTAACCGTGACCACCCTTGAGCCTTGAGTCTCTCCCGCAGACCACTCGGAAAAAACGTGAGGCCCGTCACAGTTCGTCTCTGAGAACCAGAGAAAACGACTTCTCCAAATCATTCACAAAAACGCCGACGTCAAAGATATGCTTGAACAAAGAAGAAGCGCCTCCCTTCCTTACTCCGACCGAACCATAGACGATTCTTTACGGTCTCCAGAAATTGCGGTACACGCATCACAAAGAGAGTCCGGCGAACACACATCCTCCGTACAAACTTTGGTGCGCCTCCAGATACTCTCCGAAGTTCCCTTGAGCAAGATGGGACCAGAACTATCCCACGCGCCGAGACTGTTCCAAACAGCCCCACACTCGCTCCCCTCCAAGTAGATCTGAAACACTTACTGGCAAGGAGGACCAGCTTCCAGATCTTTCAGACGGAGTCCAAACAACATCCACACGCCATCTCCTCTACACTGGGAGCCCTCGAGACCAAAGGTGAAAACGCTCGAGCCACTCCAACAGCAACCCTAAAAGCCGACCCAACCCGACACCTCCACTTCGCTCAACTCGCCGCCGCTCCAGATCCGCCTTCAGGTCGTCTAGATCTTGCTCCGCCGCGGACAGAGACGTCACCGGGAACCGTTGGATTCACCAGAGACCGCGAGCATCTCGCCGGGAAATAGGGAGAGAACCGAGAGGGCAAAGAGAAAACGAGAGAGAAGAGAAAGGAGAGCCTCCGACGCCGCTACGAGCTCCGATGCCGGGGGAAGAGGCCGCCGCACTAGGGTTTCTTCACGGGAGAGAGAGGTTTTTTAGCTAGCTGAATCTTTATTCATTTTCCTTTTCTTCCACCATCCCATATCTCATATGTATTTTTAGTATTAAAAAGACAAAAAGTTAAGTTTTAATCCTATCAGATTCACTTTATAAATTTGTAAATGGACCACAATATATGCATTACATATATTAAATAAAAATATATTTTTCCAAACCCGGGCGTAACCCGGAAAAATCTCTAGCTATTATTGAATAAAGAATGAAAATAATAGCAGTTTACGGCTTCATATATTGTTCATGGAGATTCAACAACTCCTCATTTTAAGTATATAAATGCATATTGCCTTACCTTGCGTTTGCTCGTATGTATTCAAACATGGAAAGATGGATGATATATGCTTTATGCATGCAAAGCAGAAGTGAGTGTGGTCATTTTTATTCGTGGAATTTACAAAGGAAAACTGGTATATATAATAGTAGTATATCTCAAAATGTATAATTACGAAGGGAGAAGACGGAGCTGGGAGAGATGGTGGTGGATGTCAGGAGAATGATGATCCTCGGAACGGAGACGCTCGGCTTGAATCCAACGACCTTCACTGTTCCTCACCATTCCTTTGTTAGCATCTTGTCGCCAAAACGGTGGAACCATGAAGTGTTCTTTCAGAAAATCTGATGCTTTGTTCACTAACGCTGGATCTCTCCCACTCGACAGCACAAATCTCTCCCCTTTTCCATGATACCTGCCCATCAAAGAGTTTGATACATGTTAGTTAACAGCAAAGCAACATTAATAATTAATAATTAAAATTTCATTTTTTTCTCCAAATGAAATAAAAGTGATTATGGAATAAAAATGTTCCACTTCCATTCTATTTCTTACTCCATAATGGAGTAATGAACAAACAAAAAATAAATTACTCAAATTATGGAATAAATGGCTGGAGCATTCTTTACTCCATAATCATTTTTACTTAATTTTGGAGAAAAAAATGAAGTAAGGTTGGAGATATCCTAAATCCTAAATCAGAAATTCACGTGATACTCGGGTCAATCATTTAGCATATACTACAAATTAAATAGACGTAATCCAGAAGACCCCAATTTAAAACTTTTTGTATTAATCAAATATTTAATGTGAATATCGTCGTATCTTCGAATATAATAGAATTGGTTACCTTGTCCATTCTATAATTCCCACGGCTTAAGTTTTGTCGTTTTTAACTTCTGGAAATAATAAATAAAATATCTATACGACTTTTATTCATCTTACCAATTTATTTTATTAACTAGTGTTGTATAGTCTCACCATCCAAATCATATCAACTTTTTTAGTTGTGTCGGCCTTTAAATCAGTATCATCTAATCATAGTCACTATCATATGTTTCTGTCCTTTCTTAATAAAATGTCACAAAAGAATGTAAATTTGGAGCATTCAATTAATTTGCTTTCCAAATCTTAAATTATCCTAAATTTATTTTAATTTAAAGACTTATGCGAATCATTGAGTATTAAAACACCAAAAAGACAAATACAAATATTTTCTCTGTTCTTTCAAATGAATGTTTTTAAAAATACCTAAATTTTGTATATATTTTTACCAGTTAATTATTGTTTTTATTAAATTATTTTTAATATTATGGAGTAAATCACAAAAGTGTAGTTACAATTAATTTATATTTTTTAATAGGCGTGAAAAAAAAAAGAAAAATACTAATTCTGTTTTATTATGTGTAAAATTAGTGTTTATATAAATACTAACAAAATTAAATATAGGACTCACCCGTCAAGGAGATGGAGTAGAGCCTCGAGGTTATGAGCATTAGAAGGATCAACGGACGATTTAAGGAACGGCGAGTTCTGGTGGTCCAGCGCCAGCTCCTCCCCCACGTGACAGTAACACCACGGCAACCCCTCCGCTATTTTCATCACCGCGTGCGGAGCACGCTCGTTCAGAAACAGTCCCGGCGACTTCGGGACGACGTCGTGAACATTCACCACTCTCATCACCTTCACTCCCAGCTCCTTTAACCTCTCCTTGAACCTCACGTTGCCCACGCGCGGCCCGCCGTAAGTCAAAACCGTCACCGGAATCACCTTCCCGCTCCGACTCCGATTCAACCCCATCTCCGCTACGTCGTACGCGCTCAGTATCGCCAACGCGCCGCCGAGGCTGTGTCCCGTAACGGTGATGCTCAGCTCCTCTTCTTCATCATCACCATACTTCTCCACTAGACGTTTAACCTCCGCTAAGATCTGCTCACGCGCCGAGAATCTCGAGAACTTGCATGACGTGTCCTTGTCCGTGTAAAGATCCAGAAACCCGGATTCGACCTTAACGGCCGGGTCGGGGCACCGGAGGTTATTACGGGATACCGGTTTTAAATAGTCCTTGAGATCCGCGATCCATTCGAGCTGCGTAACGGTTCCTCTCCACGCGATCGCGATATCGCGTCGCCCGAGACGGTTACGCGTGGCTTCTTCGTCGTCTGAAACGGCGACGTATCCCATCCAGTTGGCGTTTTTGCTCCACACTTTAGACCACCTCGATTTCGAGAAGAAGTTCGGGAGATTGATGTTCGACGTCGCGTAGAGGTAACGCGCCACCTCGTATCCCGAGCCGTTCATCCCCAGCGAGTCGAAAAACTCATGGCGGGAGAATCTGGAGCTACCGCAGTATCTCGAGGACGGATCGAAATCGAAGGCGTCGTAGCAGGCCTGGGCCATTTCGCCGTAACGGATCAGCTCCGATCTGAGTACCGGGTCCATCGGGTCAGTTAGCCCCGCCCAATCGTCTTCTCCTTGGATTTTGCGCCACGTGTCTCGAAGCCTCCTCTCTTCCTCCGTTTTCTTATCACGCCGGCGAAAATCCTCCGCCGTATGCCACTGTTCTTCGCCGCCGCCGCCGGTTAATCCTTGCCTTTCACGCTCGAGCCTGGAGATGACGGCGGATAAAGAAGCCTCGTCGGTTCTGGTTAGAGAAGCTCTCGTAGCTACTCGGAATCTTTTCGCCGGGAGGTGAATAAACGAAGTTTCAGGGAAGCTGGTGGTTTTGAACGGCGAAGAAGAGTGATAGTTCTTCGTGAGAAGGTTGTGAGAAGGAATGGTCGCCATTGTTGAGAAGCTTTGAGAGCTTCGTTTCCAAATGGTATAGGACCACCAGGCTTCTTATATAGAGGCCATGCCATACACATCAATGGTACTTTCAATAAAGAATTGCACTCGATTACGTGCACACACACTTGATATTATTTTTCTTGATACATTAATGATCATAGCATTATTTAAATAAATACTAGTCCACATTTTTAAGTAATGATAAATTTCGATGTTGGGAGTTTTGAAGTGGCATAATAATGATTAAAGGGCGGTAAGCAGGTATTGCGATCTGTGGATCTGCGCGAGGGCAGATAATCACAAATTATTGTTTTATGTGCGTTTAGCAACAAAAATGTAATACTCACGTCACGTTGAAATACGAGGTGAGTAAATACTAGTAGTAGATTAATTAAGTGGTGATTTTAAGAATGATTTCAAATATCGTAGGTGGACACTGCACATCTGATTAGCTTGGTGGGTGGGGGACGTGGCTTAATCCACTGGGTTCTACCATTAAGTAGTTTGATTTGTTTTAAGAATTACTTGAAAAAACTAGGGTTAACGCCCATCCGAAATATAGACTGAGTTCCAGTATTGACTGACAGATGCTCGTTAGATTTTAATTCTATAAAATGATGTATACCAACTTGATGAATAAAAACTATCACTTCTTAATTCTTATGAGTAAAATGGTATATATATGTATTTTCCATACTATATCACTTTTTAGGGCCGTTCAATATGATAAAATCGAACCATACCAAACCGAACCGAACCGAACGGAAATAGGCAATATGGTTAGGTTTTGGTATATACCATATAAACTGAATGAATATGATTTTCTAAAAACCGTAGGATTTGGATATGGTTTGATTTATAACCGATTAAACCGAATAAACCGAACAAAACCGATTAAAAGTAAAACATGTAAATATGTATCTATTTTATAACGACACATGAAAATCTATTTGTTATATAGTTAAATTTTTGTTTATAACAATTACCATATTTTTTATAGTAATAAAGAATCCTACTTTGTAAAACGCTTAAACTATAATTAAATAATAATACATTACAACCGAGGTTTCTTATTTTCTTAGTTTTTTTTTATCTTTTTGCTTTATTTTAGTATTGACTAAATTGAAGTGAAGATTATAAATTTGATGGAAAACAATTAGTGGAAATTCTTCTCAACTTTTCTCTTATCTATAAGCGAACAAAGTTTCGTGTTCAATCGAAGAACCATGACTTTGATGAACACTATTATGGAAGAGTGGAAAAAAATTTCTATCATGTTTCTGTTTTGTTTCTTATTTTTGTTTTCAAAATTTTGAGCGTTTTTATATTTTTATTTATTTATTTAAACATATAATATTTTTTAATAAATGATTGCGTTGATAACATGACTTTAAAATTCATATAATATGATCTCAAACTACATAATTATGTTATTTGGTATAAAACCGAATAAACCAAAAACCGACGGTATATAAACCGAACCGAAGTAAATATGGATTTAGAATGGTAGTTATATTTTACTAACCGAAATACCGAAAAACTGAACCGAAACCGAACCGATATCCGGATTGAACACCCCTACTTTTCTTACATCTTCAGTTATTTTATGTATATATTAGACAACACAACAGAGTTATAGATAATTATAAGTTATAACATGTCCTGCAGTACTTAATATTAAATTCATTACAAAACATTAACTTTGATCACACTCGTATTCTGAAAAAGATTAGTTTCTATTGTAATTTCTGTAATATATACTCAAGAGGTTTCTAGTTAAGAGTCTAAAAATAAACAAGAACGAAGTCTTCATTCTGTGGTTCTATATTAACTAATGTTATTTCTTTTGACTATTTTCAAAATCTAATTTAAAAATTTCAAATCAGTTAAATCATCTTAAATTGGTTTAAACCGGTGTAAATTAGTCTAATTCAATCTAAAAATTCCAAATCATTTTTCGCAGTTCTATCGTCTTTTACATCTTCCGTCTTGCCTAAGTTCTGGGTCAGACCCCATCCGTGGTGGATCTGCCGCTGGAGCAAAGGCACTGTCGTGTGGAGAGCACGGTGAAGCTAGTCGTCGTTCAGTTGGTGTTTCTATTTTCGGGAGGTGGAGGCTTTCTAAGCTCTACCGACACCGGTTCGTGTCTCCGGGAGATGGAGGTTTCATCAACTTCATCATCGTCGGTCTTGTTTCTGGGGGGTGAAGGTTCCTTCAACCTTGCGTCGCCGGCTCTAGTTTGGTCCGTGTCTTTGGACTGGTTTTGGTTCTGTGTGTGGTTGTGTATGGCTCGCGGTTCTTGGCGAGTGAGGTTAAGTGGTTCTCAGCTTTGTAGTCGGATGAGATCTCGACGGGGTCGATGATGCTCTCCGACGGAAAGATAAAGCATTGGAAAGAAAGTGGTGGTTTTCGATGGAGGCTCGACTTTTTACGGAGCTCCGACGAAACGACATATGCGGTGGGACAACTCCGGTGTCAGTTCCAAGAGGTGACGGTCGAGTTGAGGCGAGAGTGACGCGTGGCGTCCCGAAGCTTCTGATCTTTACACGTATCCGGTCTCCTCGGCGCGTTAACCAAATTTGGTCATCCGGTTTAGTTGATCCGTAGATTAGTTATTTTTTGGGTTTCTTGTTGTATGAGTCTTGGATGGGCTTCGGCTTTGTATTAGGGCTTGGCTCATTTTATTAGATCAATATCAAAACCTTGACGGAAAAAAAATACCAACTAGAGAATTTGAATTACTCAATTTTTTTTTTAACTTGCCAAATTCAGGTCTATTGAAGATATAGACCTAACCCTCGGGTGAGAGGTGTAGTCCACGGATAAACCTTCTTCTGGGTATTTAAATGGGCCGTAAGTATGGGTCCATATTCACATGGCCATATTTAAAGCTAATAATCTCGCATTAGAAGAAAGTCGATCCTTGACTTAGACCAACATGATAATTTCTCATATAGTAGAAACCAGTAGACCACTACGATGTAGTTAAAATTACTCAACTTGCCGTAAAAAGAAGAAGATTCAACCCATATTATTTGTAGAAAAGGTCATACACCAATGGCAACATAGCACAAGTCGTTTAACATTCACATAACAATTGGCATAGAAATGTATGTAATTTCGCTGTAAGAAAACTCTTATTTCAAATGTTCAATGGCCTTTAATAAATGACCTAAAATGCATATGAATGGTTGACCCGACCATATCTTTACAACAAAAAGACAGCGTATCTTTACAACAAAAAGACAGCTCAATCTCATCACATTTTCCGGAATGAGGTGTCCACTAGGGCTGAAATTATTATCCGAGATCCGGATCCGATCAAAGATCCGATCTGGATCCGCTCCGAAAATAAGATATCCGGGACGCCCGGATCTGGATAGTAAAATGTCGGATCCGTCGAATCCGGATATCTGGAATTTTAGGTCCGGATATCCGGATCCGGATCCATTTTTAATAGATATAAATTTAAATTTTTATTAATAATTATAGTTGATTTATTAATATTTATACATAAAATTAGACTTATAATATTATATTTTAATTTTAATAATATTGTATGCATAAATACATTTATAAATTTTGTAAAAATATTTAATTTATGTAATATTTATAGATTTTTTAAAAAAATATTTTTATTTTTTTTAAAATATTTTGACGGATCCGAATCCGAATCTGGATACTCGCGGATATCATGATATCTAGACGGGTATTCGGAACCCGGATATTCGGAAGGCACGGATCCGGATCCGGATATTAAAATCACGGATCCGGATACCCCGAATATCCCGGATATCCGGATCCGTCCCAACCCTAATGTCCATCCTTCTTCACTACTTTTCATCATAAAATATATGGACATGTGATTTAAAATATTAGTTACTAATAACAAATATATTGAGAGAAAATTCGGTGGAAAGGTACAACTCAACATGTCTATGTTGGTGGTTCATCTGAGAACCCAGCCCTCTCTATTATCACACAGATCATTACTAATTTTGTAAAGTAATACAAATCAGAATGATTAGCTAAGTAATACAAATCATAAAATAATACTAAGAATCGTCAATGCATATACATTATTCAGATAATTACTTTTTTTTTTTTTGGAACACCATTATTCAGATAATTACTAATTTTTGTAAACTAATACAGCTCAGATAGATTAGCTACAGGCTCCTACTGGAATTTTAAGATTGATAAAAGATCTCAAATCAGAAAATAATACTAGGTTAATCATGAATGCATGTACATTAATATTCCATACAGCTAGTATGCGTTTTTGTAAAGATTATGTATCGTTATATCCAAACTCACACATATTTTTATTCATTTTCGAATTCGAAGAAGTTTATATGTCATAATTAAAAATTCCAATATCGTTACTTTGTGTTTATTAGTATTGTGCACAAAAAAATGTTTATTAGTACCATATGATTGTACAAGTCACTAGAATGTGTTTTTGTAAATATTTAAGTCATTAGTATATCACTAGCTAGAAAATTAGACGTTCAGTTTTAGTTTGGTCGTAACTGAGAAAATGCATACCATTTAATCGTTAGAACATTACATTATTTTCTTACACTCCATTATGATAGAAATTCCATTAAGTTTTGAAATATTTTAAATTCTCTTAATATATATATATATATACAGAGGCGGACCCACATGGAAGAAAGGTGGGTCAGCTGACACAGGTTAAATATACAAATATGATTTGTAAGGTAATGTGCGTAATGAAAATCAGCTCAGATGGTTACATTGTCCGTTGCCTGACACCCCTATCCTAAGTTCGAGCTGTTCCTGCTCCTGTTTATGTCGTTTTTTTATTCTAATAGTAATCAGTTTGGGCTTTATTCTTATAGTCTGGGCCTACCATACAAATTATGACCCAGGTTAAAGATTTTCCTGGGTCCGCCACTGTATATATATATATATATATATATCTAATACTATAAAGTAGAAGGTAACTCTCTTCTCAGAGAGTTACGTCATCAAATATCTTAACCATAGCTTGACAGGTGTCCCAACAAACGAATCCGCTGCGTTTCATTTAAATGTGTTCGTGGCTTTTTATTTTAACTGGGCTAATCTGTGTGTTTCGTAGGTTATTATTTTAACTGGGCCTTAGATTTGTTGAAGATGGCGAGCAAAAAGAGGATCATATATAGCATCGTTATCTTCTTACTGCCTCACCATTTTAGGGTTCATCGACCTGTGCAGAGATCGGTGTCACGATAACGTTTGTTCGTTCTGCTCAGGTCCGTTCGACTTCTCTTCACCAATCCAAACGGGTTAACTTTTAGATCCATTGCATTAAACACGTTATTAACTCTTTCTGCCACGATCTACACTTAATGTCTGTTAATTGGCTTGGAGGGGGGCTTCCACAATATGAATAGGTATCCTTGGCTCCTCTTCAAACCATCTTCCAAACGTTTCTTACCATACTTATTCTATTTGATATGGCTAACTCTAGAGTGTTTTTCTCCGACCTGAAATCTGGCAGGACTTCAGTTACTCCTCCACTGTTGAGGCTAGGTTGTTGCGTTTCTGGGTGGCCAAGAATGTGAAACGACGTGGTGAACTCATGTGGCTTAACATGCTCATGGTGGATGTGAATGTAAGACTGATATTACTATATATATGATCTTGTGAATTTCTTTATGTGTATTGGTTCTTAGGTTTTGATTCTGATAATTTTATTTAAGGTTCCACTAAATTTCGTATTGTTTCTTGGTTCTTAGATGAATGATTTTGAATTCTATACACATGATTGTTTGATTTTATATTCCGGTGGATCTATTTATGTTTCATGGTTTTAAAATGTTAAATTCTGAGATGTTTTTAAAATATGTTACGTGGAACTATTATGCAGGCAACCATCAGTGCTAATTGTCTTCCATCGTTCCAGCGTAGTCTCATCAGTGTATTACAGGGAACTTTAGTCTCACCACTAAAGTCGAGCCCTTTACCATAGCTGAGCTCGATAGCTTTGTCAACATGCCCCTGTCTCAGGTAAATTGACAAACGTGTTGTTTTATTATTTCAAAGGTGTAGTTCTGGCTATGATCTTGGTAAATAATATATAGGATATTGAGTTCCTTTGCACCGGGAGAGTTACTCGATTCGACTCAAATAAAGGATGTGTTACGTTGCTTGCTCTAAATGCAGCAAGAAACTTCAGCCCACTGAATCTGCCTTTACATGTGTGTGATGCGACAATTCTCATGCTGTTGTTGCTCCGCTGTATGTAACACTATTTTCCATACCATTATCTTCCTCAATATGTATCAATACTATTACCATGAGAAATGCTTATTTTCTCAGCTACCGAGTAGAGTTCGCCATCGCCGATGACACTGCTGAATCTGTGTTTGTTTGTTTTGATGTACTGACCAAGTTACATAACCTTGAAGCACGTGAAGTTGGTCAAATGTTGGTAAGTTTGAATTTAGTCTCTTATTATATTAATCATATACCATTTCCTAACACGTTTACTATATCTGTAATAGGCTGAAGAAGGTGTGAATCTTGAGGACTCTCTGATGCTTCTGTTTATTACAGACATGGAAGGAAAAACATACACTTTCCATGTCAAGTTGACTACATATAATCTCACAGCAAGCTATCAGAGCTTCGCTATCACACGCATTCTTGATGACCGTGAACGGCTGCCGCTCCCCGAATTCGTTGACAATGTAAGTCTAATGTTATTATTTTGTTGCATTATTTGACTACGTGTTGTTTGTTCATACCATCCGTCTGTATCAGGGAGGAGGTGATAACGATGGTGTCGACATAGCAGTTGATAAACCAATTCCTGCTAAAGTCGAATCTGGAGGGAGCAGTGGTGAAGCAGCTTTGACTGCTTCTACGGAACTAAACAGTAGTGTGCCGAGCGAGCTGGCCGTCGTCAAGAAGACGCAAATGGCTTAGTTCGAGAAGATATATGTTTGAAGTACTGTGTATTTAAATAATGCATATGTATGAGATAAAAGTTGTATACGTGTACACTGTGTATGAAAGCAAAATATATTTTAGCTTTCACGGTTCATGTAGGGCAATAGACTTGAGTGCAGGTAAAACAAATATTTAATTTTCTTTTCTGTTGTTTCTATTCTGGATGAGTAATAGAGAGCTTAAGCAATTGTTGTGTTGTAAGAACAGAGATACGCTTAGAAAAGCGAGTTGATGTGTAAATTTGGTTTATTTTGGTTAACAATTCGATTTTTACACAAATGTAAAAGATGTAGTAAATATATCATGTATATAACGAAGTAATTAACTTTTGGGCAAGTTTGCGATCATCTGTGATTATTGGTATCATGTGTTGAAGTTTTTAGTTTCAAATAATAAATGTATTAAAATATACATACATGAATTATTTACGAAACATAAAATTAACAAACATTAATTAATTAACAGTTTTTAAAATTAAAAATGATACTATTAATGCATCCAATATTTATTTTTTAAGTAGATCATATAAATTTGCAAACCCTTCAACATTGTATATGTAAAGAAAAAATCAGTGTTTTAATATATATATATATACATGTTATAGATATATAGTTCGTGTCACTTTATATAATTATTAGTTGTAGTACATGTATTTCCTATTTCATACAAATCAACAATAAATTTGCAAAAATACATAACATAACTAAAAGATGAACAAAACATAAAACTACTCTAATTGCAAAAGAATCATATACAAATTTGGATCGGACCAAAGATGAACAAATCCTGTAAATTTTAAAAAAAAATTATTAAAAAATATCAAATCCCACCCGTAGGACAGACCTATCCTAGTATATATATATATATTCTTAGAAGCTAAACAGAACAGCACACTTTTTGAAAACTGCTTATATATACTTTCTAAGAAAACTCTCAATTAATCTTTTTTAGTTTAATATTTATTTATATTTATAGATATACAAATATAAATAAATATTTCAACATGTCTATGTTCTCGATTGACGAGTTTTCAAAATATTACTAACAGAAAAAAATACTAATATATAGGTATGTCAAAATTTGAGATTCTCATGAAAGAAAATATTTTAGTTTATTATCATCAAAGAAAGTGTATTCTTAAAATTTCTCCTTGATATTTTTGAGTGAATATTTTAAATTTTATAATACTATATATTCTTTATTAAATTAATATACAATTATTATGTATTTATTACTTATTCAATTTCAGTTTAATTCTCGTTGTAGAGTAAAATTTTTGTTTCAAAATAAATATTTTTCAGAATTTCAATGTAAAATTTATTAACAATATTTTCAAAATTATTTTTCTATTGATTGAAATATAATTAAATGTATGGATAATGATATTTTGTTTCGGGAACATATAAAATTAAATAATTTTTAATTTATTTTTATAAACCTAAAATGGAAACGGAGGAAGCATATTACAAAAATTCCATTAAGAATCGATGGATGAGGTGCTGTAATTTCGGCACAGGTCCATATGCATCATATAGGTATCGATTTATTCAAAGCTTAATACAACAAAAAAAAGAAGAATATGTTCTATAATAGCACTACAATATTCTATCACAAATAGGCCGAGGCATCCGGGTCTTCGGATCGGGTTCGGGTCGGGTCTTGTCATGTCTGGGTTTTCGGATTCTGGAAATTTAGACCCATACAGGTACCTATAATTTTTTGGGTCGGGTCGGTTCGGATCTATAATTAAAATACCCATAATTTTCGAATTCGGTTCGGATCCGGGTCGGATATTTAAGATCAAAAAAGGAAATGAAATACTCAAATTCCATCAAATTTAATCAGAATTTGTCATATATATCTAAAATTTTACAAAATAACATAAAACAAACTATTAATAATTAAGACGAAACATTTTTAACTATATATTTTACATTTAAAACTTCATGATACTTTAAATATTACAAAAATAATAACAAAGATTGTTAATAAAAATATATTTTAAAGTTTTTAAGTTGGATTTGAATCGGTTCTTATCGGGTCGGATCTATTCGGGTTCGGTTCGTTTCGGGTCCGGGTATATTCGGATCGGTTCTTTTCGGGTCTGGGTCTATTCGGGTAGAAAATTTTTGGATCCAATAGGTACTTGTAAATTTTCGGTTGGGTTTTGGGTCGGGTATTTTCGGATCGCTACCACCCACAACCGCAAACGCTAGATGGAACCAGCTTTTGATTTTAAGAGGTTCGGAGTGGTTTGAAGTGATTTGTAGCATTTTCTGTGATTGTTTCAAAACGTCAACAACCGCTACCAACCGCAAAAGCTGCGATTGCGGGTGGTAGTGAGAAAACCAGTCAAACCCATGGTATATAAGGATCAAAAAGATCAGATTTTATTAAAGATGTTTAAAACACTTATACACTTAAAATTAACTAATATATATTTATGGTTCAAATTTGAGGATAAGATTTTGGGAAAGGCTTAAGTTTAGGAGTTTAAAAAAAAATAGATTTTAAAGTAAAAGTAAAAAATTACAATACTTTTTTATTTTAAAAATGGATTTTAAAGTAAATTTTAAAAATTAAAAAAAAATGGCAGAAAAATAAAAAATGTTTCGGACTGAATAAAGTTTCTTTCGAAAATATTTGCTTTTTATTTTCCTTATTTTTTAGTTTATTAATTATTCAAATATTTATATTTATTTATATATTTATGGAGTAATGGTAATAGTTGTCATTTATCTTTTTAATAAAATATTTTTGGTCATTTTCTTAATTGTAAGTTCTTTTGGTGAAATTTTTTTTTTTTTTTAGAATCCTTTAGTCGAAAAAAGTAAATATATTCGAAAGTGTGAATTGGTTCCTTTCCATCTAGTCTGTGAAGCGGCTCTCAAATCTCAATCAATCCCGTTTGTCAATCTAGTCTCGAGTTGTTTGGTTAGAGTCTTTAGGTCTGGTTCTTGAATGTTTCTAGTCTCATGTTGTTTGGTTTTAGGTAACTGTTTGTTGTGTTTTTTTGCTTAATTGTTTGTTGTGTTTCTAGTCTCGTGTTGTGTTTCTTGCTTATTGTATCTGGTCTTAAACGTAGCAATGGGTCAATGGTGAGAAAAAAGCAGAAGTTTTCTTTTTTAAACCCACCTAACCGAAACCAATTGTTGATCATGAATACCGAGTTCAAAATTATGTTAAGCAGTTTGTCTGTGCGTATTTTGCTAGAGTTGGATCCAAAGTATACGAAGAAATTCTAGAGCAGTTTTAAATCGTACGGATTTATTCGAGTATTCATTGTCTATGCTCATTTGAGTTGATAATGAAATTTGTAACTAAAAATAGGGGAAAAAATAATAGATGGTGGGTAAGCAGTAATAAGAGAGAAATGTGAAAGGATAACATACATCAAAAGTCAATGGAAAAGAGACATAAATAGTCAAAGAAAGAGTTTACCTTAGAAGCGCGATTGTTCACACCATCATAAATTCACATGTACGAGTACATTTCATCGATGGTTTCGTAACTTGTGATCACATTAACGTAAACCATTTCGCTTATTGGAAATTAGAAAAGCTTTTTACCAAATCCAACAAAAACCTTTTGGTCAAGTCTCCCGATCGTTCAGTTTGAGTTTAGTAATTAAGGGTAGATAGACCTGTGTGTCAGTGTGTGAATAATGAACACTGCCGTTCTTGTCACAAGAGTCTTGTCTAATGGATCCATATCTTATGAAAGGATAATGTCTACATGTTTTTCTTACGTCTTGATTACTTTTGTTTTTAATCATATCGCGGCAGGAAGTGATGGATCTCAAAGACTTAACAAACAATTTACTGCAATTTTCTTTTCGTATCCTCATCCTAAATACATCAGACATCTATAAATACATGAAAGACCAAGTAACTAACCTACTATCCCATTACCCTCACGTTAGACAACTCCACTATTATAGGAGCAATACTAATACATGTGTATTCTTAAACCATAATATTGGTTTACTCTTCTTATCAGGAAGCTTTACATGCAGTCTTCGGACAAACCCCACCTTTTAATTTGGCGCAACATAAAAAGTGTGAAAAAAAACTATCAGAGAAAAGCTGAAAAACAAAATTACTATTTGATCCATTAATATGTCCAAGCTGAAAATGACCTATAGGGCTCATACTCACGTAAGGTGGGTTTATTACTAGCTTCCTCAGTGAGTCAGGATGGAGTTACATTTGGTTGAAAGACAAATATACCGTTTACTTGATGATGAGAGGGTTAATGGAGAGTTTGAGATATATATTCAGATGACCATATTAGAAATCAAGAAAGAAAGTAAAAATAGTGTTTTTTGAATTACATGAGATCCTAACTCAAAACTAGGTTAAATCCACTCTCGCGTATACCAATAATCTCTACTCTTCTTGTACCAAATTTTATTAGTTTTCAACTTAAAAGCAAATAGCAATTAAGCATATATTGGTCCATGTCTTTTATATCACTGTAGGTCGTATCTCCTTTGGATGTGAAAATTTTAACAAATTCATCATTAATCCACGTCTAATTAAATCAGTTAAAGAGGGAAGGAATCTTGGCAAATTGCTGAACAAGAAGTGGCGCGCAAGAGAAAGCCACAAGGAATTTTTATTCCTTCATTATATCACTACTGAAGTGAGATTGAGAGAATCTCACAAAGAGACAAATCATATCTTATTGTACAGTGACATGTTTCAAGAATTGGGTTGACACACACGATCAGATCCATCAAGAGTCAGTCAAGACCAGACTGATCTCTTTTTGTGTCTGCGGAAAATACCGTCAATCCAGAGTAGAAGATAAGCATATCTCTTTCGCCTATTCGCTACCACTTTGGGCTATCACACACCCTTCATCTGAGCATGATTCTTGAAACAAAATAATATTCTTTGATAGAAAAAGTGGAAGCGTGGTCCTCATAAAATATTTAATTCTAATTCTCATGCATAAAACAACTTGTAAAATAAATATAAACATGTGTTATATACTTTGGCATATCTGCAACAAAGAAGCATATGATCCGATCCTGTTTAATTAAAATGCTTATATTGGTATGTAGGAGGATAAAAGGGTAGGTGAACTAACACTATGCAACTTTTGTTGGTCCTTCCTTAATTATAAAACTAAAAAAAATTATTTTGGTTCAAAAATAAAGTTACTTAGATGAACCTGTGGAACCTTTGAACCATCTCTTTATTTCTTCTTTGGTCTCAATATTCTTTTCTTCTTCCTCGGTTTTGTTATAAATAGATGATTGAAGAAACTCAAGTCTCAGGCAAACATTAAGCTCAATATTGTAGTATACACACTAAAAGGAAAGAAAAACTATTTTCTTCACTCAAAAACATGAGCTTCCAGTTTTAGATCTCTTTCAAACTAACAGGGAGAAACAAAGGAAGATTTTGTTTCTTCTTCATCAAGAAACAAGCCCTAGATTGATTGAGACTTCCTTCAAGAAACCATGGACAAAGTTTTGAGAATGTCTTCAGAGAAAGGAGTGGTTATATTCAGCAAGAGCTCGTGTTGCATGTCCTATGCAGTCCAAGTCCTCTTCCAAGACCTAGGGGTTCACCCAACCGTCTGTGAGATCGATAAGGACCCTGATTGTCGTGAGATTGAGAAAGCCCTAATGAGGCTCGGCTGTTCGACACCGGTCCCAGCCGTCTTTGTGGGCGGAAAGCTCGTGGGTTCGACCAATGAAGTCATGTCGATGCACCTAAGCGGCTCGCTGGTTCCGCTGGTCAAGCCATTCCAGGCCAATCTATGTTAAGCAAACGTGTTCAAACTTTCTAAACTATGCAAAAATGTAATTTCAATAAGAAACAGCCAAAAGTATAGCCTATGCAACCTTTGTAATGTAGCTTTATAAATATTGTTGTTATTGTAATTTCATAAGAGGGATCCCATAATAACTGACTAATTTCTACACACAAGTAATCTTTCAGGGAAATTATAGAACATTCTTTTAGTTTTATATATTTTAATAATTAAGGGTATAAATAAACATTCATAGCTACCCCACCTTGAAGAGAAGAGAATACAAAGTATATATATTTCTACAGGTACAGAGTGATTACAGACAACGATCTGTCTTTGTTGTTCGATAACTTAATACCTAAAACCTAAAACGCTCAATCTACATCATAAATGTAACTGCAAACTTTAAATTTGATATAACACATGCAGAGCCGGCCCTGAGATTTTGGGGGCCTGTAACAATGTCTTATGTAAAAATTATTTTTTACCGGTTTGGGGTTTAAAATATTTTTTTGGGAGCTTATGTTTATGTATTTTTTTTCAAAAATTTCGGGAACCTGTTGCAAATGTTTCATGAGGCATTGCCCAGGACCGGCTCTGAACACATGTTAATATGAACATGTTATGCATAAAAACGAGGGATCATAAACCGAAAGCTCCGGTAATCACTTTGTCATAAGAACACGTCACGTGTCTCCACGTAGGACGCAGCAGAATTTTTTTTTTTCATATTGAGGATTTCTTTGTCGTCGTCTGAGGATTCAACTGCATAATGCTCCTTCTCCTTCTCTGTCTCCTCTTCTTCATCTATTACACTCCTCTGTTCCTTGAGATTCCCGCAGTTAATGTCCGTTTCCTCCTCGAAAACAGGAGACTTCACAATGAGACAGAGATTGTTCCTTACCTTGACATGGCAGGATCTCCTCTGGGGCTCAAACGCACCCAAAGAGAAGAAAGCTTCGATTTTCGTCCTCCTGAGTTCTGGGAACAGAGACGCGGAGGAGGAGGAGGAAGAAGACGGCTTGAAGATCGCTTTGAGAGCTGCGGCTAAAGACGACGATGGTTTTCTGGAAGAAGAAGAAGACGCGATAGAGTTGATGTCTAGAAGGGAGAGACACAAGATGGGCAGAATCCAGTGAAATGCTCGTCCGATCACACGAGGTGGGTGGAAGGACGGTGAGGCTGCGGCGGTGCTAGGGCTAAGGCTACGGTTGAAGCTGCAACTGGGTTGTTGTGAATAGGATTCATAACCGGAGAAATCGAAGACACCACTCGTGGCACATTAGTCCCTAAGCCATGCTGGTTCTTATGGGAGCTGACTAACAAAGGATGTCCAAGCGTCCTTTTTAAGTTTTGACTAAAGGAGATACTTTACTTTACTGTAGAGGCGATGGAGAGGTAGGTTTGAATGTTTTGTCAAAGAAGTTGGTGATGGAACTTTTTGGAATGTTTGGCGAGCTGTCAATAAACTGACTGGCGAAGTTGTAAGTTGTTTTTTTACGAGAGGAGTCTTCTGTACTATTTGTACTTGATTTTAGGGTACTACAGTTTTCATGGACAGGTTGCAGTTTACAATAAGTATGTATATATATATATCTCTTGGGAAGAATGGATTAATCTAAGGGAAGTGAAAGGTTTTCGTATCTTAAGAACGGTTCTATAATCTTCTTGTGGAATCTGATGTCCGAAATTGGTGCTTTCAAGTTTTTAAGGCCTCTCTTGCATGCATCAGCGTTCATACTTCCACAGTGATCTAAGTCCAGGTACACACAGGTACTGATGGGTATTTTTGATTCAATTTCCTGGTTTTTTAGCAGTCATAGTTAAATATTTTGCCAATGAATCACATGCATATTTTTCTCCGATGCAGAAACTCTGTTAGTCTCTAAAGATGTCACTAAGATCACTGATCTTGGCCTGGCCCGAGAGGTCAATTCGAGTCCACAGTATACAGCGTATGTCGACACATGCTGGTAAGGTTCACTTCCCTAATCTGTTGGAATGAGTCCTTACAGTCATTCTATTTGTCGGTTTCTAACAGGTACATGGAACCGAAGTACCAACTACAGTCATGTGTACACGTCAAAAGTTGGTTAGTGTTCTCCAAATTCCAATAAAAAGATGTCTTTCAATATGGTATTATTGGTCCATGTTTTAACAATGGTCTAATTTTTATCGTGATTCAGATATTGTGGGCTATGGGCGCTATTCTGACTAAGATGTTATGTTGTGGCCCTCTCTTTCCTGGAGCTAGGTCTTTGTCAAATATTGTTTATGTGAAATTTTCCTGATGAAATAGTGATGTAATGATAAGCCAGCAGTATGTCTCTTTAATGTGTGCAGTGTTATAGGTATCCCAACTGAAGAGACATGGTTGGAGGGGCTTATCACTTACCATTTCCCTCAAGTAATGTTTGCTCAAATCTTCAACATTTCTGGAGAATATACAACAGTATTTTTATTGAAGTGAGCACTACAATAGTGTAACTTATTATGTAAAACAAAAAGGATTTACTGAGGAAGTTTTTTTTTTTCTTTTGGTTCTGAAACTACTGAGAAAGTGTTTCCTATTTTCATTACACATAACCCCATAAGGACCACGCAAAATATTCAGATCCAAAGAACGAAACTGAACCTAATCTAGAACCAAACCTGAATTTAAATGAGACAAATCCAAAACTTCAACACCCAAAAGAATAGTACTTAAACTCATATTGAAACGAAATTATTTGGGTGTCTGAGAATATGGGTCACAAAAATTTAACTACTTATATTTAGATTTGATATGTCAACACCATCCAAAATACCCTACAGTATTTGGAATTATCCAAATAAATGAAAGTATCTAAAACTATAAAAAAATAGCCAAAAATAAATATTGAACCAAAGTTCAAAACACAGAAATATCTAAAATATTTAATTTGAAATACTTATCGGTTCTCCATCCAAATATTTAAATCAAACAAATTAGCTAAAGAGCTAGAGTATAGTAGTCTAGAAAAGACTCCCACATATATAGCTGGCTGTCTGACTCTAATACCAATGCGAAGAAACTAATGAATTCTGGAAAATTGATCCTCGAGTGGCTTTTTCTTTCATATCAATTTTAAACATTCAGTCACACATTATGTTTTATATTATTTTAAAAATTACCTCGACAAATACTAATATTTAGAGAATCTATAATCCAAAGAAAAACCAAGCCAAAAGTATACAAATGAATGCCAACTAAAAAAACAGAAACATAAAAAGAAAAGATGTGCATTGAAATAAAGTCCCAGCTGTCAAACAGGTATTTCTTAACTACAATTTCATACACTTGCAAAAATTATCATATGAACAACCAAATATTATTTTCAAATCGGAGTTCATGAAAAAACAATCACTAAATCCACAACATAACATATATATATAATACAATTACCCAATAACCTATAGTCTAATATACACAAATACAATCATATAAACACGATCCAAAATATACACTACATATATACAACTAAAACCAAAATCTGGCGCGAAGCTTGTGCAAACTACTAGTAAGTCCAAAGTTTTCTTTTAGCGAGGCATAATAATTAAACATTGTGGATAATTAAAAACATTGTGGGCCTTATTGATATTACGTGTATACGCACACCAATTAACCTAATGTGCACACTACCACAATCGAATGGTATGTCGATGTAGCACTTTAGGATCGAATCCACAGAGACCAACAGTTACACTTTATTTCTATGGGATCAATATCTAGCTAAAACAATGATGGAGTTTTGATTTGGTTGTAACGTGCAAAGCAACAAATAAAGTAAATGTAAATTCAATTTAAAGAGAAGCCAGTCTAGGGTTACTTCATCGGGTGTTTAACTTGTGAGCTGAACAGTTATTCAAGCGCCAATAAGAACAGGTCTAGAACTCGAATCACTCAAGTAGAACAGCCCACTGTCGTGGTACTGCTCCCTATGCTGATCGTTCTCGATACCTAAACTCTCGTTTGGATCAAGACGCGACAGCAAGCAATAGAGGTCAAGTCCGATAAGTTCACCAAACACCCTAATATCTACTTTCGCTGATTAGGGATGCTAGGCTCATTCATAACATGTCTAGCAACCTAAGCACTTTTGATGATCAGATTAAACCTAAGTTCATACATTAAATGGCCAGATTAATGCAAGCAATACGGATGGATATGAATGAAGACAATATAATAATTCACTTATCTATGTTTAGCTCACGAAATCAACACCCTAGAACCCTAGACAAGCTAGCCGACTACTCAGCCATGAACAGAGAAAACACAGAGTTCATAGATGAATAATACTGCATAAAATAACAGAAACAAAGAGAGGGTTCAGGATAATCTTCTCTGGACGAGATAGATGGAGCCGTGTCCCTTTACAAAGTATCAAAATCACAATATGAAAAGCTCTAGAGTCTGGTTTCTCTCTGTAAAATAGCGTAGAAAATAATAGAAAAACAGAAAAGAAGTTATATGAAAGCCACAGGCGGCTGGGAGAGAAATATGAGGTAATTAGGGCAAATCCCGAGATATTGTATTTTCCTTAAAAATCTTTGCTGCTGGAACAGGCACTCGGGTGTTCCGCTCGATCAGGAACAGTCACTCGAGTTGCTCCGCAAGATCAGGAACAGTCATCAAGACTGTTCTGTGTGAAAATCACCAAATTGCACTCTTTTCTGCCTCTTTTGCTCCAACTGGTCCATCTCCCATCCAGTGCAACTCCAGACCTGTAATGACTCGAAAAGGACTAGAAAGACTCGATAAAGACTTGAAAACCAATTAGAAAACATATATACAATGATGTATGAAACACCATATATCAATTCCCCCAGACTTAAATCCTTGTTTGTCCTCGAACAAGGCCAAGTACCAAGAACAGGGAGAAAGGTTTGAAAGTGTGGGAACTCTCCTATTCTCAGCAACCATACTTTAACCACGAATCTATGAACCATACAAGCAGTAAAACTAGGACAACACACCCTTACTGAAACCCCACTGACCGCTGTTCGAAGATCAGCTCCATACTCTACATCTCAAACCTGAAAAGCAACACTATCGAGACAGAACTCCCTACATTCATTTAAGAGCAGCGTGAGCTTCTCATCACAGGCACTATTCAGGGTAGACGGTCTAGGTGTGGAACAGGCTATTTAATGGTGGAGCTAAGAGTGTTTAGGGCTATCATTTTTTTGTAGAGGATGCAGGATATCGCGTAAAACTGTAAGAGAGGACGGATCCATTGATGTCCACAGCCTCTACTCGTTTTTGCTTTCTCTGGAACAATTGCTCTGCTCTAGATCAGCCATCAGGCTGCTCAGTTCATCTGCCTGCTCCTCATCCCTTCAATTTGATACTCACTCTTCTGCTCGATCTTTCCAGTGGCTCATGATTCCTTGAATTCTTCTCCTTATCCATCGCCATATACTAAATAAAACGAAAAGATAGATTTTTTTTTTCTTTTTTTTTTTTAATTTTTTTTAATTTTTTTAATTTTTTTTTTCTTACAAAAAGAGATGGTGAGGTAACGAAGAAGGAGGTAACATGTAGTGTTAAGGATGCCACTGGTGAATCTGATTCGCACCATTCTGGTTCTCCACCCCTGCTCTTGCGCAGTTCATTAGTTATCGAGTGGTTGTTCCCTTAATCTGCTTGTTCTCCTTTCTGACTGAATTTCTGCAGCAGTAACGAGTAAGAGGCTGCGTCGATCCTTTCCTCTCCGACCTTTTTGCACATATCTGCACATATAACACTGAAATACAAATGCATGAAGGTGGAATAAAGGCTAAGGTGCAGGGTGGGAACTAGCTAAAGATGAGCTAGCCACTAAGGAACAACAAGATGGATATAAAGGATAAGAAGTCCTGAGTGTAGGTCTCGTTTCCCTGATCTAGTGCCCATAATGAGAAGAATTTCAGTCAAGATTAGGTTCAAGTTAGGTGGAGTTAAGTCTACCCAGTGTAACCTGATCAGCCGAGAACTTCTGGAGAATCAAGTGAGATATGTCCGGGTGTTCCAGGTCCACATGTGTGTCTTTCGGCCCTGTTAAGATCATTGAATAAGACAACTAAAGCACGAGGTGGTTAATTGCAAAATAAGGTCATAATTCCGACAAAGTTTTGACTCAATAAAACTGACACAAACTGACTCTAAAGAAAAACAAAAGAATGAAACGAGTTGGTAAACGATGAAGACCCTCCCCCAGACTTACTTCACAACGTCTCGGTGTGAAAATAAATCAGAGAGAAGGTGAAAATAAGAATAACCATTTTTTTTGTTGAGATACTTACCTGGTAGAGCGGGTGCTCCACGAAAATTCTGGGTGCTCCATCATCTGATCTTCTCCTGGAGCGGCTGCTCTTGTCGGAGAACAAGGTGCTCTGTTTCTGCAACCTAGAATTTTTTCGAAGTATCTCGAATTTTTCTGCTTTTTGACCTGAGACTCAAAAACTAAAACAAAAAAATAAGCAAAAACGAAATCATAATGATATTTACACTCACTAGTGGGTTGCCTCCCACCAAACGCTTGGTTTAAGTCACTAGCTTGACTTGGTGATAGGGATCAGTCGGGTTGAGCATGAGGGCTTGTTCCAAAACAAGCTCCACAATCAGACATGTTCAGCTTCAAAACTCTGCTCAACAACCCTTTCACAGCAGCTTTTTCTTTCTCTTTCAGCTCATCAGTGAGAACAACTCTAACTTTAGAGAAAGGTTTAGAGGTACCCTTGCACTTTACCTCATACCTAATGGATTGATCATCACATATGCGAGGTGTTAAAGTCATAGTAGGATCACCTTTGCCCCTTTTCTTCTGGACTTTATCATTCACCCTTGCTTTCCCACTGAGTTTCTTGGTATTAGTGTGAGGATCTCCATCGAGGACTTCCTTGATCTCACTGTTTTTACCAAGCTCGTTCTTTGGAACAGCTTTCAGCCCCTCTCCACTGACCATTGAGATGCAAGAGGAGTGTAGTGTGTGAAATCTGGTGGGGACAGCCTTATAGAAAACCTTCTTGTTGATGTTGGAGAAGGAGACTCTCTTATTAGGCATGTCGACGATTGCTCCCACTGTAGCCATAAATGACCTTCCAAAGATCAAAGGCATCTCATGTTCCTTGCTCATATCAATAACCTGAAATTCGGTATGGAGCATACAGTCTCCTACTTGGACAGGAAGGTTGCGAATGGTGCCATAAGGGACTGCTCTGGAAGAGTTTGCAAAAGCCAGAGTCACCAGATAAGGCTCAACATCAATAATGCCCCAGCTGGTCTATGATTGCCTTTGAGACAAGATTCACACATGATCCGGAGTCACAAAGAGCTTCCTTGAATTCCACTCCAGCAATAGAACATGGAAAAACAAACTTTCCAGGGTCATCAACCTTAGGCAATACCTTCAGTGGGGGTGTAGACAGTGCTTTGATATAGAGGGCTTTAATCTCCTCTTGAGTCTCTCTGCAATATTTGAAAAACATATGCAATGGACGAATCTACCAAGCATCTTCAAATGCAAGCTCTTTAGGAAGCCTTCTCACCATCTTGTTAAAACCTGCCAACTACTCTTCACTAATGGGATCCATCAGATGTCTGGGTGGAATTGGATAGGGAACCTTAGGAAAATAGACTCGCACTGGTGGAATCTCAGCAGGTTCGTTGGGAACAGTTGTTTCAGAGCCAGCAGACTGTTATGTTCTCTCTTCTGCGCCTAAAGAAGTTCCAGCAAACAGTTGCTCCATTTTCCTTCCCTCATCTTTCTCAAATCTCAGCTCTGTTGCATTACAGTGCATCACACTCTTTCCACGAAGGGTTTTTTGCTGCCTCTTAACGGTTTCAGCAGTTTGAGCAAGTTGAACATCAATCTTCTTTATGTGGTTACTCACAGTATCATATTTTGTATTCAGGTCAGTGAACATGTTGTCCATCGTGGTGTTGATGTATGTGGTAACCTGATTCTGTGCCTTGACCTGAATCTGCTGACTCTGGAGCAACTGTTGCATCATCTTACCCAGACCCTTCAGCTCATCTGGTTCACTGTTCCCGGCAGCTGAAACAGCTTGCTGGTTGCTCTGCGATTGTTGCTGGTTCTGGTTCTGAAACTGTCCAGCCGTAGCTTGTTCCATGCTGAAGACGTGTCCTTGGTTGTTTTTCAGTAGCTGATCAATCTTGGCTGTCAGCTCATCTATCTTCCGGGTGTCAACAGTGTTTCCTTTCTTGGAGCGATCGCTCTCCTGGTCTTTGTTGGCTGAACTAGCGGCCATGTTCTCAATCAGTTTAAACGCTCCATCAGTGGTCTGAGTCATGAAGTCTCCATTGCTCGAAGAGTTTAGAGCACCTTGGTATTTCCAGTCCACTCCATCATAGAAAATGCCCAGGAGGTAATCATCATCAAATCCATGGTGAGGGCATTCTCTGCGGTAGTCATTGAAGCGCTCCCATGCGTCGCAAAAAGGCTCATCATGGAGCTGTCTGAATGAGGTGATCTTGTTCCTTAATGCAGCTGTTCTCGCCTTTGAGTAGAAATAGTTGAGGAACGCTGATCGGACCTGTTCCCATGAAGTGAGAGAGCCTGTAGGAAGGGAGTTCAACCATCGTGTAGCTTTTCCATCAAGAGAGAATGGGAATAGCATGCACTTGATGTAGTCTGGTGGCACACCATTCGCACGAGTGAAACTGCAGACTTTTTCGAAATTCTCAATATGCTCCATTGGAATTTCTGCAGAGAGACCAGAGAACACTTTTCTCTGCACAAGATCAATCAAAGCAGGCTTGATTTCGAAGTCCTGCCTGGTGCAGGGTGGAGGAACAATGGCAGAGCGCATAGTAGGGATGTTACGCTGAAGGTTTCTCTGCCCAATCGGAACAGTCTGCGTCGCCAGTTCCTGCTACGCGAGAGCAGCCTGTTGAGCAGCATCCTGTTGAGCTTGGATGGTCTGCTGCATCTGCTGTTGCATCAGTTGCATTGCTGCAGCGAGATCATCCTGATGACCGTGATCACCCATAGTGGTGTCGGTTGGCCTTGGCTGTTTTCTGTTCTCTCTTTCTAACCTTGCGAGCTCTTGGTTGCTGAGTGTAACTAAATGTCCTTGTGCGTTGCTCCGAGTATGTCTACTGGTCATGCACCTGGAACATTAGCTGCAACAAAGAGAAAAGAGCAAGTTAGAAGTTTTAGACTAAATAAATAACCGAAAAATAAAGGTAAAAAGATGGTCCCCGACAACGGCGCCAAATTGATATTACGTGTATACGCACACCAATTAACCTAATGTGCACACTACCACAATCGAATGGTATGTCGATGTAGCACTTTAGGATCGAATCCACAGAGACCAACAGTTACACTTTATTTCTATGGGATCAATATCTAGCTAAAACAATGATGGGGTTTTGATTTGGTTGTAACGTGCAAAGCAACAAATAAAATAAATGTAAATTCAATTTAAAGAGAAGCCAGTCTAGGGTTACTTCATCGGGTGTTAATACTTGTGAGCTGAACAGTTATTCAAGCGCTAATAAGAACAGGTCTAGAACTCGGATCACTCAAGTAGAACAGCCCACTGTCGTGGTACTGCTCCCTATGCTGATCGTTCTTGATACCTAAACTCTCGTTTGGATCAAGACGCGACAGCAAGCAATAGAGGTCAAGTCCGATAAGTTCACCAAACACCCTAATATCTACTTTCGCTGATTAGGGATGCTAGGCTCATTCATAACATGTCTAGCAACCTAAGCACTTTTGATGATCAGATTAAACCTAAGTTCATACATTAAATGGCCAGATTAATGCAAGCAATAAGGATGGATATGAATGAAGACAATATAATAATTCACTTATCTATGTTTAGCTCACGAAATCAACACCCTAGAACCCTAGACAAGCTAGCCGACTACTCAGCCATGAACAGAGAAAACACAGAGTTCATAGATGAATAATACTGCATAAAATAACAGAAACAAAGAGAGGGTTCAGGATAATCTTCTCTGGACTAGATAGATGGAGCCGTGTCCCTTTACAAAGTATCAAAATCACAATATGAAAAGCTCTAGAGTCTGGTTTCTCTCTGTAAAATAGCGTAGAAAATAATAGAAAAACATAAAAGAAGTTATATGAAAGCCACAGGCGGCTGGGAGAGAAATATGAGGTAATTAGGGCAAATCCCGAGATATTGTATTTTCCTTAAAAATCTCTGCCGCTGGAACAGGCACTCGGGTGTTCCGCTCGATCAGGAACAGTCACTCGGGTTGCTCCGCAAGATCAGGAACAGTCATCAAGACTGTTCTGCGTGAAAATCACCAAATTGCACTCTTTTCTACCTCTTTTGCTCCAACTGGTCCATCTCCCATCCAGTGCAACTCCAGACCTGTAATGACTCGAAAAGGACTAGAAAGACTCGATAAAGACTTGAAAACCAATTAGAAAACATATATACAATGATGTATGAAACACCATATATCACTTATAACAAAGTAAGAAAAAAAATCTATTTGGGGTGAGTGAGGTTTATATACTGTCCATGATCCCTTATTTTAATTATCAGACATGAGTGATTATGTTAATCACCGGGGAATGAGATTTATGAATAAGTTTTGAACCAAGAAGACCGACAAGTTTGTTGGTCAATTTTGTTAATGAGACATGCTACGTCAATTTTGAGATTAAATCGCATCATTGACGATGGCGAGAGACTCTCCATTCAATACCTCATCAATTCAGTTGGTTCTACATTAGGGGAAACAGCTCGAAACAGTTGGAGATGAGAATTGGAATCTGTCTTTCCTTCAGGCCTTTGCAAACAGCTCGAGGTAATTGAAACATACAAAAAATAGATATTTAAAAAATAGTTAGAAATTTTATTGCATTTGTCTTTCCTTCTTCAGGCCTGCAAACTTCTAGATGAGAATTGAAATCCAAAGTTCCTCTCATTGGTGGCTCAAAAGAATCACCACACCAAGTTTTTCCAGCCAAACTCTCCCGACAAAGTTCCTCCAGGTGATTCTGATTATAACCTATTTTTTAACATGGACATACATGCACGATCTCATGTTGTGTTTGTGTTTGTTACTGCAGAGACAATTATCGAGAGCAAAATCTGTCACCCAAAGAACAATGACTTCTACCTCTGTGTGCACGCTGGAATGATTGCAAGTATCATCTCAACTTTTAGAAGCTAATACGTGACTGTTGTTTTGTTTCTTAAGCGTTTTTGATACTTGTGTGTGTATTGAACTAGGGAACAACACGTCCTACGCATTATCATGCCTACTCCTGTACGTGTATGATGAGATTCATTTCTCACCTGATGAACTTCAAGAGCTCGTCCATTCGCTATCTTACGTGTATGTAGGTTTTTTTACGAATACGAATCGAGTTAATAACTAAACTAATATTGGAAAAAAACTAATATTGGACATATCTGTATATTATATATAATAAAATACTGATATGGTAATATATCGAGAAAAAACTATCATATGGCATAGAAGATACCATATTATATGAAATATAATCGATATGTTTGTAAAATATGTCTCAATCATAGTACATTATATGCATATGGTAACATGGTTACGTTTGAAAGGCCTACTAAAGCATGTTAAAATCACACAAGATTCAAACTATTTTAGTGTGAACGTGCTGTTATGTTTCTAAACATTCTTCAGACATTTTAACACTACAAGAACAGAATAAACAGTGGTCTCACTTGAACTCCAAGACTTGTGGGTTTGGAATAGTGTGAGAGATATCTGATGAAGAACACACTGAAATGACACTAACGGGATACACCTCAGTTACTTCTTCAGTCCTCTCATCGAAATAGACCACATCCTGCATCGTGAGCTGGTGGTATTCGACTACACCTCTGAGATAGAGATTTTCGCGTGTGTATATCGAGTTCTCGTGAGCTAACCGAGCTTTCTCAGCCTAAAACGTCTCAAGTTGAAGTCGCACCTATAAATGAGAGAGACAAAAAAAAAACACACAACCAAAGATCAGAAATGTAGAACTTCTAAGGCTTTGCAAAAGAGTAAAAGAAACTGATTACCAGATCATCGTTATCCGTCTGGCTGTTTTCTCCGTTGTGATTCTCCCTCAGAACCTTGTTTTCTTCTTCAAGCTGAGCGCATCGTTGCTTTGCGAAGGCCAGATCGGATTTCACCATCTTAAGCTCCCTAAGAAGAAGCTTTGCCTTGGCAGCCATGGGCATTGCAACCTGTTTGAGATAAAAAAGAATTTATAACAGGTTGAAGAATATTAAGTCCTGATTTGCAACCAATCAAAATAATACATACAAGAGCAGGCACCTTACGTCACGAGAAGCCTTGAGTTGAATCTCCAAATCAGCTTGAATCTCAGGGTTCTGCAGACTAGGCTTTTTCTTAATCTTTTTACGTGTTTCTTGAATGATGCCAGCGGTACGGTTCTCCACAGCTGTAATACCCTCCTAAAGTAAATTTCACAGACACATAAACAATCTCAGCACATTACAATCTCTCCTTTATTGTAAAACACACAAAAAGGCCAATGGTGAAGTTGTTAACTAAGTAAGGATATAAGTAAGCCAAAAAAACATAACAGATGCATGTCTCTGCTTCATGCAGAGTCTCTCGGGAAACTAACCTCAACAGCAGTGCCCACCAATGTAAGTTAGCGAAGAAGTGATGGCATCTAATCTTCTCTGCAATGAAGGGTTCTCTGTTTCCCTTCCGGTATGACCGACCACCTTCCTGATACAAGGAAATGAATTTAAACTCCACAAGAAGGCTTCCCACGAGACTAAAAGCAACTTCGTAGACGAAATTTAATCTCAAAACCACCTTAGTTTCTGAAGAGGGAGGAAGAAGGCATGTTGTTGTGCTCCTCTGTTCTCGTGGGTGATTCATGATCCTCATCTAAGAGAGCCTTTGCTTTACTAGCTAGACTTCCCAAAAGCCTCTTTTAGGTTCGTTCAAACTCTTCATAGAAGTGTACTCATGATGAGGCTTCTTCACCACCTCCTAATTCAAAAAGCGGATACATTTTCAATTGAAGCAAAAAAAAAACAGAGTAGGCGGAGGAAAGAGAAGAGGAGTCTCTATGCAGCAGCAGAGAATGAAGAAGGAGATGAATACATCATCTTTTTTTAGATATCTTCAAATTTTGAAAATCTGATTTTCTTCAGTTCATCAATGAATCACAAATCTCGTGCTTCAGGGTTTGGATTGGATCTCTTCGGAATCGCAAAAATGATTTGCTAATTTTCGTTTTTTCAGTTTTGGTGTCGGTCAACGCTTAGACGACGGGTGCCATCAAACTCTATTGGTACATAATTTAATGAAATTCCGGTTTTTAGATCTTACTTGTCTACAAATGTGATTAAACCGGTTTGTTGCATTTGGTTCGGTTGATTCAGTCAATGTTGTTTCGCATACCAAATAGGCAATTCCTTTTTTTTGGGCAAATACAACTGGATTAGGAATGTTGATTCAATCTGCTGAATTCGTTACAAACCCACCAACCTGATTTTATTTTTCCCTTTTTAACCATAAATCTGACCTGTTGATTGTATTGACTATTGACAGAGTTGGGTCATATTGACCAAGGCATTCTTTTTTTTGTACACACAACATCTCTAGTAGCTTTAGACCAAAAAATAATAATTTAGACCAAAAAAACCTCACTAGTAGCATTAATAGATACATAACATTAAAACATCAGATAAACCATTTTCAAACTTGTTGAGCTTCTTTGTCTAAATGTCTCAAAATCAAAAACCATGTATCTACGATGAAGTCCTCCCATCGTTTCAATTTACTCTCTCCGTTCGTTTATAATTGACGTTTTTCAATTTTCACACAGTTTAAGAAACTCTGCATAATACCTTTTATAACCTTTATTTAATGATGCGTATGATTGTTGTTTAGTCAAGTGTTGTTGTTGATCATTATTTAATGTAAGGACAATATAAGTCATTTTAAACTAAAAGCTACCTAGATAACTACGAACGTCAATTATTTAGGTAAAAGAAAAAATTCTAAAACGCACCTAAAGAAAAACGGAGGGAGTATAAACTTCGATCACATTTTGCAGTGAATCCTCTTATTGCTCTTTAACCGAAACAACTCTCTCAAGTCATGCTGTCATGGAATAAATCAAACAGAAAACACTTGTAACATCACTACTTACAAAAACTGATAAGACGTTTTCAAACACTCAAAACAAAGCCTTAATTAGGTGTTTTATCAGTCCATAAAACTATATATCTGCTATGAATAATCAACACTTTAATGAGTTGAATTAAGGATTTTGGAGATTATATGCAATTTTAATAATGGTATATTTTCTTTTTTCCAAATTTGAGATCCTATATTTATGTAAATAATTTGTTAAAGATTGGGGAGTCACACTTGTATATATGCCGATGACCGTCACTTGATCAAACTATATAGGCGACACAAAATCGCTGATGATGGAAGTTGCTAATTAATACTCCATCCGTTTCATTTTAGGTTCCGTTCTAACTTATGCACACATATTAAGAAAATATTTGATTTTATATATTTCTCAGATAAAAACACAATTACCCATACACCTAACCATATTTCAACCAATAGAAAAATAAATAGGAGAATCTTATTAATAAATTTTGCATTGAAACTCGAAAACAACACTTATTTCAAAACAAAAAATTTTCTCTAGAACGACAACTAATCTGAAACGGAGCGAGTACATACAGGCCCGGTCCATGGGAGAGGCAAAAGAAGCGGTGGAGTAGGACACAAAAGAATTTCCTAATTTTTTTAAGCTAAATTTTTCCAATGATTTTTTTTAAAAAAAAAATTCATCCACCAAATTAATTTACAAATTTTGGTTTTTATTAGGGCATCCATCAGTCTTAGACCGGCGCTGAGTACATATGACCACTAAAAACAGATTTACATGCGATTGACTATATATCTTCCAATTTGTCGTCGCTGGTGATCACTAAAAAGAGCAACAAAAACACATTCTTCTCATCTGTTTCAAAGAAGCTTGGGAAGCTGAATCTGCTTAGACATGGGTCAAAAAAGATAACTTTATTATTGTTTAATAATGACTTTTGGAAATTCAAAGTACGGAAAAGAAAACTAAAACCATTAGTTTAGTTTTCACTTTTCATGCATGCAGCAATGGATTTCTAATTTTAGGTCACTGAGTTTAGTTTTTTTTCCTAATAATAAGCCAAGAATAGATTAACGAATCAGATTTGTTAGGAAGAGACTGCCTTATTCTACCGTTAAGAGATTTAGGACCCTTGAAGTTATTCTCCAACCAAAGCCAAACTTGGGTTTGAAAACGGCTTATACCTTCTAAGAAATTTAGGACATTTTTGAAAACGGCTTATACCTTCTAAGAAAACTCTCATGGACATCCATGAGTTTTCGATTGATAAGTTCAAAAAATATTATTAACTGAAAATAAATAATAATTGGCATATCAAATTTTGATATACTCATGAAAAAAATATTTTAGTTTGATATTTTGAGTGATTTTTTTTTTTTTTTAAATTTCGAATACCTATTATTATTTTGAATTTTCAATTTTTTTAGATCTTGCTCTTTTTGTTTTTCTTGTTGTTAATACCTTTGATTATTTAAGATCGATTTATCCTCTCGTTTAGCGGATTAGTGTTTTTCGCTTTGGCAAGTTTTTTTGGTTGTGACTTTCAGTTCAAAACAGAGCTTCACTTCATATCTCTTACCTCTTATCTCTGTTTTTTGAATTGAGTTAATAAAACCATGTTCATGTTTTGATTGGATCTGAAAACTGCTCTCTGTGTTTCACTTCTAACCCCGAACCTCGTCTTTCCAATCGATGAATCTCCTGTGGGCAACAGAGGTAATATCGTGCTTTCTTCAAACCGTCAATCCTAATTGAGGCGGTTTCAAATTCTCCGAGTGAAGGTTAGCCGAAGAAGACAGCACGCTCTTAAGATGAAGATCAGAGTAGAACAAGGAGGGTGATATCAGAGATGTGGCCTATTGGAAACATATTTAAAAGCATCAAAGCTTTTACTTGACAAAGGAAACCCAATCAACGATGAAGAAACAGTGAAGACGAAGATGTGATTTCTGATTTGTTCTCGGTGGCTGAAGCTTCTCGGCGGCCAAGCTTGCCATCTCAGACATGAAGAACGCGAGAGGACGCGTGTCCTGTCGAAGCATCAAAAACAACGTGGGCAAGACATTAAGCATTCACTGTTTTTCTGTTTTGGACTTTAAATTGTTAAATTTATGGGTCCTTTGTTTCCGAATCCAATGTAATCTGGCCCATTTGGGCTTTTTAATGACATATAGTCTTAAAAAAGAAGAATTTGGAAACGAGAAATCACAGAGGATTTATACACCTTCTATAAAAGAGACTTCTTGCAATTGTCATGGGTTTACACTCTCGGCCGGCTAGGTATGAAAGCTTGCATCTTTATAAAGAGATCTTTATAATCAATGCAAATTACATGAAAGTTTTACATAAAAAATTGCATCTTTCATAAAAGCATACACCTTTTTTCATTTTAAAGATCTCTTTTTCATCCTTTATGAAAGCTTTTGTTTTTTTCCAAGTAAATGTCGCTTGCTTGCTTAGCGTTTGTTGATGTTATTTTTTTTCTCTTATATTTGGTTAAAGATCCGTTCTTTTTCATCATAAACTTCTTTTTCATCATAAACGTAGCTTAAGCATTTTTGTGTTTCTGACTTAGGACATTTTTTGTACACACATCTCTAGTTATTAGCATTAATAGAAAACACAGAGGATTTCTACATCTTCTATAAAAGGGACTTCTTGTAGTTGCCATGGGTTTACACTTTCGGCCGGCTAAGTATGAAAGCTTGCATCTTTACGAAAGCTTGCATCGGTTTTACAAAAGATTGCATCTTTAAGAAATTTGCATGTTTACGAAAGCTTGCATCTTTAATGAAAGCATACACCTTTCTTCATTTTAAAGGTCTCTTTTTTTATCCTTTATGAAAGCTTTTGTTTTTTTTTCCAAGTAAAGGTAGCTTAGTTTAGTGTCGCTTGTTTACTTAGCGTTTGTTGATGTTATATTTTTTCTAAGATTTGGTTAAAGATCCATTCTTTTTCATCATAAACGTAGCTTAAACATTTTTGTGTTTTTGATTGAGAAACATTTTTCTATTAGCATTAATAGATACATACCATTAAAACATCAGATACACTATTTTCAAACTTGTTTGACCTTTCTTTGTCTAAATGTCTCAAAATCAAAACTATGTATCTATGATGAAGTCCTCTCATTATTCAAATTATAAACTTTTATCACATTTTGCAGTGAATCCTCTTACTGCTCTTTAATTGAAACAACTCTCTCAAGTCATGCTGTCATGGATGATGGAATGAATCAAACAGAACACATTTGTAACATCACTACTTACAAAAACCGATAAGACGTTTTAAAACACTCAAAACAAAGCCTTAATTAGGTGTTTTATCAGTCCATCTAAACTATATATCTGCCATGAATAATCAACACTTAATGAGTTGAATCAAACTCAAAGGAAATTTGGAGATTATATGCAATTTAATAAAGGTATATTTTCTTTTTCCAATTTTGAGATCCTATATTTATGTAAATAATTTCTTAAAAATTGGGGAGTCACACTTGTCTATATACCGATGACCGTCACTTGATCAAACTATATAGCCAACACAAAATCGCTGATGATTGAAGCTGCTAATTAATACATATGACCATTAAAAACAGATTTACATGCGTCAAAAACACTAAAAAGAGCAACAAAAACACATTCTTCTCATCTGTTTCAAAGAAGCTTGGGAAGCTGAATCTGTTTAGACATGGGTCAAAAAAGATACTTCATAATTTCCTTTGTAAGTTCCTGATGTTATTATAACTTTATTATTGTTTAATAATGACTTATGGAAATTCGAAGTACGGAAAAGAAAACTAAAGCCATTAGTTTAGTTTTCACTTTTCATGCATGCAACAATGGATTTCTAATTTTAGGTCACTGAGTTTAGTTTTATTTCCTAATAAGAAGCTAAGAATAGATTAACGAATCAGATTTTTTAGGAAGAGACAGCCTTATTCTACCGTTAAGAGATTTAGGACCCTTGAAGTTATCCTCCAACCAAAGCCTTTCTTGGATTTGAGTAGAGAGACAAAATCTAATTTCAATGAAAACCAAAACAAAGCTCCAATGTCGGAGCTTCTTCCTCCTCCTCCTCCACCAAAGAGGGCTTCTTCTTCTTCCGGATTTGCTGATCCCGCATTAGCATTCCCTGAGTTTGCAACAGGAAAGCAATGTGTGCTCGAGAAAGTTCAAGAGGAAGAAGGAGAGGGGGAAGATAGCAGCTACGGGAAAGGTTCTTTTGACCTAAGCTCAAGATCATTCTCAAGCCCTTCCATCTCTAGAAACGAATATGATCATTACGTTGATACCCCTACAAAGGCTCCATCCTTCAGGCTGCCTCCTTCTGGTTTGAGGGCATCGTCTGGTTTCAGACATGAAGAAGAGACAGACCGTAGTAGAAACTCAGGTTCCTTTGTGGAACGTATCGGCGAGGAGGAGGAGGAGAAGAGAGATTGGTCTGGATGTTTTAGAAAATGTTGTGCATGCACATGCATGTTCCTTTCAGTCGTCCTTATAATCGTCTTGTTGACAGGATTGTCTGTGAACTCTTCGCTCCACTCTAGACTTCCTCAGGTTACTGTCACAAACCTCAAGTTCTCGAGATTGGATATCACCAATTCGACAACGGTTCTTCTGTTGAATGCGAACGTGAAGACGGTTCTTGAGCTGTCTAACAAGAACGACCAACCAACGCTATATTACAGCCCCATGAAAGCTTCTGTCTCTTCTGAGAACATAAACCTCGGGCAGAAGAAACTTCTTGGATTCTCGCAAAGCCCTGGAAACGTTACCTACTTGAATATTGCCACGAGGATCAGAAAATCCAAGGTGTATGATGTTGATGCTACGTTGCTGAGGAACAAGGAGAAGAATCATGAAGCTGTGGTTAAAGTGTTGGTGAGTGGGAAACTGGGGTTTGATTGGTTGGGATTTAGGGTTCGTTTACCTGTTGTTATTGCGTGCGAAGATGTGAAGCAGAGTGATGTGATAAATGGACTCAAGCCTATGTGTGATGTTCGAATCTTTTCTCAATGAAACCGATCAATACAAGGACTCTTTGATCTTTGTTTGTTTTGTTTTGTCACTTTTTTTTCTTCTAAATTTCTTGTTGTAGATGGAATCATATAGAAAAAAAAAGGAGAAGTGATTAACTTTTGTTTCTATAAAATTTAACATCAAGAATCTACGAAGTTATTATATTTTAACCTTGTATCATCATAGCTTAAGATATTTTTTTAGCTCGGATCCGAGTTGGTTTCTTTTGGTTTTAGATTTGTTGTTGATTATAGGTCGATTTGGTTCCTTAAGTTTAAATACCTTTTAAGAAATGGACATTTTCTATTCATTCGGTATTTGATTTTCCTTTACATTTAATCCTAAACTGTTGAATTTGTATCCAAAATTAGGGCTGGGCAAAAAATCCGAATCCGAAGAATCGAACTGAGCCCGATCCAAAAAAGTAGCACCGAATCCGAACCGAAATTAATTATATATTCGAGTGGATTCAAAATTTTGATATTTAAAGAACCGAAATCGAACCCGATCCGAACCGAAGTATTTCGGGTACTCGAAAATATCCGAAATAGATTTATATATCTAAGTATATTAATTAATTTTAGATATAATGTATAGTAAAAACATCCAAAATATATTAGATACTTTTAAGTTTTCCAAAATACTTGAAAAGTATATACAAGTAGTCAAAAGTAAATGTCTAAAATAGTTAAAGTATACTCAAAACACCAAAACTACTTAAATATCTATTGATTTTCTATATCCAAATATTCAAAGAAATAAATTTATATGTTAAGTTTAGGTATTTGACATATGGTTTTCAAATTTATATGTATTATATTATTTTTATAGATTTTAACATTTTTAAAGTATATAATGAATTTTAAAATTTTTAAAATAATTTAAATGGGTTATCCGAACCCGAACTGAACCCGTAAAGATCCAAACCGAACCCGAACAAAAATTTAGAAATACCTGAATGAGGCTGAAATCTTTGACTCCGAAAACCCAAAACCCGAATAGACCCGAACCGAACCCGAATGGAGACCCGAACGTCAACCTCTATCCAAAATAACACATTTGTACCTAACATCAATGAAAATAACTTAAATTAAAAGAAGGAAAAAACGCATCTACTTGATAAACAACTAACAATAAAACACATATTGGATATAATTGGCTAAGTAAGGCAACAGGTTACGAGTAGAGCTGGGCATTTTATTCGTTAAATTTGATTTTATTCGTTATTCGTTTCGATTCGATCTGAAAATTCCGAATATCCGTAAACTTTCAAAGCAAAGCAAATACTAAAACTCAATATCCGTTAAAATCGAAACAAATCACAAATACTAAAATTTTGGGAAGCCGATATCCGATCCGATCCGGTAATATATAAATACATGTATATCTTGATTATATTTAAAGTTTTAAATATATAAAGTTTTATAATTATTATTCTAACATATGATTTGACAAATTCTATTCACATTATTATTTATATAAAAGTATTACATAAAAGGAAGAGAAAAAATTTATGACAATTATAATTTCTTTCTTAAGTTTTGTGTTGTTATAACTGTTAACTAAGTTTAAAAATAAGTACATTCACTACTTTTTAAAAATTTTATCTTTTATATCATGCAAAAAAATATTTTACAAAATAATTTTGTTTCAAATTTTTAAGGTTATTTGTATTAATCCAAACAGATGAGATATCCATAAGTATTCGTAAATATCCGCAAATATCTATTTATTTTCCGGATATCCGTTTTTCCGAATATCCATATTTTACCAAAGCAAAGCAAATCGAAAAATTAGATATTCGTGACATACGAAGCAAATCACAAATACCTTCAAAAGCCCGGATATCCGATCCCTGGACAAACCAGATTTTCGGATATCCGTCTTCATGTATTATATATCTAGCTAATAAGGTAAAAGACTGAAAGGTCAGATGTCAGGACTAGTACCAACAACTAATATTGCCTAAGTTTTCTAATGAAATTTAGAACATATTTTACTTCCGTCCGTTTAGCATCAGCTTATTTTTAGTATCCAAAATTGACAAGTTTACGCTTTAACAGTCACTACCACTGTTTAGTTTTTTAGTTTGTAAGTTAATGATTGTGTTTGTAAGTTTGTTGAAGGTTGGTTTGATACCAGAAAAATGGGTATCATCTTTCTATCTCTAAACTCTAGAGAGATGGATTAAAAACCCCAATCACGATGAAGCCACATGCAAAATCTTGGGCGTTGCAGATCCGCCATTAATGCTCTCCCATATCATAACACAACGACTCACAATTATTGAACATTTTTTTTCTCTTTTTAAACAAAAACAAAGACTTCAGGAAAATTAAAATAAGCAGGTGAGTCGTGAGCAGATGTGGAGTAACGAGTAAAGACGTGTAAAGAAAGCGTATTCACATTTCCAGAGCCGCGTTTCCAATTTTCAAGATTCATGTGAGAAACTAAACTCTTGATTATTACTATTTTTTATTTTTCTTTAGAGAACGTGAAACAAATATGATTTTTTCAATTAGATTAATCATCTAAAAATCTTCAAAGCAGAGGATATAATAAAGAAAGAGGCTTTATAAGTCCATTCTTGGAGTAAGCTCTTTGTTCTTTCTGCATCTGGGTAAAGTAAGCCTTGTTCTCTCTACTCTTTTTGTCTCTTCTTCTTTCTGTAGTTTATGATTATATTAATTAGTTTTTTTTTTTTGGTAAAAATTATATTAATTAGTTTCATCGATTTCTCTGCTAAATATAGAAATAGTATGAGCTGAAACTTTATCTTTGGATTTTCTTGATATTTGTTGTAAATGCTAAATGGGTTGTTAAAGGCTTAAAGCTTCACGTGTCTCCTTTTCCTCTTTTTTTTTTAAAAAAAATCTTTTTCTCTCTTCTTCCTCTTACCTCATCTTGTTTGTTTCGTTACTTGTGTGCAATCAGTTTAGTTACATGAGTTTTTAGTGTATGAACCACCATCGTTGACCATCTTCTTTCCATTTGAACATTCTTGTAGGGATTTCTGCACCATCAAAGTCATGGCCTCGTCTGCGGTAAGAAAAACCGTTCTGATTATCATGTTCTTTTCACTCATTAGATCCCCTGTGTTTGGTCCCTTGGTCTTAACACCTAAGATTTTATCACCATTTTTCAGGCTCTTAGCAAGAAGCAGTTTAAGAGATCAATGACCAAGAAATCACATTCATGGTGGTGGGACAGTCACAATTGTCCCAAGAACTCAAAATGGCTTGCAGAGAATCTAGAGAGTATGTATTGAGATCTATCTACACTTACAAAGTTAATTAAAACCTGAACTTGTTCTTGTTCTTGTTCTTGTTCTTGTCTTGTCAGAGATGGATGACCGTGTGAACCACATGTTAAAGCTAATTGAAGAAGACGCAGACTCTTTTGCCAAGAAAGCTCAGATGTATTACCAGAAGCGTCCCGAGTTAATTCACCTTGTCGAGGAGTTTTACCGCATGTATCGCGCATTGGCTGAGCGTTATGATCAAGCTAGTGGTGAACTTCAGAAAAACGTTTCCTCTGGGATCCAGTCACAGGGCTCTCTTGAGCAATCTTCTCCTACCTCCCAAGAGAAGTCTAGTCATAAGGAAGAGGAAGACTCATCCTCTTTGACAGATTCTGGTTCTGATTCTGATTCTAAGTCGGTTCCTGATGATGATGATGATGATGGTGACGAGGAGGCACTGATCCGTAGGATGGCTGATCTAGAGCTTGAGCTTCAAGAAACGAAACAGAAGCTCCTTAATGTCAACAACACTGATCTCCTTCACAAGATTACTGTATATGAAGGGGAGCTTAGAGAAGCTAATGAAAAGATTCGTTTGCATGAAGAAGAGATTGCTAATCTGAAGATTGAGCTTCAGAGCTGCATGTCCTCTGGAACAGAATCTCATGTTGATTTGGATAAAGAGGAAACTGAAGATGCAGCAGCTGCTATAAAATTTCAGGCCTTTGAGGATGAGCTGAGTATCGCGAAAGAGAAGCTTCAGGACTTTGAGAAAGAGATTACTTGTCTGAGAAGTGAGCTTGAGATCAGTAAAGCTGCAGAGGAGAAGCTTCAGAGCTTACTTGAGTTGGCCCAAAATGACGCTGATGCTCACAGAGACAAGGTCAACGCTAAGAAGAAAGAAGTGTTGAGGTTGCAAGAGAGGATGGCAATGGTGGAAACCAGTTTACAGGACAGTGATAACGAGATAAGGGAACTGAAAGCTGCTGTCTCTGACGCTGAAGAGAAGATATTCACAGAGAAAGCACATATGGAAGGACAAATGTCAAAGCTGCTTGAAGAACGAAGCCAACTTGGAGAGAAACTGAGAGAGATGGAATCACATATAAGGCTGATCAAGGAAGAGAAAGCTGAGATGGAAGAGAAGCTTAGAGGAGAATCCGAGAAGGTAAGTGTAATGAGAGCTGAGAGCAATGTGCTAAGAGAAGAGAGTGGGAAGAGTGAAGAGAAGATAAAGGAAATGGAAAAGCATATGAAGGAGCTTCACATGGAGCAAGTGAGGCTGAGAAGACGATCTAGTGAGCTTTCAGAAGAAGTGGAGAAGACAAGAGTGGCTGCATCAGAAGTGGCTGAGCAGAAAAGAGAAGCGATAAGACAATTGTGTGTGTCACTTGACTATTACAAAGATGGGTATGAGAGACTTTGGAAGGTTGTTGCAGGACCTAAAAGAAGAGTGGTCTTAGCTTAATTAACTAAGAGTAGTGCAAGGACAATAACTATGTGTTTTTGTCTTTGATCCAATGAATGTCTTGTGTTCTTTTGAACTTAGATGTTGTTTTAAGGCCTACTTGTTGAAATAAGGCTGAAAATGAATAATGTTTGTTGATATTAGTATATATCAATGGTAATATTATCTCACATTCAAAAGTCATGAGACTGATCACAAAAAATTTATTTAGCTACAAACCATATATGTTTAATCATTGCATTGCTCAACAACCCTTGTGTTGTGATGGTTCAGTTTTTTTTTCATTTAATTATCTAGCTGTATCTCCATCTGTCATTTTATTATTGGACCAAGTATAACATGAATGATTAATCAACTAATTGAGTTCCTGCAATGTTGACTTCAAATTTAGGAAAACAACAATGATAATTTTTTTTCAAAGCATAAATACTTTTCATTTAGCTTAGTTAAGACATCTCTAGTGTAGAGATCTCTAAAAAGATTATAAACTATATTATATTTAGTAAGGTATTATTTTGGATATCTAAAAAATCTTAAAATGATGTGAACTTCTCTTAGTTTTGAGATATCCACAATAAGATATGAATAGTTTGTATATCAATATTTCAAAAAATCAAGTTAAGAAGCATTCATGAGTTACTCTTTCACTCTACATGCTAGCAGACAGATTCAGTTGAGATATCCATAGTAAAAATATGAATAGTTTGTATATCAACATTTCAAAAAATAAAGTTAAGAAACTTTCATGACGGTAGCTCTTTCATTACATGCTAGCAGACAGATTCTGTTAGTCTGGTTCAAATTGTGTAGTTCTTTATTTGGTGGATTTATAATCTGATGGATAGTTCAATTGTAGTTGTTTTTTAAAAAATTGTTATCAAATTGAACTAAAATTTCACAATTTTTGGTTAAATGCAAAAAAATTGTATAAATTGATTAGATTGAAAGTTCAGAAAATTAGAAAACAAAAACAGCCAAATACATAGCACTGATAACATAAATAATTATAGAAAATGTTTGAATCCATTAGCAAACATGAACTGAAAACCAGAAATTTTAGTTCAGTTTCAATTTGGTTCGGAAGATCTACTACGAGCTAGTTTCTAAAATAATGGCCACACAGTGACACTATTAATACATGACAAATATGAATTCTGATGCTGACAATATTGCTCATCTTGATGTCCAACACATTCTTTTCAATCTACGATATGAATAAATAAGATGTGTTTTAGTGCATGGCGAATAATATGATTTCATTTTCATGTGTCTATTTGATTAACATGGCAAATAGTATGATATCATTATATGATATATGTGATATCATGAATTCTTGATGAACTTGTTTCATTAATTAATGTTATAACAAAGGTTTATTATGTAAACGACAATATAAACTTTTCATGATGACAATATTAACTCAATTTTTTGGTTATATGGCTGGTATGCCCGTTCTGCAATGTGTCGGTGGAACCAAATAAAAACGTCCATGAAAGATTTGTAGGGTGACGTGGAACAATATGGCCAATTAGACTTGAGGAGAAATATTCTGACAATTTTGGGCAATGGTGACACCATTTCTCCATGTCTCTGTCTTTAGTGGTAATGGTAGGTGACACCATTCCTCTACTATTATAATTATCATTTTATCGTATAAATTAAAATCTTATAAAAAAATTAAAATATATTATTTCATTATCCTATATACGCCACACATAATGACATAAATTAAGAAAACAAATTACATGACGAGCCTATGAGATAGTGCTATAGTTTATATTTGAAGTCAATAGAGTGTTTGCTGCTAAATTGACGACATTGAGAAGGATTTTCATGGATGTATGTATATGTGCCAAAATGTCTATGCATGTAACTGTGTTTCACGTTTATTTTAGTAAACTAAAACGAAAAAGATAAAATCATGATAACATACATGTTTTCGTGACCGAGCTTTGACGACGTCTCAAAATGCCTCGAGTTCAGACCTACGCTCAAGTCTGTCTCACACCTTTGTTTTCTCTCCGTGACGGATTAACTTCATGTGTTCATTCTTGTCCTTTGACCCTTTCTTCTTCTTTACATAGTTTTCGATTTTCAGTACGTTTGTATTGATCGCATGGCCCAACCGGCAACCGCCCATTGCGTCTCCATTCGTAACCATCTGAGCAAACTGTCTATACACTGACTTAATTATTTAATCAAAAACCAGCAAAATTAATTTACAAAAAAAAACCAACAAAATTTCCAACAATTAAATATAGGATTGACTACATGTTGTAGAAAGTTCATATAACCAAAAGGAAATGAACTTAGCAAAAAAAAAATGAGACACACAAAGATGGACTCTTATAAAGTTTTAAGAAGCTTGCCTGTTTTGAAATCCCTTCAGACAACCTTTAATTATACAAAACAATCTATTTTGTCAAAAGGTAAGTATTATATGAAACTAACATATACTTGCATTATCATTTACAATTTTTTGTCTAATATTTACAATTTGTGCCATCAGAAATATGTAAATGGTTATACATACATTAAAGGTAACAATGTCAAATCAACTTCCAAATATTTTTTCCTAATATTTTAATACATTTTATTTTATAAATAAATAAATATATTTTAATTGTTTGATAAAATCAAACTTATTGAGAAAAAATATAGTAAAATCTTCTAAAAATCAAATATTTTATAAAATTTTCACTAATTTCGAAATTAGTAATAAATATTATTCTAAATAGATATTAACTTATTTTTATTTATAAAACGAAAATAAATATTATTAACTATTTTAAAACATTTTATAAGTATTATTTATTTAATTTAAATATAAATTTTATAGCAGTAAATATATATAGTAGAATTAGGTATACAATTACCTTTTTAGGCTTGCCTAAAATAAATAAAATTTTAAAATCGTCAACTAATTAAATTATAACAATTTTTTAAAAACTTTCAGTTATAATTGAATTCTTAGCAAAAATCATTTAAGTGACTTCTCATTTAATTTACAGTAAGATTAATTCCAATATTGTCTTTTTAAGTAACTAAAATAAATAAAAATTTTAAAATTATCAACCAATCAAACTATAATTTTTTTAAAATATATATTTATATATTATCAAAACATAAGCAAAGTTAACTCAAATGACTTCTCATTTAATATCTAGTAGAAACGAAAATAAAAGTTATTTGCTATTTAATACATTTTATAATTTTTATTTATTTATTTATTTAAATAAAATAATATATCTCATTTAATTTATATATAGTATAATTTCTTTTAGACTGCCTCTTTTAAATTTGACTAAAATAAATAATAATTAACAAAATTTAACCAATCAAGTTATAATAATTTTTATTAAACTTTCACCTATGATTGACTCTTAAACAAAAGTTATTTAAATGTTATCAAATGTCATCTCATTTAATATATAGTAAGATTAGTTCTGGAATTAACTCTTTAGAAGACTAAAATATAATTTAAATTTTAAATTCAGATATTAATAAGTTTATAACAATTTTTCTTAAACTTTACATATAATTATTTTTCTAAATGAAAATTATCTAAGCGACATCTCATTTAGTAGAATAACAAGATTAGCTATAGAATTATCTAGACTTGACTAAATACAAAAATTAAAATTTATCAACCAATTAAATTTTAACAATTTTTCTTAAATTTACATCTAACAAAAAAAGTCAACCAATTGAATTCTCATTTAATATATATTAGGATAAAGATGTTTGAAACCATTCAATTTATTTCTATTGAGATATTCTTTTATCAAACTTCCATGAAAACTTTTGTCAAAATAATTAAAAACATTGTTTCAGTGGTTTGGAGAGTACAAAAAATTTAAATATATTATGTTTTTACTTCCCTAAAATTCCAAAATAAAAGTTCACAAACTACTTCGCTTCACACCAACTTAGCTTTATTGTGAGTGTCTTCTTTTAATATGTCTTGCCACCGACGCCATAAACCATCTCACACATATCAACCAAGTAACACATTGTGACATATCAATATCATTGTCAACCATAACTATTTAGAAAAACACAAAGACTTATAACTGACTTTTAACTTACTTTATGCGTATATAACCGCTGAGATCCACTGTTACGACTAGCTGAGTTAGTGTAAAAATGTCCTTTTGGCTGGGCGATTCTGAGTATCACAGCAAAGAACACAGCGCATGATGACCCACAGCTCTTCCTCCTCCCATCGCAGCTACCGGATCCGACACAACCATTTCCCACAGCCACAATTACCGACGATCACTCACATACGTTCAGGTTCATTCCCGTTTTATCTTACGGAATCAGATACGGTAATGTGGAGGACCAAAGGATAGATGTGATTACAACTTCTGCTTTGTTATCAAATTCCATCTTTTTCAGTGTCTCTGTAAAGCCTCTACACTTCTCTATTGGCTTCTCCTCAGCACCCCCGTCTCTGAATCTGAACCTTGTATGGGAACCAGATCTACAAACTTCATCTCGAAGAGCTTTCCACTGGAAGTATAGGAACAGATGGTGTGTCGAGAGGTTTTGTTCTCTCTGTTACAATCAATCTCAATCCTCTTGTAGTGTGTTCTGTAGCCATTGATCAGACCAAACAAAAAACTCAAGCTTCTTCTTTTTACGTAATGATAACGAAGAAGAATAAAGGTTTTTGAATATTCCGGACACGTCAATCATCTCTTCTCGTTAATTTTTTAAAATACCATCTATGTAGATGGTATTCTTTCTTACTGAATTTGAAGGGTAAATGACGTTTTCTAATAATCCAAAAGAACTTTTTATGAATCCCACTAATGAAATCCATATTTTCCAATAAGAGGAGATTTGATAGGATTTTTATAAATGTTATATCCAATAACCATAGATTTGTAAAGGTTTTTATAAATACCATATTCAATAAGGGAGGATTTGACAAAAACCTATTTTTTTATGAAATCCCTAATCCAATAAGCTCCACTTAGTGATTTCATTTTCTCCACCCTTCACCGAGCGCTTCTCACTTTACGGTTCTTACCTACCCACATCAGCCGTTCGAAAAAAAAACTACCCCCATCAACAAAACCAAGCCCACCGCTCACACACACATACAACTCCTAACGCCGTCCTCTTTCTGCCGTTAGCCTCACTTCTCAAACCAAACCAACCTCTTCCCTCTTATAAAACCATCTCTCTCTCTCTCTCTCTCTCTCTCTCTCTCTCTCTCTCTCTCTCTCTCTCTCTCTCTCTCTCTCTCTCTCTCTCTCTCTCATTTTCTCTCTCACCACCATTTCTTCCTCAGCAGCACCGATGGATCTTCTCTTGCTGGCAAGTCTCTGATAGCCGTCTTCGCGGCGGTGGTCCTCGCCACCGTGATCTCCAAGCTCCGCGGCAAGAAACTGAAGCTACCTCCAGGTCCTATCCCCATTCCCATCTTCGGAAACTGGCTCCAAGTCGGAGACGATCTCAACCACCGTAACCTCGTCGACTACGCCAAGAAGTTCGGAGACCTCTTCCTCCTCCGTATGGGCCAGCGAAACCTAGTCGTCGTCTCTTCACCCAATCTCACCAAAGAAGTGCTCCACACGCAAGGCGTGGAGTTCGGATCTCGAACGAGAAACGTCGTCTTCGACATCTTCACGGGAAAATGACAGGACATGGTGTTCACCGTGTACGGAGAGCACTGCCGTAAGATGAGAAGGATCATGACGGTTCCCTTCTTTACCAACAAAGTTGTTCAGCGGAACAGAGAAGGATGGGAGTTCGAAGCTGCCAGCGTTGTGGAGGACGTGAAGAAGAATCAAGATTTATCAGGGATATATATCCCACATCGAGAATTCTAATCTCCTAAAGAGATAGTAAATACATCATTATCAAGACCATACTAGGATTTATCTAAATATCTTTGTATTTATCATATTAAGATTCCGCCACGAGAGGGATCGTGTTGAGGAAACGCTTGCAGCTGATGATGTACAACAACATGTTCCGGATCATGTTCGATAGAAGGTTCGAGAGTGAGGATGATCCTCTGTTTCTCAGGCTTAAAGCCTTGAACGGAGAGAGAAGCAGGTTGGCTCAGAGCTTTGAGTACAACTATGGAGACTTCATCCCAATCCTTAGACCGTTCCTTAGAGGCTACTTGAAGATATGTCAAGATGTTAAAGACCGAAGACTATCGCTTTTCAAGAAGTATTTCGTTGAAGAGAGGAAGTGAGTTGTTTATACATCTTTGTTCTTGATTTTTAGGGTTTTTGAAACTGACGTTGAGAGATCACTGCAGGCAGATTGCGAGCTCTAAGGCAACAGGTAGCGAAGGGTTGAAATGCGCCATTGATCACATTCTTGATGCTCAACAGAAGGGAGAGATCAACGAGGATAACGTTCTTTACATTGTTGAGAACATCAATGTCGCTGGTAAGTTTACTCTTTTGTTCCTTGTATGATACGTAATCAGTCCTCTAGACGTCTCTTTTGGACGAATCCTATTAGAAACAAATTCTCGGAAATTGGAAAAGATCGTAAATAATATAACAAAAATATGGACCAATCTACTTATCACCGATTAACATCTCTTGTCTGAAATTCTTGAAATTGTTATGTGTCTCACTAAAAAGAGCTTGTGCTGGCTTTTGTGTTTTGTCTGATGTTGATATATTCATTTGGTCCTAAAACAGCGATTGAGACAACATTGTGGTCTATCGAGTGGGGAATCGCCGAGCTAGTGAACCATCCTGAAATCCAGAGCAAGCTAAGGAACGAAATCGACACGGTTCTTGGGCCAGGCGTTCAAGTCACGGAGCCTGAGCTTCACAAGCTTCCATACCTCCAAGCCGTGATCAAGGAGACGCTTCGACTAAGAATGGCTATTCCTCTCCTCGTGCCTCACATGAACCTCAACGACGCTAAGCTCTCGGGCTACGATATCCCAGCGGAAAGCAAGATCCTAGTCAATGCCTGGTGGCTAGCAAACAACCCTAGCAGCTGGAAGAAACCTGAAGAGTTTAGACCTGAGAGGGTCTTTGAAGAAGAGGCTCATGTGGAACCCAACGGTAATGACTTTAGGTATGTGCCGTTTGGTGTTGGACGTAGAAGCTGTCCTGGGATTATATTGGCGTTGCCCATTTTGGGAATCACCATTGGTAGGTTGGTTCAGAACTTCGAGCTACTTCCTCCTCCTGGACAGTCTAGAGTGGATACTTCTGAGAAAGGTGGACAGTTCAGCTTGCACATCCTCAACCACTCTACAATCGTAATGAAGCCAAGGACCTTTTGAAATTTCTAAATTAAAAAAAAAAAGACAAGAAAATGTAATTTCTGCAAAATGACTTTTGTAATGGATGGTTGTGAGACATGTTGAATATTCCAATGTTTTGTTTCTTTTATAAGGTGTTGTGAATGTCGGTATTCCATGATTGCAATAACTAGTGGTTCCCATTGTTTTGAATGTTATATTGTTTGTTATAAATATTCACAATCCTTATGATTGTTGAACCGTAGTTATCAATTTGGAGTTTTCTTGTAACTAACGTTCGTGAGATCGCTTTCAAACTTACTAAACCTCATTACACAATTTCATTTAAAACAATAGTTCAGTATCATGTGAGTTCATTTCCTTCCTCGTTTCAACTAGCCATGTCCATTTCACGATGGGTATCCAGTCCTGACAATACACATGTCTGAATTTTTTTTTTTGTCACATTCCTAATCTTGTCCAAATAATTAACCGTTCAACACATGTATGTGAAGGATAAATGTAAGGGTAACCGTTTTATTTTTTTAATTATTTTTGATAAAGTAACCGTTTTTTATAATATGTATTTAGTTTGAATCTCCTGAGGTTTCTTGAAATTACCCCATAAATATATGTTTTGAAGCTAGCTAACCCTTGCTCAGATTATTCAAAAAAAAAATTCAAAAAGAAATTATTCAAAGTTTGAGAAAAGAATTTAGCCAAGGAAATTCGAACCCACTCGCAAGAATAACTTTTAGAGTCCTAATCCAGGTTTGAACTTAGCACATGTTAAGACTGAATTAGTAAAATTAACCACTGCAACACAATCAACTTACAAATAATGATGCATTCTAAATGTTAATATATTTTGGCATAACAAAAGTTTTATGAAATCTAACTTTCGAATTAAAAGTAAGAAAATGGAGAATAAATTACTCCTTTGTGTTTCGTAGTACTTTAACACTTTTCAATTTTTCGAACACATACTAAAAAATTATTTATTATACTTATTTAATAAATAGAATTTGAGATAAATAAATTTATTTATAAAATCAATGCAATTTATAAAAATTATATTGTAATTCTTAAATGATACTCCCTCTATTTAATATTATATGTCGTTTTAGACTTCGACACACAAATTAAGAAAACATTTAATTTTGTATATTTTTAATATAAAAATATTATTCTATGTATACCTATATTTCAACCTAGAAAAATAAATAAAAAAAATTAAAATAATATATTTTGCCTAGAAACTCTAAAATGACACTTATTTTGTGACAAAAGAATTTCGCTACACCGACAAATATAAATAATTTGAAACTAAGGGACTACTCTTGATATAACAAAAAAAAACGACAAAATGATCCCTTTTTGTGAAACATTTTTGTGAAACAGATAGAGGATTATATAATTTGTTTCTTTATAGATAGGAGAACAAAGCGAACTTGAGTTTGAAAAGTATGATGAGACGGGTAAAAGGTGACATCTACGAAAATTATTTTGAATAAAAAACACCTTCCTTCTTTCACCATACACATCCACATCTCCTTTTTGCCAGCAGTTTTTCTGCTTTTAATCTTCTATTCGGAAAGTAAATAATCACTGTGATACAAATAAACAAATAGATAACCGCGAGTAAAGCTGTATGTAATATGGACCTTCACTTACTGGAGAAGTCTCTCATCGCCATCTTCGTGGCGGTAGTTCTGGCCACAGTGATCTCCAAGCTCCGCGGCAAGAAACTGAAGCTACCCCCCGGTCCTACACCTATTCCTATCTTCGGAAACTGGCTCCAGGTCGGAGATGATCTCAACCACCGTAAACTCGTGGACTACGCTAAGAAGTTCGGGGACCTCTTCCTTTTCAAGATGGGTCAGCGAAACATAGTGGTCGTCTCTTCGCCCGATCTAACCAAGGAAGTGCTCCACACACAGGGCGTAGAGTTTGGATCAAGACACAGAAACATGGTGTACGATATCTTCACCGGGAAGGGACAAGACATGGTGTTCACCGTGTACGGTGAGCACTGGAGGAAGATGCGACGTATCATGACGGTTCCCTTCTTCACCAGCAAAGTGGTTCAGCAGAACCGGGAAGGATGGGAGTTCGAAGCCGCCAGCGTTGTGGAGGACATGAAGAAGAATCCTGACGCATCCACTAAAGGGATCGTGGTTAGGAAGCGTTTGCAGCTGATGGTGTACAACAACATGTTCCGTATCATGTTCGGTAAGAGGTTCGAGAGTGAAGATGATCCTCTTTTCCTCAGGCTCAAGTTCTTGAACGGAGAGAGAGGCAGGTTGACTCAGAGCTTTGAGTATAACTATGGCGACTTCATTCCTATCCTAAGGCCGTTCTTGAGAGGCTATCTCAAGATCTGCCAAGATGTGAAGGATCGAAGACTAGCGCTCTTCAAGAAGTACTTTGTTGACGACAGAAAGTGAGTTTGGTCTCTTTGTGTTAACTTTTACTTTTTTATAGTAATGGATTTTTTGAAACTGATATTTATGAAAGCAAACAGGCAAGTTCCGAGCGGTAAGCCTACAGGTAGCAAAGGATTGAAATGCGCCATTGATTACGTCCTTGAAGCTCAACAGAAGGGAGAAATCAACGAGGACAACGTTCTTTACATCGTTGAGAACATCAATGTGGCTGGTAACTTTCTTAGCCTTATTATATTTGGTTTTCTGGTTTAGTATCCGGTTTATTATATTTGAAATTCGGTTTTCTTGAACAAACTGATCAGTTTGTATTGCATCATCTAGGAGGCCTAGGCAAACAATGTGAAATTCCATATCCGAACCAACTCAAACCAGAAAAATTGAATCTATATCTTATCTGAAGTATAAAAATACTGAATGGATTTTGTAGTGGAATAATTTATACCATATAAAATACTTTAATATCTAAAGTATTAATAACCGAACCATAACAGATAATCCAAATAATCTGGAAAACTACACCCAGAGATCCGAACAAGTATTTCCAACTCATGCTTATTTTTATTATCTAAAAATATCCATTCGCAATATTATTAACAGAACTCGAAATACGTTCAGGGGTAAAATATACTTGAATCTGAAATATTATTAGTCGAACCATACCTAAACATGTATAAAACCTGAAGGGAGCCTATGAAGCTGAACCCAAAAACTTATAAAACTTAATCAAACCTGAATGGGTACCAAAATGCCAAAGCTTAGCATCATTCTTTTTTATCCTTTTTTCTTTGCCAATTTCTTCCTTGTAGGATACATAATCAAAACCTCTAGGCTTCTCTGCTTGCATACGGAATTGAACACTATTGTTTTGGGTGAAACAGCAAATTAGGCCAACCTCACAAATCACTTCTTAGCCATTTGTCTCTCTGATAAAGGCTGAATTGTAATGGATATATATTCAGTTTGTGTGATACTGATTTCTTACGTCATTTGTGCTGAAGCAGCGATTGAGACAACACTAACGTCTATGGAGTGGGGAATCGCAGAGCTAGTGAACCATCCTGAAATACAGAGCAAGCTAAGGAACGAAATCGAGACGGTTCTTGGACCAGGCGTGCAAGTCACAGAGCCTGAGCTTCACAGGCTTCCCTACCTCCAAGCTGTGATCAAAGAGACCATCCGTAGAAGAATGAGTGTTCCTCTCCTCGTGCCTCACATGAACCACAAGGACGCTAAACTCGCTGGCTATGACATCCCAGCAGAAAGCAGAATCTTGATCAATGCCTGGTGGCTAGCGAACAATCCTAGCAGCTGGAATAAGCCTGAAGAGTTTAGACCCGAGAGGTTCCTTGAAGAAGAGGCTCACGTGGAAGCAAACGGTAATGACTTTAGGTATGTGCCGTTTGGTGTTGGACGTAGAAGCTGTCCTGGGATTATATTGGCTTTGCCCATTTTAGGAATCACCATTGGTAGGCTGGTCCAGAACTTCGAGCTTCTTCCTCCTCCGGGACAGTCTAAAGTGGATACCTTTGAGAAAAGGGGACAGTTCAGCTTGCAGATCCTTAACCACTCCACAATAGTAATGAAACCAAGGGACTTCTGAAAAAAAAAAAAAGTAATTTCTGCCAAATGACTTCTTGTTATGTGAACGGCATTAGAACAATGTTTTGTATAATATGTTGAATATTGTGTAAAATGTTGAAGGATTCGTCCAAAACTTCAAGAATAAGTGGTGTACATTGTTTTGAGTAAGCATTGTTGTAAATATCATTTTAAATCCTTTTGAACCATAGTTAGTCGGAGATTTCTCATCCAGGTAACGTTAACGGAATCCTTTCTGAACCTTCTAATCCTCGACACAGGATTTGTATTAAAATATTTTTAAAAAACATTAATTAACATTATATAAATCAATGGGTCGAGCAGTTCTCCAATATTAGCATTTAATCCTTTCTTAGGGAGGTCACTGATATTCTTGGTAAACTGCAGGAGCAGCACCATAGGTCGGATGGGGTTGCACAAGATTAGTCCAATTTAGAATTACTAGTGGGCTTCATAAGGCCCATTTATTCTTATTAATATGTTTCGGAAGCCATTTGAAATCTTTACTGTAAATATGAAAAACGCTCAAAGTAGGAAAAAAAAACTAATTCTAACCTCAACACCTCCTCGTGTTTTTGAACATTATTATCATGTTGATTTTATCTTAAACAAGAAGATTATTTTAAATAAATTATATAGTCTATTAAATTTTAAACAGAAATCGATTTTGACCAAAATAATATTGATCAACCATACCAAATCAAATACCACATGTATAATATCGGTTTGAGTCAAATATCACATATCTAAATTCTGATTAATCAGCTGCCCACATGTAAATTTTTGGAGTTCGAACTATCCAAACCAGGTTCATGGTAATTGTAGATGAAAACAATTTAATACGCACTACAAAGATAAGGGGAAATATAGGTTGTCATAATAGTTATTGAATTATTAATTCTAGCGCATGACTCAAAATATCTGAGTTAATCAAGATGTGAAAATGCTGTCAAAAAAAAAATCAAGATGTGAAAATACATAGTCGTTCAGAAATAAAAATCTTGATTTTTATTGTATTCGACTATATATACAAAAAGGTCAATAGGAAAAAGAAAAAGTTCAAAGCATTGCGTTTGTGATGTATGTGTGTGTATCCTTCAAGTGTCATGCATGCATTCTACATTTATGATTAGCCAAAAAAAAAAACTTATAAAGCATAAAAATAATATTTTCACAAGAGATATTAATATTCCAATTTCACACAGAAAATACCTAAGACTATATACAATGGTTTGTATATTCAACATCCTAATTTTTACCTTTTAACATTACACATCATCTTCTCTTTCCTCCACATAATAATTCAACACACATTTACTTTTATATCATACAATGGTTTTGTTTCAATAGCCTAATTAATTATTTTATGTTATATTTTTGATTTTAGTTAACAAAAAATTGAATAAAATTCAAATGGATCATTTTATTTTATTATTGTAAAAAATCAAGTTTAAATTTGTTAAAAACTAATTAAAAGTTATATTAAATTTTTATTTTTATTTTGTATCCAAATCAAATAAAACAAATTTCTATTTATAAAGTATGAAAAATAATAAATTTTGATATGAAATTAGATAAAAAAATAAAATCATTTACTATGTAAAAGTTAACCACAAATAATCAAGGTGAAAAAAGAAAATAACAAAATATATCAACAACCAATCATATATCACTATTTGCTATTGTCTCTCTCCTCTCTCTTTGTTTCAACGTGTTGAATAAATTCAACTCTGTTTAATCCACATCATTTTCAACTCATTATTCAACACCTCATTGTATCAATTCAATAGTTAAAAAAAAAATTCAACAGCCTCATTGTAGATAGTCTTACATACTAGACTTGAATACATATGACAATTTAAAAAAAAAAAGCGCTCAAAGCCTTCTGTTTCTGATGTATGTGTGTATTCTTCAAGTTTCATGCATGCATTCTAATTTTTTTTAAAAGAATAAATTAATATCCTAATTTTACACCCAAAAATACCTAACATACTAGAACTGAATACATATATAATCAAATATAAAATTCACGTCACCATACCCATTAATTAATTTTGAATATTATAGGGAAACACATATATTTCCCCCAAAAATATGACTCTCACCAACCCTAATCCATGCCTATAAATGCAAATAAATAAAAAACTTTAAACCCGCAAACTAGAAAGAAAAGAAAAGAAAAAAAAAAAGTCAAAAAGGGAAGAAAAAAAAGAAGTCTTTTCACTTGTGTCTCTTCTAATCTCCCTCGGTTACTTTGGTCTTAAGCGGCGTGTGTGGTTGTATGGTCTCAAGTGTCGTGCATGCATTTCATGCGTTTCTTTCCTCTCTATCCATCCCCTTGCATGCTCTCTATTTATCTGACCCCATAATTTTAATTTTACATCGTACAATTAAAAATCACCCAAAAAACCTCGTAGCCTCCTTCCTCCTCGCCGTTACAGTCTCCCCTCTCCGCCGTAACTCTCATTGATTGAACCTCCTCTCTGATCTCTAACGCGACTTTGATTGACCCACGTCGATGCATGTTCATGCCTAGCCTCTCCTCCAATTCACGTCGATTCGATTCGTCTCTGCATCTCTTCCGTTAGGGTTCTAAGGTTTTCGATTGGGATTTTGAAAAATCTGGTGGTGGGTCGTCGAAAGGTTCAGACTTGAAGAAGATGTTCCAAGTCAAAACGGGGTCAAAGATGTGCATGAACGCGTCGTGTGGCTCGATCTCAACTGCTGAATGGAAGAAAGGTTGGCCTCTTCGATCTGGTGCTCTCGCTGATCTCTGTTTTCGTTGCGGGTACCTCTCTCTCTCAATCTCTCTCATTGGACTCAAAGTCTCGATCTTTTCGTTCATCATGGTGTGTGTGTGTGTGTGTGTTCGTTCACCAATCATTGACTCTTTTTGATCTATAAATAGCACGAAATTTAATACAGAAAATTAATTTTTACAAAAAGGGGGGTAAAAATAGAGACGATGATTAATGTTTTGATTTGTTTGTCTTTATAGATCGGCTTATGAGAGTTCTCTGTTCTGTGAGACATTCCATTTGGACCAATCTGGTTGGAGGGAATGCTATTTGTGCAACAAGGTTGTTTTTTTAAAAAAACTCTCGTCTTTTTTTTATAGTGTTGTCTCTGTAATGTTTGGTTTGATTGAAATTCTGTAATGACAGAGACTTCATTGTGGATGCATTGCCTCTAAGCTCGTTGTGGAGTTTATGGACTACGGTGGTGTTGGTTGTAGTACCTGTACTAACTGCCATCAACCCAACTTGGTGAGCTTGACTCTGTTTTCTGTTTGAATATATTTCAAGTTGTTGTCCTAATAATGATTCTGTGTTGTGATGTCTTACCGTTTCTTGTTGCTTTGCAGAATAATAGAGGTGAGAGTTCAGGTCTGTTTAGCAGATTGCCAATGAACAGGCAACATACTAATGGAGAAAGTGGAATGAATGTTGACGGAGTAAGAAGCCTAGCTGATTTCTTTTCTCAGCCACTAGTCCAGGGAGATGACAAAAGAGAAGAGTTCATGCCTCACCGTGGGTTTAATAATCTCATGAAACCAGATAATGCCACCACTGGGTATATGCAGGACTCTGCGGATATGCAAGAATCATCATCACCTTCACAGCCATCCTTGAATATGGCTTTGGCATCACTTCCTTATAGCCTTTCTTTTGCAAATGCAACAAAGAAACTCATGGATGCTGCTTCTCAGTCCCACCCTGTCCAATGCTCTGCTTCAAGTATACTGCAAAAGCCTTCAAAATCAGCTCTTGGAACTCCTCCTGGGACTAGCAAATCTGCTCAGGCCAGGATCGGTAGGCCTCCTGTTGAAGGGCGTGGGAAAAGCCATTTACTTCCTCGGTATTGGCCAAAATATACTGATAAAGAGCTTCAGCAAATCTCTGGAAAGTATCCTTTTTTTTTTGCTAAACAGTTTACTCTAGATACAGTTCTTGGTGACTCTATGTTTTTCCTTAACAGTTTTTTTTTTTAGTTTAAATTTGAAGATTGTACCTCTGTTTGAGAAAACTCTTAGTGCAAGTGATGCCGGCCGCATTGGTCGTCTGGTTCTTCCAAAAGCCTGTGCAGAGGTAATTTCTCATCTCTATGGTGCTTTTTCCCTTGTCCTTGAGATCTCTCTAAAGAGCTAATACTCTGTGTGTAGGCTTATTTTCCTCCTATTAGTCAATCAGAAGGCATTCCTTTGAAAATACAAGATGTGAAAGGTAAGGAGTGGACATTCCAGTTCAGGTTCTGGCCAAATAACAACAGTAGAATGTATGTCTTAGAAGGTGTCACTCCCTGCATACAGTCCATGATGCTACAGGCTGGTGATACAGGTACTTTGTTCATGTTTTGTCTTAACAAGATTCTGAGTATACTGATGTTTTTTTTTGTTTACAGTAACTTTCAGTAGGGTTGATCCTGGTGGCAAATTAATCATGGGTTTCAGGAAGGCAGCTCATACTGGAGACATACAGGTTCTGGTCTCTATGAACTGTTTTTTTTTTCTTTTCTTTCTGATTAGCTCCATTCTTATCTTGATCCAATCTTTATAAACAGGGGCGTGGTCTCACCAACGGTACTTCAAACGAGGACACATCATCGTCCGGTGTTACAGAGACCCCAACCTCCAAAAACGCTTCCTCGTGTCCCTCACAAACTCCTGGAGAACTGAAAAGTCTGCCTGAGCATTTGAGCTTGAAGAAGGGTGAGGTGAATGGAGGGAGGAGTTGTGATGATCCCTCACGGGTTAAAGACAAGAAGAGGACTCGAACTGTTGGAGCAAAAAGCAAGAGACTGCTTTGGCATAGTGAGGAATCTATGGAGGTTAGACTCAAATGGGAAGAAACTCAGGAGTTGATTCGTCCTTGTCCTAGTGATAAGCCTACCATCGTCGTCATCGAGGAGCATGAGTTTGAAGAGTTTGACGTAAGTGGTAGATCTTATTGATTACTGTACAACAATGAGTGTCATGTGATTAAGTTTCTTGTTTATGGTATGCACAGGAACCTCCTGTCTTTGGAAAGAGGACGATACTTACTTCAAGACCTTCAGGGTAAATAGTTCTTTTGTTTTCACTTCTCAAGTCAAAGAAATGAACGGCAAATGTACTCATGAATATCTATGTGATGTAGTGAACAAGAACGATGGGCATCTTGTGACGACTGCTTTAAATGGAGAAGGTTACCTGTAGACGCTCTTCTCCCTGCAAAGTGGACATGTTCAGACAATGTTTGGGACGAGAGCAGGTAAGACTGTCCAAAAATTTTTATCCTTGTGGTCACTTGAATCGAAGATCTGGTTGCTGTAATTTGATAAAAACATTGATAGGTGTTCGTGTTCTGCACCTGAGGAGAGTCTGAAGGAGCTTGAGAATGTTCCTAGAATTGGGAAAGGTATGAGTTCTGTTATACTTTTGAGATGTCAAGTCTCAGGACACTAACTGTGTTGTGTATTTATGTAAGAGTACAAGAAGAGAAGAACTGGGGTGAGCCAGACTGGAAAAACTGAGCAAGAATTGTCGGGTCTTGATGCATTAGCGAGTGCAGCAGCCTTGGGAGACACTTTAGGCGAGGAAGAAGCAGAGGCGACGACCACCACCAGACATCCAAGGCACAGGGTTGGATGCTCATGCATTGTGTGCATTCAGCCGCCAAGTGGGAAAGGCAGGCACAAGGCCAGCTGCGTGTGCACGGTGTGCAGCACAGTGAAGAGGAGGTTCAAAACACTGATGATGAGGAGGAAGAAGAAGCAGTTAGAGCGAGAGGAAATAGAAGCAGCAGCAGCAGCGAATCAGGAGAACAAGGAGGATGGGAAAACAGGGAGGATTGATCTGAACAGTGATCCTTATAATAGAGGAGAGGTTGAAGCTGTGGGCGTGGAGGAGAAGGACGAGAGTAAAAGAAGAGTAGCAGGGGAGTGTTTGGGCGTGGCACAAGTCGGTGATGTTATAGGAGTAACGGAGTTAGAAGGAGAGGCTGAGAAAATCGGTGAAGAGTCGAAAGGTTCAAGCTGATATGGAAGAAGACAAAGAAGCTAAAAATCATAGCTATTTTACAGAGGTGCAGTTTTTTTTTATGTTTGGTTCTGTCATAGTTTTAGGCAAACATAAGCTTCTGGTTTAAGAGAACAAGAATGGCCATCCTCTGCTTTTGCATTTTTTTTCTTTTGGGGTTTTAAAGTTTTTTCATGGTCTGTGGTGAGTTTGGGGTGGGTTTTAGTGTTGTCTCAATTAATCTTGAAGAAGACAAAAATGGTGATGAAACAGTTGAAATATTTTTGTTTGTGTTGTTGTTTTAAACCTCACATGGGAAGCATTATGTTCAGTTAAGATCCTTCTATTTATCATATTACATTGTCTGAGCTTCTTCTGTTCAGAAACAATTTTTTCTGAATACTCTTCCATTCAAAAAGAGAAGGACAATATGAAATCATGGAATTTCATATTTACATTTTTAGCCCCATAGGACCATTAACATAGTTGGGAACATTCAACGTTTTGGGTCTAATGGTGATCAAGGAATAAAAAGGAATATTGCATTCTTTACTATTACCAATTTATTTTACCATTTATAAGGAAATGTTTTTCCTTTCAATTCATTTTATTCTAGTTCTAGAGGAATAGAGAACAAATTTATTCCTCGTCAAAATTGATAAGGAATAATTTTCCTCTTTATTCCTATAATTTAATTCTTCTACATTTTTTCCTATTCGTTCCTAATGTTCCTACGATGGTCACTACTTAGACCATTTGAGTTTGTACGATGTGTCATCTGTAACAAGACCTGTACCCTTGGCTTCACATTTGGTTTGCAAGAGATCCAAATGTGGATTTGGCTGACACTTGTCGTTAATGTGTGTCCAGATATTGAAAGGAAACCTTTTGCTTCCGCTGTATTGATGGACCTTTTAATATACATGGGAGAGCGCTTGGGCATTGTAGTTACATCCGTTTTGTATCGAATATGGTACGAAGATGGCTGCTGTCTCTGGAGAGATCTGAAGATATCTTTAATACAAAGAAGCCATTGAATTTGGTTAACCTCTGCTCAAGCTATTATAACAGTTTTGTGCATAATCGTATTATAATCATCATAATTTCTTGTTTTATCTGAACTTACAGCAATAAATTTGACAAGGGTGGCATCTTTTGGTCCCATTCTGCTCACTTCATGTGGCCATATGTTTGTGTGTTAAATTAAGTGATTAACCATTGGTTCAGCTGAATAGAAGTCCTTGTTCAGTCTATGGCTTTATATGAAGTAAGATATTTAGTTTTATTTGTTCATCAAGCACCAGTGGTCTAGTGGTAGAATAGTACCCTGCCACGGTACAGACCCGGGTTCGATTCCCGGCTGGTGCATATTTGTTGTAGATGAGCTGTGATGATTATTGGCTATAGCGATGGTTGGGTCCTTCGCAATCATCCGTTCAATGGATGACGTTCGCCACTTTGCCTGAGCTCTAACTCTTTTGTGTCTCCTTTCTTCTACTATTTTCTGAGCTCTAATTCTTTTGTTTCTCCTTTCTTCTACTATTTTCTTAACATTCATGTTAATGTATTCATTTCAAACTATCTATTCTACTTTATTCAATCACAATGAATAAAGTAAACATTAAATTAACAATTATCCATATTGGGTTTTGTTACTTAACAAATAACAACACAGGTTTACAGGATTGTTATACATAAACACAGAAATACAACAACAACAACAAAAACTATATATTCTACTTTATTCAGTCGCAATGAAAATTTAAACAAGTATCCCATATTGGGTTTTATTACTTAACAAACAACAACACAGGTGTACAGGATTGTTATACATAAACATAGAAATTCAACAACAACAACAAAAACTTGTGACAATAATTGCCTCAACATTAAAAACTTTAAAACACACAACAATTATTAGCAAAAATTCCATCTACAGTTTGCATCTTCCATTCCTTTTTCTACACATATTTTCTCCGGCTTCCCACCCTTCAGCGGGAACCAGATGATACGATCCATAACCAAACATTATGTAGCCGCAGATATCATAACGTTTTCAGTTTTCAATTCCTGACCAGACTGGTTTGCACAATCATGTGCCTAATCTTAAGATAGCATCCACTTTTATTTGGTCATGAAACAGCAACATGTCCCTTAGCCACAGCTTGGTCGTGGTATATGGTGTCTGATACTTTGCTCGGTGGCCAGTACCGAAACACAGATCTTCCAAGAATGTTCTCTATCGGGAGTGGACCCCTGCCATTTACAATCAACACAATCGTCAATCACTACACCATGAATCAACACAATTAAAGACTGATTATGCATTAAGAGAGTTGCTTACCAGTTATGAGAATCAAAGCTTTTGTTGCGGTTGTCTCCGAGGACAAAGACATAACCTTTGGGGACAAACTGCAGATGACAAGTAAACCTTATCAACAAATCTGATACCTAAACAAGGATGAAGTACAATTTGCTCACCATTGGTTCCATTCCATAGGACATTGGCTCCAAGACAAAATCTTCTTCTTTCACATTGTCATTCACAAGGAGCTTCCCATCACGAACCTGCATAATACATTATCCATATGTTAAAAAAAAAAAAAAACAATTTGATAAAAGAAAAAACAGAAAAAGGTCGAGTCCATTTCTGAGAAAACTTGTTGTCTAAGAAAGCCTCTACAACAGTAACAATACCGACCGGAGGTGAACAAAGACTTCAGTGAGGTGAGAATAGGATCAATCAACAAGTGGATTGGATTAAAGGGGCTTACTTCAACCCAGTCACCTTCACTTGCCACAATCCTCTTTATGTAAACATCATTGGAATTGTAACCATGTTCCTGCAATTTAAAAGGAGATCATCAAATACTTATTTACAATAAAAGATACTTATCCACACGCAGATTTAAAATTTTAAAGAGCAAGAGTTTCAATCTTTGACTTACCACCAAGATTGGAGGAGTCTTGAAGATTACTATTTCCGAAACCTCCGGCTTCCTGAAAATGTAGGAGACCTGACCAAAACCAAGGCACACAAAAAGAAACAAGCTTGAGAGTCTCATTCAACAACCCACACATCAAAGAACTAAAAGTCCCATAGCAATTGCCTATCGAACAACCTTCACCTCGGTGCCATCAAGCTTAACAGATTCCACACCTAGTCTCTATACAAAGGGCAACACATAGAGCTAACTATAAAGTATAGACTCAGAACTGGTACCTTCTCGGCCATAACGCGATCACCCACGTCAAGGGTAGGGTACATAGACGCGGAAGGAATCGACTTCGGCTCGGCGAGAGCAGATCGGAAAAGAAGAGACACCGTGACCGCCGTGAAAGCAGCTTTAGCATCCTCCGAACACATACTCAAAAGCCTATTAACCCACCCGCTTCCACCACTCGACTCCTTCCCATCCTCATCCTCATCATCATCAAACGCCGTTCCTCCCCTGTCCACGTCATCAATCTCCCGCCGATTCATCCACGAAACTAAAGACGAAGACTTTAACGGCGAAACACCGAGGAGCGTTGACTCGGGACCAGACGTTGACTTAAGAACCGAGATCAACCCCATCACGAGCGGACTCTGCCTCCCTTCTCCGATGACTTCCCTGGCGATGCTGGTGTACATCGACCCGGGTCGGATCCTGGAGGACTTGTCGGGCTCGGGATTGTGGGAGGAGAAGAATCTCGGACGGGGGAACCCGCCGGAGCCGAGACGGACTCCGGCGGCGGAGGAGGAGAGGTTGCGAGCGACATAGGAGGAGTAGGTGAAGGTGATTCGAATCGCCATAACTACGAGCTTGAAGAAGAGCTTGTAGAGGTGAGGGTAAATCGAGGTGTCGTAGAGCAGCGAAGTTGAGGTTAGAGAGATGCTCAGAAGGAGAAGAATGCCATTTCTAATCAATCGGTTGGTTGATTTGAAACGGAATCGGCGAATCGGAAGGTCGGACTATCGCCCGACGAGATGATCGGGAAGATGTGTGCGCCGGAGAGAACGAAGATCTGCGAATCCCTGAAGGGCAGATCTTTGAGGTGGTTGTGATCAGAGAAGTTTCTTCTTTGCTTCTGAGAAGGTGGGATGGGAGTAGAATGGAAATTAATATCTGAAAACAAAAAAAAACTATATATATATTTTTAATTATTTTAATTAGTTTTAATTTTCAATTAGAAAAGTCAAACCGTGAAAAAAGAAGTTGTTGGAGTCAAACTAGGCTGCTGGGGCTTTGTGAGCCACACGATCTCGTGGTTAGTGCAGTTGTGCTGTCGTTTGTAAAATAATAGTATGAGTTGGTATACAGGAACTGATTGTATAAGAAATCAATTAGCTTTTTTTCTTTAGTCGGCAAGAAATCAGTTAGCTATAATACCATTTTAGACTGAATATAGTTAGGTAGTGAATCAAATAAATCTTTGTTTTGTGTGTTAGTATTGTTTTATGTTTTTTATATTTTAACAAAATCATCAAATATTTATTTTTTGATTTTATAAAACTAATGTTAATAGATAATTTAGAATTAAATATTTGTTTGATAAAAAATTTAGTATAAGATACAAAGAATAATCTTCCGGACAATAAACACCGATGACAAGCGAAAATAATTGTTCAATATATAAAAAAAAAAAAAAGTTGTGACTAAAATGGGATTGTGCTGTATAAGTTAACCGGACCAGCTTGGAGCCATTTTTCCAGCGAAACCACTACCAAAAATCAAATTTGGCCTCTTCACCCTTTGACTAAAGAAACAAATATGTTTCAGTCTTCATGATCAAACTGTCGAAACTATTATACAAACGTCAAGCACCACGCCACCAGAACCTGAAAACAGAGAAGACTCACAAAGGCGACTAACATGCAAGTCAACGCATCAACCACCGCTTCCATCAGAAAAGAAAAAACAGAGAAGATCAAACCATCAATCCTAACTCCGCATATAAACTTATAAAGGTTTTTAAATTATTTTATAAAATAACCATTGTCTTTTTCTATAAAACACCAATTTTTAAACACATGCTTTGAGAAAGATATTTTTGTCTCCTTATAAACAATTGATAGTCTATCAAATCCAAACTCGCACAATGACAAAGTAAGAAGATGGACAAAATCATTTTTGAATATAAATAAAACCTATTTTTCTTTCAATCAGTTACCACGAATATGTTATATGAAAAAGTATATTCTCCTTTGTTTAAAATATTTTGCGACGAGTTCCATATTATTTGTTGTCAAAAGTTTGTAAGATTGTAAGTCAGGAGTCAGAACTAATCACATGTCTTGTATATAATCTTACATCGTATTCTTAACATTCTTCGTTTTCATCTACAAAATGTGAAAACGTGATAAATTGATGCAGTAACATTCAATGTTTTTAAGACTCGATCGTGCATAAGAAGATGATATAACATTTGAATACATGTTGCTCACTAATCAAGAAAAATTCACTTGAAACCCTAACGTGTACACATGTGTTTTGCACAGTGGTCCTCTTTTTCTTCTTCCTTCTTCTTGACAGAGAAGGAACCTTTAAGATTTAAATCCCATCTCTATTTTTTTCTTCTTGCGTTCAATCTCAGTTTATCTGTCAGTGCTCCTCTCAATCCCCAGCGATCATATGTTTATGCCGTCCTTGTTAAGTTTCAAATTGTTCCCGTCTCTTCACTGGCTTTGTTGAAGCTGTTTTACCGCCATTTTTAACTTTGTAATTTCAAAATATTCAAAGTTTAATGGTGCAATTCATCTCCATATTCTAAGATGTAATCTTGACTAGTTTAACCTTGTTTATATGTCAAGTAATCACAGCAAAAACAAGAATATGCTTAGTAATCAATTCTGTTTTCACTTTTAAGTCTTATCAGTGGTTCCACGCCCTTAGGCCTTAGTGATCATTTTGAACTGAATCGACAATATGATATCTTCTTTAATTATTTGGTTCCACTGATTAAAGATAAATAAAGAAAACAAATACATAAAACTGATTCACAAAACAGAATGATACTAATACTAATATTACCGGAGGTTAATTAACATTACATTAAGAGGGATTTTTCACGCGTGTTTTGTAAGTTGACGCCATATTTGCTCGAAAACCTGGATGATAAGATCATGATACTCCTTTGCATTCAAGGAAAGATAACAAGCAAGAAGATCCTCCAAGTCTTTTGAAGCTCTGATGTTGTTTTCTTCTATCATCTCCACCATTGATTCTCTGAAATCTTTCTCTGGATCAACGGAACGCTTCATCACCGCATAACTCTCAACAACAACTTGTCTGCTCTGTGATCTCGACGTGCTTCTACGCCTACCTGAGAGTTGAATTCTAGGTGAATTTACTCTTCTGAGGTTTATCCCTGCAGATGAGTTTCTTCCACTAGAAACTTGCTTTTGGTATTTCTTCTCTGCTCTGCATGCTTCATCTTCTTGTTGTTTCTCTTTATTAATCTTAACAGAAAGATGACTTTTTATCGGTTTCTTGGTTTGTTTACTTGCAGGACAAGCTTTCTCTATTGAATCAGACTCTTTGACCTTGTACTTGGTGAAAGGTTTGTTCTTTGTGTCGATCTTGAAGTTGGAAGGATCAACGAATCTATCATCCTCCTCTTGGTAGAAACTATACACAAAAGACTCTTTGGACCTTTCAAGAGCTGGCAACGCGCAGTGAGATGAATCTTGACGGTTGACCTTGCTCTTGTTAAAACCAGCAGCTGTAAAAGGAGTGATTGGTTTAAGAGATGGCTTGTAAAGAGATGTCTTTCTTTCACTCATCCTTTTTCTGTGAAGAGAGTTTCTTGGTGAATTAGGGTGAGGACTGTTAGCTACTAAGCTGATGGAAAAATGAGAGGTTGGCGACTGATGAGTAAGAGAATAAGAGGTGGGGCTCTTCTTGTTATATGTGTTTGAGGAAGAAGGAGAAATAGGTTTGCTTTTGGGTTTAGACTGCTTAGTCATGTCTTTGAGCTTGTGAAACCATGCATTTGAGATCATATCTGAAATTTTGAACTTGTATTTCCCCATCTTATTTCACACTATTCACAAGATTTTCTGATGTTCTCTTATATAGAGAAACTATGAAGAGAAGCGAAGCAGTTCTATGTGACTGGTAGTAGGTAGATAAGACTGGAAAATTGGGACCCCATTTCAGAAAAAAATAAATAAAACTAAAGAACGACTTTTGTTTGTATCATCATCACCACCATCAGCATTGGACTACTTGAGACATCACATTTATATTTTTCTAATCTTTTTTTTTTTGAGACGTCACATTTTACACACGCTTTAGTTCATTTAGGATTATCTAAAACTTTCAATAAACTAATGCGAAAATTGATTCAGTGAGGATTTTAAAATTGGATGCTAGATTTTTATAAGTCTGTTATTTAAAATCTGTTAAGCATAGTTTCTAAATGCAGTAAAGGATTTAAATTATCCAAAAATAATGATTAGAAAAAACAATTAAACGATTAGAAGAAAGATCTTTTTAAGCATAGTTTCTAAATGCAGTAAAGGGTTTAAATCTCTTTATAATTCTTTATCATCTTAAATCTGAATCATGTATTTTATTTTCTGTAGGCTAAAACAATGTAGGATTTCGGGAATTTTTAATCATTGCTTTTTTGGGGTTCACCATGGTCTCCTTCTCTTTGAAGATATTCTTCATCGGCAACAATATCTTCCAGATCCTAAAGTGAAGATATATCTTTCTTTGTTTGTTTCTTTTCTTAATCTAGTATTTATTTATTGAACTTTGTATAAATATATTAAGGTGATACAGATAGGCAAAATGATGAGACCGGTATTAATCAATAATTTGCATTTTTATTTAAAATCTGTAAATAAGTAAATGGGACAGCTTTTGAGTCGTAATGATGAAACTAAGAAAAATATTGGTCCAAAGTGTCCACTAACACCGAACACTTTGAGGACACCCGTTTTCTCTTTACATCCCCTTTCCAAATCAACCATTTTTGTTAATTATTTCTTCAACAAAGAAAGATGATTATCCAAATCAAAACAGTTTCCATAATCCTTTACTTTAAACATGCACATGTGAGCAGTGAGAGCTATTGATCTGAAACGGGAACTAAATCAGCCTTGATATCATGGTGGTGATTGTTGTCAACAAACCAAGATCTAATAATTGAATTCAAAAGCAGAAATATTTGCAGCATGATACACCTTTATGCGGACTCACATGCACATGAATACACTACTACATTTGGGAGACATTCAACAAAAAGGAATGTCTAAAACATACGTGACGTGAAGAAATTGAGAGTTTTTTTTTTTTTTTGAAACGAGAGGATTTAGAAGCAGATATAATCTTAAACACCAAAAGGATTAATTGTTTGTTCATATACCGGGTTCGTCAAAATATAACTCCAAAAGCAGAAAAAATTAAGCTATTTTCAAGTTCACTAGATATGAGACCGGTTTATGTTCAACATATCCGGTTGCATTGACCCACCGATCAACCAACCTTCTCAATATACAAAACCAAAACCAATTTAGAGCATCTTGGATTTTATTCATAAGAAAAAGCCACCAAACACTTACAATAAAAACCATTTTATTCTCCACCGTTTTTAAACTTCATGGGACTCCACCATCGTGACTTTATCACACCCCAAAGACGTGAACCCCATGCAACACAAGCCTCTCTCTCTCTAACCTTATACACACCAAAACAAAACAGAAAGTCCAAAGAGGATCACCACACCACCACAATAACAACGAAAAGCTTCAACACGATGAGAGCGAAAGCAACTTTGGTTAACTTCAAATCAAAGCTTTCAGAATCATGCAACCGATTCGTCTCTCTCTTCCGCTTCAGAGTTAAAAGACCTGTCTTTATTAGACCTCTTCGTCGTGCTCGTCATGGCAATGTCAAACCTAGACATCATCATCATCCCAAGAAGCCAATCTGTGCTTCCTCTTTTCTGTCTTGTCTCTGTTTTCTCAGCAAAAACAAAGACCGGAAGTTGAACCAGACCAAACCTTGTAAGAAAACTTCTCTACAATGTTCGAAACTAAAATGTTTTATATATAAGCTTTCTTATTTAGCTGTTTATTCTCCAATTGCAATTGCAGTTAGTGTGAAGGATGATGATTTTTCGAAGATTACACATTCACCTCTTACGCCAGCAGCAGCCAAGAAGCTGTTCACTTCACCCATCATGACACCTGTTTCTGCATCATGGACAAAGAACTCACTGAGATCAAGAGAAACATTCGAAGACAATGCTGTGGAAGATGCTTGCAGAAGCTTTGAAAACTATCTTACTCATCTGATTGCTGAAGAAGGGACGATGGATGAGGTAATGGACATAGAGGAGCTTCTCTTCTGTTGGAAGAATCTTAAGAGTCCTGTCTTCATTGAACTTGTCTCCAGATTCTACGGAGAGCTCTGCAGAGACTTGTTTTCAGGTGAATGAACGTATCGAACAAGGATCAAAGCAAAAAGCTTTTTTATCTTTTTATCTTTGTTTATATTTTGAAAAAGTCCTCGGAATCCAAGAGAGAACCCCTCAGGAATCTCCCTCTTCTTTGTTTCTTTCTTCGAACGTAAGAACATGTAATACAACTTAATGAGTCTCGTTCTAAGGCCCATTTATATTATGTTGGGCCCTATTAGGCCCGTTAGAAGCTAAAAATGATACGCCACGTGACATAAATGGTTGGTTCGGTCTGAGGGAGCGACATATCGACCAAACTATCCCTGTCAAATGAAAGCGAGCGTTCCTGCTTTACCATCATGATTTCACTTGTCGTGTAATAATCACCACGTTTGTTTCCAGAATCATGGAGGGAGCCGAAATTAACCAAATCACTTGAATATTTTTATAAACAAAAGTAAATATATCTCTTCTTTATGATACTAAGCATTTATAACATCTTAAACCACATATATTTATTTAGAATGATAATTTTGTGTTAAACGCATTATACAATTTTCGTTGCAATTAAGAAACACATTTATACCATTTTGTAGCAATTCATCCTCCTTTTTGGAACACTTGTAGTAATTCTTCCGTATGATTGAATACGACTATCTATAATACTCCATCTGTTTTAATAAGTAGTTGTATAGTTTTCTTCTTGTTTCACAATGTAAATTGTTCCAAATTTCAATGCAAAAATTAACAAGCTAAGCAATACTTAAACCAAAACTTAAGAGTGAAATCTTAAGTATAATTTATTATTGACAATTCTCTTTTTAAGTAAATATTAAAAAATAAAAGAATGGTTACTTTAAGAATTGTGTTAGCCAAACTAATCATAATTAGAAACAAAAAGAGTACATCCACGTAAAGGAAGATTTGTAAATTGTACTAGACTCTATATATGGTTCCTTTTTTATTGTGTGTGCGTCAATACCAGACTCTACTTTCAGTTCTTTGTTGCTAAGATTCGGAAAAAAAAATACTAGAATTTACTTATCTGGATAGTATTCGTATTTACTTTGAACTGTATCTTGATAATTATGAAGAAGACTTAAAAAAAGAAAATATGAGCTAGGTGGTCCAAATACTGAAAACACACAAGGCATGAATTCAACACACTCGTGCATCTCTTGTCTCTTTCTTTTTTCGACTTTTGGCTTCCCTCCATCTGCCATATACTCCATCTTCTCTTTTTCTCTCCTCGGACCTGTTGTATCAGTACTCTTTTATTTTCATTTTTGTGATTAAATATGTATGGCGTGACAAGAGAGCTCTCATACGAGATCTTCTCAAGGATTCCTGTGTAGCAAAAAGGTTATCTACTATCAAGATGTACATAACTTACATTAATTGTGTTATGATGAAATATAAATTGTTTTTTAAGCTTTCTTATTAAAAAAATCAGGGTTTTTTTTCTACATAAGGAAATGCAGAAAGAAAAGAAAACATTAAAAAGAAAGGAAAATACAAAAATGATGGATTCGACCTAGAAAAACCCAAAAATGATTACACCCACAAAATAGTCCAAACTAGAAAATTTCCAAAGACTTTAGCTCCACTCGAACGGAACTGCCGCCACCAGTACACACTCACCGGAAGCGAGAACCACCAAGGCTACCATCAAAGCAAGGAAGAAGACGAAGTACAAGAAGGACCAATATAAGTCTTCACCGACAAAACCGCAACCTGAGCGGAACCAATAGGAAAAGCGGAAGGGAAGCACTATGAATGGAAATACTCGATAAGGGAGAAAGAAGATGTTGGAGCCAATCGGATCCTCTCCTCCCTAAATATAAATAGATATGATGAAATCTAACAGTTTTTATTATGCTGGATCAAGGATCGTTATTTTTGGAGGATTTTTATCATAGTTTACTTTGGATAAATTATTGAATATGTGGCAGAATAAATAAATAAATTTTATATGTGAGTATAATTCATCTTAAAATTAGATTCATCCTATTAAATTAAATTTATTATAAAATAATATAACATAACAGAATATCAATTATTAAGAGAACATTGGGACAAAAAAAATTGAGGATAATACAAACTCAATTATCGTATTTTGTGAAGAATGTCGGGGAAATAAAGCTGTTAAGGTATGCATGCAGCCTTGCAAATGCCTGCGATTTGAGATCGAAGACACCACTTACCAATGTACCAAATTTTCATATGTTATAGAACGAATGCCGACGCGTTCTTTATTTAATTGGAGAAAATGCAGATCCTAAGAAAATAGTGTAAATTTTTTATGCATGATTCTTGACATCTTTGAGTCATGCATAATAGATAGGAAACAATGCAAGTCCCATCTGTCTCAATCAAGAAACCAAATGAAATTTCAATAACAATAACATGGTAAATTGAGAAAATTATAGTGTGTCAGATCGATGTTTGTATTAACCCTCATTATAAAAATAATTGAGAAGTAGTGTGTCAGGGTTTTCAGGGATAGAGATACTTACCTTAGCATGTGACCATATCGAAATTTTCCTATACACGAATATATTTTTGTATTCTCTCCTCGTCGACTGTTGCGGTTGATTGATTGTTAGGAAAATTCAACCATAATAGATTTAAAGATGATGGTAAACAATAGTCTCTCTCCACAGCATCAGCTCATGTGTTGTTTTCTGATGTTCGAAATACGGGTGGCAAATTTTCGTCCAATCTTTTTTGTTTCCTTTCTTGAAACTTTTTGACTAGGAATTTAGTTTCTAAATGTTTTCTTTTTCTGTTTCTGTGTGAGGATTTATAAGTTTCCAATTGAAAAAAAAAATTGTTGTCTTGAAAATATATACTTTTCATATTTGAACTCACACTGTGACACCCGACAGTACTAATATACATCTTAGAATAATTTAGATATAATTACAATCTAAAAATTAGTGGAGTTATAATAATGAAAGATCATGACCTAGTTAGATTATTTTACAAATAATAAATATAACTATTATAGCAGGTGAAGTGATTCATATTCAAATTTATTCAAATTATTTGAATATAAAGTTATTCAAACTAAATTAACTTTATATAAGTTTTCTCTATGAACAAAAACTATGCCACAAGCAGAACAAAATTTGAATTCGTTTCACTTTTTTCTCTGAGTCTTCGGATAATTTTGTATTCATTTTTTTTTGTTAACGAATCATTTAATTTATATCCAAATAATAACTTTTTGATACCAATTCCATCCTTAAAATCTGAGTTTGGCGTTTAAACAGCTCAAATAGGAGATTCTAACTAGGGAATTTGCGTTGGCAAGAAAATCCAATTCCTCATTAATTTAGCTATATTTATTTAGAAAAAAAAGTCAGCTATATTTCCATCTTCAAATAGGACATCATATTCAAACATGTAACTAGAGGAAATTTACAGAGTTTTTTGAAAACTGTGTTCCAATACATTACATTATATTTAAATATATAATATCGTAATGTACCCGTTCAAAATATGCATGATCCAATTGTCAAAATATGCAGTCGCATCGAAATGCTTTCACATACAATATACTAAATGGTTATCAAAAACTGAATAATAAATTATACATTCTTAGCAAAAAAAAAAATTACACTTCTTTCTATATATCTATATTAACTAGATGTGTACAACAGTCAAATTCAATCGTTCAACTAAGCGGCGTCTATCCGCCGTGGACATTCAGTTACAACACATATTAGGAACAAAATTTTATGGGTTGATTATCTTGTTTGGAAGTGGAATTTTTGATTAACAGCATAAACTGTAATCTTTATTTTACAATATCTCTTAGCTTGACCATAGCATCTTATGAACATCCTTTCGCATGGGACTTGAATATGCATCTCGAGGTCTGCAATGAAAAATATTGATGATCTTCAAAGTCTCCCTGTTGGTAGTTGATTACATTTAGGAATTATACTCAGTATAAAAAATGATTTGTTCTAAATAAACATCACATAGGAGTATAATATTATTTGGTATAAAAGTGCGTTTGACTCACGCTCGAACAAATATATGGATGTGTTATAAATTATCACTTCCATGTGCAGATTATCACATTCACATGGATACTTGGTGAAATTTATCTCTCACAATAGCTGTCTCATTAATTCATCTTTTAAATTAACCATTTTAACAAAAAGTTTAAATAATATAAAACATATAACTAAAAAACAGATAAACCATTTCACAGTATACTTCGTGATTGTGGTCTTGTTTATTGGAAACTTCTAACGGCCATTCGCTTACAAACCCTAAAATTAATATTACCAATTAAATTGATCGATTGACTTTCATAAAAGTTGGTGTTGAGTTACAAAACTACATGAATTAGAGTACGTTAAAGGACGTCTATATAGGTTGTCAATGCATGGTAGGAAACAAGGAGTTGTCGGTGAGATTGTATCATACTAATGCACCTGTACTCTCATTAGTAGGTAATAACATCCTAGAGATCACTTATCAAAAAAACATCCTAGAGCTCAAACCGTTCTTTTTCTGACACAAGAGGTTATATATACCGTTCTAAGCTCTCCATATGTATTTTTGCTTTGCTTCTGTATTGCGATGATTGTATGAATGTATTCACTATACTGCAGTTAAAAATTATTGTCAAGCGTATCTACCTTAAAAGTCAAAAGATAAGTCATTAATATATATGATTCTAACCTATTAAATTCTAGAAATTTTTTCACTCATGTTCATTGTTAAATATTCATCATTTTAATTGCTACTCCATATCTTTTGTCAACTAATATTAATTATCTCACTAAGACAAAATAGCTGATATCGCTAACCCCTTAGTAGACCTTTTTATATGCATTAGAATTTGAACTCTAGCGTATATGTCTAATCTTCAATGTTAAAGTTCTATATGCCACAATTTGTTTGCCGTCCCTACAGTGAACGCACCGTTTAGCTGAATATTATATTTTCTTTTCTGCTATATATTTAAGAATCCTTAGTACATATTTTTCGTGTGAATTGATAAGAGTAAATAGTTATTGATAAAACTATAGATATAAATCTGTAAATGAGGAATGATCAACATGGAACCCTTCTTACACATTTGCTGGGATGTTTTGTCCATACCTTCTTGCCTTTCGAATCTCTCTCATCTTTCATTCTACGGCCCTGCTTTTCCTTCTCCTCTTCAAATCAATTTCATCTCTCTGCCGTAATTGTGAACTAATGATCAATGATTACTAATAAACAATCATTTTACTAAAACTTATAACAAACTATCTAAAACCCTAACCCAGAGTAGCTCTAATTTTCTATTAAACCCTCAGAACAATTAAAGTAAAGGTTATATAGTATTATCTAGTCATGTGAAATCATATCTTATTAACATGTGATGTGACACACAGCACAAATGTCTACAGACACATGCATATAATATAAAGAACTTTAAAAACATAATATATATACATATATATATATAATTGATAAATAGCTTGGAAGATTGCTAAAAGCAAATTCTGGAGAAAGGAAGGGTACAATGACAGAGAAAATAGGGTGCAGGAGAATCTAACTCCCAAACTTAGCAATGCTTAGGTACCTTTCTTAATTACTTCTCTCTTTCTACACTCTTTCTCTTCTTTTTCTCTATTATTTTACTATCCTATTATATTAAGTTTTCCAAATTCAATTGCACATTTTGCAGTAAACCCCTCCTTGTCCGCTCATAATCGACTCATTTTGTTATTTCTCCTTCTCAACCACTCCCACTACTCCCTCTCGTTTTTTAGAAAACCCAAATCATAAGAAACCAAAATACATTAATAGATCTTTTTGTATAATCTTTTATTGATTTTCTTTTTATAAACCCACCAAGTTTTTGCATGAAACTATCCTGGAGGAGTCATAAGTAATATATCTGCTTCTTCTTAGGTGGGTTTTTCATATATTTTCGTAATCATGGGATTAGAGAGGCCGTCATCATTACCATCATCAGAAAAATCGAGAGCCAAGTTCATTGTCTTTTATATATTCCTACTCTGCGTTGTCCTCTGTGCGTTTACTACATTCATTACTCCTTCTTCACTTTCTTCTCCATGTAAGCCCTCTTCCTTTTCCCTTAACACTAATTACTCTGTATTTCTACAAAATCTTCCGTTTTTATACTTTCTCAAACATAAATATCTTTCAATATTTAGTTCGTACGTCACAATAAATCATTACGGTACCATTTATATATAAGTTAAATTGTTGTAAAATGCAGATATTAGGAACTCAAAATCTGGAAAACTAGGGCAATTCTATGCACAGGTTCGTATTCTTTTTATCCTCTTCTTCTTACCTAGCGTGGTCCATATTATAAGCAGTAAAAACTATCCTATTTTCTTTTGTAAGTAAAAAAACTATTTTTATTGTTGAGTCAATAATTAACTAGGAATTAGGCTCGGCTACCAGTGTTTTATATACCTAAATAAGCATAACCACACAAAGCCCAAAAAAGCTTAGTAGTGCCCATTTATTCTCCTGATTCAAGTGACTTTAGAGGACAAGATTGATGTTGATTCATCATCAAATCATTTTAAATAAGCTTATATTGTGGGGGTCTCTAAAAGGACTACACAAACAAAAGGGGATGTGGCTAAAATACGCATGAACAGTCCGCTACTGTGACGGCATGTCGAGACTGACTGGGCCGTCCGATTCGCTTCAGCACCCGAAGACAAGGACAGTACTCGACTTTGGTCCGTTCACCACTTGTGGGTCCATGCCTTGGCTTTTTCTGTGTTTCGATGTCAATCGAGTGGTAAACTGGTAATTTTTATCAGTTCACTCGCCCCACGGCGCACGTTAACGTATGACAAGCCTCTTGGAACTTCCTCAGTCTCTCTGACCTTTTTTGGTAATGTGCGTAGCGCTTTTTGCGGAGCGGTATTCCCGGTTCTTGTCTCACACCCCCCTAGCCCTGTCTTAAAAACTCTCTTACTTAAAGGGCGCATTATAGCACAACTGTTCATACTTTTGCTAAAATGCGTACTTGACTAACACAGTTCACTAGCGTCTTTTTGTTGTTGCTAAAGTTTCACAGTGCAATTAAAGAAACAGTTCACTCGCTGTCTAATAATGATTGCAGCATGATGAATATTTTTAAAGATATATTTCAACTTAAAAGTTCGGTTGACAGAAGAAAAAAGAGTATATAATTTATTATTGATTAATCAACCGTATCTTTCAGGAGGACAAGAGTACACTGTTGATGATTAAGAAAATGAAGAAGATTGGTGACCAGAGCAACGCAGCGGGGGAGCGAAGGATTTTGAGGGGACTGGGGTCATCTCCGCCACGGTGCTCGTCCAAGTGTGGAAGATGCACGCCGTGCAAGCCTGTGCATGTCCCGGTGCCTCCGGGGACGCCTGTCACCGCCGAATACTACCCTGAAGCTTGGAGGTGCAAGTGCGGCAACAAGTTGTACATGCCATGATGTTTGATATAATATATATATACTCACATATATATACGTTATATATATGATTTATATGAAGGTTCAAGGTCTGCGTTATGTCTCTGCTCAAACATTTATTATATATTAAACATGCTTCTAGGACAAATCCCCGCGTAAAATCTTTGATGACTGATTGATGATTATGGAGCTCGTATATACTATATTTTGTTAGCATATCTCGTGTTATAATATGTACATTAGTATATACATGTATGATATAACTTGTATGGTAACTGGTATGAAGTTCATGACTATGGCTAGCTATGAATTATTGTCTTCATCAGATGACCACAAATATACATATTATTGCTTTCTTCAATGTACGGCCTTCCTAATGGCATAAAGGTTTAGGCTCATGATAAATTGTCTAATGGGCAAGCGAAATGCCCAATAACATAATATCCTTTGGCACACATATAGTGTAATTTTTGTTTGCAGTTTATTACGTCAAGTATTCCAAGTTGATTTCATTTGGATTTTGTAAATACATCAACTTATCAGTCAAATAATTTATTCATATATAAAAGTAATCTCTTTCGAAAATCATATGTTTCAAAAGATACATTTTAATATTTTTGTATTTTTACTATATAACGATAAATTTAATTGTTTTCTTAAAAAAATAATTGTGTTTATTGAATTAAATTGGCTTAAGGTTGTCTCAAGACATTCGTAGGCTGTTAAAGCGGCTGCGTACATATTTGTAACGAAAGTCCTAAAAAAACTTGTTATCATGTGGCATGTAATTGTGAGTGAATGTTTCTTGGTCGACATATGTGACTATGTGTTATTATTTATACGAAAATAACTGTTGACAAATAATTTTATTTTATTTTGCCAACTTCGTTTTTTTACCAGCTTTTTTTCTTTTTCCTTTTTTCTTTTTATAGAAACTTGAAACGAGGGTCCATATATAATATGAAATTCGTTATATGCATATTTTTTGAAAATTATTTTCTTTCTTTGGAGTGAAGCTGGACGTTACAGAAGGACATAGAGATGTCCAAGAAGATGGTGCAGCACCTAATTATCCTTGTCGATATATAGTATCAGCAATGCTTTTTGATGATAAGGAAGTGAGAGGACTCGTTAAGCAACTTACTCTGTTGCTGGCTATAACCATTGTCATCAACAACGTTGCTTGTTCTTTCTTGCAATTTTCTTGCAACATTTTAAACCTAGATCACATAAAGTTCAAGGCTTTTGTGTTCAAAGTTAATGTTTTTCTTTTCCAGTTCAAAAGGTGTAGCTGTTGGAGCTGGATGGCAAGGCATGATTGCATATGTGAACGTTCGGTGTTACTATCTATGTGGCATACCTATCGGTCTCGTCCTAGGTTACAAGGTGGAACTTGGAGTAGAAGTAAGCATAATCTTGAATTTTTTAGTCCGACAGAAACGCATTAAGTTTTGAGCAGTTATGAATACGCAAGATTACAGGGGATATGGACATGAATGCTAACTGGAAGCTTGGTACGGTCGTGCAAAACTCTGTTCTGCTCTTGGTAATCTATAAGATTAAGCAACTAGGGGAGAGAGGTGAGAACCATTTATTGTTTATCGTAACCGAAAATGTAGATAGAATGGGTTACACCAATACCATCTTGATAAAAACAGAGCCTCTCAATTTCATCAGGGGAAACTTCGTTATATGAAAGGAAGTGGCATTATGAAATTTGAGCTTAAGTTTTACACATACATGTTTGCCAAAGAGAAAACTAAACACGTGAATTCTATACTTATAGAAATGAATGGAGATTGAGTAGCAAACAAGGAGCTAACATGGATTTTGAATGAACCATTTGAAATGAGTGTAGAAGACTAGCGACAAGAACGAGAAATGAGACGAACATGGAATCTTGAATGAAGCATATCACAACAATATTGTAGAAGACTAGCGAGGAACAAGACCAAGAAATGAGACTAACATGTAATCTTGAATGAATCATGCGGCAACAAGAATGTACAAGACTAGCAAGGAACAAGAACGTGAAATGAAAGTAACATGCATATGAAATCAAAGGAAGAAAAACCATAAGCTTCATAATACTTTGCAATGATCCCATGTTGATGAATTAAAGCAACAATTCAATGAAAAAAATTCAAGAATCTATAGCAAACATTCTGAAAATCGCAAAACTAGTACTACATTCAAACTGAAAATAATAGTTATATCAGACAATTTCAGCACTCTATTAGAAAATCCCTCTCTCAATGGGTATCACTTTAGAAAATGTAGCTCACTGGTTTGATGTTTCAGGGGAGGATCAAAATCAAGTACATTCACCACGTGCTTTACAACAAAGATCATGACAAGCGTGTTTTAGGCCAAACAATTACCCCGAGAAATTTGAATTAGCAAAATCACCAAGTATTGTGTATAGCTACTAAAGTATGGTGATTCTTTTACGTGTGTAAGTGCCTCAAAGTGGCTGCTCTTGGTCGTATGTCTACTATTTATGAACCCTAATTGATATATGAGCATATAGGCAGCATGTGTGGGACAAATAAATGTTTGAACTTTCTATACATGAAGCCATTTTTACTTCCCACATGAAACTATTGAACAGTATAACAATAGTGAAGAACTGAAACTTATATGCAGTCATTTGCCATGTGTTCACTGCCATATTGTAATAGTTGAATACCTTGCATCAAACATTCTGGCTAAAAAAACATTCCAGCTTATGTTGCTCCTAAACCAACAAATCCAAATGCATCACTCTCAAGATTCTACTGCTTGTGGACCAGTAACTCCAAACACGTCAAACTCTCCAGCTTCTACTTCTCCTAGACCAACATTCCCACTTGGATTCTTCAAAGATGTCAATAGCAACGATCTTATTAGTCATGAATCCAACTAGCAAGATGTTTTCATTAGTCATGAATGCACAAGAAATGCAATATGCAGCTAGCATAATCCTTACTAAAGCATATAGAAAACATTTAGAAGTTGCAAATGTTTTCCAAATGTTATCTATTATATGTTCTTAAAATTATATGTTTTAAATGAAGTTTTTAGTAGAGTAATTAGTTTTTAGAATATTAAAAATTATTTTTTATTCGGCCAATCACTTTTATAATAAATACATTAATGAGAGCATATAACTTTATAGCATACTGTTATTCGAGATCGGCTTTTAGAAAAATTCCATCTTTATTCAACATTAGTTTACTCCCATGTCCCTCTATGGGAGCGCGGCTGAGCATGATCAGTAGTGGAGCTTTGTCTGTTGAAGAATTATCCGAAATTTTGGAAAAGCCATTTAGCAACAGTGCATCATCTGATCATACTCTGAAGTTTGACTACTTCCCAAGTGTTCACTCCTCATGGTTTGTTGTGCCAAAAGAAGGATTGAGAGAATTTTTTTATCCAATTGGCATGTGGGTATGAAAGTGATGAAAAGTTTAGAATGGTCAAAGACCAGCTGAGAGAGGTGTGTCTCCAATGTATTGCAGCTGGAATACGTTTACTGTGAAATATGGTGTTTTGGAAAAGCCTTGAGGTTAATTGGGATCAAACTTACGAAAAAGGGATTCAGCTATAAACATTTGGAAATTGAGCTTGTGCTTGAAGAAACAACATTTGAAAGGCAAGCAAGAAGCGATCTCTTGGCCAGGAAATAAGTGATACTGGAGAGCCTATCGAAGATGCCTTGACACTGTTTGAATACAAGGTCGACAGTTTATTATAACTTTTTTACCTTTAAAGATTTGCATATTGTCGACAGTTTTGATGATTCAGGATCTTACCTGTAGTTCAGATATAAACCTATCTCAGATAGAAGATTTTGAACACATGGGAATCATGGTTAACATGATTGTTGTTGGCCTCTTTTTGTTTTTTTAGAAACATTTCGCAAACTGTTTCTTAGGCTTTTGAGTTGCATTCTGTGTTAGACTCAAAAGCTGAAGTACTGAGGAGTGAAGGGATTTGAGAGAAACGAAAATGTGTACTTGCGGACTTGGCGAATAGAAGAATGCAATTTCACCAAATGCTCCCTCAGTTCCTAAGATTTTACATGCGTCTACATTCTTTTGGAGATAAAATATTAAGAGAGTGATTACTGCATTTTACTACATGCCAATTTACCTAATGTGCACTCTACCACAATCGAATGGTATATCGATGCAGCACTTTAGAACTGAATCCACAAGGAACTAGTGATTTATATCTTTGTTGGGCATAATAATAATAATAATAATCACTAAACTTAGGTCTTGATTGGTAAAGCTGATGATAAAGCAGTAACAATATGTTTCAGAAGCTATATGATCTCATTTATATGTTTAATAAGGTGATTGGTCGAGAAGTAAATGATTCATATATAAAATTGTCATAATAATTAATATATGGCATATAAATAATTATTTCTAAACAATATAGATATATTTATATATATATATATTATTCTATGTTTTCATTAGTAATAATGATTCGTATATAGTTATATAAATTAAACTAAATTTTAAATGTGAAATATTATTGTTTAAAATTTAAATATATTTTAATTGAAATTTTTTTTAAAAAAATATAAATTTAATTTTTGGATATAAACATAAATTTTATATTACTAAATAAAATAAATCAATTATATATAATTATTTTTAATTTTTATAGATTATATAAGCAAATGCTCTACCAAAATCTCTATTTGAAAGCGTTAAGCAAAGAGCATTTGGAGATCATTAGCATCTTGTACATGTCTTTTTAAATGCTTTTCTAAAAATTATTGATTGGATAATAAGGAGCAATGTTTACGCTAATGCTTTACTAATTAGCATTTATACCTTTATTGTTGAAAGTGTTTTGAGATCTTAAAGATAAAGTGTAATGCTGAATGATATGATTTTCTCATATTGATAAGATGCAACTTCCTTAATTTTTTGGGTTACAAGGCATTTCCTAGTTATACTAGAGTAGAAGTGTATCCTTGATGAAACCCAATGCCACATATTGACATCAGACTCATAGGAGCGATTCAGAGCTATTTTAATTCGCAACGCAGATTGTTGCTCGGCTTTTACTCTGTTAGCGTTTGAGATCATTTGTGGAAGGCCAACTTAACATATGGGGCGGTCCCTACTCCAATTTCAATTTTTTTTTTGGTTTTCTTTTTTTATTTTCTTTGGTAACATGTAAAAATTAGATAATAATATTATGTTTAATTTAGATAGTGTTATAAAAATATGATAATGTAAAAAATTTAGGGAAAATATAAAAACAAATAAAAATAGTTATTTAGTTTAATAGTAAATTTAAAGTATTTTCTTTAAAATAATATTTTTTTAAAGATTAAAATGTAGCTTAAAATATTTTTGTTTTCCCAAGGCCCCTTGATTGCATTGAGCCGGCCCTGGAAGCGACAACGTTTTTGCTGATGCTGCATCTGATGGTTCTGTCGCTACTTCTAATGCTCTTCTGGTTATCAGTGACAACGTTTTGCTGATTCTGCATCTGGTTCTGTTGCTGCTTATGATGCTGCATCTGGTTCTGTATCTGTTTTCTGATGTTCCTTCTGGTTATGTAGCCGCTTCTGGTCAATAACGGGTGTGATAGTGACGGCCATAGGTAGCCCAGTGCTGGTGGACAATGTCTTCACCGTCACCAGTTTAGTCAATATTTTCCTTGTTCTTGTGAGCAAGTAGGACATCCACACAAAGAACTGTCCATATCCCATCTTTCTCACGGATATGGTCGGAGTCTGTGATATCTTTCTTTCAGAACAGTAAAGATGGGTTTTAAGTTATTAACAGATGTGTGAATGTGGAAATAGAAACTAACTAGTTCCAAAACTTTCTTCCCCACAGACAGAAGAACACACCCCAGCATCCATCAGATTATCAAAAAGTTCCAACTTGTTGGTACCTGATATATGAATTAATTTTTGGAGTTAGGAGAAAAAGAAGCTTATAGAAGTTTCATGGTGACATGTACCTCAAAAAAATTTCAAATTCAAGCTTTTAGCAACGTTAGCCAATGTATATATTGAAAGACTAGTCCGTATAATCGGAATTTAGCTAAAAGTAAAGAAAGATTCCAAATGTATAATACTTGCAACCAATGTTTTTAAACCCGATCCGAACACTAAATCGGATGGCTTTCCGAATCACCGAGTCATCGGGTCGAGCTCAGGTGAACCGCAGATTAATAAATAAATTAATTTTATTATATAATAATATTTTAGCTATAAAAATAAATATGTAGAAACTAAAGTTAAATATTTTTTAATATTTTATAAACACACAAAATAATAGTTTGGATATGTATACATTTTATGTTTAAAAAACATTTAGAAAATATATAATTTTAATTTCTATATTTTCATTTGACATACCAAATATCAAAATAGTTTAGATCATTTAAAATTTTTGTAACAATTTAAGATTTATGACATGTAACAAAAAATATCAAAACACAAAATTCATAAATTATTTATAATTTAAAGTAAACAATAAAATTAAACTTCATATCCAAATATACCAAAAGTATGTAACACATTATTAATATATTGTCAATAACAAAACTGAAAACATAATTTCTTAATTAAAAATAATATAAAATATATTTTAAAAACATAATTAAAAACTAAAAGAAGGTAAAAATTGTCTATTGATTCAACCGGTAACCGGGTTTCGGGTTTTAATGGGTTTTAGCGGGTTTTATCAGGTTTTTAAATTTTGGTTTTTCACAAAACCCGAGCCGGATTTATCTTGGATCACCGGGTTTACCGATTCAACCGCGGGTCCGGGTCGGGTTTCAAAACACTGTTAAAAACTGAAAAAGGTATAAATTGTCTATTAGTTCAACCGGTAACCGGGTTTCGAGTTTTAATGGGTTTTAGCGGGTTTTATCGGATTTTTAAATTTTGTTTTTTTTCACAAAATCTGAACCGGATTTATCTTGGGTCACCGGGTTTATCGATTTAACCGCGGATCCGGGTTGGGTTTCAAAATACTGCTTGCAACACCTTTCAAAACCAGAGCTGAAATACGGTATGGCTTCAATAGCATTTGAAGCAATTATTTCTTTCTTCAACGTACAGGCTTCCTAATGGCACATATGTTTAGGCTCAAAATATAGCAAGCAAAGAGCCCAATAACATAATGTTCCTTTCGAACATACATAAATGATATCATGCATCCAAGTAAATTTGTATAAACATCTATTTCAGGACTGTTGATTTTCATTTGCATTTAGTAATCATGTCAACTTATCAGTCAAATAATTTATTCATATATAGTGATAACATTCAATAGAAGTATATGCTAAAGTATCCAAATACCAATACAACATGTTCTGCACGGATCCAGTTTATATCTGTAACGACCCGAATTTCGATCTCGGAACTCGTTTGCCGGCTAAGGCCCAAGCAATACATCAAGACTAAAATGTTTGTTTATAAATACCTCATTTTTCACATTGTTTTCTCCACCTGCATCAAAAAGAAATAAGAAAAGTTAGAGAGAAGAAGAAGTGAAAAAGAGAGAGAGTGAGAGAAAGAAAGATAGGAACCACTGCATGCTGCCACCAGAAGTCCTCGCCGGAGCCACCGCACGCCAGGACATCGTCAAGCTCGTCATCACCATCAACCGCAGCTGAGTATCGTCGGAAACCGCCGCCTCTTAAGCTTTGTTTTCGTCCGTTCAGTATATCGGCCATATCTTCTTAACCGTTGAGAATCTCGCGCATGCAGAGCCACCATCGTGTTCCTCTCGTCGAGACGAAGCCGTAGCCACCGACAACGCCGCAATCGGAGTCCGGACGAAGCCGCTAGAGCCTCCGGAAGTTTCGCCTCTGTGCGCGCGTGAGTTATACGCGCCGCCGCCGGAAATCGTCTCCGCCGCTTTCGCCGCCGTCTCCGCCGCCAGACCACCGCCTCACCACCACCGGAACGCCGTCGCTGTTGCCGTGCTCCGCCTTCTGTCGCCGCCGTCTTCCGCCGTCACCACCGGTAAGCCATCGCCGTCGCCGTCGGTGACCGTCGCCGGTGACTCGCCGACGACTCGCCAACTCGGCTGAGTCGACCCGGTGAGTCAACTCGGTTGACTCGGTTAACCGCTGGTTTGACTGGTTTGACCGGTTTAAATTGATTTCGTTTCGGTTAGGGTAAACCGGTCGGTTAGGACAAATTGATTTCTGGTCAAGAGTTGACCGGATTGACCTTTGACCATCGAATTGACTTTTCCATAAACCTTGACCAGACCCGTTTTAAACCGTTCGAAAGGTGTTCTGACTCGATTTTTCGCCCTGATTTCAGATTTGGAGTCTATTTGAGCATCTGGAGTTCATAGATACCACATTTCCCTATTGCTAAGGTGAGGGCTACTCCGTTAAATCCCGAGCTAGTTTAGTACTACCATTATGGAAAGTTTAGTTTCGAAACATGATCCGTCTCTGTGAATCGAGTCTGTTTGAGAGTCTTGCTTGTTCATTATTGATATTGATTGTTAACCGGAATTAGGATAATAGAGGATTCAACGATTGTGTGAAATGATTGATGCTAAGAACTGCTATATATATGTATATACATAGTTATGAGTAGGGATTATGTGATGAGGGCGTGAGTTCAGAGATGTCTGAGCTTCGACGCTACGGTATGGTATGGGCGTGAGTTCAGAGACGTTTGAGCTTCGACGCTACTGTTTGGGGCGTGGTGCAGAGACGTTTGCATTTGACGCTACGATGGGCGGGGGTACAGAGACAGACTGTACTAGCGACGCTTCGAGTATATGTATATATCCTTATGAGGAGATGCGTGGTGCATAGAGTAGCTATGTACTATAAGCGCATGAGTTGTAACGGCTAGTCCTCTAGCCGCATATTGATTGTTCTGTGTGGTGTAATAGGCACCGTGTTTGTTTCATGCTAGAGCTATGCCTACATTTTAGTAGTGCTATGAACTCAGTCTGTGGTTTGCGGTTTAGCATCCCATACCTCGCTGGGCAACTCCCCTGTTGCTCACCCCTCCTTCTTTCCCCCTTTCAGGTGAGACCGACGAGCAGGAGTGATTATCGGACCGGTGCTATTGGACTTTTGGGCTTCTATCGCTTTTATCGTTATCGGGATTTTAGGCCTTTGGGCTTTTATCGTTTATGTTATTTCCTATTTCAGACTTACGAATTTATGTTGTCTTTATATTTCGGACTTATACCGTTATCTATATTTCGGATGTTATTTTATATTATGGATTTACAGCGTGGACGTTGACTTTTATATTTATAAATGAAGATTTCAGAAACTATTATTTATCGCATCATTTTTATTATTATTTCGAAAGTGACGGGCGTCACAGTTTTGGTATCAGAGCGGGGTTCTGTCCCGGCTCCGACCCGGGATGGCGATTTTTGGAGACCTGGTTTTATTCGGTTTTATTCGGTTTTAGACGGTTTTAGATGATTTCAAATATTTTCGGGGATTTGGGAATTTTGTAAACGAAAATAAATAGCACCTTTCCGTTCGATATCACTTCTCCTTAAATGTTGGTATCGAAAGTTGAGCGTAAGTTAACATTTCGCTTTCCTTTCAGATGCCGCCAAGGAGAAGAACCACTCGTGCCCAGACCGCCAGAGCTGTTAGAGACGATTTAGATGAGCATGAGCAGCCCGCAGTTCCGCCACCCGCGGCTCCACCAGTTGATCAGGATGCATTGAGACAGATGGTTCAGGATGCCGCTAGACAGGCCGCTCAGGAGGCACTTCAGCAGATTGCCCAGGAGGCAGCCAGGCAGGCCGCTCAGGAGGTTGCCCGAGTAGCTGCTCAGGAGGTTGCTCGTCAGATGGCTGCAGTTCAGCAGGCTCCTCAGGTTCAGGTGCAGCAGGGTCCACAGATTCAGGTTCAGCAAGTTCCACCGGTTCAGGTCCAGCAGGATCAGCAGATTCCCGCTCAGCATGATCATCAGGATCCCGTTCAGCAGGTTCCCCTTCCTCAGGTTCCACTGCAGCACGGACCAGCTCAGCAGTTTGCTCATGGTGTTCAGGATCTACCACCACCACCACCGCGACCTCATGTTTACCCGGTTTATGATGAGAGGTTCTACAGGCTGACGCGTCAGATGAGGAACATGGATATGGAGCATTTTAGTGGGACAGTGGATGCTGTAGCTGCACATGATTGGAAGTTAGCCTTGCAGCGGAAGCTGGAGATTATTGAGTGTCCACCAGAGTTGTCGCTCAGATTGACTATGCAGTACCTTCGTGGAGATGCTCTTATATGGTGGGAGGGAATACGATTGAGTCACCTTGGGCCAGAGAGGCTTACCTTCGCAGACTTCATCCGAGAGTTCGATAGGAAATACTTTCCGAAGGAAGCTATGGATAGGAAGAAATGCGAGTTCGAGCATGTAAGCCAGGGTGAGATGTCTATCAGGGAGTATGAGGTTGTGTTTAACCAACTTCGCAGATTTGCTGGAGAGGGCATTTTAGAGGAAGACCTGATGAGGAAATTTTTGAATGGAATGCGAGTGGAGATTCGCAACAGGTGCCGTGTCGTCACTTATCACAGATTGGGAGATTTGGTGGAGAAGGCTGCCGAGCAGGAGGCAGGTTTGGCAGAGGAGCAGAAGTACTCCAAGGCAGTTCAGCCTAAGTTTGGAGGGACTTCAGAGGCACAGCAGAGGACATGGGACAAACCGAGCATACAGTGCTTTTACTGTGGAAAGATGGGACATAAGAGTAGGGTTTGTCGGAGTAGGCTATTTGATGCTCAGGTTGCGCCACCAGTCAGACAGATTGCAGCACCAGCAGCACCAGCAGCGGCACATGTCTGCTTTGGCTGTGGTCATCCAGGTCACTTCATCAGAGATTGCCCGAGGAGGGGCAATGCGGCACTTCCACCACCACCGAAGCGTCTAGCCATCGCTCCACGTGCGTTTGCGGTTGGAGATCCCCATGGAGCTGAGCCGATAGCGGGTATGTGTTCTTAACATACTTGCTTGTGTTAATATTTGTGGTTTTGTGGTTATCTTGTATAGTTCGAGATTAGTGAATCTCGTGTATGATTGGTTATGGTTGGTGTGAGTTACCTCACACCTTATTTGACTTAAGAGCTTTTTATAGTTTTGTGAGTTCGCGTTTGGTTAAGTTTTAGTTTTTTTTTGGGGGATCTTCTAACCGAAATATAAGCAGATTCAGATTGTTGTTATGGAGAGCTTGGGAACGATCAAGATTCATCGCGATATACCTGTTATCATTTGAGTATTATGATGGTATCGTCGAGGTTTTTATGGTGGGTCTAGTCGTACACCACTTTGTTGGACCAAAGTGGGGGAGAGACGTGAGATGGAATCAGCAATGATTCAAGAGACGGTAGAGCAAATGGAAATGCTCGAAGCTTAGGTTAGGAAGCCCATGACCGTCAGAAGAGTTACGTGGATAAGCGCCGTAAGGATTTGGATTTTGAAGTTGGCGACCTAATAAATCTGAAGGAGGATGTTTCAAGAAGAATCAAAGACTCGGAATCTAAAGAAGCTTAACCAAAATATATGGGAACATATCTCTTTATTGGTCAGCAAGTGAAATCAGTCTAGGAAGTGGTGACCATGTATCTAGTGACCATGTTGGTCAAGGTTCGTTGGGAGGAATAGGATTTAAGAGGAGACCTGAGCCGAGCAAGGATTATTATTCGAGGTTTTGTTATGATGACATTGGACATATCAGATTATGACTTGAATTCGGGGACGAATTCCTTATAAGTGGGGGAGAATTGTAACGACCCGAATTTCGATCTCGGAACTCGTTTGCCGGCTAAGGCCCAAGCAATACATCAAGACTAAAATGTTTGTTTATAAATACCTCATTTTTCACATTGTTTTCTCCACCTGCATCAAAAAGAAATAAGAAAAGTTAGAGAGAAGAAGAAGTGAAAAAGAGAGAGAGTGAGAGAAAGAAAGATAGGAACCACTGCATGCTGCCACCAGAAGTCCTCGCCGGAGCCACCGCACGCCAGGACATCGTCAAGCTCGTCATCACCATCAACCGCAGCTGAGTATCGTCGGAAACCGCCGCCTCTTAAGCTTTGTTTTCGTCCGTTCAGTATATCGGCCATATCTTCTTAACCGTTGAGAATCTCGCGCATGCAGAGCCACCATCGTGTTCCTCTCGTCGAGACGAAGCCGTAGCCACCGACAACGCCGCAATCGGAGTCCGGACGAAGCCGCTAGAGCCTCCGGAAGTTTCGCCTCTGTGCGCGCGTGAGTTATACGCGCCGCCGCCGGAAATCGTCTCCGCCGCTTTCGCCGCCGTCTCCGCCGCCAGACCACCGCCTCACCACCACCGGAACGCCGTCGCTGTTGCCGTGCTCCGCCTTCTGTCGCCGCCGTCTTCCGCCGTCACCACCGGTAAGCCATCGCCGTCGCCGTCGGTGACCGTCGCCGGTGACTCGCCGACGACTCGCCAACTCGGCTGAGTCGACCCGGTGAGTCAACTCGGTTGACTCGGTTAACCGCTGGTTTGACTGGTTTGACCGGTTTAAATTGATTTCGTTTCGGTTAGGGTAAACCGGTCGGTTAGGACAAATTGATTTCTGGTCAAGAGTTGACCGGATTGACCTTTGACCATCGAATTGACTTTTCCATAAACCTTGACCAGACCCGTTTTAAACCGTTCGAAAGGTGTTCTGACTCGATTTTTCGCCCTGATTTCAGATTTGGAGTCTATTTGAGCATCTGGAGTTCATAGATACCACATTTCCCTATTGCTAAGGTGAGGGCTACTCCGTTAAATCCCGAGCTAGTTTAGTACTACCATTATGGAAAGTTTAGTTTCGAAACATGATCCGTCTCTGTGAATCGAGTCTGTTTGAGAGTCTTGCTTGTTCATTATTGATATTGATTGTTAACCGGAATTAGGATAATAGAGGATTCAACGATTGTGTGAAATGATTGATGCTAAGAACTGCTATATATATGTATATACATAGTTATGAGTAGGGATTATGTGATGAGGGCGTGAGTTCAGAGATGTCTGAGCTTCGACGCTACGGTATGGTATGGGCGTGAGTTCAGAGACGTTTGAGCTTCGACGCTACTGTTTGGGGCGTGGTGCAGAGACGTTTGCATTTGACGCTACGATGGGCGGGGGTACAGAGACAGACTGTACTAGCGACGCTTCGAGTATATGTATATATCCTTATGAGGAGATGCGTGGTGCATAGAGTAGCTATGTACTATAAGCGCATGAGTTGTAACGGCTAGTCCTCTAGCCGCATATTGATTGTTCTGTGTGGTGTAATAGGCACCGTGTTTGTTTCATGCTAGAGCTATGCCTACATTTTAGTAGTGCTATGAACTCAGTCTGTGGTTTGCGGTTTAGCATCCCATACCTCGCTGGGCAACTCCCCTGTTGCTCACCCCTCCTTCTTTCCCCCTTTCAGGTGAGACCGACGAGCAGGAGTGATTATCGGACCGGTGCTATTGGACTTTTGGGCTTCTATCGCTTTTATCGTTATCGGGATTTTAGGCCTTTGGGCTTTTATCGTTTATGTTATTTCCTATTTCAGACTTACGAATTTATGTTGTCTTTATATTTCGGACTTATACCGTTATCTATATTTCGGATGTTATTTTATATTATGGATTTACAGCGTGGACGTTGACTTTTATATTTATAAATGAAGATTTCAGAAACTATTATTTATCGCATCATTTTTATTATTATTTCGAAAGTGACGGGCGTCACAATATCAGTCACACAAAGCCATAAAATATATAGATTTTGAAGCCGTGGTTATAATTGACTTATTCGTTTTCTGCTATTGGCATATAAAGTAAAACTTTAAGCCCAATGTGAACAAAATACGACACACGTTCTATTTGATACTATTTAAAAATAATCAGATTACCGGCGAAGACCAAAACATTTGGTTCGTTCGTCGAAAGAAGTAATACTACATACCTAGGGACGACGATAAACAGAGATATAATTAGTCTCTAATCAGATTAAATAATAGAGAAATAAGTGGTCTCTAGTCAGATTAAATAATAGGAAAATTATGTCTCTAATCAGATTTAATTATTGGAAGCGTATCTCATCAACACTTTTCAAAATCAACGAGATAGGTGGAACCAGCCGGCCCACATCCTGAACCGTCCAGTTGGAAGCCGGCGTCGACTTGGTCCACCGTTGGGATATTGCCACGTGCCATCATGCCCTAGCGTAACAGACATCTGACACCATTCCATGGGACATGCTAATGTTTAAAAATTAATTTACTAACCAAGTCGCTATCTTTACTACCTAAAAAACTAAAACCACATGAGAGATAAGACCATAATATTATACGAAAGACCTATCTTATTGGAATAATGTTTTTGCGATATTATACATATACACGCTTGTGAATAGTTCTAGAACTAAAAAAGTCCCGGAGAAGTTATGAGGTAGGTGCAAAGGTCACGCGTACGCGCCAAGGAGAAGCAGTAACCATCAACAACATGATATTTGAGTGATTATGTAATTATTTGTGAAGTTGGTCTAATTTTTGAAAGAAGATCATTAATCTTAAGATAAGTAGTAGTCCTCAACAAAAAAAAATCTCAAGATAAGTAGGACTGTAGGAGTATATATAATCTTACACAAAAACATTACAATTTAAAGAATTGAATATGTACATCGACGTAACAAAAATCATGTCCCAGTGGTAACTCGTATCGTCAGCTGGAGTTCTATATTCGGGTCTCAAGTTTTGTGACTTTAGATGAGACATGAGACCATCCCTATTGTATACTTGGGTCTCAAGTTTTTTTTTTTGAAACACTGTTTTTTAACACGGTCTCAAGTTTTTTTCTTTTTGAAACTAGAATTTTCTTTTTGAAACTACTCAAGTTATATATTAAAGTTTGGTATATGAGTGTTGTGAAATGTTTCTTGGCGATCACATCATCCTGGCCTGGTATGGCACTATTTAGGATGTTACACTTTCCACAGAATTCATGTTTTCGAATTATTTTGATTCATTTGGTCTATCAAATTATGGAACATCACGTGGGACGAGGAAGAACATTGCGGAAAACGGAACCACAGCACAGTCATAATCATCCTCCCATTATTTAATATTGTTCACACTATGGATACTACCGTAACACGGCATGCAACCGCATCTCCGCGACCGCAATGAGTATTTAACATGAGATTTCGTTGTCTTACCAATTTTATTATATGAGAAATCCATTGACTTTTTTGTTCATTGGATGAACTTTCAGAAACTATTTATTATAATTGTAGTTGATATATATTTTATACGCTTGATTTATACACTTTTAGATGAACTTTCAGAAACTATTTATCAAGACGAATGAGCTTTCAAGCTTCCTTATTTGTCACCCAAAAAGTCATGAATGACGTTTTACGTTTGATATGCTCATTCTACTTTTGAAAGTTGTCGACATAAACTGTTTCTAAATCAAACGAACGAACGTGAGGACTAAGGGGATCCGAACACTAACCAGCAAAATTGATGTTGAAATTACATTAATATAGTGTTTTTTTTCTTCAATCATAACATCAAATTTCAGGCCAAAATAATATTATATATTTTTAACTTTTAAATTTTAATACATTAATTAATATATAATTATTTTATTACATTTAAGTTTGTCATTTTATGTTTTTATAAAAATATACAATTAAATTTTTGTAATATTAAAAAATATATAAAAGTATGTAGGATATTTTTTATTTGGTGATATTACTAACTGAAAAAATAAAATAGTAATTAACTTTTTTGTTATGCGAAAATAAAATGCTAAATAAAAATTAATTCGACATATTTATTAATTATAATTTAAACTATTATCAAAAATAATTTATTATATTACTAAAAGAAATATAATAAAATATATTTTTGTAATGAATAGTGTCACGCCAAATTTGTTATAACACTAAAATTTTCTGAGATTGTGTTATTTTTAGTGTTTATTAGAGCATCTCCAACTATGACACCAAATTTAATGTTAAAATTACACCAAATTTAATGTTTTGGTGTCATACTTTTTTTTTTTGTTTTCTCCACCTACAACACCAACTGTTACACCAAAAGAAGTACTATATATTATTTCATATTTTTAGTTTAATAAATTTTATATCAAATTTATATTTTTCTTATTTTTATTAATAAATAATTTTTGATGACACTTAGATAGTATGTTTGTTAAATTTTTGTAATTTTATGTCTATAAATTTAATTTACATTTATATTTTTTGGTTTAACAATATTATTCTTTTTATATAAATATTATATTAAAAACTACAAACTATTAATTATGAAAAGAACATAACAAAATAATATATATGTTTCAATAAAATTTGTATTAGCTAATAATACAAGTTTAACTATATTATAAAAAATGTTATTTTAATGTTTGGTGAATTTAATAGTATTATTTTAATTATTTAATATTAAATCTAATTTCACAATAATGTAATATTATTAATTGTTCATTACTGATTTATATAACTTAAATAAAGATTATAATATATTTAAAATAAATATATTACAATATAAAGTAAATAATAATAAGTGATTTATCACTTTAAAATAAAATAAAAAAATAAAATTTCTATGATATTTTATTTTTTTACAATATAAAGAAAATGATAATAATCAATCAGTTTCTAATTTTAAAATAAAATAAAATATTTTAATTATGTAAAAGTAATTAAAAATACAAAAGTGTATTTATGTTTAATTACAAATTTGAACTAATTAATAATTATTATAAATTATATTATTAAATAAAATACAATATATATATATATATTAGTTATTTGATGTCATGAATAGTGTTACACCAAATTTGATGTAACACTATTTACTCTACACTAAATTTGGTGAGATAGTGTCATTTTAGTATCATATTAGAGATGAGATTACATAGAATTTGATGTTTTAGTGTCCCATTGAAATTGACCTTAGAATTGAAATTATACTAAATTTAATGTTTCGGTGTTTCTTCAAAGATAACCTTAGACCATCTCCAACCTATAACATCATTTTAGTATGAAATTTACATCAATTTAATATAGTTTCAACGCTAGTATTTTTTTTTTCAATCACAACACCAAATCTTATACCAAAATTGTATTTTTGATTTTATACTATTAAAATAACCTACATCATTTCATTTCAATATAATGTTAACACTAAAATTTATTTCTTTTTTAACCACAACACCAAATCTCATACCAAAAATGTATATTTGATTTTTATACTATGAAGTTATAAGTTTTATTCTTGCTTAATATATACAATAATATATTATGTAACTATATTACATAGAAATATATCACACTAGAATATTTGTTTTAAATAAATATTTACTATTTTAATATATAAAATACTAAAATAATAAATTAAAATAAACAATATCAATAATAATTTTCATATTTATTTTACCATTTTATATGTATCTATTTATCATTAATATTTTATTAATGAAATTAAATAAATAATGTTAAGCATGGTGAATAGTAATAACTAATCAAATATGATGTGGTATTTTAGTTTTACACTAACATGACGTAATTTTTAGGGAAAATATTTAGAGTCAAAATTATATTAAAATGACTTTTTTAACGATGAGTTGGAAATGCCTTGGATACCATATTCCAAAGAAAAATAGTGACTGAATGCATTGTGATCTCACAGCAGCAGTTTCTGTCCATTCATTGTTACAGCGTTGAGTTTGTTTGTTTGATTAAGGTTTACCATTCTTTTTTTTTGCTAACTATTTTTTCTTTCTCTTTATAAAAAGGTTAACCATTCACTTATCAAAATACCGCCAATGATTTTCATTTAAATTATTCTCTGTTTCATAATATAGTATATTTTGTCTTAATATACATGTATTAAATTTTTAAATTTTTTTAGAAAAACTACCGCTCATATAGTTTAAATGAACTAATTTAATTATAAATAAATAATAAAATAAAATTAAATTAGAAATAAATAATAAATATAATTAAATACACATTTCTAATAAAGCTAAAATTATTTAGATAGGCGAAACATTTTATATTTTCAAAATAAAAAATCTCATAAAACATCTTATTTGTTGAACAGGGAAAATGTACTTACGTTTTGATAATTAGATCTACAATTTCACTGAAATTCAAATTTTCATTTTTCCAGTGAACATAAGTATTTTGTTCTTGTGGTAAAAATAACTAATAATTAACTAATTCGTTATTTTTTAAAAAACTTTTTCAAAGGTATTTAATTTTCATATTTATACTGTAAAATCCCCTAATTTTGTGTGCCGTAGGATTGAAAACATATAAGATGAATATAGCTTGTTGATCAAAAAAAAAAAAAGATGAATATAGCTTAAGCTCTAAACTCCTGTTTTGTAGTAACATTTAGACCCCAAAAAAATACTCCTGTTTTAGACATCATCTTCTAGATCCCTTTTCCCGTTACTATTCTATAGAACCGATCTTTTTAAAAATACTTAAAAGCCAATAACAAATATTCTTCGCGTAAACCTCCTCCTTTTAAATACCTACCTACCTACCTACTCCCTTTTAAAATTCTCATTCATAAAAAGTAAACACACACCACAACAAAATAAACGTCCCTAACAAAAAAAAAAACGACGAATTAGCATACGTGTTCATACGCTCGTTCCCATTTGAAAAGTTACGTGCAAATTTTCCAAATTCACCGACGAAAACTCGTCTTCCTCCCTTCTATACATAAGTCAATCTCTCAATCCAGCCTCTGGCTTCTAAATCCATGTCGGAGATCGAGGTCGTCGCCGACGGCTTCGGCAACAACAACAACAGCAACGCCTTGTTCGGGAAATACGAGCTAGGGAAGCTCCTCGGATGCGGCGCATTCGCCAAAGTCTACCACGCACGTGACCGCCGCACGGGCCAAAGCGTCGCCGTCAAAATCCTCAACAAGAAGAAACTCCTCGCGAACCCGACCCTCGTCAACAACGTCAAGCGCGAGATCTCCATCATGCGCCGTTTGTCTCACCCCTACATCGTCAAGCTCCACGAGGTGATGGCTACGAAGGGAAAAATCTTCTTCACGATGGAGTTCGTTAAAGGAGGCGAGCTATTCAACAAAATATCAAAACACGGTCGTTTAAGCGAAGATCTCGCCCGTCGTTATTTCCAGCAGTTGATCTCAGCCGTCGGTTATTGCCACGCGCACGGGGTTTACCATCGCGATCTCAAACCGGAGAATCTATTGATCGACGAGAACGGGAATTTAAAGGTAACCGACTTCGGTTTAAGCGCTTTAACGGATCAGATCCGACCCGACGGTTTATTGCACACCTTGTGCGGCACGCCTGCTTACGTGGCGCCCGAGATTCTCTCCAAGAAAGGGTACGAAGGCGCGAAGGTGGACGTGTGGTCGTGCGGCATCATCTTGTTCGTCCTCGCCGCCGGTTTTTTACCGTTTAACGATCCGAATGTGATGAACATGTACAGGAAGATTTACAGAGGAGAGTATCGTTGCCCTAGGTGGATGTCTCCGGATCTGAAACGGCTCGTTTCTCGTCTTCTTGATATCAATCCCGAGACGAGAATCACCATCGATGAGATTCTGAAGGATCCTTGGTTCGTTAAAGGAGGTGTGAAGCAGATCAAGTTTCACGATCAGGATTCCGGTTTGGTTAAGGAGAAAGGTGAGGCTGTGAAGAGTCTAAACGCGTTTGATTTGATCTCGTTCTCGTCGGGGTTGGATCTCTCCGGTTTGTTCGCCGGTGGGAGCAGTTCGATCGGTGAAACGGAGAGGTTTGTTTCGGAGAAGTCGCCGGAGAAATTGGCGGAAGAGGTGGAGGCGTTCGCGGAGGATGAGAAGGTGAGGGTGAAGAAGATTGAAGAGTATGGGTTTGAGATGGAGGGGCAAAATGGGAAATTCGTAATTGGGATTTATATCTCGCGGCTGAATGATTTGCTTGTGGTGGTGGAGGCGAGGAGGAGAGGTGGCGACGCAGATTGTTACAAGGAGATGTGGAGTAACAAACTCAGGGTTCAACTTGAACGCGTTTGCGATCAAACGCCAGTCGCAACTGTGGATTTTTCATGATGTGCTTTCAAATCAAACGCCAAATCGCTGCGGTTGGATTGGCTGGGTTGATTTGTTTTCTTAGATTTATTACCCAAAAAAAGAAAAAAAAAGAAAAAAAATTAACATATATATTTATGATACTGTACTAAATTGTAGGTATCTATATTGCATCTTGGTAAAATCGAATGTATTACTCACTATGTACAACAAGTCTAAATTGCACTTGTAGATACTTTACTCTTTTGAATAATATATAATATGTTCTTCTAATTATAGTTTGGATTCATTCCAATTTTACTCAGATACTTAACCGTAATTGGTTTATTCAACAAGTCTATATTGCATTTGTAGATACTTTACTATTTTGTGAATATAGAAAATGTTCTTCTAGTTATAGTTTGGATTCATTCCAATTCTACTCAGATACTTAACCATAATTGGTTTATTCAACTTTTCACTTGTTGATTTTGGATTGCAGCTTTTTTCCGATTTAGCTTCTGCAGTTTAGTATTATATTTTTCTATTAATGAACATAAGAAATGATTGAATGAGAGTTCCACATCCACTGATGCAAAAGGATAAAAGGGTTTTAAAAAATAAAACAATGCAGCTAATTATTGTTATTTGAGAAAAAGCTACTAGTGCCCACTTGATACACTGTTTACAACTCAAAAGGAGTGGATGTTAAGGGATCAATGTCATTATTAAAGCATCATTATAAGCACCAGTCTTTTCTCATTCATCACATCGTTGTTTCGGATTATTGCTTAGAATATAACCATATCTATTTATTTTAATTCATATGATCTTGTCCCAATCTTAAAGCACAGTTCCTGCCCACCTTTTGTTTTTAACTTTTAAGACGCAAAGGGAGAAAATGTATGAAATTAGGAAAGGGGATGAATGTGGTCATGTGGTTGATGAAGTAATCTTCTTTTATCAAACAATTATATCGATCAAAATCCGTACTAGTTCTCAGAATTCATAAAGCTATTATAAATTATGTGAACTTGGAGTGGCAAAAACATATAAATTACAGATTTCACATTTGTAATACGCAACAGACAGATTCTACCCTTTCTAAACTGGGAGAATGGGCCTTAGTTAAAGTGGCCTACTAATCGGCCCATTAACGTCCTTACGAAAAAACGGATTTTAGACTGTATCGTCTCCTCCAACGGTCGAATCGACGCTGAGAGAGGAGAGAGAGAGATGAGAGAGAAAAGGGGAAGAAGGGAAAATCCCAAAACCCTAGATCCCGTCGGTGATGATGGTCTAGTCACCGGAAAAGATGGAAAAGGGTTCTACGCGTGCTACATCTTGACCTCCCTCAGCCCTCGTCACAAGGGTCACACCTATATCGGGTACTTCACTTTCCTTCCCAGATCTGAGTTACTTTTTTTCTCATATCCAATTCGAATTTTCCTGTTGATTCGATCATCCATGCCCTCGAAACTGATTGTGAAATCTGAATCGAAAGTGTATCCATTTATGGGTTCGATTCCATTTCTCTTCTTTGTAAATAAAAACGTGTTCTTGTTTGATTTTTAAATCCATCACTCTCTTAGATCAATTGGAATATTTATTAGCTTCAAAATCGCTGCTTTAACATGCCCATAAACTGTTAAAAGTTGGTTCAGTGAAAGGATTGCATAATCTGGTATTGCAGGTTCACGGTGAACCCAAAACGCAGGATAAGACAGCACAACGGAGAGATCACAAGTGGTGCATATAGAACGAAGAAGAAACGTCCTTGGGAAATGGTCCTCTGTATCTACGGTTTCCCCACTAAAGTCTCTGCCCTTCAGGTGTCCCTTTTCTTTTCCTCCAAAGCTTTACCATTTAGATACTCCTCCTGGCTAAAGCTTAAAATGTTTTCTTTAATGTGTTGGGAACCTTGTTGCAGTTTGAGTGGGCTTGGCAGCATCCGAGAGAATCACTTGCAGTGAGAGAAGCTGCCGCTGCTTTCAAATCCTTCTCTGGACTTGCTAGCAATATCAAGCTTGCTTACACTATGCTATCTCTTCCAGCTTGGAATAGGTAATGAAAAAGCTTCATTGCTGTTTTTTATATACTTCACATTCTTCTTACCGACCATAACTTGTATATCTTTCTTCTGTGTCTTGGTGACCAGTTTAAACCTGACAGTCAACTATTTCTCATCAAAGTATGCACACCTTGGCGGTCTTTCTCCTAGATTGCCTCCACATATGGAAGTCCATGTTTGTCCTATGGATGATCTTCCGTGTTTCACAAAAGAAGACAACAATTCTGAACAAGAAGATGAAGAGAGTCACGATAGTAATGAAGAAGAGGATGATGATATTAGCAACCAAAACCAGCCTGGGAATCTAACTTCAAGCTACTTGCTTGACCGAGTTTTGGAGAAAGCCAAAGGACCTGAAACTGTACTTGATGACAGATTAGCAAACTTCACTGGTTTTGGGGTATTGTTAGATGAGAGTGATTGAAGGCAAACTCAAGAATAGAGGAAAAGGTTTCTGAATAATATGTTTATTACTTGCTTAACTTGCTTAACGTTCTTGGTTACAAAGGTTTTGTATATAAAGACCTAGAAGAAGGATCTAGAGATAAGACAGCTGGACTATGAGCTTAGCAACAAGACAAAAGTGTGTAACGATTGCACAGCTGTAGCGCTTGCTTTTCCGTACTTGCAGGAGAGCAGACTCGAGCTCTGCTTTGAACCGTTGCTCTGTCTTGTTGCTGATTTGCCTTGCTGGGCCTTTGGGCCGAACTTATCTGGGCTACGCTAATATCCCCTCGCAAACTCGTGGTGGGGTAAGACTCAACACCGAGTTTGGAGCGAAGCAAGAAGAACGCAGCTTGAGGTAGAGACTTTGTAAAGATATCAGCTGTCTGAGACGAAGCAGAAACATGATGGACAACCAGAGCCCCTTTAGCTACCTGTTCACGCGCAAAGTGGTAGTGAGTTGCAAAATGTTTCGACTTCTTGTGCAGCACCGGATTAGCTGTAAGGTGCACGGCAGAGAGATTGTCGCAGAAAACCTCTGCAGGTTTCATAACAGGGTAGCCAAGCTCTGTAAGAAGATCAGAGATCCAAGATAGTTCAGCTGCCGTGTCAGATAAGCAACGATATTCTGCTTCTGTCGAAGAACGAGAAACAGAGTCTTGGCGTTTAGCAGACCACGAGATAAGGTTGGAACCAATCAAAGTGCAGAAGCCTCCGGTGGATCTTCTTGTTTCATTGCACCCTGCCCAGTCACTATCACAATACGCCTTGAGGGAGAAGTCAGAGTGAGACTTGAAGTGAAGACCCATGGTGATAGTTCCTTTGATGTAACGTAAAACACGTTTCAAAATGTGAAAGTCAGCCATGGTTGGTTTGTGCATCCGTTGACAAACGAGATTAACAGCAAACTGAAGATCCGGTCTAGTTAAGGTGAGATACTGGAGCTTCCCTGCAAGACTACGGAAGTAAGTCGGATCACTGAAGAGTTCGTCTTGATGCGGAACACGATCAAGCTGCAGGGGCAATGGAGTTGGCATGGGAGCACAGTCAAGCATGCCTGCATTCTCCAATAATTGTGTAGCATATCTTTCTTGTTTTAAGAACATTCCTGTTGATGTATGTTGGACTTGAATACCAAGGAAATAACTCAAGGGCCCCATATCTTTCATACGAAATTCTTTGTTCAAAGAACAGAGCAGGCTCTCCACCATTATAGGGTCATTACCGGTTAGAATCATATCATCTACATAAAGTAGAAGATAGATAATAACTTTGTTCTGACGGTAGATGAACAGAGAAGGATCCTTAACGCTGCAAACAAACCCAAACTGCAGGAGAAACGAACTGAATTTATCAAACCATGCCCGAGGCGCCTGTTTCAAACCATAAATTGCTTTGTGAAGCAAGCACACATGATCTGGAAGCTCTTTACTTTTGAAACCAGGTGGCTGCCTCATGTAAACTGTTTCAGTCAAATCACCATGTAAGAAGGCGTTTTTAACATCTAATTGACGTATATCCCACTTTTGAACAGTCGCTGTATGCAGAACCAATCTCACTGTTGCAGTCCTGACAACGGGACTGTATGTTTCGAGAAAATCAACGCCCTCTTCTTGCTCATTTCCTTTTGCAACAAGCCTGGATCTCAGCTTGCCAACAGTGCCATCTGCGTTTAATTTTATCTTGTGAACCCATCTACAGCCAAGTACATGAACACCTGGAGGACGAGGTACCAGGCTCCAAGTATTTGTTTCATCACACGTGTCAATCTCTTCTCCCATTGAACCATTCCATCCTGGATGCTCCAGAGCCTCTGCTATAGAGCGTGGTTCACGCAGACTGCCTTTTACTGTATGAAGGACATAACGAGGATTGGGTTTCCGAATGCCGTCTTTTCCTCTTGTAACCATTTGATGGACATTCTCTTCCTGAGGCAGAATAGGCTCAGGTTCCGCAGGAGGGGGCTCAGGAGGTTCCAACGGTGGAAACTCATTTTCATTATACTGAAAGGGCGCTGGAACTTGACCCGTTTCTTGTGGTTGTTCGACTACAGGAGATGTATGTCGACGTCCCGTAAAGACAGAGTCGGCAGCTTCATTGATTTCCTCTTGACTTGGAGCAGAAGGTATGTTACATCCTTTGAACCACGCAGCAAGTAAAGGCGATTGAGCTGGTGAGAGAAGATGCTTATATGTATCAGTGTACGGAAATCTTGCCTCATCAAACAAGACATGTCGACTTATGTAGACTCTGCCTGTTGGGGGATGGAGACAACGATAACCCTTGTGTTTCTCTGTATACCCAAGGAAGACACACAACAAGCTCTTTGGATCGAATTTGTTGTGAGCATAAGGACGGAGATATGGGTAACACGCACATCCAAACACGCGCAAAGCTGTGTAGACTGGTACCAGACCATTCAGTTTCTGAAACGGAGAAATGTTGTCATCGTGAACAGACGTTGGTAGAAGATTGCTCAAGAAGTTTGCTGTGAAGAGTGCTTCAACCCACAGATTGTGAGGTAAGCAAGCTTCAAATAACATGGACATCCCGAGCTCCAAAAGATGTCGATGTTTCCGTTCCGCAAGTCCGTTTTGTTGAGGGGTGTGTGGACACGAAAGAAAATGCTTGATACCACACTGAGACAAGTGGAGACTGAACTGTGTATTGACAAACTCACCACCACCATCACTTTGAAAAATCTGAATCTTCTGAGCAAACTGATTCTCCACCAAACGTTGAAACGATTTGAAGATAGGAAAGACATCAGATTTGAGTTTGAGCGGATAGAACCAAGCAAACCGCGAAAAATTATCGATAAAAATGACATAGTATCGAAATCCTTGCACAGAGGTTACAGGAGCTGGCCCCCATACATCACAATGAATCCTTTCAAGAGGTTTCGTAGACTCAAAAACTGAATTAGAAAAAGGAAGTTTGCTAGTCTTTCCTAACTGACAAGACTCACACATAGTCTTCAAGACTTTATTCACTGCAATTGCCTTTGTTTTAGATAGTAACTGAAGAACTTGTTGCTGAGGATGCCCCAACCTCTTGTGCCATGTCACATCGGAAGCAGACTGTTGCCTTGATGAGTAGAACGCAAGAAAATGAGGATTCTCCAAGCGATACAAGCCTTCACTTTTGATTCCTCGACTGAGAAGGTGCTGACTCTTTTTGTCCTTAATGAGCACAGTTTGTGAATCAAACGTGAATTCACAGGGATAATCATCAGTTAATTTTGATACTGAAAGCAGAGATTTTGTTATGGAGGGACATACTAGCACATCATTGAGTGGTAGCGTACCTGACAGAGCTGGAATAGCAATGGAGCCAACATGAGTTATGGGAAGAAAGTCGCCATTGCCCACAATCACAGAGTCATTTCCAGAGTAGGGTTGAGCATTTTGCAGATGTTGAGCGGAACTCGTGATGTGATGCGTGGCAGCTGTGTCTGGATACCAATCATTGCCTTCGTAGTCTGCATCACCAGTGGTTCTCATAACAGCATTGGCTTGAGGAAACTCTGGTTGTTGAAAATGTTGATCAAAACGACGATAGCATTTGTAAGCCGAGTGACCAAACTTGCCACATATCTGACAAGTAGGACGAGAGGAGCTCTGCTGACTTCCACAACCGTTGCTCTGTCCAAACTGTTGATAAAAGCCACGACCTTGTGTTGAGTAGCCTCGACCTCTGTAACCACCTCGAGATTGGCCTCTACCTCGACCAGAGTAGCCACCTCTGTCTGTGTAGAAAGCTTGATGAGGAGTTACTTCAGTGGGGGCTGAATAGGTCTGAAGCTTGTCTTCATAAGAGATGAGTTTAGCCATCACATCATCGAGAGTAGGAGCAGGAACAGAGTCCATGGAGTTTTCAATCACCACACTGATAGCTTCATAGTCTCGTCCCAATCCGTTTAGCAAACCAAATATTTTCTCACTATCGGGAATCCCAGCTCCGATAGAGTCAAGTTGGTCACACATCGTCTTTATCTCTGAGACATAAGCAGACATTGTTTTGTCTCCTTTAGAAGTTGTCTGAATCTTTCGTTGCAGAGCGAGTTTCCTGGTAGCTGAGACTCGATTGTACTTTTGACCTAGAGAAAACCACACATCCTGAGACGTGTGGAGACCATAGACAGAGCGAAGCGCGTTTTCTGATAGAGTGCCGTAGATCCAGGCCATAATGAGCTGATCTTTCTGAACCCAGCGAAGAAACTCCGGATTTGCAGCTTGCTCGACTTGATCTCCAGTACGGACGGTGATGGTTTCAGCAGGACGAGGGTGGGCTCCAGTAACGTAGCCAAGGAGCATCTGAGAAGAAAGGAACTGCTCGAACTGCAACTTCCAGAGAAGATAGTTGTCATCCTTAAGCTTAAGGGTGACACACTGAGTAATGGTAAGATTTGACGCGGACTGAGGATCCGGGTTGTCCGCCATGGTTAGCACAGGGGCAAGATCTACTTCCTGCGCTCTGATACCATGAAGGCAAACTCAAGAATAGAGGAAAAGGTTTCTGAATAATATGTTTATTACTTGCTTAACTTGCTTAACGTTCTTGGTTACAAAGGTTTTGTATATAAAGACCTAGAAGAAGGATCTAGAGATAAGACAGCTGGACTATGAGCTTAGCAACAAGACAAAAGTGTGTAACGATTGCACAGCTGTAGCGCTTGCTTTTCCGTACTTGCAGGAGAGCAGACTCGAGCTCTGCTTTGAACCGTTGCTCTGTCTTGTTGCTGATTTGCCTTGCTGGGCCTTTGGGCCGAACTTATCTGGGCTACGCTAATAGTGATGACGATGAAGTGCCATATAGCACTGTACGATCTTTTGAAGCTATGGGGAAAGAACCGGAGATTGTATTTCATGACAGGTTAGCAAACTTCACTGGTTTTGGTGTAGAAAAGATTGTTGAAGACAAAGTATTAAATAGCAGCACTATGGATAAAGATTGTTGGAGAAGAAGCAAATTTATCACATCGACCACTGAAGTTGAAGTGATAGATCTGATGACACCATCACCGAGCTGCAGAGTTGGGTCGTCTATGAAGAGGCCAAGAGTTTCTGAGTTCATAGATTTGACCAGATCTCCTAATTTCATAGAGTTGTAAAGTAATAATAATACAATAATTGTGTGCAAAACGAAATAAACTTTTGTTGTAATTTTCAAGAGTGTGAAATTGATGAGATTTAGTGTGCGTGCCCACATGTTCTCGATCTTGATTGACTTAGATTTGTGTGCAGTCATGCATGTTAAGACGTGGTGAGACTAGAAAAGACTAAACATACGAGCAATAGATTTGTAATTAATTACGGTCAATGATTTAAACTCTGAAGGAACTGGTTAAAGCATTTGGTTTGGGTTCTAAATGAGACAGAGACATCATTCACGTGCAGCCACATGTTCACTATGTACATTCATGATTCAGCAATTCTTTCTTCTTTTGGTACCCACCACCCTTATGTAGTAGATTTTCTTTGTACAGTTTGACATTTTGCACATAAAAGTAACAAATAGCACGTGAAGAGGTTTGAGTAGAGAAAATATCAATGAAAAGGTTCGGTTTCTCCTATTATAACTAAACATACAAAATAAGTTAATGAATACACTAACCAGGGGTTAAAAGATTAAATCATTCGCTGCATCTAGCTTCGTGTGTAACCCACGCTCCAGATGAGCACGTGGAAGCGCTCGCTGACTTTTTTTTTTTTTTCTGTTCACCTTTTTTTTTTTTTTGTTCACCAGCGCTCGCTGACCTAAAAACGTCTAGAAGATGCTTAATGCCGGTTCTGTTCGGTTGGTTTGAATCCGGTTCATCGGGATTGTATAAACCTAGTGCTTGGCTCAAGATTGAGCTGAATCCCAAGTACAAGTATCGATACAAAACCTACTTCTTGAAGATTTTTTTGAGTGTAAAACCTTCTTTTAAGCTATTATTAACAAACCACAAACTCTAATGTTTATGAATTGTATTGCTCGTTGGGTTGATCTTATTGGAATTGAAATCTATTTAATATCTTATGGTCAGATTTGCAAAAACTTATTGAAAATATTTAAGTATATTTTAAACCCAAAAATTAATTTACTGTAATGATTTATGGTCTTCGGCAGTATGTGGTCCTTGTTCATACATATGTTAGGTAAATAATAATCTCTTGCAAATCTCGAGCATACTAAAAATTTGATAACCAATATCTTATCGTACAAGAGTAAGACACTAATAAGAGTTTTTTAATCACCGAGATGATATAAGTCTATAATTCTATAGTGTTTTTTGTTTTAAAATTTGAATTAGTTAAAAAATGACCATTTAATTCACAATGACTTCTTTTATTAACAAGGTATATTTCCTCCATTTCTCCTCTTCTTCTTTGTTTCTCCTCCTCCTCCATTGACGCTCTCAAGAGCACAGTTATAATTAGCATGCTTGAATGTTCAGAGACAGGTAAAATTTAATCACCACGTATCATATACGCTTTTTTATATCTTGGTAAAGTTATTAACCTCTTGATGATGTTGAACTGATCATTGGAAACAACAGGGAAGGATTTGGCGATTACTACAAGATCGTGAAGAAGGTAAAGAAAAATCCACCCCTCGAAAAGACGATGGATCATGCCGTGATGGGAATCAGGAGACACGTGGCGGTGCCTCCGGGGACAACCTTGAACACCGTGACTCCATGCGCTGCTTGTAAGCTACTCCGCCGTCGTTGCGCGGAGGAGTGTCCTTTCTCGCCCTACTTTTCGCCTCACGAGCCCCATAAGTTCGCCGCCGTTCATAAAGTCTTCGGTGCCAGTAACGTCTCCAAGATGCTTCTGGTAACTTACATACTGTATATGTTTACACTAATGATTTGATATCTTAACATTTTCTTATTTACAATCACACTTTGGATTCATATCAATTTTTATTAAAAGCCGTATGATAGGTGATTATTGGGGATATAGTAGAACGGATCTACCATTTTATTGTTTGACTTTGCAAATCTATTGCATCAAAAATAATATTTTCCATTCAGATAATTTTCTTAATCCCCAGGTGGTTTATATTAACAGAAGTAGAAACTCTTTTATCATTGTATGCACATATTTAGATAAATGAGTACTAGTTTTTTTGTTAGTATTTTTTTTCCTACAACTCATGCATGCATATCACTACATTTAAAATTGGATTATGATATAGCGACAACAATAGTATAAAGTATAAGTCCCTGTATAAATTTCATATTTTGTATATTATCGCGACTTCACTAACAAACTCTATTTTTCTAGTCAATTAACGTACTATCAACTTGTCATTTTGCATTGTTATACGAAATTTATTATTAGTCAAATTCCTCTTACCGAATCTAGTGAGCATTTGGTTTTCTAATATCAATAGGTGGTTGCAACCGTTGCAATTTATAAATTTAACAAATCAAACGTTTGTAGTATAGGAAGCTAACTATTCTGTTATTTATATATATATATATATATATACTTAGTGGCGGAGCTATCATATGATCATGTGGGTCAGATGACTAATATACTCACTAATGAAATAAACATCTAACACAATTTATTTTGCCGTTTTGCATATAAGCTCTGTTCTTTTCATGAACGCTGGTCGCAGCGTCAGCGTCAAGAAAATAACACTTATCAACCATGGCGGACACAAAATCCGTGAAACAATGTCAACTTTTTTTTCAGTCGCGCGGCAAGCAGCAAAGAGTGAAACGGACGCTGGAATTTTTAGCGTCAGCGGCGTCTCTATTTTATATCTCAGAAATTTCACTAGCGGCTACTTTAAAATTACGTTCCGTCAAATTTGGTTCCTCCGTAGTGTGTTTTTCTGACGCTGACGCTGCAATCAGCGGTCATGAAAAGAACAGAGCTATAGAAATAAAATTTACTGCTTATATTGTGAAGGTGGGTATGAATTATTGACTAAATGTTTGCAGGAAGTGAGTGAAAGTCAGAGAGGAGACGCAGCAAACAGTTTAGTCTACGAAGCAAACTTAAGACTGAGAGATCCAATCTACGGTTGCATGGGAGCAATCTCCGCTCTTCAACACCACATCCAGTCACTCCAATCTGAACTCACGGCTGTCCGTACAGACATCCTTCGCCACAAATACCGAGAGGCCGCCACAATCACTTCCCTTCAAAACAACAACTTCAACAGTACTACAACAACTTCAGTGTCCGATCATGCTGCTCTAGCTGCGGCCATTCTGTCCCCGCCACCACTACCACCGCCTCATCCGCCACGACCACCGAGGTTGTTATCGTCTCAGCCGGCTCCACCGGTTTCTTTGCCCTCTCCGTCGACAGTGGTATCAGCTTCTTCGTCTTCTAATCCTTCTCCATCTTCCGCGGCTGGATACAGTAATTCTCTATCCAGTGACAACAATGTTCATTACTTCGATTAATCAGAATTATGTTCTTACTTCTGTTTATTTTTAATGCAACTTTTATACCCCGGCCCTTATAAGGTAAAAGTTTGAACGTTGATCCATGTTGAGAATACGGCATGAGTGTTTTGTTTTGTTTTACTTTTGTTTCGTGTAGATTAATAATTACATTACTCTTACATTCAGTTTTGCTTTGATGGTCTGTATTTGTTTTTTGGTGTAAATGTTCAGATAATTTATCACCTTATCAGGTGATTAAATAATATTTTACTTATGTCGTTTTGCTCAATCGTTTTGTTTCAATCAGTATTTCACTGTTTTCTGTTCTACAAATAATTTGTCAGTTTATAACTGACTCATAGCCTAATTTTTGCATCGGTTTGATATATAATCGATAAATCAATTTGCAAATTCTGTGAAAGTTACCATAAATGGGTGTGATGCAAGACACGTACAAGATTGTATCCTCTAAGTAATTCATCTGGAAAAAACTTACAACGAAATAGATATGCATTTTGATGTACAACTTCACATTTCTCACTGTTAGGTTGTATGTAATCCAAGGGTGGCATACGGAGCTCAATTATTGATGTTATTATAATATTCTTTTCATAGACAATATTGATCCATGAGAAAATTCAACTCTAATATCTTTTCAAAAAAAAAAAAAATTGAACCCTCATGCACACGGTAAACCTACAATATTATTTATGACTATTTTTTTTTGTCACGCACATTATTTATGACTATTAAAATTTAAACATATGTTATACATGTGAGTGTGACGAAAAAATTCAAGTTTTAATAGTTATTTATTAAACTTTGGTCAAGTGGTTAATTTTAATGTTTAAAAAAAAATTGAGTTTCGAATCACAATGGAATCGATTTGTCAACTACTATGCAAACTAGTTGATATACGAGAGACTTTTAACATGGTAAAAAATTGTTTATACGTGGATTTTCACAAAATATATAGTTCAAAATGATGCAATCAGATATATATGAATTCTAATATGGAAAATAGAATTATAAAGTTGTCTACTAGTTTACATTTTTGGCAGGAGGTGAAATTTGCTTTCGAGCTAGAAGTAAGGTTTTGCTTCGTGGATTCCTTTTCCTTTTTTTCCCATGCTTAACTTCAAAACATAGATCGAGAAAAGAACAAATAATAAACTACATCCTTCAAAATAATATAAATCTACATCCTTAAAAATAATATAAATCCACATCAAATCAGACAAAAATTACAGGGAAAAAATAACCAGAGAAAAAAGTCTTGGTAAACTGAAATATTAATTTATATGAGACTCGAATAAGTTACGAGCTTATTAAATCATTTATACAGTTATAGTATTATGTTAGAATAACAATACATGAAGGCGTTGACTAACATATAAATTTGGCAACGAGCATTCCCAGGTATTAATTTTAAATTAATTTACTGATTTCTAACGTGGTTTAGTCTTTTAGTTAAGGGAATTAATTGATCAATTAAATTAATGACAACCGTAGGAGAATCTATTTATATCTCTTACAGAGTTCCAGAGTCATCACATGACGCAGTTACATAAACTAGTACTATTGTACTACTACTATTTGATGTTTGATCACATAGAGCCCCATAAGCTACTACTAATAGTTACATTTATAATTTCTTGATTCCGGGCATTACTTAAATGCTTACAGCTCATGTTTTGCCTAGTACCACACACAATAGCTTCCCCGTTTCAAATTGTTAAAAAGTTATATATCCTAGAGTATAGATATATCAACATTAATATCGAATACTGTTCCATTTTTTGAAAGATGAACAGTGGGAGTAGTAAAGATGTTTATCATAGATGTAGTGTAGATAAAATTAGTCGTCGTGGGTTAATATGTTCAATCATGATTAATTGAGAATTCCGCATGTAATTAGAAAATAGCTATCAATTTCTTTTTCTATGTACATATCTATACTGAGGAGGTTGGACTTGGATAGCATGTTGAGTGTCATGAATTTTTAGCTTAATTTAATTGGCAACAAGTGATTAGTCGATATTCCGAATAAAATCTCATATTATTTGATAAAAATATGATATGATCACGCAGTCGACCTAATACGATCCAAGTAATCCGGTGACTTAGAAAATCAACCTAGTTCAATCATGATTACGTATTAAATCTTTGTAACCTATGCAAAAAAGCAACATGAGAATATTTTGAACTGTATGGTATTTATTTATGAGGGTATCAATTATATATAAGAAACTCAAATCATAGTTCGAAATACAGCCACCCATTGGATACATATATCTCCACAGGGGCATATATGTGTGCCTTGGTCATATCCAAGACTAAAATACATTTTTAAAATTGTAATGACTAAGCCTTAACCCACCCTCGAATCTGAGCATCATCAAAGTTTCCTAGGTATTTGTAAGCAGCTTCCGAGGGATGAATTGAGTCCCAAAACAAGTGATCTGAATGGTTCGGACATGTCTTTGAAATGAGATTACACATGAAGCTCGTTTCTAAGTACCCTGTTCCACAACATCCTTTTTTCGTTTCCTTGAACCCTGTTTTCATTTTTACAACCATGAAATGAATTGCATATAACTTAATAAGAGAAGATTTTGATGACTTGCGAGACAAGGAAGAATTATACATACCATATTTGCTAAGGTTTTGGATCATACACGTTGGCGTAAAGGAACTTGCTTCCTGGTAGAGACGCTTCAATCTCAGGAAGTTTCTTCACAAGTTTTTGATTGTACAAAACTGAGTCCTTGTTCCACACAAAATCTCATAATATTTCTCATTTTAGTGGTCATTTGGACCGGTAAACATCCCATTAGGGGCAACCCTCCGACCACAATATTCCGGCAACCTAAAAGATAAAGTTCCTGCACAAAAAAGAGGAGTTTTTTTATTTTGAGAAATCAACGTGATAAATATAAAAAAATAGCTCGAATAAATATTAAAGACTCATACCCATACGAAACCGTCAAGCCTCAAACTCTTGGTAACCATAGATATCAGGATGCTCAAGACGCCTTGTGGAAATATCGTAAAAGTTCAAGATGAAATCATTAGGTCCTGCGCTTATGACCACTAAAGCATTAGACGATCATGTATCTCCATCGCTTTCTTGTCTCCTACGATACCTTTGCGACGAGCAATGTAATCCTTGAACATGCTTGGTTGTTTTGAGACCGGAATCGCCTTGCTAGAGAGCGAGGTACGATCATCGTAACCCGCACCAGCAGATGCAAAACAGACTCCAGTAACAATGCCTTGGTCGGAGATGTTGGGTTGTAGAAACGGGGGAACAAACTCTTTGATGTTAAGGTTGGAGGCGATGACATCAGAGATTAGCTTTCCGTTAGAGAACCTTCCGTTCGTTTCATGACGGGGGAGATCAACGCCGTTGGGAGATGCTTCGCCTTGAAGACAGCCTGTGAATGGTAGTTGTTGTGTCTTGTGGCTGCGGTTGAGTCCCCGAAAATTAGAGTTGCCGGGAAAGGTGGCTGTGGTGTGGCGTAACTGGCGTTTGCGGCCGCGTTGCAAGACGCTATGAGTGTTGCAACCAAGAGAGGAAGAACTATGGGTTTAGACTTAGACATTGTGAAATAGGTTATTTGATTTGGATGTTTTTACTTTGTTAAATTCGAAATTTATTTGGTTACTAATTTGGACTAAGTTGCTTTTTGGTACATGTGCGTGTTTGCTCCCTCTCTTATTTTGTAAGTTTGTTTTACTGAAACCGAAAAACAAATAGATATAAAGGAAACATGATATCGATATTTGAATATTGGAGTCATGACAAAATATAAAGGAAATTATGGTAAAATATAAATAAAAGAATTTGTTTTTTTTTTTTGATAAAAAAAACGGAAATACACTTACCAACATATTATCGAGTCCATGATATAACAATCAATTATTTCGTTAATTAAAAGAATGAGATATTCTCTCACTCTTTTTTAAAAGAGAAAAATAGATATTCTCTTTTTCCGTCTCCAAGTCATTTGCACGTGGTTGAATATTTTGAAAATTAAACATATCTTATTTTCTAATATCTGTATTATTTTAATCTCTATCTCTCTATTTCTCTCACTCTCCTTTTTTATCGTAGAGTATGTATACAAGACTACAAGTATATAAAATTAATTAAATGGATACAAATCGTTTTACTATTATGTTTAAATCTTAACCAATTAAAATTTGCAAGTAAAGCCCTTTGTCAATTTTTTTTTGCAAGTATCAGGTTTGGACAACTAAGGAACTTAGTTTTTATCTTCTAGCAAATTATACTCCCTCTGTCCCACTTTAAGTGGTGTTTTAGGGTTTATTTTTTGTCCTATTTTAAGTGATGTTCTCACAAATTTAGATAGAATTTAATATCATTTCAATGTTGTGACCAATTAAAAAATAATGTATCATTTTCTTATTGGTTGAACTAGTTTCATTTAATGATATTTTTATGTTACCAAGATGAATTATATAAAAATGTGTACTTTCTTAATTCATGTGCAAAAACCTTAAAATCCACTTATAGTGGAACAGAGAGAGTATAAATGAGTATAAATTCTTCAAAATGAGTGTAGCACTGTAGCCATTGAGTAGTAGTACAAATCGTTAACCCAAAAGCTAAAATTTTGAGCTAGTACGATTTCATTAGCACATTAAAAATAATTTTCCCGTAAAAAGTGTCAATACACTTCAATAACAGCGAAAAAATGCTTAAGGCTTATATATATTACTTTTTTTTTCTTTTTCTTTTTCTTAAGGCATATATTAAATAGGTATGTAGCTTTTTTTAACTAAGATATAGGTATGAAGCTAAAACCCTAAATTCTGCATGTCTTGATCTCGACCATTTATTGGTTTAGGTGGTCTTCTTGTGGTCGAATATGTCCCGTCGTCTCTCTCTCACAAAATGTTTATTCTGACGTCTAATAATCACTTAACGAATAAAAGTATATGGACACCTCTGAGTAATACAAATAATTTAAAGCATTGAGAATATATTAATAAATGTTGGAGTCCCGTAATTAGAAACTTTGTTCACACTAGAACTAATCACTTAAATAACAGATGCATGATCAAGATTCTTGGCCCAAGTTCGAACAACAGAACATCAGCTACGCAACCACATAATATTTTGTTAAATATATTAATGGGACGATCACCCGAAATTTCGTGAAGTCATATTTTCCACTTATATTCAAACAATCTTGTTTTAAATTAATCAGCATTTGTCAATGATCTTACACTAACCTAAAAAAAGATTGAACTTACATACAACTTATTAAAAAAACAGACATATATTAAAAGAAATTCGATGTATGCATCCTTCTGTCTATCTATTTTTTTACTATTCGTCTAATACTATACAATATTTTTACCCTCTTACCATCAGTTTCACACCAAACGCATAACTATACAATAATAGGTTCGTCTGGTACCAGAAAAAAACTGTGCTCCCTTCGATGAAGTGAAGCTTGCGTAAAAAACCCACGAAAAACGCTGCGTTTCTCCTTCAAATTCGTCATGTTTCTTCTTCTACAACCTCTGCGAGTAGAACTTGCGGTTGCGTAGATATAAAACGGTTGAGAGAACGGCGGCGACAGAGCATAGCATTCCCCAAAAAATCAAAGTGGAGTGAAAGCAATACATCCCAAAACACTTTCCGTCAAAACGTCCGTCGAAGGCAGCTCCATCGCGGTAAACTTTTGCTGCAAATAAACCAAAAGCGAAAGAACCAATCGGGATGCTTCCGACAACAATGTTATGGTTAACTCCAAAGTGCTTTGTCCCAAAAAGCTCTGCAGTCATTGTCACAGAGAGAGACGTCAATGCTCCGGAAAAGATGCCGATCATCCCCGTGCTGACGTAGAGAGCAATGTCAGAGTCGATGAGGAGGAAGAGAAACGAAGCAACCATTGCTACAAGTGAGACCGCCATAGAAACCGGGCTTGATGGCATATATCTGTTCCTGTAATCAATAAAAAAGAATAAAATTAGAATAATTTCCGAAAATCAGGGAAAATAACTATAAAGATGGTGATCGATCGCTTTGTCCACATGTTGTTCAATGAATTAGACCAAACACGTAGATGCAGGGAATGCAACATGTGTTATAATGGTACGTGCTAGGTCAACGTAGTTGTATTATTATGGAATAATTGATAAGGTTTATAATTATTTTTATCTTCCTGATTAATAAAAAGGGTAAAAGGACAAAGCTAAAAGCTACAAACTATTTTTGTTTTACCTAGAGAGGAAATAGTCCAGTAATGACGGAAGCAAGCGGCCGAAAAAACCGAACGACGACGAGAGAGCGACCAGGGAAGTGGTCGCGACGCAGCCACGAGACTCAGCGATTTGACCAAGATTGTTCATAAACACTATCCCCACCGTCGGACCAAACAAATAAAGTCCAAAATATATCCAAAAGTCGAGTCTCTTCCATAGTTTTGTCCACTCGACCTCTTCTCTAACTCCAACTGTGTCATCAAGCTCTTCTTCTTCTTTCTTTTGATCTTCTTCAATAGGATCTTCCAAATTGTATACCTTCTGTTGACTTCTTGTAGAGGATATAAGCTCTTCAAGCCTAACTCCAGTGGGAATAGCCAGAGGAGCAAGAAGAAACAAAACAATGCCTACGAGTTCTAAAACCGCTGGAACCGGGAGAAGACTCGTAGCCACGGCGTATATCCCCGTGGCTATAGTCACAACAAACAAAACGATAAAGCCCACGTTAACATCCCGGGACGACGTCGCTTTTGCTTGTCTCATCAACATAGGTGCCGTCACGAGACAACAAGCCAAAGGAACGAGAGAGTTGAGCAAAAGATAACCAGAGGCAGCTTCGCGTTGAGACGAATAGAAGAACGTGTGGACTATGTCGGTGTAGATTTTTCCACTCAAAGCTTGATAACTCGCCGTGATCCCTACGGCGACTTGACGGTTCACCGGAAAATTGTTGATGGCGACGATGAAACAAGCCGTGTTGATCCAGCAGATACTGTTTCCGGCCAAGAAACTCAGACCCCATATCTGATAAAACGATAACGTGAACATCTTTTTAACGATGCATAGATACTGAAGACCGTAGCCGACGAAACCTAAAGAACCTCCGGCGAGAAGGACGAGTGGTAGAGGAAGATGAATGGCAGCGATCCCGGAGATGAAACCGAGGACTTTCCCGGCGTCGGAGGCGAAGGAGAGGTAGTTGAGTTTAAACTGAGAGATTGAGAGAAACTCTTTGAGCTGTGAAGAGTAAGCAGGGAAACTCAAGTTGGTGCCGTTGATAGATTGAAGCCAGAGAAGAGCTACGAGGCTAAGCCACCTGAGAACGTTGGGAGACATGTTTCTTGAGATTGTGAATATTGAGAAGATCACTCGTTAAGGGGGTTTGTACTTATAACTAATGAGGCTATGGGATTTGATGTCGATTTTATATTCTAATACTCCCTCTGTCCCACTTTAAGTGGGTTTTTAGGGTTTTTCTTTTGTCCCATTTTAAGTGATGTTCTCTTTATCCTAGATACAATTTATTGTTGTTTGAAAATTTTGACCAACTACAAAATACTACATCTTTTTTTTATTGGTTGAATTAGTTTAATTTAATACTAATACATAAAAATTTGTATTTTCTTAATATTTGTGCAAAAACCTAAAACACCACTTAAAATGGGACAAAGGGAGTAGCATTTAGTATTGTGGTAATGAGAATTGTATGGTTAGTTTAGTAATGAAGAAGAGGAAATTAGGGCTTAATTTATGTTTAAATTAAGTGCTGATGTTCTACTCTTTTAAACGCTATGTTGTATATATATAAATAATTAGAGGAATATTGGATCAATGATCTGGTAGGAATTTATTTTTTTAACCAATTTTTTTTTGTATATATGAGTTTGTAGAATGTTGTAACATCCTATCTTATTGTATTCGACATTTGCTAAGATTATTCAAAATCCAAGTTACTGAAATTGTTATTTATTAAAAATCTTTTAAATCTCTCCTTGTAGGAAAACAAATATTTTTATAAAAATGTAAGTAAAAGAATTCGAATGAATTGAGTGATAATTTATTGCTAAACATCAGAGGAAAAACGACTAAAGCCTTCGGCTTGTATTGTTTTCTTTCTCCTGCATTAAATATGAAGAATCTTTTCAAAAAAAAAACATCAGAGGAAAAACACTATGACACTATCTCATGTGATGATATTTGAGGGAATTTACCTTGACCGACCAATCATTAAAAGTTCACATGTTGCACCTTCACAATTGTAGCTCTGACCAATGAAGAGCTGGTCTAGTGAATAATTTTTGTGGATCATCTATTAAAGCACCATTATCCCCGCCTCCTAAGAACAAGTTTATCGGTAAGTAGTTTTAGAGTTTCTTTAAATTTTTTTTTTTTTTTTTTTTGGTCTGAAAAAAAAAAATTAAAAAGTAATCAATCGCCGGCCGCCACGTGTCAGTGGCGTCCGTGCACAGTACAAAAAACCCCCACAGATCGATCCTTATATGGTGATTTTTATCACCAATTTTTGCCCAAAATATGGGGCCCACATGATTTTTTTTTTAAAACCCTCTAAGAATCTGCCGATAATCTTGGTCTAAGTGGATTCTTAAGAAGTGGGTCCACAATTTTGTTAAAACCCACTTATTCCTCCTCTTCTGCAAGAGGCGAGTTTACTAGAGTTCTTGTATTGTTCGCGGGCTCCACTGACACGTGGCGATTCACGATTAGTTAATTTTTTTTTTTACATCAGACAAAAAAATAAGGGAAATTTGGGAAAAGAGAACAAATTATCTACGACTTTGTCCCCTTAGAATTAGAACCAAAATCCTTGTCCCTATAGTATAAACAATAATGCAAATCCCGTTTCGTCCTTTCTAATGATTTTAAAATACAAGGTTTTAAAATTAATATAGTTAACAGATCTCAGCCTCGGGTTTGTTAATCACATCTACTTTCCATTTTATTTGGCAAGTTTCACATCTATGGAACTCTAAGAAGATAAATCCAAATACTCAAGTGTTGTAAGATGTGTACAAAGAATTTTGTAGTGTAAGATTTTGTTGAGCCAATCAGTTGTCTTGCTCTATGATTTATTCATTATTAGGATCTTTATCTCAACATAAAAAAAGGAACAAATGCAAAATCTCCAGAAATGTTGAAAACAGGAACAAAATAGCTCACGTGGGGCCCATCGACATTTTAGGAATCTTTTGGAACTGCAAGTTATGCAACTTGGGATCATCAATGGGTTTACAGGGATCCCATGACCGTTGAGGTGGCCTCCATATACGAGAATGTGAAGCATCTCGTCTTTCTTGGGAAACAAGAAACGTGAGGAGTAGAAACATGGTTTTCTATCCTGATGTTGGTCCACTCGGGTTTAGTCGGTTGACTCTAGTAAACATGGGTAACGTTGACGAGCTGGTAGCCAACAAGTCTTTCACACTATTGCTTTGATTTGACAAGATATGTAAATACAAAAAAACAAAAAAACAAAAAAAAAAACAAAAAAAAACAGACCTTTCCTAGAGTCGAACTTAGGATATGAAGTAATAAACATTAAAACTCCTCTCTTTTCCCACTAGACCACAAAAATTCGTTAATTTATTTTCGCAAATCATTAACTAATAGCCTAATATATATCATTGCGGAAGAAAAAGACTAAAATTTAGGGAATAAAATTTTAAAAAGGAAATAAAAAAGATTTAATAGATTTAGGGAATATTTTGTGACAATTTTTCCTAGATTTTCGGATTTTGTTTATAAATCCGGTAGAACTTACATTCTACAATCGGTAGAATAGAGATGACACGGTAGATAGGAAATACAGATATCGTAGATAAAAGAGATATCAGAAGAATGCATATTCGGGAAAAGAAGATGGAAGAACATTTATTAGCTCTTATGATCTACCGGAAATGTAGAACGTAGACGAGATGTAGATTATATATACTGCAGTGACAGATCCTAAGTAATTTGGTAGAATTCACCGTCTACATTGTCTAGATCATTGTGTTTTAGGTAGATTGCATATTCTGAAATGCCGTAGATGGTAGATCTAATAAACTACCACCTTTACCTAATTTTTCAACTTACCATTCCAAATATTTTTTGAATGAAAAAATATTTTTCATTTATGCACATGCTTGACTACTTCATGTTTAATATTTTTCTTAATTTTTTTACATTACAAATTAATTGATATGAATTTTTATAACTTTGAAGGGTAGTATAGGTCCAAAAATGATAATTTTTGGTTTTGTACTAAGGGGACAAAGTCTTAGATAATTAGTTCTCTTTTCCCAAATTTCCCAAAAAATAATAATAAGAATCCCAAATGAGTTTTTAGGGATAATGGTGCTTTTAGAAGTTCAAAGGATGAAGTTCAATTCTCCTTAAGAATTATTCTCATAAGTTAGTTTAATATGTTTTTTTTGGTACGGTCTTTTGAACCCAAAACGATCTAGTCCTTACAAAAATTTCGTGGCTTTTTCCGAATGCAAATAAAACATAAAACCATTTCTTCAAGACTATCATGAACCCAGCTTTGCATGAACCTGGTCGAACCATATGACAACCAATCTCATATCGTTTTAGTCCTTTCGCAAAATAATGATTATTTGCTATGTGTATATTCGGGAGTGCATGATCAACATAACATATACATCATCGAGAAATTGCACAACAAAAAAATGTCGCAAACATCAATATGCAATGTTCAAGAAATTAGTATACGATAATTGTGTGCTCTGTAGAGGACTATTGTACGTCTTTGTGGATTATCTTGAGCGTAGCCATGACGTATATATTTATGAATTATTTATTTATTTATTATAAATTTTATATCATATATTTTCAAGTTTTTATACTTAATTAGAAAATTATTTTAGTGAAATATAATACAAAATAAGATACACAAAAGAAGAAAACCGAATAAACTTGTGAATTTGCACTAAGAAACCAACTTGGGGAGAAGAAAAATCACCTTTGATTATACACAATTTCACGGTGAAGATAATATCATAATCTACTCAGATGTTTGTTTTTTTCCTTTTGTTTTTATTTATCGAAGCTGGTTATTTAAATAATAAAATAATTAAAAACTAATCAAAACTAAAACCAGAAAAACTACCAGTTTAGACAAATTTGAATTAATTGAGACCGATCCAAATAGAGTTAAGATGATTTGAGATGACTAAATCCACTTGGTGTTGTGATTTGAGACTCTTAAATCAAAATTTTTTATTTATCTGAGTGATTTTAAGAATTTTAATCTAACATGGTTTGTATTTCCTCTCTAGAATTCAAAGGGTTACATACGTGGATTATGCGTCTCTTATTTAGACACTGGAAGGTTTATGAGCGGTTGCTGTATGTTTTTAATACATTTGTTGATTTCCTAGAAGTCTAGAAAGTATCATATTGTGAATCTTCTGAAGAGGTTGTATATTGCATTTTATCGATGTGCTAAAATCGGTCCAGACGCTACCCAACATTTCTTTGCACATAATGTAGCACATTTAATTATGCTCGATAATGTGAACTGATGAGAATTGGTTAAGCTGTACTCGAGAGATACGGGTCAAATGAGAAGGTCTCTTTTTTTTTTTAATTCCAGATTGGATTTTAGAAGGATAGACGAAGGCTTGCAACCAAGTAACCTTGTTTCATCCAATATAACTTGAGAAAAAGAAACGTATCTCAAGATTAACAAAAAAAGAAACGAAACAATCTCAAAATCAAGTATTCACTTTTTGACGTCTCATAAAATTTTAGTACGCCTAAAATACTAGAAGTTCTGTACTTCATATATTTCTAAAACTGTGAGTTGTGTATACTATAGTCGAAAAAATAAGTTGTAATAGCTAGGATCTGTATTTGCTCTTGTTAAAACGAAACTAGAGATACCAATTAGGAGTAGGACAATGGTGTAAACGGGTAGCCACTCAGTAAACTGAATCCATTGGCGCCGAGAGGCAGTACCTATGTATTCCGTGAAAGATTGTGAAATTCCCTTGAGGGATTCTTCTCATTAGTTTGCCATATATAGGCTCAGTTGTTACAAGTTGTTACATATATTAATGGATCTACAACTGACGTAGTCTATCTAAGAATATACAAAGGAATATTCTAATACTCCCCCTCAGTTTGAGCGTGAGGTGTCCGGACGGTTAAACTGGTTCTAAAGTCGGTGAAGAGGGACCTTGGAAGACCTTTTGTAAAGACATCAGCAAACTGAAGAGAGGATGGAACATGGAGGACTTTGACTTGGCCAAGTGCTACCTTCTCACGCACGAAATGGATGTCAAGTTCAATGTGTTTTGTTCTTTGATGCTTGACAGGATTTTGAGCTAAGTAGACACTGCTTATGTTGTCACAGTAGACGATAGAGGCCTTGGAGAGGGGACAGTCCAGTTCAAGAAGTAGATTGCGAATCCAGCACAGTTCAGCTACGACATTTGCTACACCTTTATATTCTGCTTCGGAACTTGATCTAGAGACCGTCGGCTGACGTTTTGAGGACCAAGATAGAAGATTGTTGCCGAGGAAAACACAGTAGCCTGATGTGGAGCGACGAGTGTCGGGGCAGCCAGCCCAATCTGCATCCGTGTAGGCTGTAAGCTGATCTATGTTGCCCTTGACAAGCTGGAGGCCATGATCCTTAGTTCCTTGGATGTATCTGATTATGCGTCGTAAAGCCTGTAGATGAGGTAGTCGCGGCTGATGCATGAAGAGACAGATTTGATTGACCGCATATGCAATATCTGGCCTAGTGAATGTGAGGTATTGCAGCGCCCCTGCTAGCTGTCTATAGCGTGTAGGATCAGATATCAGTTCGCCTGCTTCAGCAGACAATTTGGAGTTGATATCTACAGGCGTTGTACATGGCTTACATTCAGACATACCAGCTCGTTGGATGATTTCAGTTGCATAGGCCGACTGGCTCATGAAGATTCCTCCATTTATAAACTTTGTGCTGACTCCAAGAAAGTAGTGTAGCTTTCCAGAATCAGACATGGGGAACTCTTCTTGTAGTTTTGAGACAATCTTGTTCAGGAACTCTGTTGTTGATGTTGTGAGGATGATGTCATCAACATATAGAAGGAGGTAGGCTTGACGTGTTCCTCTTTTGAAGATAAACAACGAAGCATCACTTTTGCTAGCAACAAATCCCATCTTCGTTACAAACTGAGCAAACCGGGAGTTCCATGCGCGAGGAGCTTGTTTTAGGCCGTAAATTGCCTTGCGGAGACGACAAACATGATCTGGCTTTGTTTGATCGACGAACCCTGGTGGCTGCTGCATGTAAATAGTTTCTTCCAACTCACCATGTAAGAAGGCGTTCTTTACATCTAGCTGATGAATAGGCCAGTCTTTTGCCAAGCTAACACCTAGAACTGTCGTATTGTTTCAGGCTTGACCACTGGACTGAAGGTTTCATTGTAGTCAATGCCCTCTTCTTGAGATTTGCCATTTGCGACGAGGCGAGAACGGTAGCGCTTGAAAGTGCCATCTGCATTTAACTTATGTTTGTGCAACCACATACAGTTTACAATGTTAGCATCACTCGGTTTTGGTACTAAATCCCAAGTTCTAGTCTCAGTAAAAGCATCCATTTCATCAGTCATAGATGGGGTCCAGTTTGGATCTTTAAGAGCTTGAAGATAGCTTTTAGGAATGGGAGAGATTGTAGTAAGAAGAGAGAGAGGTTGTTTTGGTTTTGCGTTACCTGTTCTGCTCCTGGTCTGCATTGCATGTCTCACAGGGGGAAGAACAGGCGCTGGAGCAGGAATAGATGGAGAAGGTAACACAGCTTGAGGCGAAACGGACGTAGTGTTCGGAGAAGTAAGAATGTTTCGAAACACTTGAGAAGTTTCATTCGTTACCTCAAGAAAGTTATAAGGAGGATGAGACTTTTGTTTATTGGCTGCAGGAAATATTGTCTCATCAAAGTAAACATGGCGTGAGATGATGATCTTTCTGGATTTTAAGTCCAAACATCTATAGCCACGATGCTGAGAAGGATATCCCAAGAAAAGGCAGGGAGTAGAGCGATGAGAAAGTTTGTGAAGATTAGAGTTATTTATGTTTGGAAAACAAAGGCATCTGAAGACTCTTAGATGAGTATAGGTAGGCTTTTTGTGGAATAGTTTGGTGAAAGGAATGTGATTTGGAATGGAAGAAGATGGGAGAATATTATGAGTATGAACAGCAACATGTAAGGCCTCTACCCAATAAGATGGAGCAAGCTGAGCTTGAAAGAGTAGAGAGCGAATAAAGTTGTTGTATCTCAGTGGTTGCTGTTGTGCCGGCGAAGAAGTGGCTTGAGTAGCAGCAACAGTCAAGACTGTAGAGGAAGATGAGTGATCGGAGTGTTGAGCCACCGGTTTGTTGAGTCTTTTGATTCTCGTTTCCTCCATTTGTAGCATTGACTTGGCTGTAGCAAAGTTCGGAAACGGTTCTCTGTGCTGTATGACATTGATGATGTTGTCAAACTTAGCATTGAGTCCATTGAGAAGATACATAACGAGTGTACGATCGGTGATTGGGGCATCAACGTTAGAGAGACGATCAGAGAGGGACTTGAGTTTCTGAGAATAAGTTTCAATAGAGAGATCTCTAATCTCGGTAGTGCGCAGTTCATTGTCAAGTTGAATTGCTCGAGCCTCCTTGTTGTTTCGAAACTTGTTCTCAATGCGAACCCATAGGTCTCTAGCTGTGTCTCCTGTTTCGAAGGAACTCTTAAATAGATCAGGAGCAAGAGTGCCATAGATCCAGAGTTTGACAAGACCATCCTTTTTGTTCCATTGTACGTCATTGTCACCAGTAGGAACATACGAACCATCAATATGTCCAGATACATCAAACGTGAGGCAGTGCATGGAGAAAAGCTCACGCCAGGCATCATAGTTGTGGTCGTCGAGATCAAGAATTAATGGGATGTGTGTTTTAATGTTTGTCACACCGAAAGCTCTTTCTCTTTCGAGATTTGCCTGAGCCGCCATTGAAGAATGAGTGAAGAAGAGTAGCAGAAGCGAGAAGAAGAGAAAGAAAGAATTTAGAGAAAAATAGGTTTAGGAGCAATGTGCTCTGATACCATGAAAGATTGTGAAATTCCCTTGAGGGATTCTTCTCATTAGTTTGCCATATATAGGTTCAGTTGTTACAAGTTGTTACAGATATTAATGGATCTACAACTGACGTAGTCTATCTAAGAATATACAAAGGAATATTCTAATATTCCGTTCATCTTAACATGTTTTTTTCCAACTCATGTATACTATAGAATATAAATACATGAACTACAACTTTTGCTTTCTTTTAGATTTCATTTAAAGTTTTAAGCTTCAACTATATATACAAAATATATATTATTATATTATAATAATAATACATAAATGCACCATTTGGATTTCTAATTCAGATTATTGGAAATACTTACAACAGAAGAACTGACACTTATTGTGACAAAAATGTACAATATTTACTGTTCGGGATAATTATGACGCTATAATTCAACAGTAAATTTCCTCATTTATTTGTACTTTAACACAATGATAGGTTATACTCAACTACTGATAATTAGACCATAACCCGGAGTTCTTAGGACGAGGTTCTTAGAGCATCCGCATCGCAAGGATGCAAAAAAGAGTTCTTAATTTTTTTTGTATTATCCGATTTTTTTTAAAATTAAATTAAAACAAACCAATTACGGGCCGCTACGTGTCAGTGGGGCCGCGAATAGTACAAGAGACAACTCTTGTGTAAGAGGAAAGAGATGAAGGTTTTTTTAAAAAAGTGGGTCCCATCCAAACTAAAAACCCCCGGTATTAATGCTCTTTGTAGAATATAAGAAACTGTTTCTTAACTTTAAACTAAAAAAGTTAAGAACCGGTTCTTAACTTTTTTAGTTATTCTTAATTTTTTTAGTTAAAAGTTAAGAAACAATTTCTTATACTCCGCTAAGAATACCACCCTAAGAACCCGGATTAATCATGTTCTTAAAACTCTAACAAATTAACTAGCACGTCCCCACAATTATTCAAATTTCTGCTCTATGATAAAACTATGTAATGTTCACATCTAATCTAATAAACTATGTAATGTTCACATCTAATTTCTTTTAAATATAATTTCCCTTTCTTCCACGTTTTATGATAAAATAATAAAAGTTAACTTATGATGTCCTTGCTTCTCGGAAACGCACGCCATGGCAAATGCTAAAACATGCAAATATCATTAGAAATGAAGTGATCTGGATTTACAGAAGAGCTTATCCTTAAACATTTGTTGCATTGGCAAAAAGAAAAGATAAAAAACAAGGTAACAATAAAAAACATTTGTTGGCTATAATTTCTACGTGGGAGTCTATATAAAAGAAAACGAATAAACAGAAAGAAAGTACGAGAAAACATAAAATTGAGCTTGGACCATGTGCAAACAGCGCCGGCTCGAGAGTATTGAGGGCCCCTGGGCCAATTTATTTATTTATTTATTTTTTTTTTTTTTTTTGACATCAACACATACAGATTCATATAGACTCTGTAAACCAGATTGGTAACGCTGCATCCATGTGAACGACGAAAGACGGTTGCTGTCTGACACAACGTGCGAGACAATCCGTCCTTGAATTCTCCGTCCGAGGTACATGAATGATTTTTGAATTCAGGAAGCTTCCTTGTAAAATCTTGATATCCTCCAGATAACTTGCGAAAGCGGGCCACTCTTCTGGTTCCGAAACCATCTTCACCAACTGAGAACAATCCGTTGCAAATGTAACCTGAAATTGTCGTAAGTTCCTCATACACTCCATTGCCCATATTAATGCTTCCACCTCCGAGTGGAGAGGTTGATAGGCTAGCCCGAACATTTCATGCCCCCATCAGTCCATCGAGACCTTCCAGAGTACTAAACCATCCTTGTTCAGAAAAAAAATCTTTATCCTTCCACGAACCATCTATGAAACACCATTTTCCTGGAATCGTTGGAAGATTCCGTACGTTTGTTTGTACTGTATGTCGTGAATTCATATCTTGTGCTTCAGCCCATAGAATTGATTCCGTTTCTGCCAATTTAAGTGTGTCTCTGGGATCCACGTCCAGATTACTAAAAGCTTTATTATTCCTTGCTTTCCAAATATACCATAAAATCCATGCAAATTGATGATCATCCATCTTTGGTATGACTCTCCAAAAAAGATGATCCATATTTCTGAACAATGAGCCTGTAGGGAAAATTTCTGGATTCGATGGAATCTTAGATATCGCCCAAACTTGCTTCGCCGGTGGGCATTCAAAAAATACATGGTTTATTGATTCCTCTACGTCCCCACACCTAGCACAACATATTTTCCTTTGCATCCCTCTCGCTTTGAGATTTTTATTTACAGCTATACACTCTGATATAATTTGCCATAAAAAATGTCTTATCTTTGGGGGACACCTCACCTGCCAGCAAAACGCTTTCAGTAAATCCACGGTGTGTCCATAAAACTCTTGTGGTTTATCTTTATTTGGGTAGACCCTTTCAACCTGATATCCTGATTGGACAATATATCTTCCATTATTAGTAAAATGCCATCCATCCCTATCTCCCAGTTGACTTTTGCTAAGTGGTATACTTTCTATAAGCTTCGCATCTTGGGGATCCACCAACTTTCGAATTGCCTGTGAATTCCAAGTTCTCGAACCCGGGTTGATAAGAGAATCCACTGTAAGTTCCGGAAACAAATTATGATGATTTTTATTTGCTGGTCTCGGGCGAGTGGTTGGGAACCAGGGATCATTCCATACAGAGATAGATGAACCTGTTCCCACCCGTTTGATTAGTCCTTTGCTAACCAGAGATCTAACAGATATAATACTCCTCCAGCCATATGACGGGGAATATGAACGAATCGGTTCCAGGGGTGAAGAATTCCTGTAGTACCATCCTTTGAACACTCGAGAAAACAGAGTATTCGGCTTTTCTATCAGACGCCATAATTGCTTTTCAAGCATGGCCGTATTAAAATCAGTAAGGTCTTTAAAACCCAATCCACCTTCATCCTTAGGGATACACACTTTATCCCATGATTTCCAATGCATACCTTTTGTACTCCCCCCAGTACTCCACCAAAACTGTGCTACTGCCCTTGTCAACTTCTTTATAGTTGCCTTCGGTAGACTATAACAAGACATTACATAATTTGGTAAAGCCGTAATCACTGCTTAATAATAACTTCTTTTTCTCCTTTAGTAAAGAACTTAAAAGTCCATCCATTAATCATGTTATCTAACCGATCCTGGACAAATCCAAATACCTGTATCTTGGATCCTCCTAGATTCTCCGGTAATCCCAAGTAAGATCCCATTCCTCCTAAATTTTGTATCCCCAATATATTCCTTATCTCCTGCCTTCTGGATTCTTCAACCTTATGTCCAAATTGGATTGAGGATTTTTGAAAATTTATTAGTTGGCCCGATACCGCCTCATAATCCTTTAAAATCCTGAGACTAGATTCACACTCATCTTTTTGTGCCTTACAAAAGAAAAGGCTATCATCCGCAAAAAGCAGATGTGAGATTGGTGGGCAAACTCTTGCTACTTTCATCCCCGTTAGTTGTTTTCCATTCTCAGATTTTTTAATATTTGCAATCAGAGCCTCAGTACACAGAATAAATAGATATGGGGATAAAGGATCCCCTTGCCTTAGTCCCTTTTGTGGGGTTACGAGCCCCCGTGGTTGACCATTTAGGAGTACCCAATACTGAACTGAAGATATGCACTCCATAATTAATTTATTCCAACGCGGATCAAACCCCAACTTTTGAAGGAGAGCCTGAATGAAACCCCACTCCACTCTATCATATGCTTTACTCATATCCGTTTTGATCGCTATATACTTATTTTGACAAGATTTATTTGTTCTCAATCCATGGAACATTTCCTGAGCAATGAGAATATTGTCTGATATCAACCTCCCCGGCACAAAGGCCGATTGTGTTTCCGAAATATGACATGGAAGACAAATTTTCAGCCTCTCACATAAAACCTTAGAGATAATCTTGTACCCTACATTACAGAGACTGATTGGTCTCAACTCTGTCATCCTTGTGGGTCTTTCCGTCTTTGGAATCATACAAATATTAGTAATTTTTTTTCTATTTATTTAATGAAAACTAGATTTTGATCCGTACATCCGCACGGATGTTTATTTTTTCTTTTAAATATATATATATATATATATATATATATATATATATATATATATATATATATATATATATATATATATATATATTTGTTGTAGGAAGTATTTTGAAACCCGATCCGGATCTGCGTTGAACCGGTAAACCCGGTGATCCAAGATAAATTTGGTTCGGGTTTTGTGAAAAAAAAAACAGAATTTAAAACCAGAATTTAATAGCCTAATAAAACCCGCAAAAAATCCACTAAAACCCAGAACCTGGTACCGGTTGCACCACTGGTTGAACAAATATATAACTTTTTTAGTTTTTAATTATGTTTTAGAATCTGTTTTATATATATTCTAAATTTTTGTAAACATTGGTCGTAAGTAGACAGTGTTATATTTCTTATTTTGTATTAAATATTATTTTGATTTTCTTATAAATATAATATAATATTACACATATTATTTTTCAAAAATATGTTGCTATTTATATTTCATGTCATTATTATATATTATATATGTGTCATCATATAATTAATCGTATTTTATATGTACCATCATATAAGTAATCATATAATTAATAGTATTTTATACGTACCATCATATAAATAATCATATATATTATATTTTTAAAAATTAATGTAAAATATAAAACCATAATTTAAGTTTGTGTTTGAAATTGGGTTTTGAAATGCATTTTTCTATATATATTTAAAACATTTTTATAATGGTAATTGGAAAATATTTTACTAAAATTCAAAATTTTAATATATGTATATTTTAATCAATTTTTTGATATAAATCAATTTTAAATTAATATTTTGATTTGAAATATGTATATAGAGTTTAAATTTTGTTTTATGATTATTTTAAACAAAACATGTTTTTAAGTAATTAGATTGTGTCATTTTTCGTATATTTAAATTTGGCTCAGATATATAGTCTCCCATAATATAATAGACTTCCAATTTATCTTAATAACATAAGCTCATTACTTTCAGGTGTGCACGCAGGGATGGGAATGCGTCTGGTTGTCTGAGTACTGCTGCAACGAGACGATCTCGGATTACTTTCAGGTGTATCAGTTTGAGCAGCTCTTTGCCAAAAGAAACACTCCCATAGCTCATGCTGTTGGTTTCTGGGACTACCAGACTTTCATTACCGCTGCTGCTCTCTACGAGCCGCTTGGGTTTGGTACCACTGGTGGAAAGCTCATGGGACAGAAAGAAATGGCTGCGTTCCTTGGCCATGTCGCCAGAAAAACCTCCTGTCAGTTCTCTTCCAAACTCTTAAAGCTTTTGATTTTTAGTTCTGTCTATAAAGCATATGTGCTCTTTTCTCATAATTGACATTTTTGGATGATGCTATGCGTATAAAGAATGGTTACTTTTTCATCTTATTAATCTGATCAGACATTCACATTCGTTCAAAATGGGCACCCTCCAGAGGGATTTTGTGGTTTAGTGTGTTGTAAGCAGCTTTGCATTAGCATGAGTGTTACTGTGTTTGTTTTCTTATATAGGTGCATACGGAGTCGCAACAGGAGGGCCTTTAGCTTGGGGTCTTTGCTATAACAGGGAGATGAGTACAATGCAATCATACTGTGACGAGTCCTGGAAATACAAGAACCCTTGCAGCCCTGGAGCTGAATACTACGGACGTGGTGCTTTACCTATTTACTGGTATGCATTTCTCCTTTCTTTGCATTCTTTATGTACTACGGACGTGTTGCCTTACCTATTTACTGGTATGAAGGAACTTCAACTACGGTGCAGCTGGGGAAGCACTAAAAGCTGATCTCTTGAACCACCCCGAGTACATCGAGCAGAACGCCACACTTGCCTTCCAAGCAGCAATCTGGAGATGGATGACACCAATCAAGAAAAAATATAAAAATATAATTTATAAAAGTTTATCAAGATTTATAAAAATAATTATTCATAGTTTATAAACCATTTATAAAAGTTTACAAAGATTTATAAGAAATTATAAAGGCTTTATTAGAATTTATGAAATGTATATAAACGGTTTAGAGGCTTTTCTTGAGCTGTTAGAAAAATATATATTCTGCTAGAAAAATATCAGAAGGTTTATAAATCGGTTTATAACACTTATAAAACTAAAATTAGTTAATAAAATAATATATTATCTTAAAACCCCAAAAAATCACCTTATAAACCATAAATCAGTTTAGAAATAATAAATCAGTTTATAAGTCCTTATAAATCAATTTATAAAATTTTATAAGTATATATAAACTGATATTTTCTTTGTAAGAATTTAAAGCGTTTTATTTATCATTTATAAACTCCTATAAAAAAATGTACCCATTAATAAAAGTTTATAATTATTTATAAGTGTTTGTAAATCGATTAAGAAAAAATAATTTATAGAAACTATAAAAGAATAGATTTTAAAAATTAGTTTATAATTTTTTTATAAAATTTCATAATTGGTATAACAGCTATATTATTTATAAAAATTTATAAATAATCATTATAAGAGGTTTATATATCATTTATAAAAGTCTTTATATCATTTATAAAATTATATAAACAATTTAGAAGGTTTATAAGGGTTTATAAGTCATTTATAAGTGTTTATAAATGGTTTATAAATAATTGGAAATGCGTATGCATCGATCTTGAAGCCTGAATTGATGATTAGCAATTGTAAAGTCTATAAACAATTTATAAATGTGTATGAAAACGTTAAAGTTAATAAACAATTTATAAAACAATTTAGAAAGTCTTATAAAACAATTTACAAGAGTTTGTAAAATAATTTATAAGGGTTGATAAAAATTCTATAAACCACTATAGGATTTTATAAAACAATTTATAGATCATATATAAGGATTTATAAACCATTTATTAGGTTCATAAATATATTCATAATTAGTTATTAAAAAAATTTATATGGCTTTTTAAATTTCTTATTGAAGTATAATTCATTTATAAGAATTTATAAAAATAGTATATAAGGATATGTATAACAAACTCTAACTTAGTTTTCTACAAGGATTTATAGGGATTATATATAATTTATAAATATTTATAAGTCATTTCTAAGAATATATAAGCCGTTATATAATTTTATAGCTAATTTATAAATCTTTATAAAATAAGTTATAAACCCTTACAAATTGATTTACAAATTGATTTATAAACGTTTGTCTAAATTATTAACTATTTTTAAGGGGTTATAATTTTTTATAAGACTCATTTTAAATATTTATAATTGATTTATAAATCATTACAAAATGATGTATAAACATTTATAGCTGAGTAGTAAAATATTTTTAATGATTAAAAACTCTTATAAATAACTTATAAGCCTTTATATAATTTTATAGCTAATTTATAAATCTTTATAAAATAAGTTATAAACCCTTACAAATTGATTTATGAATCCTGAGAAATGATTTATGAAAACATAAAATATCTACAAGGGTTTATAAATCATTTCTATGAATATATATATATATATAAACTATTTATAAAGGTTTATAAATCAGTTATAAACTATTTATAAACTATTTATAAAGGTTTATAAATCAGTTATAAGAATATATAAAAATATTTTATAAGGTTTTATAAAACATTTATAAGGATTGGTAGAAAACTTTTGTCTAAATTATTAACTTTTTTTAAGGGGTTATAATTTTTTATAAGACTCATTTTAAATCTTTATAATTGATTTATAAATCATTAAAAAATGATGTATAAACATTTATAGCTGAGTAGTAAAATACTTTTAATGACTAAAAACTCTTATAAATAATTTATAAGCCTTTATTTAATTTTATAGCTAATTTATAAATCTTTATAAAATAAGTTATAAACCCTTACAAATTGATATATGAATCCTGAGATATGATTTATAAATCTTTATAAAAACTTATAAAATATTTATAAGGGTTTATAAATCATTTGTAAGAATATATATATATATATATATATATAAACTATTTATAAAGGTTTATAAATCAGTTATAAGAATAAATAAAAATATTTTATAAGGTTTTACAAAACATTTATAAGGATTTGTGGAAAACTTTTGTCTAAATTATTAACTATTTTTTAAGGGGTTATAATTTTTATAAGACTCATTTTAAATCTTTATATTGATTTATAAATCGTTACAAAATGATGTAGAAACATTTATAGCTGAGTAGTAAAATATTTTTAATGATTAAAAACTCTTACAAATAATTTATAAGCCTTTATATAATTTTATAGCTAATTTATAAATCTTTATAAAATAAGTTATAAACCCTTACAAATTGATTTATGAATCCTGAGAAATGATTTATAAATCTTTATAAAAACTTATAAAATATTTATAAGGTTTATATAAACCATTATAAATAACTTAGAAACCATTACAAATGATCTATAAATCCTTAGATTATTTATAAACCTTTATAAATTATATATAATTCCTTATAAATAATTTATAAACCATTATAACTAATATATAAACATTTTCTAAACCATTATAACTAATATATAAACATTTTATAAAAGTTTATAAAACTATTTAAAAGGGTTTATAAAACTATTTACAAGAACTTATAAGCTATTTATAAGAGTTTATATATTTATTTAAAAGTGTTTATAAATTAATCTACAAGGTTATATATCTATTTATAAGAGTTTATAAATCTATTTATACAAGTTGTGGAATCTTTCTATTATGTACGAGTTGCATTGCTGAGATGATGATTTGTCCTGTGCCAAGTTCTCGCTCTTCTTCTTCTTCTGCTTCTTCTTCCTGTGGAAGAAATCCTCCGTGTCCAAAACATACGAAATCTACAAGAGATGTTATGAATACATAAGAGCGAGATATATATGAATATATATGAAATATAAATCTATTTATAAGAGTTTGTAAATCTATTTATATGGGTTTATTCAAAAGATTTAAAAATTTAATAATCTTCATATAACAATTTATAAGAGTTTATAAATCAATTTAGAAGTGTTTATAAATCAGTTAGAAGAGTTTATAGATCAATTATAAATTCTTACAAAATTATAAGTAAATTTTTATGAAAGTATTTATAATGTTTATAATTCTCCTATAAATGTTTGTAGATTATAAACTGATGTATAAGAGTTATAAGTTGATTTTTGGTGAGATTTTGTCAACTGAATGATAATTGTTAATGAAGTGATTTTTAAAGGTTTATAAACTGATATATAATGGCTTTTAATTTGATTTTTCTAAGATCGTTCAAATAATTTTATAAGGTTTGAAGAAAATTCATAAATAAGTTGCAAGAGTTCATAAATCATCAGTTTGTAAGTGTTTATAAATCATTTATAAGAGTTTGTAAATAAATTTATAACGGTCTATAAAACAATTAATAAGATGATTAAATAATTTATAAGTTATTAGAAGACAACATGTTGATGAACATGAAACATTGATGCACGAGTTAGACTGAATAAATTAATAAGTTAAATATTTTCATATAAGCTCAGACCTAGTGTATTGTGTCAACTAGAACATCCTATATGTTGTATTCAATTTACAATTTACCTAAAAATATGTACACGGTATAAGAAGATTTGTGTGTCTTTATAAAGATTTATAAAACCAATCATATAAATATATAAAACACTTTTGTAGATAAACCATTTATAAGAGTTTATAAAACGTTTTATGAATCATTTATAAAGTTTATGAAACATGTGTAAACCATCTATAAAGTTTATAAAACACTTATAAGGCGTTTATAAGATTTTACAAAAGATTATAAATCTATTTACAAGATTTTATAAATCTATTTATAAGGGTTTATACAAAACGAAAAGAATTCAATAATCTTCATAACAAAATAAGAGTTTATAAATCATTTACACGAGTTAATAAATCATTTACAAAAAATTATAAGTAAAACCATTTACAAAAATTTATAAGAATTTATAAAATCTGTTATAAGTTCAAAAATCATTTATAAGAGTTCATATAAATCACTTTACAAGGTTTGTAAGAACTTATAAATATATTATAAACCATTTATCAGGGTTTATAAGGGTTTTTAATATATTTATAATGGTTTATAAAAATTTATAAAGGGTTTACAAAACCACAATGGTTTATAAAAATATATCATAGCAACATTAATAAAAAAATATTATTAATATGGACATTATAAACACTTTGTATATACTGCTTCCTCACGTTGGTACAATCTAAAAAAAAGGAATCAAATAACTAAATTAGCTAATAAACCTTCATATACATTGACATTTTTATCTTAACTAATACTCCTACTACTCATATTTACCCACAAAATCCAGCCGACCAGAACCATCCACATCACGGAATACCAAATCTCAGCTTACGGTTGAGATGCATCCGCGTCATCATCATTTTTTTAATTAATCATTCGTGAAGAAATTGTCTACATTCCATGGAGACGCATCGAAACCTTCATTCAAATCGAACGAGAAATCTTCCGGTTCGTTCTCTTCTTTCGGTATAACCGGCGGGTTTAGCAACAACGGTTTCTGGTTTTCGATTTCATCCAGAAATAGAGGCTCCGGAGGAGTCTCGGAATCCCAGAAATACTAGCTGGCGAGGCACAAATCCGGCATCGAATCCGGATCCGGAAACAAGTTCCTCGTCGACTCGATCGGTTTGATCTCAACCTCTGTTTCCTCGTTGACGTTGAACTGGAGAACAGACGTCGAAGGCTCTCGTTCACCGAATCGTATCCCAAAACCAAAAAAAAAAAAAAAAAAAAACAGAACAGAATTTAATTTGACCAAAGCACGAGACAGAGAGAGAAAAGAAAGTAAGAGTCCTTTCAAAATCCAAACGAGATTTAGAGAGTTCCGAGCTGAAAAAATGTTATGGGGAAATTAATGACACAAAAGCAATCACCAATGTTTCCTATATCCGATTGTCGTTCTTTGCCGGAGCTCACCTGATTCTCACCGAGGAAGAAGATATAATTGATTAGTTTATGTTTAATTGATTAGGAATATAATGGTACTTTACCCATAAAATTTTAATGGTAAAGTTGGTTAGTGTAAAATTGAAAAGTGGTATTAGAAAAGTGGTATTAGTGACAATTTCCCTACTTTTTTTCTTAATTATTGGTATCTATGGTTCCAAACAATATATTTTTTTTTTTTACTGTTATTCTTGTTTCCAAACAAATCTAAAAGATACTTCTACTTTAATAAGATAGATTTAATTTTTTGAACATATTTAAAACTAAAATAACAAAATTTTAACCTATTTATGGGAATATACAATAAATTTAATTATAAAATAAATTTTATAAATTTTAGTAACTAAAAATATATATAAACGTTTTTGGTAAACTAATTTCATTTTAAACAATTAAAACCCAAAAAAATTAACCAAAGTGCAAAAAAAAAATGTTGGACCCCTATTTCTTGTGGGTCCTGGGGCTTTGCACCGTTTGACCTCCCCTCTAAGCCGCCCCTGTGTGCAAACGTACCTCTTAGGGTATATCTATCCCTACTCCATATTTTAGTCTATTTATAGAACTCGATTTGCTTCAAGTTCAACCCCTTTTTGGAGACTACTAACAATAACACATTTAAAATCACAAAACTAAACATCTGCAACATTCATTTCGAGAAGCTTTCAACCTTCTTGAGGCAGCACCCATAAGACTATTTTCTTTGTAAATTTCTTTTTCCTAAAAGACATCTATAATAGTTAGATATAACATAATCAAAATACAAAGTTTAATTTGTTAGCCATCAAGGATAAACATAACCAGAGAAGTAATATTGTTAATTTGGCTGTTTTTAGCTAAGAAGTGTGCCGGCTCATAAGCTTAACGCCATCTATCAAAGTTCAGAATGGAAATATACTGTAATTGTACTTGTAACAGCTGAACTAAAATTCGGCAATCTTCTTTGAAACAAACCGATTTAAAAGCTTTTTTTTTCTTTTTAACATCTCAGTTTATTTCACATAACTCTGCAACAAATTTCAACAATTTTTTCTCCATCTCTCATAAATAAACCAAAAAATAAAGATAGAGGATGAGTTGTAATCCTGCAAAGTATGAAACTGGAAACAATGGGAACATAACTCTGCTACTTTAGGAATTATTATTTATACTGAAATAAATTAATACTTCCTCTGCACAACTATTAAAAACTTGATTTTATTTGAAAAATAAGATTAAAATATATATACTAAAATTATTTAGCCTATTACAAAATATCAGTACACAGTTTTTGATTAAGTTAAAAGTTATATTAAAATATGAAAACATTATCTACTCTGAAACATCTAAAAAATTCTTTAAACATTATCTATTTTGAAATGGAAGAAGTATATGCCTAGATGACTCTATGTCCTGTGTATATATGACTAGTAACGAAATACGCAAAAATAAGTGATACAAAAAATATACACGGAATAAGTGAAGGACGACTATTTTAATCCCAAGATCAGCACAAGTTGGTCAAGAAAAAAGATCAGCACAAGTTGGAGAAGCACGTGATGAAAAGATACGCAGACAATCAAAACAGAAGGACAAGATATTTAAACCCCTAGGGAGACTTAACATTAAAAAATGTTGATATGTTTAAAATCAAACTTGTTTCTATTAGTTAGCCGGGGATTTCGTCGTGCCTCAGCGAATCAAGGGGCATAAGAAAAGAATAATGAGCATGTGTAAAAGATTTTTCCGATTAAAAGATTTTTTGGTACATGATGTTGGTCCTGTTTTATGGAGAGAAGAATATATATGCATCTGGTTACAGAAAATTACTCTAATTCTAATTATGTAGAAAATGTGGATACCAAAAGATAAAAGACTGGTTATGTATTTACTTTCAGTGGCGGATCTCTATAGGATGTGGGAGGGGCAACTGCCCACCTTGAATTTGTAAATTTAGTTTCATACAGATTTTTAATTGTGTCTCAGTTAAGAAGTTCAAAATTATAGAAGTATAGACAGTGTTGATAATTTTACCCATGATCTAAACTATTCCTAGATCCTCCACTTTTTACTTTGGTTGGTTCCATTGTTAGGTAGAAAACGATTTTGCAAAGTCGATATAACTCTGTCTACTAATGAAAAAGTGTTGTTTTAAGCTACAAAAAAAAAAAGAAATCTGGTTGATAGTGTTGGTTAATGATTTTGGTCTGTATCATGATCAGGATACAATGTGCTGTGCCATTTTGAGTGCTATCTATTTAGGCAAGAATCATGTTCGTCATGAAATGATCAAACATATTAATATGTAATATCTTTTCTGAGAGTAGAAGTTGTAAGAAAATGAAGAATAGAGTGAAGAACGAGAGAGAGAGATGAGAGAAAAGAGTGAAGAAGGAGAAACTTATTCCCTTAGATCTAAAAACATATCATTACAATGTATTATCAAGAAGAAAAACAAGAATAGAACAAGCTTAAACTAGGAACCAAACACCTTTGGTTTACTACAATAAAATATATATTAAAATTTTATTCTTTCTATTTCTTCATGTCAATACTCCCCCTCAAGTTTTACCATAAGGTATGGTTAAGCTTGGAACCCATGAAGACATCCCTCATTAAAACCTTTTGTGTGAAAAACCCAGTGGGACAAAAACACACAAAGGAAAAAGAGTAGATGTTTCATGGCTTAAGGAGATCATGAACTAGCCAGGTCTATGAGTCCCAATCGCGGATGAATGAACTCACAGACTTTAGTACTTACTCCTTTGGTGAAGATATCAGCTAGCTGGTCTTCACTTCTAGTGTAGCAAGGTAGAATAATCTTCTGCTCCACAGCCTGTCTCACCTTGTGACAATCCACTTCAATGTGCTTTGTCCTTTCATGAAACACTGAGTTTGAAGCTATATGAATGGCCGCCTGATTATCACAGTGCATGGTGATTGGTGTTGATGTCTCTATGCCCATGTCTCTTAGCAAGTTTCTGATCCAAATGAGCTCACTAGTCAGCTTCCTCATTGCTCTATATTCTGCCTCAGCATTTGAACATGATACCACCTTTTGCTTCTTGCTTTTCCAAGTAACTAGATTGCCTCCAATGAAGGTGCAATAGCCTGTAGTAGACCTCCTGTCCACTCTATCACCAGTCCAATCTGCATCACAATATCCCACAATCTCTGTGCTCTTGTTGCAACCCATCCAAACACCTTGACCCGGAGTCTCCCTTAGGTACCTCATGATCCTTTCCACCATATTCCAATGATGAACCTTAGGTGCTTGCATATGCTGGCTGACTTGGTTCACAGCAAAACAGATGTCTGGTCTTGTAATGGTGAGATAGATCAGTTTTCCAACCATCCTTCTATAGAGCTTGAAGTCTTCAAATGGTTTGTCCTCAAACTCCCCCTCACGCAAGATTTTGTAGCCTTCTTCAAGTGGTGTTTTAGCTACTCTTGTTCCAAGCTTTCCTGCCTCATTTAAAAGATCAAGTGTGTACTTTCTTTGAGATAAGAAAAGCCCCTCTTTAGAGCGGCATATTTCTATCCCTAGAAAGTACTTTAGCTCACCCAAATCTTTAATATCAAAGGTAGACTTAAGAAAAGATTTAGTAGTGATGATACCTTCCTTGTCACTTCCTGTAATGATGATATCATCAACATAAATGAGTATCACCACAATTCCTTGCTTGCTTGTGAGAGTGAAGAGTGTATGATCAGCTTCTGATTTTACAAACCCTTTTCCATTGAGAGTTGTACTCAGCTTGTGATACCAAGCTCTTGGTGACTGTTTTAACCCATATATTGCTTTCTTCAACCTTAGGACATTCCCTGGCTTGACCATGTCTTCCATACCCGGAGGTGGCCTCATGTAAACCTCATCCTCCAACTCTCCTTGAAGAAAAGCATTCTTGACATTCATTTGCCATAAATCCCATTCCAGGTTCACTGCCAAAGACAATAAAATCCTTATGGTGTGGAGTTTAGCTACTGGTGCAAAGGTATCCAGATAGTCTTCTCCGTAGACTTGAGTGTATCCTCTTGCAACCAGTCTTGTCTTCTTCCTTTCTGGTTTTCCATTGGCAAGATATTTGATGGTGAAGAGTAAGCGGCTTGTAACAGCTTTCTTTCCTTTGGGAAGCTCAGTTTCATACCAAGTATCATTCTTGATCATGGCACCAACTTCATCCCCAACTGACTCTCTCCACTCTTCATGCTCCATGGCTTCTTCATAAGTCTTTGGAACATACTCTTGATCCAGATTACTGATGAAGACTACATGCTCTTGAGGATAACTCGCAAAAGAACAGGTTGCTTGGATAGGATGAGCCACTGCATTGTTGTTGAAGTACACTCTGGTGTCGACCCACTTGGATGGTTTCTTCTCTCTTGTACTCCTTCTCAATGGTTGAATCTGTTGATCTTCTACCACTGCGTCTTCCTGTCTTTGATCTCCATTAAACTGATCTTCACTAATCTGACCAGATTCATCTCCATCTTGATCATGAGTACTTGCTGAATCATCTTCTTCTTGCGGTTGAGATTCATGTTCATTGCCCCCCTCAGGATCAGGATGGACTGTTTCAACAACTGGTGCTACTTCGTCATTATTTTCAGCAGCTGGTGGTGAGGGAGAAGTCCTTGGCACCTCACTGATCCGAGGCTGACTGATGCCTAGACTCTCCAGAATGATTCTTAAGTTGTTTGCCCTATCTGAAGGTCCTTGTGAGAGATCTTGAAGGCTTTCCCAACTCTTCTCCTCATAAAATCCCTTAGATTCCACAAACTTAACATCCCTTGAGACCATAACTCTTCTTGAATCAGGAATGTAGCACTTGTAACCTTTCTGCGTGTGGGAGTATCCAATAAACATGCCCTTGACACTCTTGGCTTCTAGCTTGTTTCTCATTTCTCCTGGTGTCAAGACATAACAAACACACCCAAACACACGCAAGTGATCAATCGGAGGTTTGATTTTGTTTAATACCTGAAAAGGAGAGACATTTTGGAGAATTTTGGTGGGGATCCTGTTGATGAGATAGCATGCTGATACCACAGCATCTCCCCAAAATCTCTTAGGAACATTGGTGTGGAACATCATGCTCCGAGCAACTTCCATAAGATGGTGATTCTTCCTTTCAGCAATTCCATTTTGTTGAGGTGTGTATGGGCAGCTTGTTTGATGGATTATCCCATGTTTTGCTAAGTGGTGTTTGAAGGCATTGCTTGTATATTCTCCCCCATTATCATACCTGAAAATTTTGATCTTGGAATTGAAATGGTTAGATATATAGTTTTGAAAGTTAATAAAAGCTTCTAAAACTCTATCTTTAGTTTGAATCAGGGTGAGCCAAGTATATTTTGATTTTTCATCTATGAATGTAACAAAATATTTATGGTTCTCCCTAGACACACAAGGTGCTGTCCAAACATCAGAGTGCACAAGATCAAAACAATTCTCATAAATAGTCATAGATTTAGGAAAAACAGATTTCTGATGTTTACCAAGAATACAAGTCTCACAACTTTCATTCTTAAAAGATAGATTAGGTAACATCAGACCTAAGGCACGAGAATGAGGATGACCTAATCTAGCATGCCATAACACATCACTAGCTAAAACAGAAGCAGAATTAAAAGCACAAGATAAATCTGAAACTTTGGTGTCTTCAAGCAAATACAGCTCTCCCTTGCTCACACCTTTTCCCAGCATCTTACTGGTCTTAATATCCTGAAAGAAAACATCATTAGGACTGAAAATAACATTGAAATTTAGATCATTAGTTGCTCTTTTAACAGATAAAAGGTTGGAAGCAAAGGTAGGCATATAAAAAGCTTGAGATTCTTTATCAAACAGTTTCAGATTTCCTACTCCTTCTATTGGAATTCTATCACCATTTGCAATCACAACACTACCTAGAGCTGGTTTAACATCACTAATCAGTCTAGCATCCCTAATCATACGATGAGAAGCTCCTGAATCAATGATCAAAGGCCTAGCAGTGTGAGATGCATTGTGTGTAGAATTTAAAGCATTAACACTAAGGTTACCAGAATTTGCATTGATAGCCTTGATAAGGGCCTCAATGTCTGACTTGCGGATGAGTGCATCATCAGGAGATGGCTGGGACATGGCGTGAGAGGTGGAGCCACCAGTGTGGGTTGTTGAGATCATGGCTCTCCCATCTTCTCCCATGCGTATGGAGCTTGGTGCTGTGTACTCATGAGCTCTTGCGTTATGTGCTCTGGCCTGGTTGTACTTGTTGTATGAGGCTGGCCTGAGATGAGGGTGGAGGATCCAACAGTTGGTTTTGGAGTGTCCCAGCTTCTTGCAATGCTCACAAGTCACATGCTTGTCTCCTCCACCTCTTGGTTTGAAGTGAGCTTTGTTAGCTGCTGCACTTTCCATCTTCTCAGCCTTGTTTACCATAGACAGCTCCCCTTTTCCACCAAAAAGACCATCAGAGCCTATCTCCTTTTGAAGTTGAGCACACACATCATCATAGCTTGGAAGCTCCTTATCTCTCAATATATGTCTGACCACTTCACTGAAGCTTGGATTGAGTGTGAGAAGCAATCCGAAAATCTTGTCTTGCTCACGCCTCACCTCAAGAGTGTTTGGATCATTAGTGCTTGGCCTTAACATCTCCAGCTCAGACCACAGCTGACTATACTTCCCAAGGTGCTTGGTGAAGTCCATATCTTCTTGATGTAGGTTGTTGATGGCTCTCTTCACTTCAAAGATTCTGGTCAGATTTGAAGTGTTGCCATACACCTTTTGTAAAGTATCCCACAACTGTTTTGGAGTTTCACAGTGTGAGTAAGAGTCCATAATAGGACCATCAAGTGAGCTATGCAAGATAGACAGCACCATGAGATCTTCCTGACCCCATTTGCCTTCATCTACCACTACAATCTCCTTGCCATCTCCCCCTTGGGTGATTTGTCTTGGTGCTGCACTTGAAGTGATATGCTCCCAAAGACCTCTTCCTCCAAGGGCTGTCTTGGTCAATCTAGACCAGGTAATGTAATTTCCTCCCCCCTTGAGAACAACCGGAATGTTGACTGGTCTGTGCTGATCCATCTTCACAAGCTAATACCCACTGGTTAATCAAAGAAGCCAAGGAAAATTTTGAATTTTCAAGGCTAGATCTGAGAGAATCACAGCTTGGAGAAGGTATACTCTGAAGAAGAGAAGTAAAGAGGATAAAATAAAGAGAGAACAACCAAGCAAATTTGTAGAAACTCAAGAACACATATCTGAAAATCTAGAGAGAAAATAGAGAAAGTAAACTGATGAATTAAGAAAGAAAGAGTAACAGAGTGAAATCGTGGAAGAGAAATAGTTAATCAGGAGCATACAGCTCTGATACCATGTAAGAAAATGAAGAATAGAGTGAAGAACAAGAGAGAGAGAGAGATGAGAGAAAAGAGTGAAGAAGGAGAAACTTATTCCCTTAGATCTAAAAACATATCATTACAATGTATTATCAAGAAGAAAAACAAGAATAGAACAAGCTTAAACTAGGAACCAAACACCTTTGGCTTACTAGATAAGCTACAATAAAATATATATTAAAATTTTATTCTTTCTATTTCTTCATGTCAATAGAAGTAAGCACGGGTACGTCTGTTTAGGTGCCGTACTGGTACCGGAAACGTTTCGGGGATGGATACTTCACGGGGACATCACTGGTACGGCTTGGGGACGGTTAGAGAACTTAGTTGTTAAATAAATTAGTTTTCACAGGACCTAATACTTGTGTAATTATGTTTTCACTGTCAGTGTTATACTGCTTGATTAAACTAAAATAAACTTGAGCCAAAACACTTATAGCAGGAGCCGAAGGAACAAGCCTTGCCCTCTCTCTCCTTAGAAATAGACCAAAACTTCATTTTTATAGTTTCTTTTTTATTTTTAGTTGGCAAAATAGACATATTATAGTAAATTTATATTTAATTATGTTAGATTCACTATATAATTTTGTTATTTTAAAAATATTCTATATTTTCTACCAGTACATATATGCCGTTCCCGTACCCATAATTTTTAGATTTTGCCGTTTCCCGTCCCCGCTTCCGTCCCCGTTTCTGTTTCCGTATCCGTCTTGGTGCAACATAGAGAAGTATTCAAATGAAGAAAGTATGAACAATAAGCGTGTTGAAATGTTCATTAAAAAGGTTACTACAACAAGCAGGGGCAGGCCCTGAAAAAGTTTGAGAACCTGAAAATATTTTTTTGGGGCTTAAATTTATGTAAATTTTTTCAAAAATTTTGGAGGCCTGTAATAAATATTTTACTAAGCATGGTTTAGGGCCGGCCTGACAACAAGTTCAATCATTGTTTGGATATGTTGAGCATTTCAACATGTTGGCATCTAGCTCGAGAGGGGATTTGGTCTAAAAGAATTTGAGGCAAATAGAGAACCTCATTCATCTTGCAATGGAAAATGGCAGTATGTTACATCTGTTTCGAGCAAATATGGCGGAGTAGGAAGGGAAACAAAGATAAAAAAAACTTCATGAGAGGTGTAGTTTCTATGATGTTATTCTTTTTGATGCTGATGAAAGACCAGACAATTGACCATAGTATGATCTCTATCTAGTAATATGCATTTGTATGTAAAATCCTTAAGAATGAGGAATAGTTTAGCTGTGGTCAGTAATTGAAGGTGTATTTTCTCATCTTACTCTAGGTTGACACCCTTGGAGGACCAGAAACTTCTGGCTAGTTTCTTGCCTCTACTTAGAGAGAGTATTCCAAGAGCAGCTGTAGAGATTGAAGCTGATATACATTATGGTTATACCGAAGAAGACTACGTTTATGATTTCTATGCTGTAAAGGAAGAGATGGATCTCAGTGAAGACAGTTCTAAGCTTCAGTTTCCTCTGTGCGTGTTTTCTTATTCCGAACTCCTTCACTTATTCAGTCTGTGTCTTGTGTCTTGTGTCACCTGCTAACTTTGGTTCTTGGGTTATTTGTAGTGTCATAGTCGAGGAGGATGAAGAAGATTCCTGGGATGGACCTGATGAATCAGACAATGACTCTGATGATTCAGACGGTACACATTCTTGTTGAACCTTATAGAAAAATGATATATTTGAATGGTTGGTGCTGTTGGTCCATGGTTATACTCTGTTGTGTCCTAGAAACCGAAAGTCAAGAAAGAAGTAAATATTAAACTACATAGATATCTTTTGCATGACTCAGCTGAAGCTCATCCAAGGAATGATTACCCAGAAGAGATCTATGGAGACGAAGAAGAAGAATATAGTGTATGTCTGTGAATCAAAATTATTTGACTTGGTAGATGTCTTTTTTTCACAAATAAGATAAACGAGTTATTACATAATACATTTAATTTAATTTCATTTTTATTATTTCATAAATAGTTTATATACTCATCTTTGACTCTTTCTTATCTTATTCATCTTCGTATAGTGCTTACACACCAAAAAAATGCGTTGGGGACTTGGGGGTGTTTAACCGACGGTTTAATGTTTTTGGTTCAATTGATTCCGGTTTGGTTAAAGTAACTTGTCTTAATCACAGCCGACGACAAAAATGACCATTAACACGCGGTTTCACACACAGTCTCGGAGACGACCCAACCAAAAAATAATAATATCTCATTGCCATTGGTCAACCATTTATATACAAATATTAAAATAAAATAATGATATTTAGAGGACAAGCAGAAAAAGACAAAATGTGAAAGAAAGACAAAACCTTGCTCGATACGCCACCGTCGCCGTCTTCCACATCTTTATCCTCTTCTCACAGATCATTTCTCTAACAAAAAAAGTTCGTTTTCTTCATTCTTTTAAAAGCAAATCCTTTCGTTCCTGTGAGCACTAAAGTTGTCTCCTTTTAATCATCAAGACCATGTCTTCCTCTTCGTTCACCGACCTCCTTGCTTCCTCCGGCGTTGACTGCTACGAACAAGACGAAGACTTTCTTGGTGGGTTTTACCCGGAGACAACCGGGTCGGGTTTACCCAAGTTCAAGGCGGCTCAACCGCCTCCTCTTCCGATCTCGCAACCTTCTCGCAGCTTCGCCTACTCCGAGTTACTTGACTCTCCTCTTCTCCTCAGCTCCTCACATGTAAAGCTTCCATCTTTCTTATCTCATTTCATCTATTTAATCTTTATTAATCCCTTTTGTGTGTTTTACTCGCAGAGTTTGATTTCTCCGACGACGGGAGCGTTTCCATTTCAAGCCTTCAACGGATCAGATTTTCCCTGGCAGATACAATCGCAAACGCAACCGCTAAACGCTGCTTCCGTAAGTGTCTTCCCTTAGCGTTTCTGACACATCTACACTTTCCTTGTATTGAACTAAACTTGTTTCCTTTTACAGGCCTTGCAAGAAGAGACATATGTTGTTCAAGATCTGCAGAAGAAGCAGGACCCGGTTCCTCGTGAGTTTGTTGCAGCACACAGTTACGGCTCAGATCGCCAGGTTAAGGTGCCATCGTACATGGTGAGTAGGAACTCTAACGATGGTTACGGTTGGAGAAAATACGGTCAGAAACAAGTGAAGAAGAGCGACAACCCTAGGAGTTACTTCAAGTGCACGTATCCCAACTGTGTTTCCAAGAAGATTGTTGAGACTGCTTCTGATGGACTGATCACTGAGATCATCTACAAAGGTGGTCATAACCATCCTAAGCCTGAGTTCACCAAGAGGCCATCATCAGGATCAACATCATCGGCTAATGCGAGAAGAATGTTTAATCATGCTTCTGCTGTTAGTGAAACACATGATCAATCAGAGAGTTCTTCGATCTCGTTTGATTATGAGGAGGTAGATGAAGAGAAGGAACAGCCTGAGATTAAGAGACTGTAAGTAGTTTTATTCTCTAAGTTAATGGAAAACAAAAATGTTTCTAAGAAAAAACGAAAATGATGTTTTTGAGTTTTTGTGTGATAGGAAAAGAGAAGGTGAAGATGAAGGAATGTCTGTAGAAGTAAGCAGAGGAGTGAAGGAACCAAGAGTTGTTGTTCAAACAATAAGTGAAATTGATGTTCTTATAGATGGCTTTAGATGGAGGAAGTATGGTCAAAAAGTTGTCAAGGGGAATACCAACCCAAGGTTATACTTTTTAACTACTTTTTCTCAATATTTGAAGTTGTGTTCATGTTCCTAACCCTCTTTGGTTATGACAGGAGCTATTACAAGTGCACATACCAAGGCTGTGGAGTGAGGAAGCAAGTAGAAAGATCTGCAGAAGACGAGAGAGCGGTTCTCACTACCTATGAAGGAAGACACAATCATGATATCCCAACCGCGCTACGTCGCTCATGAAAAACAGAACATTCTTGGGGATTAAGTTACTAGTGATATCAATTAGGGTTTGGAAAAATAATCTTACTATGCCTATCTTTTGTGCTCATTATAGTTTTGTTTATTTGTTTGTTTGTAACACAGTCAGTACTTTGTGTTGTACAGAGTGGTGATTAGCAGTTTTATTTTTAAATGTTCTTGGCCTTAGAGAACCTCACTATACATGTGTGTGACTTTAAACACTTGAGAGTCCATTTTTAGTTTCTTGTGTTGTGTCTGGTCTTCTTCTTGATTAGTGTATATTTCACATTCAAGATTGATGAACAATAATTTTTTGTAATTACAAATTTCTAAATCTATTTTAGAACTTAAAAGTGAAACCAATACCACAAGTTTATAACGGTGGAGATTATGCATAAAGAACATCAACCAAACAAAAATAGAAAGAAACAAAAATTAGGCTCATATTTCTTCTCTTATCACACATACCTCTCTCTCTTTCTCTGGGTCTAGTTTCTTTTACCTTACCAACATGTTGGAACCACTCTGAGGTTAGCCTTTACCAACCCATTTAAAAACAGAGTCCTCTGTTATCTTCCCTATCTCCTTACGTTCATATTACACTCTCAATCTTAATGCATCATCCATTACATTTTCTCCTTAGAAATGAAAACATAGCCTTCATAGTTTAACCCCAAGCCTACTACTACTCTCTCTCTTTCTCTCCAAGAAAAGACCATGGATTGGTCGGCGTTTGGCAGCGAACAGACCAACTAATCACATTGGGGCCTAGTGCACTGTCCATTCATGATGGAGGAGCTAGTATGCCAAAATCAAAACATGATGATCTCAAAAGGAATTTTCAAGAACAGTAACCCTCTCAAATACGCAATGCCTCTCCTCTTTCTTCAAATGTCGGTTATCATCATCACCTCTAAGCTTATCTTCAGCTTCCGTTAACCTTTAAAATCCGGATCCGGATACTAAATCCACGGATCCAACGAATCCGAGTTCGGATCCGGATATCCTAACATTTTCGGATATCCAGATCTGTCCCACCTTTAGGTATAGGTAGGAAAAACAATTTTAATGTTTTTTATAAATCCTTGTTCAGCTTTTCAGAAAGCTCTTATAAAATGCAAACGTAAACATCCAAAAGAAAATGCTGCGGAATGTTTTGCCTTTTTCATTTAGGTACACAACTGACAAAATCATTTTACTAAAAATGATTTAAGGTTTCAAGCTCATTTGGTAAATGTAAACACTAATATATAGACCTAAATGCAAATACAAACACAAACAAACAATTGAAAGTGGAAAGAGCAAATGTAAACGCATAAAGTAAACGATTACAGATTTGTTTCACATCTAGTGTTTACATTTACAATTTACAGAAAAAAATTGCTTAAAATACTTGAAGTTATTATTAGCTGATTTGGAATATATTATATACACTATAATAAAACAAAACGCAAACAAACAACCGAAAGTGTGTTATAAGTTATAACTAACAATTAATCGAGATGCATCTTTTGCGTTTGGCGTTTACATTTATAACTAACATTTTTTAAATACTTTTTTGACAAAGGATTTTCATTAATATTTTTAAAGAAACATTGTATCAAGCAGAAGAAAGAAAGAAACATTGACAAATGGTTTTTACCATAGGGTTTTCATTAATATTTTGACAAAGGGTTTTCATTAATATTTTTTTCTTATACCTAGTCACAAATTTTGGAAAATATTACATCACTCCGACCCGCAAATCTTAATTTTTTGAAAATTATAAAGAAGAACCAATTTTTATTAAATAAACATAAAATTTAAAATATAATACCCAAAACCTGGTAGGTTACAATAAAAATGTCTTTTATAATTTACACGTTTTGTTTGTTTCGACATTCAAAAAAATTAAATGTAAAGTAGTATACAAACGTAAACAAAACCGAAATCTGAATAGTATTCTAGAATTTTTTTTTTTCTTCAACTGAAAATTTTGATCAAAATACACACGGACTCGTAGTATTCTAGAATTTGATACAAATGGATATAAAGTTTGAAATATACATATTTTATCATCATAAACGTAATGATGCATCAGGGTACTCTAATGGCCCAACATTTCACCGCAGCGGCGCCTTTATCGAGTATTAACATTGCACGCTCGCGCTTGACAAGAAGGCGACATTAATCGTGATCCCGTTTCATAAGCAATACGCGATTGATGGGACGGTCGGACAAGTCAACAGACCGATCAGGAACATTAACCTTAACGTCCTGGAAGCGGCACCATGTTCGGTCGCCATATGCATAGACCGAGGGGAGAGCGAGGGACGTCCGTCTTGATGACCAACACGTGGAAAAACATGGCGGTGCTCTTCATCGGAGACCTGGACAACGCGGAGGCCCTCGCATTATGTATGAGGATGACTGAAAAACCGGAGCTTAACGTCACAATGATACATTTCCGTCACAAAAGCTCCCTTCAGCACGAGGATTACAGCGAAATGGCTGAGTATAATCTAATAAACGATTTCTAGAGCCATGCAGCAGCGAACAAAGGGAAAATTCATTACATAGAGGAGATAGTGAAAGATGGCGTGGAGACCACGCAATCGATTAGCTCACTTGGAGATGCTTATGACATGGTTTTTGTCGGCCGAGACCATGACCTAGAGTCTTCGGTCTTGTACGGACTTATAGATTGGAGTGAGTGCCCAGAGTTAGGTGCGATTGGAGATATGTTGACGTCGCCTTATTTTCATTTCTCGGTACTCGTTGTTCATCAGCAGCAAGGGGATGCTCTGGCCATGGGCGATAGTTATAAATTGCTTGTCGAGCATCAAAAGATTGGAGATACATATATACAACCACGCTTCTCTGCTGAAGAAGGTTTCACTACCATTGATCTCGATAAAAGTTAGAGTAATCAAGTGACTTAATTTTGATTTAGTAACAATTTTTTAATCATAAGTTCATAACAATAGGTTTTATTTTATTCCTAAGAAGTAGATGTATTGGAATCTTGAGTTGAATCTGAGGATAAAGACAGAAGATATGTCATGTTGTGGAGATGCTATATTTTCCTTTTACATTTTAGTTTTATGTTAATATAAGAGATAAAAAGTAACTTTAATGGTAAATCAATTGCATAAATGTTTTATGTTAATCATTTTTATTAATTGATGTAAAAATGATTTATTAAGAAAATATCTTCACTTTAATCCTCAAATGTATACAATGCTTTTCTCGGTTTCACTTTAGACACATTTATTGGACGTAGATCTGCCGGTTAATTGGCTTTCATGTTTTCAAAGAAAGTAATTCTTTGCATATATCTTGTACTAGGTGATTTTCCCGTGTTCATGCATGGATATAAATATTTATTAAATAATTAAACTATAAAAATTTTCAAATATTCTCTTTTGTTTGTTTATAAATGTTAGGTTATTTTGTAATTTATATGTATGATTAATAAATAAAAATCATATTAAATATCATTATGATACCATCTTAATTATTAGATATCTGATTCTTAAATATTATATTTCATATTAATTCAAATATTTATTTTTGTTATTTTGAGTTACTTTTATTCTCTTAAATTGAGCAACGATTTTTGTTTATTTTTTTCATAAGTAAGTAATCATAATCATTGCTGACAAAAAAAGTAATAAGTAAGTAATCATTTGATAAAAATATAACTATAATAAAATTATTATTTTGAATAAAGATGTCTATATTATTTTATTTTTTCAATTTATTTTGTAAATTCTATCTTAAAATTTTATATATATACTTCTTTTTTGTTTATGTTTTTAACAAATACAAAGAATAAAAAACTCGTTAATAGTAGAATCTATATAATTTATATATATATATATATATATACCTTTTTATTATTTATCTGTTTTTGTAAAAAATGAAAGTTAAGTTTTAATAAAAAGAAAATAAAAATAAGATATATTAAAGTTATTATATTCAAATTATTTTTTTAGAAGAAGATTTCGAAAATAATTTATATTTTCTATTTTTTTAAGAAGCAACGCTATATATACATATATAGTAAAAATTTATATATTCTCCCTTTTTATTTGTGGTTATTTACTTTTCTATTTATGTCTTTTTCAAAAATGAAAATTAAACTAAAAAGCTAACTAAAATCTTATTATGAAAAAATGAATGACAATAAAATATATTAAAGTTAATATATTCAAAGTAAAAATATTATTATTACAAGAAGATTTTAAAAAGAATTTTTATTTACATTTTTTTGAAGCTACATTATATATAAAAAGTTTTTATATTTTCATTTTTATTTATATTGTTTTAGAAAAATTTAGAAAAATAATCAAAGTTCGTTTATATATAAAAATTTATATGTTTATATTTTCGAAATAGTTCCTTTTTTATTTATGTGTGTTTTAAAAAAGAAAAGTAAATTGAAAAGTTAACTAAAATTTTATTATGAAAAAAGGAAATACATTATTAATATCAATTATATATAATATTTTTAGTTCATTAAGGGTATCTATGTAATCAACCATCGTGAGAGTTAACGTGAACGCGCCACGTAGGAAAGTGACTTCTCAAATAATATTATAGAGATTCTAATAATCCTTTATATCCGAAAACGATTTTTATCATCTACTAAATAATTTCTTATTTGTTGATATAACCAATTGTGAATCACATTAAATTTTTTGTATTATTTACTTTTCTTGTTTATTTATGTGTGTTTTCACATTTTTCGTCTACGTTACAGTGAACACGATAAAAAAACTTTTTTGATAAGTATGTGAATTATAAGCTGTTTTATACTTTTGTACGAAAAAGTGATTTTGTTCATGTACAAACACCATAAATTGAAAACCATTTTTATGTGAACCATCGATGATTCTAGGCAGAACATACATACTCGCTTCCATCAGTTATTCTGTAACTTAGGAGTTAGTGCTAACAGTAACATCATATACCATGTAAAAGATATCACAATCACTTCTAATATCTTATATAAGTCGGAATTATTATTAGTTGTGATGTTCTCATCATACTGATCTAATTTACATGATGAAACAAATCCTTAACTTGACATATGAGAGGTCATGCCAATGATCATAATTCATAAACACAGATATCCAAGATAATTGATTTGTTTTTTTTAGGAATAAGCTTAACACCATTGGAAGGCGTATGACATATTATCACCGCTGAGCTACGTTTTCTGAGTTGCGACTTGTTATTTTTTATATTGCTACTCTTCATTTTAATATTTCGAGTCGTGTCTTTACCTTGAGTCTCTTTATCTTAAGATACATAAGTTGTATTTTAAGTAATCATCTGCAAAATTGAAGAGTCATAACTCTTAGCACAATGTAATCGCACTTATATGCATTTCTTTTTCGTAATTTTTGTTATTCATTTCGCATGAATATAAGAACTTTGAAATGTAAGAGCTTACTAGAAATTGCATACTATTATAATCACCTATCTATATTCTATCATTGTAATTCAAGCCAAACACTAAAACAAGTGTTTTACATCTGTGGCATCGTCCTCATCTCGTGAAGACATCGTCATCATCGCCCTAGCTCCGGCAGCCATCGGAACGGTCGCCGGAGGCATAACTTTCTTTCCTCCATCTCATTTTTCCTTTGCCGTCTCCTTCCTTGCTTTATCCTAGGTCGATATGGCGGATCTCTGAGCTGTCGTGACCACTTCCAACGTTTCGTCAGGAATGATGGATCTCGGTTTCGGCTTCGTGTGGAGTAACGGCGAGACCTAAGGAGGACAAGGGAGGTGAGGGTCGGTTTTTAGAATCGAGGGCTTTGTCAGATCTGATTTTCCCCTTTTGAGATCTACGATGGAGCCCTCTTGACGACAGCGCGTGACAACGGCGAGACGTCTCCTCGACCCCAGATCTACCTGTCTGTGATGGTGAGATGGCTGGAGGAGTGGCGAAACGAACGATGGAAAGAAGCTGTCTTTCTTCGATGCTCGGAGATGACTCTCGGTAAGGGTCATGTCGACAGAGCTAATAACCAAAAGCGATGCATCTACAGATGAAGGATGAAGCGACAGAGATCCTCATCTCAGCATCAGTGACAGTCGTGTGGTCATGCCGGTGGTATGGTCTTTGCATTTCTTGAAGTTGCGATCTGGTATACCTGTCCCGTTGTAGTAGTCAAGGTTCATCTTTTAGTATGGTCATAGTGTTAGATTTCAGTCTTTGAAGCTTTTTAGTGTCAGTCGGAAGGGTTGAAAGTTTGGTCGGACTGCACATGTGGTGTGGGGAGAGGTGTTTTAGCAGAGTTTATTCGTAGAGTGGTGGGTGCAGTGATCGTTTACCGATTCGGTTCTTAGGCAGTGTACCTGAAGGGTCCGACTGTCCGCCTGGTAAGGCCTCATTTTAGTTGGGAAGGTGACTGGGCTTCTATCTAGGAGTAAGTGGACGTGAAGCGCGTCGCATCCGTATCCAAAGGTTGTATGGACCGAGTATCGGTTCTTCCTGTTGGGTCATGAAGTCGCAGGGGTTAGGTTCTTGGACTGTATCGTTTGGCGTGTGTTTGCAGCAGCGATAAGTCGTGGTGCGGGAGGTGGAGGTTATCGTGTGCGGGCTATGGGCAGCAGCGGCAACTCCCGATCATTGGCCTCTACAAAGGTTTAAAATCTGCTAAAATAACTTTCCTATCGTTTTTGGGTATTGTTAGCCTTTATCTAGTATTAGTGTTGTTTATGATCTTCTGGTTTTGGTACTGCAAGTTGCCCCAGTGTGGGTTTTAGGTGCCGCCTTCATGTGGGCTCTCGTGTATGGAATTGTTTTTGCGTTCTCTAGTTTATATTTTAAGTTACCCTGGTATGGGTTCAAGTAGCTGCCTTCATGTGAGCTTTTGTATGTTTCTTTGGAATGAAATGAAGTACTTTTCCTGTGAAAAAAAAAAAAAATTCAAGCCAAACACAATTTCTTTATTGATGTAAGAAACTCTCAAACGATTTCAGAACACCATAAATATTGGCGTGATTTCGTTCAGATTTAAGTCAAATAGTTATAAAAAAATAGCAAGTTGTTACTGAAAAGGATGCTAGACGGACCCAAAAAAGAGAAGAAAAAGAAGAAAAAGAAGAAGAAGAAGAAGAGTATTGGATTTTCTTTTTAAGAAATTAGTGTGAGAAACAAAATATATAGGTGTTTAAGAAAATGGGACATAAAGGATGTGAATCCATGTGAAGGCAGCCGAATCAGATGCCCTCGCCAGCTTTCATTTTCTTTCTTTTTCAATTAATTTTCTTTTCTTGTTTTTGAATTTTCAGTAATATAATTTGTTTCTTTTTCATTTTATGGGTTCCTTCTTAAATTATCACTGAGGCCTTTATTAGTTTGTCTATATTTAGTAAATAGTATTAACTTTATTGCACTTTATATGATTGAATTTTATATTATTTGAACCATATGGTTTGTTTTTCAGCTTCAAAGGCTTTTCGATTGGTCCACCTACACGCCTACATCTACATGTGACAACCTGCATGATTGGTCCACTCTTTCTATAAACCTTTAATTAACCTTCTTGATTTCGCATTATTCACCAATAAACCATCAATATAATATTTATATTTAACCACCGAAACTCTAAACTTAAACCAATTGGTCTAAATACGTTGCATTACAGTTGAACATGCATTTGTTCTTATAATGCTTTCATAAGATAAACTAACTGCTTCAGAACTATAATTCAGTTTCAGTTTAATTTTCCTTAAATTGCCACCTCTTTATTACTTGACATTAGTTAGCCCAAATATCCGTTCCTATTACTATTTGGCTGATCATGTTATTTTATACATATGGAATTTTATTCTTAATTGTAATATTAGAATTTGATTCCTGTCTTTAGATCCAATTACATATGCGTACTGTTTTCAGAAGTAATCATCATATGATCTTGACAAAAAAAAATCATCATATGATCTTGTCCTCATTGTCACGGACGACCAAGACTAGATTTTCAATTTAACATAGATCTTATCCACAGCAGTACATTAAAAAGTTTTTGTTTTTAACTTCATCCCAAAAAAATATGAAAATATTCTCTTCGGGGATGTTAATAAAAAAATAAAGAAAATAGAGACATAATTAACGAAGAAAAAAAAACAAAACGCTAGTTAAGATCCTCAGAGATGCTATCAAGGTGAGGCCGCCACATGGACACCGATGCCGACCGGCTATGTCTCCGACGGTGACGGTTCTCTTTACCGGCCGAACAATTCTTCTCTGACGATGACAACATAACATCTTCCAAATATTTCTCACACAACGTCAAATCAAGATCATTATTATTAGTACTACTTACCATATGATCACTATTACTATCGTTGGCGATTTCAAGAGGCTTTTTCCTACGTGGATGATCTTTTTTGTTCTTTGACGTCTTCTTTTCCGGCAAGGAAGTATCCGGTATAAGAAAATAGATGCTTCCACGCTTAAGCTCAGATTCAGGAGACAAGACCAAGATCTTACGAACAACTCCTTGAGAACATGGTTTGCTTAAGACATGATTAGGATTCGCCTGAAGGATCTCTCCGGCGGTCATTGGACGAGTTATCTCGTCGACGTGGCCGTTGAGATGTACGATTCGGATCAAATCTAAAGCTCCGCATGGAAGTACACAAGCCAAACAGCACCGTAAACTGTTTCCCATATTTTCTTAGTTTGCAAACAAATCTCTCAAAGTTATTCTTTAACAAAAACAAAAGGTTTTCAAGCTTTTTGTAGTTTATTCTTTGTTGTTGTGTGTAATGTTTTGTGGGGAAGATGAGGTATATATAGAGTGGCCAGAAGATAGAGGTTGACCATATGTGTGTTTTATTTACTGAAATGCCTTCCTTCTCATTGTGATTAACTTAAGCAGTCCTATTAATGTTAAATTTTATATCTTTTGTTCCACCCAATTAAACTACCTATCTAACCACAAAATGATACCTATCATTTTCATTGGTATGTGACTTAAAGTTAAGCTGTCTAATCTTTTGATGACTAAATATTATAACAAAACTATCTTATTATAAACGACCGAAAATACTAAGTAATATGATAATTTCTGAAACTAATCAGAAAGAAATAACAATTTAGCATTATCCTATTTTCTACACCAAACTACGAAGTACTACTAAAATATATGCTTTGTCCAATAATGAATTCGTTACAAATAATTGGGGACCCTCATATTAGACAATTTGAAGTTGTCATGAGTTCATATAATTTCTTTTAAGAAAAGACGGTTTGATTCAACTATTTTTATACATGAAATACAATTAGTCTACTATAAATGAATTTATTAGAAAAAATAAAAAGCCAAAAATGTAAAAGATAATTTTAAGCTGGAAGTCGACTCGTACTAAAATATCAGATAAACTGTGAGTATTTGATACAAGCTTATGTAACATTATACCTATTATAAAATCTATTTGTGTATTTTACCACAAAAACATCGATTAACTTTTTCCATGTTAGCATAAACTGAGGTTTCTGGTGACTGAAATTCATGTATGGAAGTATTTGCAGAACAGGTAGAGTCCACTGAGAGCTAGTTTAAAATACGAATTCATAATCTGATATATACATATATTTGTTTTAATTGCTACTATCCCTCTCGTTTCTTAAAAGGTTATTAAATTTTCGGCATCCTTTAGGTTTTTATTTCGGAATTTTCTTTATACTCCGTCGCTTTTATATAATATATAATATATTTTACTTAAATATTAATCAAATTGAGATGACAAAATAAATATATGATTAAAATATTTAGGATTTTAAAAATATTAGGACAAACTAACTAATACCTAAATAATGCGCTCTTTTGTCAACTAAAATGACTAGAAATAGTTGTGATGTACTCTATTTATTTTTAAGAGATTGACTTTTATATTTTATTTAATGCATGTTATTTTAAAATTTAATATAACTTAAAATGAGAAAATATAGATGGTGGCACATTATTAAGAAATAAAATATTAAGTTAATGAAACCAACATAAAAATACATCTTAAAAATCTACAAAACAATCTTTAAAAAACAGAAAGAATTTAAGTATGCATGTATGTAGATGTGTAAATAGATAAACAGATATGCATGTTTATGGGTACAAACTACAAACTAAGAAAACAATATTAACGTTTAGATTAAATTTCTTTCTGTCTTAGTATAAAACCTTACATTTCCCTATTTTTAATCACCCAACATTCCCGATTCTAAAATCTAAAGATGTATACACAGATAAACTAATATCTTAAGGAATTAATTATTTAGATGGCCTTCTACATATTTTCTGAAGGATTTAATTTTCTTAACGAGTTGTCATTTGTGATAATAAAAGGATTTGAACATTCATATGTCGTAATTCATCAAAAATTCTCGACAGACAATGGACAAGCCCAGCTAGCGTTGTGACGTTGGGGCGAGAGAAGAGAACTGACATACGGCGATATTTACGATTAATTATTGTAAAATACTATTTTCCAAATTTATTTTTATCTAAAAGGAATATAGTTAAGATTTTGCTTCCGTTAGTGGTCAATGGAACTAAATAACTATATATTAACATTTTAAATGATAATGCAGAGTAACAATTTTATACTGATAATGCAAAGTAACAATTCTAAAGTCTATTGATATATAGAAGACTGAAACAACATATAAATATAGAATATATAAAAATGGGAAGAAGAGCAGTCTAAAACTGCACAATGATAATGCAGAGTAACAATTTTAAAGCCTATTGATATATAGAAAATTAAAACAATACACACTATCGCTGATATTCCTTTTCGTATCATGAATATTCCATAAACGCAGCTAACATATAGTCTGGGAGTCCAGTTTCAAAAAAGATACAAACTAATAGCTCGTGTAAATAACTAATTAAATATGTGGACATTAGTTAATTTGACGCTTGATTATATAGTGTGTTATTTTAAAAAATTTGCTGGAAATTGTTGTTTATGATACTTGTCTGCGAATTATGATTTATATACTTTTTCTTAATCTGAATTTTAAATGATGTACGTTATTTGTAATTGTATAGAGTTACCACTGACAGTTATGCAGCAGTGGATTAATTCTATAGAATATGGTGAAAGGACCTGTGTTAAAAGAAAGAAAAAACGAAGAGAACGTTAGTTAGAGGATCTATTAGTCCCTCTGGTTATGCTACCAAAGAAAAATTATGTATATTAGCCAAAAGAATTAGCACCAACTATATTTGAACGTGCTGTATAATGTAAGATATTAAATATCTAAAAAATATACTACAAAATATTTTTTAAGATGTATTATAAATAAAATGGTTTGGAGTGTATTGTGATTCAAGTTTAGTGAGTTAAGTCCTAAATAGTTTCACGAGTCTTTGTAATATCCTTTAAGTGTTATTAATAAAATAAATAAAAAATTCTGTTATAAAATAATCTTGTTTTCCCTAAAACACTTTATCAATATATCTTTGATCCTAGACGTTTTTTTGTAACTTAATCCTAAACGTTTTTTTTTGTGGTTATACCTACTATATTACTATGTTTGTAAAATTGGTATCAATTAGTTAACGTCACTAGAAAATAAAATACAATGCTCTAATATCAGGTGAATTAACTATTTTTCTAGTTTTCGAACAACTTATGGAGGGATAGCTATGAGATCCTTTATAGCATAGTGTTGGGGTCAAAATCGGTCAATGACGAAATCGTCACCCGAAAGTCCTCGAAAGAAAAGCCAAGCGACGATCAAATCCAAGAAACGGGTCGTCGCTCGATAAAACTCACGGAAGGCTCGTCTACTCCCATCTGGCGCCAACGACGAGGGTCCTGGCGCCCATCAATGCGATCGTCTCACGATCTCGGGCGATGACAGCATCCTGGTCCCTTGAAATCCATGTCTGGATTGTCCGAGATCTACAATGAGTCTTCCGTAAAGCCTTCCCGATTGTTTTAAAGATTCATCTTTTAACATATCTAAAACTCGGATCCACATCGCTCTCATCCTCGACGACGGAAAATCTGAAGATCTAGGTCCATCTCAAAATCCCGATACTCGCAGAATCTCGTTGGAAACAATTATCTCGAGATCTACGACTAGAGACCCTCCCGAAACTCGAAAGATTTCCCGCAAACGACTGACGAGGGAAAGATCGAACAAACCCATAGACGGCAAGACGGCCTGGCACCAGCAGCGCGCGGGACGCGAGATGGGCCGGCAAGCAGGGAGCGGGTGGCGGCGCGGCAGGCACCCGGCCTGGGCGGAAGCACGGCGGGACGCAGGCGGCTGGCGCCGGAGGCACACCGGATGGCGCGGGCACGCGGGAGCGGGCTGCCTGGGCAGCGGCGGACCACGGCAGGCGCGGCGGACAGCGGGACGCGGGTGCTGGCGCAGGGGACGGGCACGCGGAAGCGGGACGAGGGATGGCATGGAGCGGGAAGAGGGACGCGGGTTGGGCCTGGCGAGGGGCACCCGGCCTGGCGCCGGAGGAAGCGGGACGCGGCTGGCTGGCGAGGACCGGCGGGCGGCGGCACGAGGGACGCGGGCGGTGGCTGCCGGCGGCAACCCGGCTGGCGCGGCGGCACGCGGGACGGGCCTGGCGGCTGCGCGGGCGGCACCCGGCTGGCGCCGCGGCGCGGGAGCTGGCGCCTGGCGGGCACGCGGGGACGCGGGCGGACCGGGCGGCCGGCGCAGGCGGCACGCGGCGGAGTGGCTGGCGCCGCGGCACCCGGCCTGGCGCGGCGGCACGCGGGACGCGGCCTGGCGCCGGCGGCACCGGCTGGCGCCAGCGGCAACGGCACGCGGGCCGGCCGGCGGCGGCACCCGCTCGCCGGCGCACCGTCACGCGGGCGCCTGGCGCCGGCGGCACCTGGATGGCGCCGGCGGCACCCGTCACGCGGGCCGGCCTGGCGCCGGCGGCACCCGTCACGCGGGCCGGCCTGCGCCGGCGGCACCCGGCCTGGCGCGGCTGGGGCACCCGTCGCGCGGGTCGGCTTGGCGTCAGTCCACGGCCCTCGTCCCGGTTTCGTTCCTATCGTGCCCGGTTCGATCCCATCTTAGCTTGTTCGGATCAATCTACGCAGGTTTGGTATGATCACGGTTAATCTAGAACGCCACTTCCTCGACTGAACAAGGAATTAAGGTTCCTTCGGAAACACCGAGACCTTCAAAGACTGTCCTTTCGAAAAACCGTAAAAACGCCTAAACGGCCCAACGCGGCCAAAACGGCCCACGTACGATTTTCCGAAAAAGAAGGATAACTATGACGGTTTATCTTTATCCTCACATAAGAGATAAATATCAAGTTTCCAGAAGATAAATGTCGAGATTTCCGAAGATAAATGTCAAGTTTCCCGATAAACACAAAGATGGACGAAAATGGAAAAAGCCCGACTCAGCCCACGAGAAGATAGACCGTCATAGGAGGAGTATATAAGGAGAGCTTTGAGCAAGAAGCAAACCAGATCACAAAAACGTCCAGAGCACTTAGAGCAACTTAGCATTCTTTTCTGTTTTCACTAGCGAGCTGCGACTCAACTAGGATAGACTTAGGCGATCAGACTAGCGAACTTGCCGACAGCTCTCGTAGCCAAGGCTCTTACCTGTTGTTCACGCTCAAACGCGGATTCGAAAATAAAATCTTTTGCTCTATTCTTTTTTTTTACGATTTTTATTCCGTTTTCATATTTTCTTTGTCGAACTGATTGTGTCGTGTGCGGCCCAGCAGATATCCGGGACCTTCAGGGAAGGCTTGGTTCACTTGGCTTTCCTCCAAATCAACTTAATTTGACGGTGCGAATTTCGGTTCCCACGGACTCTATATTGTAGTAAATATATATGAAAACACCTATAGACCATGGCTAAAAATGGGTAAAATCCATGGTTGATCAAACGGCCTCTGGGTCCTTAAGCAATACCTCGTCTCCATTCTACGCAAGGATCCAGCAATTGGATCTCCGGGTCCATAGGAGAGACCTGCTGTCTCTTGAGAAAATCCACAAATAACCTATCCATAGAAGGTGAAAATCAATGCGTCCCTATACTGTAGGTTTTTATAAAGGAAGACTGTACTCCAGAAAGCCTACCTTGCAATAAATAAGAGCCTACCCGACGGAGGCGACTTTGAATCAACAAGAAAAACGGAAGGTATATACAATCTACGGATTATTGGACGGAAGTGCATGCAACCTCCAAGTTCCTAGATGAAATATTGTGCAAACCCCAGGTTCGGTGGAAGCGTGATGTAAGGTTACTGAAGCATCAGTAGTGGCATACCTCCGGGGGCAGAATGCAATGTCACACAAGAGTAGGAGCAGCTTACTCAGGGGGGCAAAACTCGATATAACGCCTTAGGACCTCCGGGACCCAAAAGGGTGATATACCATGAATTTGACCCGATTTTACCCATGGTATATGAGTGTTTTAAGATATATTTATATGTTTTGGAGTCTTTTTAGTGTATTTACAGGTTTAGGTACGCTCTGAAGAAATCTGGTGATTTTGGTGTCTTTTGGAGTCTTTTGAGTGCAGGACTGCACAAATGCGTCAGATGTTTAGCTATGGATTGAGACCTTCCCACCGTTAGATTGATCCCATCTTTTGAAAAAATATAGAGCTTTAAGTTAGCTTTCGAATGCCACCGGTCTGGGGTCAATCAGCATCATGTACAGACGTTATGCTCGTTTTACTGAAGAGTGGTCAGTCTGCCTCGCGAGAAGAAGCTGTCGAGAAGATGAATGGATGTCGATCGACGCAACAGACTTGGTGTCGATCGACATGGATATCAGAATATGGGCCAAGTATATTTTATGACCGATTGAAGCCCAGGAGCCACAACAAAGTTACCAAAATACCCTTGGACGACCAAAAACCTAATTTATGTGTTTTCTAAGCCTTTGTTGACGGCTATGCTTTCTACGCTCTCTACACTTTCTATTATTCTATCTTATTGTTTTCTCTTAGGGTTTGGAGAGAATATCAATTCTCCTTCAGAGATTGATTGGAACTCCATTGGTTTTATCATTAATTTCTGTTCTATTATTATTCAGACTATGATTTCTATTATCGCTTCCATATCTGAGTAATTCTCTTGTTAGGTTTAGGGATTTCATGGGCTTAATGTCAAACTGATAATCAATTAGGATTACTAGGTTATCTATAGATATCTACACCAGAGTTATTTATAATACTAGGATCTGGAGTAGTTAGAAAAGCACGATAGTGTGACTAATTGCTTGAACCTAGAATCATAGGACAATTGAGAGGCACGAAAGTACCATCAATTAACGGAACCCAAACTCTGTTGGATTAGATACCTAGGCGCATACGATAGTTGGTCTAGGAATCTAGTTGAACATAATCGATTAGGTCGTTAATGCTTGTCTGAGGTAGTATCGATCGACGCTCAGGCCATAGCATCGATCGATGCTCACTCCTTGTTCGCGTGCGACAGCCGGGACAAAGACTTAGGCATCTGATTAGTAATTGCATGTGAAAGCTGGATTACTTGCTTATTTAAATCGAGTTCTAGAATTGAATCTATAAACCTTTGGCATCCTTGAATTGTAGTTTTCAATCTCTTGATTGATAAACCCTAGATCTAGCTATTTCTTCTTATTGTTAACAACTCTCTGCCAAGATGAACAATTGTCTTGTTCATCTTGTTTACTACTTTATTTACTTATTTATTTATTGTCTTATAATCTATTAGCCTAGCTAAATCATATAACTGTCAGATCTAGTGTGTGCCTTAGCTCCCTGTGGATTCGATCCCTAAGTGCTACAACTTGACCTCTTATTTGAGAGAGTATAAATCACTCCTTAGGATAATTTGAGTGATATCAAATTTGGCGCCGTTGCCGGGGAGCTTCGATTGCCATTAGACTTGATTAACAGGTTTAGTATAGGTTTTATTTACTGTTTTAAGTTACTTACGAAAAAATTTCTTGTTTTTCAGGTACATGCCAATCAGTACCAGAAACGGCAAGGAGGAATTGCTTTTCTTATCAGGCCCAGCACGTGTCGAACGCTTGATCCGCAGAGAGAAATGTGCTACATCGATCGACGCCACTACTAGTGCATCGACCGATTCTGATCAACAACCATCTACCGAGTTTCAGCAACCATCGATCGACACTCGCTCATCCACATCGACCGATACTTCTCAGTATTCGTCGACCGAAATCGTCCACCCGACATCGACCGATACCGCACATCGCGCATCGAACAATACTGAGCTGTGCGATATGGTTGCGCCTTTGATTCTCATGCAAGACGAGAATGGAGACCTGCACGACCCCGAAGGTCATTTGTATAATGCAACAGGTCAGAAGATAGATGGACAGGGGGCTGCAATCCTTGATCCATCTGCTGCTACTGAGGTTGCTAATGTTCTTCGACAAAGAACAATGACAGAATTGATCAAGCCTAGTCAATTCTATACCAATAGGCGTGCGATTCAACCTCCAGAAATCCAGGGTTTTGAAATCTGACCCACTTTCTTCTCTCATGTGGGTCAGCACCCCTATTGTGGTCTTCCTCATGAAAATCCCATGGACCATATTGAGACACTAGAAGATTTGGTGTCTGGCATCCATGAAGATGAAGCAACCAGAGACTACATCATCTCTAAGCTGTTCAAATATTTTCTCTCTGGGAATGCTATTAATTGGTTGAAATTCCCACCACAAGGATCTTTCACTATATGGAATGAAGTCAAGACTGCGTTTTTGACTGAATTTTCCGATGGTGAAAAGGCTGAAGAAATAAGAGATAAAATTTGGACAATCTCTCAGGGACCTACAGAAGCTTTCATAAGCTCTTGGGAGAGGTTTAAGAGATACCAAAGAGACTGTCCACACCATGGTTTTATGGAGATTCAGCTGCTGAAAAGATTCTGAAAGGGTATTGATGTGCAATATAGTTCTATGATGGATAATGCAAGCGAAGGAAACTTTGAGACAAGGACCCTGAAGAAGCTAAGAGATTGATTGAGAACTTGGTGTCTAGCAACAGTGCCAAAAATTTGGATATGCACATGATAAAATCAGCTGTGGAGGATGACAACAAGATCGTTGAGGCTGATATTGGTTCTATACATGAAGTCTCATTTGTGGAGCAAGCTATATACCAGGATGAGGATCAGTGCCATATAGAAGAGATGAGATTTATGATAGAGGAATTCTTGAAAGATCATCAGAAGACGACTGAACGCATGAATCTGAGTTTAGATTCTCTCTGCAAAGAGGTGATTGGAATATTGGAAACTTTAGTTACCCATGTCAATATGCTTTACACCCAAGCTTATCAGACTACAGAAGGTGTGAAGAAGCAAGAAAATCTATTTCAAAGGAGAAGTACTGTTCATCCAGGTACTGTTCATCAAAATACTATTCATCCGGATACTGTTCATCGAAGCACTGTTCATCTGATGTCGATCGACACTGTTCATCCGACGTCGATCGACACTGTTCATCTGGCGTCGATCGATACCGTTCACCTCGCGGCGATCGACACTGTTCACGCTGTTACTGTTCATCGTGATACTGTTCATCACGACACTATTCACCCAGTTACTGTTCATCACGACACTGTTCATCTAGTTACTGTTCATCCTGTGTCCAAAAACACTGTTCTTCAAGCCATTGAAGGGCCCCAGGTCGATTCCATCTGAGATAATGAATTTGGGGAAGCACTTGAGCAGGAGAAGCTGGACGAAGATGCTTTTATAGTCGAAAGTTCTATGTATGCAGGCAGCTTGTACTGGTGTCGACCGACACCAACAGCTGAGCATCGATCGACATCACTTGAGAGTCGACCAACACCATCAGACAAGCATCGATCGACACCACTTTCGGGATCAGACAAGGCGGTTCGAATTCAGGGCCACTCCGACTTCGCCGCTCGACACCCACATCCTCCCACCCTAGCTCGAGTTAAATCAAACGCCGTCGATCGACAGCAACAAGAGATAATCGATCGACATCAACATTGCAGCATCGATCAACAAGAACAGACAAGTAGTGATCGACATTCGCCCACGCCATGCCGAGTACGTTTGCCAGATATTGATGCACACCGCTTGAATGACACTAGAAATCTATCTCAGAGATTAATTTGTTTAAAGACAACCGAGAAGATAAATCAGCAATCTGCACCAGCACCAGAGCAAGAGCAAACAACACTAGCTGATACTTCTCTCGTTGAGATCGATCAACACCAATGGGATGGATACGAACCTGCGATGGATAGGCAGGCAACAAAAGGAGGAGCTTAACGTGAGAAGAGAGTCAAATATTGGAAACCTTTTATTCCCAAACACCTCAGGTGAGAAGTTAACAAAGTGGAACTTGATGGATTTCACAAGAGGGTGAAGAGGGTTCCTAAGGATATATCTTTCGAGGATGCATATTATATGTACAGACTTGGTAATTTCTTCAGAGAGAGCAGAGAGACAGAAAAGGACATTGAGCTACTATTCAACAAGGTCTGTCGTAAGCCTAAAAGGACTCTGAAGAAGGAACAAGATCCTGGAAAGTTTCTGATTCCATGCTCTATACATAACCACAATTTTCCGAACGCCCTCTGCGATACTGGATCTGCAGTCAGCATCATGGCTATAGACACTGCTGAAGTATTAGGATTAAAGATGGAACCTTCAAAAGATAGTTTCTCTTTCGTGGATAACTCCAAAGCAAACTCAGTAGGCATGATCAGGAATGTTAAGGTGGAGATAGGGGAATGCACTATTCCTGTGGACTTTCATGTCGTGGAGCTCAAATCAGGCAAGACATCTTCCCTTCTTTTTGGAAGAGCCTTCATGGCTACAGAGGGGGCAGTTTGTGATCTTAAGAAGAATAAGATGTGCCTGACTAATGTTGATGAAACTGTGATCCTGTGGAGAAGAAGAAAAGTGAAGAGATTATTTCGTTCATAGAGATGATTGAAGATGCAGCACCTGCAGCAGATTTAATTCGCGAGCCTGCAAAACTAGTATCAGCATCGATCGACACCACAACCTCACCAACGATCGACACCACCACCTCACAGTTGATCGACATCAGCGTCCCGACATCGATCGACAAAGATGTTTGTCACAGATCAATACCACTTGAAATCCCTGAAAGTTCGAGTTGTCTTCAGGACATTGCAGCCTCAACACAGGAGAGCACAGATGAATCGAGCTATGATCTTACCTCCGATGTAGACAAAGTCACCCTAGAAGACTTCTTGGAGTTGGAAGAATGGCTTAAGCAAAGGTATGATGACGACCGACACCCACCCCACATCATCGATCGCAAACCTCCTGATTTCATCGATCAACCATACGCAACTGATATCGGTAGATACCCACCAGCAACAATCGATCGACACCCATGGTTGGATGAGCTACCAGGATACACAGTTGAGCTGCAACCGATTAAGGAGAGAATGCACAAATCTGAGACATCATACATTTCTGTCCCTAAACATCAGAGACCCTGTGAAGCTGTTGGGATTCACGAAAGAGTGAACAGGATACATGATCCAGTAAAGTTTGTGGTTCCATACTTTGTTTCTGAAGATGAATCTCCTATTCCACCAGATAGAAGTGTGCAACCAGGTTCCTATATTGGGGTATTGAATAATCATCAGCATGCATCAGTTTATAAGAGTGGATTGAAATATAGAGGTGACTTTGACAAAAGTCCAATAGAACCAGTATCGAACGACACCAAGAAACCGACATCGATCGACACCGACCAGATAACATCGATCGACAGTATCACTTCACCAGAAATCGATCGCGTATCAGAACAGAACGAGTTTGAAGGGTGTCAAAATCCTTTTAATGGAGGCACCATCATGTGTTCAGACAAGTATGGGGGAAAGAAGAGGAAGAATTGGAAGAAGAGGAAAAGAACAAAGGGATATCCTCAGTTATCATTGATTCTTCACTTCTCAGATGGTGTTAGGAAATCTAGAGTGCACAACAGATTCTTCTCAAAGCCTTTTGCAAAACTAAGAGTACTCCTTATTACTGAGATGATAGACAAAGGAGAGAAGTCTATGGAGGAGGCTTTCACACAAGAATGATAAAACTTCAGAGAGTAGCAATTGAAACTTGGTTTGGAGCAAGTTCTCATTCTCATCCGTACTAAATCAGATCTCTAGAAGTCAAGCTAATGACTGGAAATAAGCGCTGAGTGGGAGGCAACCCACTGTTAGGTTTGTTTTAAATTTGGTTTTATTTTCATTTATTACTGATTCTTTGTTTTCTAATGATTTCAGATTAAAAAAAAAGTGAACAGTAACAACGATACTGTAGCAGAGGCACTGTGTTGGGGTCGAAAACCGTCACGACGAAGTTAGTATCGAAACGTTCGATAAAAATATATATATCTTTGATTTCTTTACGAAAGAAATCGTAAAAATCGAATCCTTGCGAGGAACTCTACGACTAAATCGTGTCTTCGTTAAAAACTCGATCACTCGAAACAACGAAAGATCAACAACGACGAAGGCTCGGCTCGATCATCGCAAAGCAGCCAACGGCACGCCCGGCTCGGTCGCTATAGCGACCGAGCATCATACGAACCTCGGTCGCAATAGCGACCTAGCTCGAGCACAGGCTCGGTCGCTATAGCGACCGAGCCGCAATAAAAGCTCGGTCGCTATAGCGACCAAACATGCATGCATCACGGTCCTTCCGTATCATCCGACATCTTCCGAAATGACAATACGATGTAAAACTATGAACTCTCGACTGTCCTCATTACAACCTTCCGCAAACCACGGCTTAACCATTTCTTGATTTCCAATCAAATGGAATCCTTGGTCTGGTTTTACGATAAAAACCGCAGAAATTATCTTTATCGAAGAAACCGTAATAAACGTCCCGACTCAAAAGACGGTCCAAAGAGTCCTAAAACTTGATTCAAGCCCCACTTACGATTTCTTAAAACCCATAAACGCTATGATGGTTATGCTTGGTGAGATAAAAATCTGATGAAAGGACTTTTCTAGGGTCCTAATCAAATGTTGTAGAATACAAGATGTCAATCCAATTCTAAGAGATTCTAATGCAAAGGGAATGCAAGTTCATACTTAATCTAAGTGCAATCAAGATGAGAGGATGATTATGAAACTAAGACAATATTAAAAATGCAATAAAAGATTGAACTTTCTTTCTCAATGAGGCAAGGGGGTTCTTGGGACAAGGGAATTGACTTTGGGTGATCAAGGTTCAATCCAAGATGCCAACTTTTCAATCAATCTAATTCCTTATGCCTAGACAACAAAACTAAGCAAGCTGTATCCCTAGATGAATGCTCTTTCGCAATGATCACCCAAGTACCCCAAATCCCTTTGGCTGTAATGATCAAAGCAAACATGGAGAATGAGTCTAATAGCAATCCTAGCTTCTTTGACAACTAATCCCTTAGGCAAAGCAAGCTAAAAGCATAGATGGGTTGGTTCAGGCATTTCATAGAACACCTTCCGGGCATGAAATGCCTATAGCTCTATGTTTGAGAGGCCAACTCAAATATAGCTTGAAGAACACCAAATCAATGCAAGGAAAGGATAGATCTAACACTAAGCACCTTGGATCTACACTTAATCACCCTTAGTCTCCCAAGCCCATGAACCCTAGATAGATCTACTCACTAATAGCCATGGAAAACCTCAAAATCAATGATGATTCAAGGCTAAACATGATTACAGAAGAAGATAATCTATTAAACACAAAAGAAATGAGATAAAAAGGATCAAAGATCCAAACTTTCTTCAAGATCTTATTATGTTTTTGAGAGAAAAGAAGTTCCATCTCTTAATGAGATTTCAAGAGTATTTATAGGTGGCTTGAAAGCCCTTAAAAACATAAGAGAAAAGTCCAAAAGGTCCTTGGTGCCACATGATTTTCGACCAATCACAAGCCAAGAAAAGGAAGAAACTGGCCGATACCCGGGTAAGGTGGTCGAGTCCCGACCCGCGTATGCCGACCCGCGTATCTCATGTTGATCCATGCGGGTCCTTCAGGCCGCGTATGCCAGGCCGGGTGTGTGGAGCCGTGCTGGGTTCTCATCCCGAGTGTGTGAGGCCGGGTACACTCCCTGGCGTCCATCATCTCTCGCCCAACTCGTGCGGGTAGGTTAGGTCGGGTCCAGGTCGGGTGTCTTGACATGCTTCCAATGAATCGATCATAACTTCTCCAATATGGCTCCAAATGACTTGAAACCACTTCCATTGGAAAGCTAACTCAAAATTCTGTGTCTCCACCAAATCTTAACATTATAAGATATTTCCAAGGCCTCCGTACATGCTCATCTTTGTCTTGACCAGATCATGGATTGACTTCTCTTTTCATGGCCAAACTTGATTCTTCATCTCTTTTTGGGCCATAAGGCTTCCAAACACCTCAAATCATACCAAAGCATACTCCAACACCTGATAAGGACAAATGAATGCAAAATGGATCTAAAGATGCCTAATGCCTAACTTATATGATCAAAATGCATGAGATATGGATGCTAAAAACATGTAAATATGCAAGATATCAACTCTCCCACACTAGACCTTTACTTGTCCTCAAGTAAACTATTCAAAACACAAGGAGGAGAGATATAAAGATAGGAGCAAAGCCAAAAGAAACACTCATAGCACTCAACCTGACATCCTAGCAAATAGCATGAGCAAACTCTCTTATTATGCTCTAGCTTCACAAGTCCTTTTAATTACTCTTATGTCTCTACACAAGATGCAATGCCTATCAACCAACATGTTCTCTTAACCAGCCCTCACATTGATTCACACACACACAAGGTGAAGTCTCACAAATGGGCACATGATATCAATCATTTGGCTAGGTGATCAAATGGTCTAATAAGGATGAAAAGGAGGGTTCAATGCATCATTTCAAGGTGGCAATCACTCAAAAATCAAGGAGCTTGATCATTATGAAAAATTTATCTAAGACTAGGAGCAATTCATGCATACATGGATCCATCCTCATCATTCTACCCAATTCCTAAGTGATTACAAGACCTACACCCTTTTTATTCATCCCATAACTCAAAATGAAGACATACTCACATCACTCACCCAATGAACATTTTCTTTCTCATGATTCAACCTCTAAGGACCTCTATTCACATTCTAAACTCTAACTCTTAAGTTTTTCCTTTCCCACTATCTAATTACATCTTTCTTTTTCTTTTTCTTTTCCTTCTTTTTTTTTTCTTTTTTTTTTTTAATATATACATGAGCGGGAAGGTCAAAAACATCAATCAAGAGCTTTTCATTTTTCATTTCTAGGTCCCTAGATTTTTCCTTTCTCAAAACTTTCTTTGTTCATCAATCTCAACATTGTCATATCCCCAAGCTCAAAATGTAAACCATTAGGTAACAAACGCTTCACTCACAATCCTAGAAGCTAGCTCAAATGATGACCCTATGCTAGCAAGAGATGAGAACAAATCCATGTCGCTCCCAATACTCTCAAGATTTTGCACATGACAAGCTATCAAAAGAGGCCTCACTCAAGCAAATCAATGTAGGCTTCAAAGAATGGATAGGGTTCAAGGGTAAGGGAGTGCCATTTGGGTTAACAAAGGGTGGTACAATGGAAAAAGATAACCCAAATGTGTATGTGATCCATGACTAAGTATGCAAATGCCCATGTGCAAGAGAGATTAAGTTCATTCAAGTCTAAATTCAGGATGGAGCTAGTCTTAAGAACAATGCCAATATCAAGCAAGCAAGCAAGTTTCAAGAAGAGTTTTCAAGGCTCAAAGCATGCAAGCTTTTTCAAAAGGTGCTCAAGCTACCTGATATGTTTAACTAGGGTGTCAAATTCAGCGCAAACGAGTGTTCTTTACAAGGCAATGCTCCATATGAAAATGAATGCAACCTATATGCTCTAGACTCGATCTGAAGGATGCAAGTGATGCAATCTACATGGTTCAAAAATTTAAATTTTGTTTGATTTTCTATGCACTTATGAATGTACAATGCAATGCATGAGACTCAAAATCACAAAGCAAACATGATCAAATATCCGGTACCTCCCCCACACTTAAATCACACAGTCTCCTGTGTGAGTAAGAGAGTAAGAGATACCTCAACAAGGCAAAAGCAAATGTATGTACAAGAAGGGTTGGAGTGATACCACACAAGGAGATTTGGGCATGGCGCTTGTGGAATGACTAGAAGCTGGCTTGGGTCATAGCAACTAGAGGAGACTGCTACATGGCAATCATAAGGCTTAGGTGGTTTACCACCTTTCTTCTCTCCTCTAGTGCTTGGCTAAACCTGAAAATCTTGACCACTTTTATTAAAAACTTAAAAGGAAATTTGAAATTGCAAAGCTATATACAAGGATAAACATGGGACTTCCTCCCAAGTGAGCTTGTTTTGAGTACCTAGCTTGACTACCTTTTCTCTTGGATTAGTGAGAAGGATGATCCTTCCCACCTTCAAGAGTGATGGTGAGGACCTGAGAGAGAAGCTCTTGAAGCTTGATTGGGTCATCGTGGAGCTGAGGAGTGATGATGGCTCTAGCACTTGAGAATGGTGTGGATCTGCTCTTGTGCTTGATCTTGTACGCAATGACTCCATCCTTAAGCTTCTTTGGATGGAGAGTGGGAGTGTGTGGGAGCAAATCAAGAGGTGGAGGATGAGGCTCTTTCACCATCTTCTTCTTGCCATGAGTGGCCTTTGAGACTCCACTCCTCCCCTCTGTTTTAGCACTTTCCAAGTTCTCATCACACAACTTTTTTGAAGACTCTCCATCATGATCTTCTATCTTACCAACAACCTCTTCATCTTTGGGCTTCTCAACAACGTGTGCATCACGAGTGATTGTCCCACAATAGTCTGATTCCATTGGAGGTTGAGAGGGTAGGAGACAGCTTTGTTGACATGCATGAGGGTGACCTTCTTGTTGGGAAAGTCAATGCAAGCTCCAACTGTTGTGAGGAAAGGAGTGCCAAGGATCAAAGGGACTCTCTCTTCAGATGCCATGTTCAAAACAGTGAGGTCAATAGGTATGGTGCAGGATCCAATCTTCAAGGGGAAGTCCTTGATTATGCCAAGTGGGGTTGTAGAAGAGGAATCCCCAAAGGTGAGAGGAGGAGTATCTGGTTCCATGCTTTCAATCCCAATACTCTGCACCATATCCAAGGAGATGACATTCACACTAGCACCACTATCAACAAGAGCATCATCCATAGTTAGTTTACCAAGAGAGCAAGACAAGGTGAACTTCCCTTGAGACTCAAGCTTAAGGAGGGACTTTGGAGGGATTGGTGGATCAATCTTCAGAAGTGAGATGTTCAAAAGCTCAGCCACTTCAGCTTGGTGGGTGAGAATGTCCTGTATGAGCATCATTTGGGCATGAGCAGCATGCATATTGGTGATCTCTGGAAGCTTGACTCCAATATCACTTAGGTCTTTTCTGAATTTGGAGACCACTTTTTTCTGAGCTTTGGTGAGGAACCTTGTAGGGAAAGGGAGTTTATCATAGGGTGATAGCTCAACCTGATTGTCCTCTTCCGTCACTTCTTTCAGCTCGAGGTTAGCACTCTTCTCAACTTGTGTCTCAACCGTAGGCTCATCAATCTTCAGAATCTTTCCTTGAACCTTCTTATAAGCTCTCTTCACAACTCTAGCTTCAGCTGTGGCCACAACCAGTCTCTTATCATTTTCGATCTGATTTCCAAGCACTAGCCTCTCAATCTCATCAACATCATTCTTATGATCACTCAATGCAATCCTTGAAGAAGTGGAGAGGATAACATTGCAAGTCTCCTTAGGGTTCTTCTCTGGTTTTCCTGGTAGAGATCCCATTGGATTCTTGGAGGATGAAGACATGGAGGCAAATTGGCTCTCCAAAGCTTTGAGGTGAGAGGCAAGTTGCATGTACTTGTTGTTGAGATCAGAATAAGTTCCATCAATCTTGGCATGGATGTTCTTGAACTCATCACAAATGTTCTTAGCATTTCTTTCTTGAGCTTCTAAAAGTTGCTTGAACATGGACTCCATTTTTGAGCTTGGAGCTTGGGAAGAACTTCCTTGAGGCTGAGATGACTGATTTGTTTGGTAGCCTCCTTGTTGATTGTTGTAGTGAGGTCTTGGCTGATAGTTGTTTTGGTATTGGAAGTTTGGCTCCTTCCTATACCATGTGCCATTAGAATTGATGAAGCACATCTCCTCTTGGCCTTCTAAACCATCAACCTCATTGATTGTAGGAGGAACCTCTTGACTAGGAGCACCCACAAAATTCATCTGTACTTGTTTAGCTTGGGTGGAGAGAAGCAAATCTATCTTTTCTTGCAAGGTCTTGATTTCCTTCCTTGTGTGCTGGTCATCACTTCTATTGGCTCTATCATGCTCCTCACTATAAACTGAGTCACTCTTGGCCATGTTCTCTACTAGTTCTTCAGCATCCTCTTCAGTTCTTCCCAAGAAGAAACCATTGCTAGCAGTATCAAGCCTATTTCTGCATTGTGGTAGAGCTCCTCTATAGAAGGTGCTAAGCAAACTCTCTTTGGTGAAGCCATGATGTGGACACTGAGACCAATAGCCCTTGAACCTCTCCCATGCTTCACTGAAGCTCTCAAGATTCTTTTGTTGAAAACCAGAGATTTCATTTCTGATCTTAGCTGTCCTTGAGGAAGAGAAGAACTTCTCTAGAAATACCCTCTTGCAATCATTCCAAGTGATGATAGAGTCACTTGGAAGAGCCTTCTCCCACTGATGAGCTTTGTCTCCTAGAGAGAAAGGAAATAGCCTGAGTTTAAAAGCATCTTCAGAGACTCCATTGGTCTTGGACAAACCACAATACTTGTCAAATTGATCCAAGTGATCTAGTGGATCCTCCACAGCCAAGCCATGAAACTTGTTGTTCTCTATCACATTGAGCAGCCCTGATTTGATCTCAAAGTTGTTGTTCTCCACAGCTGGTGCTCTGATTCCCAACCTATGACCATGAATGTGAGGTTGGTCATAGGCTCCAATGGCTCTTGCTTGGTGTGGTTGGTGATGTGGCTGGCGTGGTGGTCTAGGATTGTCAGCTCTTGGACCATTGCCCCCTAGGACATCACCATCTTGAGGCAGATTCTCCATCTCAAACCCCAACATTTGAAGATGAGCCTGTTGCTCTACTTCTCTTCTTTGTCTTGCTATTTCCCTCTCAAGTGCAGCAATCTCTTCAACAGTAGGAACCAAGTTAGATGCCCCTCTGCTTCTTGTGATCATACACCTGAAAGTCAAAGATAGAAGAAGCAAGAGAACCAATATCACAAGATAATAAAAAAAAAGACTTAGTCTCAAGCAAATGACTAAATCCCAATGTCAAAATCAACTTAGAACTTGGCAACGGCGCCAATTTGATGAAAGGACTTTTCTAGGGTCCTAATCAAATGTTGTAGAATACAAGATGTCAATCCAATTCTAAGAGATTCTAATGCAAAGGGAATGCAAGTTCATGCTTAATCTAAGTGCAATCATGATGAGAGGATGATTATGAAACTAAGACAATATTAAAAATGCAATAAAAGATTGAACTTTCTTTCTGAATAAGGCAAGGGGGTTTTTGGGACAAGGGAATTGACTTTGGGTGATCAAGGTTCAATCCACGATGCCAACTTTTCAATCAATCTAATTCCTTATGCCTAGACAACAAAACTAAGCAAGTTCTATCCCTAGATGAATGCTCTTTTGAAATGATCACCCAAGTACACCAAATCCCTTTGGCTGTAATGATCAAAGCAAACATGGAGAATGAGTCTAATAGCAATCCTAGCTTCTTTGACAACTAATCCCTTAGGCAAAGCAAGCTAAAAGCATAGATGAGTTGGTTCAGGCATTTCATAGAACACCTTCCGGGCATGAAATACCTATAGCTCTATGTTTGAGAGGCCAACTCAAATATAGCTTGAAGAACACCAAATCAATGCAAGGAAAGGATAGATCTAACACTAAGCACCTTGGATCTACACTTAATCACCCTTAGTCTCCCAGGCCCATGAACTCTAGATAGATCTACTCACTAATAGCCATGGAAAACCTCAAAATCAATGATGATTCAAGGCTAAACATGATTAGAGAAGAAGATAATCTATTAAACACAAAAGAAATGAGATAAAAAGGATCAAAGATCCAAACTTTCTTCAAGATCATATTATGTTTTTGAGAGAAAAGAAGTTCCATCTCTTAATGAGATTACAAGAGTATTTATAGGTCGCTTGAAAGCCCTTAAAAACATAAGATAAAATTCCAAAAGGTCCTTGGTGCCACATGATTTTCGACCAATCAGAAGCCAAGAAAAGGAAGAAACTGGCCGATACCCGGGTAAGGTGGTCGAGTCCCGACCCGTGTATGCCGACCCACGTATCTCATGTTGATCCGTGCGGGTCCTTCAGGCCGCGTATGCCAGGCCGGGTGTGTGGAGCCGTGCGGGGTTCTCATCCCGGGTGTGTGAGGCTGGGTACACTCCCTGGCGTCCATCATTTCTCGCCCAACTCGTGCGGGTAGGTTAGGTCGGGTCCAGGTCGGGTGTCTTGACATGCTTCCAATGAATTGATCATAACTTCTCCAATATGGCTCCAAATGACTTGAAACCACTTCCATTGGAAAGCTAACTCAAAATTCTCTGTCTCCACCAAATCTTAACATTAGAAGATATCTCCAAGGCCTCCGGCCATGCTCATCTTTGTCTTAATCAGATCATGGATTGACTTCTCTTTTCATGGCCAAACTTGATTCTTCATCTCTTTTTGGGCCATAAGGCTTCCAAACACCTCAAATCACACCAAAGCATACTCCAACACCTGATAAGGACAAATGAATGCAAAATGGACCTAAAGATGCCTAATGTCTAACTTATATGATCAAAATGCATGAGATATGAATGCTAAAAACATGTAAATATGCAAGATATCAACATCAAATTCCGCGGATAAATGGAAAGTTTCCGCAGATAATCATGAAGATCGGAAAAATGGAATATCTCCATTTTTTGGACTATGACGGCTTAAGGACAAAAGAGGAAGGCGTAAACCGACCTAGAAGGGAGTATATAAGGAGTTCAAGACGAGAGGCATAGGGAGAGAACTTTTTCACAGCAAACTTAGCACTTAGAGCAATTTAGGCATTTTTCCATTTTTGTTATTCGAGCTGCGACTCAATTAGGTTTAGCCGCCTTCGGGTATTAGACTAGGAATCTCGCCGACAGCTCTCATAGGCGAAGCATCTTACCTTGTTGTTACGCTCAAACGCGAATTCGGAAATAAGATATTTCTTTGCTTTTTTACGATTCCTTATTATTATTATTCTCGTTTTATTTCGTGTTCTGATTGCTTAGCGTGTGGTTTCTCATATATCCGGGAAATCAGGGAAATTAGGGTTTTCCTACTTTCCTTATTTATACGATACATTGACGGTGCGAATTTCGGTTCCCACATTTTGGCGCTAGAAGGAGGGGGAGTACGGATCAATCTTACTGGCAAAAGCCGCTCAATGATCAAAAACGAGATGAGAATCTCAAATTCTCTAGACGACATCTCGTTCAAGGAGGGAGCAGCGGTCGAACATACCAAACCTTGAAACGATCTCCTTGTTATCGAGTTGACAATTCACGACATCGACGTCGCGAGGGTACTGATTGACACCGGAAGCTCGGTTAACATCATCTTCAAAGAAACCCTCGCAAAGATGAAGGTCGATCCGTCGAGAGTCACGGAGGATCCCAGTCCACTTGTAGGGCTTTCGGGAGAACCTACTGACGCCTTAGGATCGATCAGCTTCGCATTCAAAGCCGGAACGGCAGTAAAACTCACGGAATTCCTAGTGGTGGATCGCCCAGCATCGTACAACGCGATCATGGGTACTCCTTGGATGAATTCCATGAGAGCGATTCCCTCGACTTATCATCTGTGCCTTAAATTTCCAACACCCCACGGAATCAAAACAATTTTCGGAAATCCGAGATCATCGCGGGTGTGCTTCGCTGTGGAATTCAAGCGAAGGAAGTTCGATTCCGAAGCCACTCCTAAAAAAGCAAGGAAAACTGTTTCAGACGAAGACACTCAGGATTTGGCTGAACTCTTCTGGCAATCTCGAAACGCAGAAGCCCTAGAAGAAAAACGCGAACCAACCTGTGAACCCGTGGTAACGGTATGACTTGATGAAGCATTCGCAAAACGGTGCGTCGAAATCGGAGCCAATCTCCGCGAGCCTTTGAAGACAAAACTCATAACTTGTCTGAAGAAGAATCTCCATACTTTCGCGTGGGCCGGCGAAGATATGCCTGGAATAGACATTAACATTACCTGTCATGAATTGAATATCGACACAGCGTTCAAACCGATCAAGCAAAGAAGGCGAAAGTTGGGACCCGAACGGGCAACCGCAGTCAACGAGGAAGTCGAAAAACTCCTAAAAGTAGGGTCCATAACGGAAGTCCAGTATCCTGATTGGCTTGCAAACCCCGTCGTGGTCAAAAAGAAGAACGGAAAATGGCGAGTGTGCGTCGATTTTACCGGTCTCAACAAAGCCTGCCCGAAGGATAGTTTCCCTTTTCCGCACATCGACCGGTTAGTCGAAGCAACGGCAGGAAACGAACTCTTATCCTTTATGGATGCATTCTCATGATACAATCAGATCATGATGAATCCTGATGATCGCGAAAAAACTGCGTTCATTACGGATCGCGGAACTTATTGTTATAAAGTAATGCCTTTCGGCCTTAAGAACGCTGGCGCGACGTATCAAAGACTCCTCGATCGGATGTTCTCCGAGCAACTCGGAAAAACTATGGAGGTCTACATTGATGACATGCTCGTCAAATCCCTCCACGCAGACGACCATGTCACCCATCTCGAGGAGTGTTTCGCTCGGTTGAATTCGCACAACATGAAACTCAACCCAGCTAAGTGCAGATTCGCCGTAGCATCGGGCGAATTCCTCGATTACCTAGTAACTTATCGCGGGATCGAAGCCAACCCCAAACAGATCGATGCACTCATCGGGATGGCATCCCCTAAGAACAAGCGAGAAGTGCAAAGGTTAACCGGAAGAGTCGCAGCACTCAACCGGTTCATATCCCGCTAAACGGATAAGTGCTTACCTTTCTACGATATCCTGCGATGGAACAAAAGATTTGAGTGGTCAGACGAATGCGAGAATGCTTTGAAACAGCTGAAACGTTATCTGGCGACTCCTCCAGTTCTCGCAAAACCTGTGGAAGGGGAACCCCTATTTCTATACATAGTAGTATCAGCGACGGCCGTAAGCGGCATCCTGATCTGGGAAGAGCACGGAGAACAGAAACCAATTTTCTATGTAAGCAAAACATTGTTGGATGCCGAAACACGGTATCCTCTGATGGAAAAATTAGCATACGCGGTCGTAACATCAACACGAAAGCTTCGGCCATATTTTCAATCCCATACCATCGTCATCCTCACGGCTTTCCCTCTCCGGCTTATCTTTCATAGTCCGAGCCAGTCGGGAAGGCTAGCCAAATGGGCCGTCAAGCTCAGTGAGTACGATATAGATTATCGACCCAGGACAAGTGCAAAGTCCCAAGTACTCGCAGATTTTCTGGTGGAACTACCAACGAAAGCCATAACCAACAAAGAGCCGAATTCGACTTGGCTCCTTCACGTTGATGGATCGTCTTCCAAGCAAGGATCTGGCATCGGCATCCGCCTTACATCGCCAACCGGAGAAATCCTCGAACAATCATTTATATTGGAGTTCCACGCGTCGAATAACGAGGCCGAATACGAAGTCCTTATTGCAGGATTACGGTTAGCCCACAGTTTGAAAATACGAAACATCCATGCCTATTGCAACTCTCAGCTAGTCGCAAGCCAGTACAGTGGAGAGTATGAGGCTAGGGACGAAAGGATGGACGCGTACCTCAAACTGGTCAAAAATCTGTCCCAAGATTTCGATTGCTTTGCCCTCACGCGAATTCCTCGTTCCGAGAATACCCAAGCCGACGCCCTCGCGGCCCTGGCATCGAGTTCGGATCCAGGACTTAAAAGAGTAATCCCGGTCAAATTCATCGAACATCCAAGCATTGGACTGTGGGAACCGAAATTCACACCGTCGATATTAATGAATAAAAACGGAGGAAAGCCAAGTTAACCCGACTTTCCCTGAAGGTCCGGATTCTCTGCGACAGCCAACGACAAGTGACCGAATAAATGCGGAAAAGGTTTTGTTAAGATTTGGGACTGGACCTTAAGAAAGGCTGCCTACGTACCCCTTTCGAGGATAAGTCGGACGTAGTTCAGTTAGAAAGAATTGAACAAGAGATCGAACCGTCTAGGCGGGTTCGTCTAGTATGAGCGTTTGTCATAGAAACAGGCATGTCGAAGATAACGCCTAGGGTTTCTATGTGAGGAGCTCTTAAGTAAAAGAATTGTCCGATCCTTCCGAGAGGAGCGGAGATTTGCGAGCAGGAGGCGGCCAGACGTTCTAGGGCCTGGTTCGTCTAGTATGAGCGTTGGTCATAGAAACGGGCATGTCGAAGATAATGCCTAGGGTTTCTATGTGCGGAGATCTGAGTAAAAGAATTGTTATATCCTTCCGAGAGGAACAGGGGTCTGCGGAGAAGATAAAACTAGAACAAGAGGCGGCCAGACGTTCTAAGTCCTGCCTCGCTGGCCTAACCGCCTAGGTTTTAAGTTCTCTAAGCTAGCAAGAGTTCTCTAAGTCTAGATTCTAGGATTTTCGGATCCTCTTCTCCTCTGCTCTTGCTCTCCTTATATACCCACTCCTAGGTCGGTTAGCCTTAGGATGATGGACCTCGCCTTTGGGCCCAAGTTTATCTCTTCAGGAAGTATTCCATTTTCGTCGATCTTTGTTATCATCCTCGAGTTTTTCCCTATTTTTCGGTGACTTGATGTTTATCCGATGTTCGGGAAATCGGATAAACCGTCACAGCATGATTGGGCCTGAATTCTTAAAATCGTAATTAAGTCCGAGGACTTGTCAGGGGGCTTGCCGCCGGCGCCAGGCCGGCTCGCGTGACGCCTGCCACCGGCACCATACCGGCCCGCGTGACGCGTGCCGCCGGCGCCAGGCCGGGGTGCCGCCGGCGCCAGGCCGGCCCGCGTGACGCGTGCCGCCTGCGCCAGGGGTTCTTTGCCGCCCGTGAGTTTTCCGTTGCCCGATCTTTCCCCCGTTAGTCGTTCGTGCGGGAAATCTTTGAGTTTGGAAGGATCTTTAGCCGTAGATTTCGAGATAACCGTTTTCGACGTCACCAGAGAGTGGATATTCTAATTTGAGAAAATCTCGTATAACTTCTTTTCAAATTATCCGAGACTTTTTGTTTTAAGAAATACTTTCCAGAGACTTTCAGTCATTGATTCCGTCGTGACCGATTTTGACACCAACAGTTAGCCCCCCAGCTCGTTAGAACCTTCGTGATGTTCTTGCGAGCGATAAGACATGTCAGGTAAGATAGGCGGAATTAATGGTTGAAAGGCTCCGTTGAAAGTGGTAAGATTGGGGCTGCGCCTTTCGAAGGCTGCCTACGCACCCTTGTTGTAGAGATCAAGCCTTCCGTAGTTCGTTTTGGAGTTTAAGACCCTTGTGATCTGTTTTCCAGCGAGACTTATATGGTCTGGTTATGTGTCATGAGAGACTTTCGAGCATGATGCTGTTGATGTATTTGTTTTGGTCTGGGCGTTGTGAGGCCATTATGTGTTTTTCGATTTTTTATGAACTTCAGTTTTTTCGAAGTATGAGAAAGAGGGTGTGAGTTGTCGTCTCATTCCTAGTTCCCTGATGATCACAGTACCTATTGTTTGCATAAAGCGAGATTTTCTGCGGTTTACCGATTTACGCGAAAAGTTCGTGAAACGAATAGGCTTAAGTGAAGAGACAAATTTTTGGATCTCGTATACCATACTATGTTTGTGAGATGTCAAGATCCAGCGTGGCTGGGTTTAGGGCAAGACCTAGGTTTACTCTCAGACTGAGGCTTTGCGATGACAAATCGGCTTTCGTTTTGCATGTTTTGTGATTTTAACCTGACTCGTACCGTTTAAAATCCGCGAATTGTTGTCGGCTTATATTATTTGTCTAGGCGTGAGTCGAGCTACTTCCTTTACGAAGAGCTAAACCAAAATTTGGATTTCTTGTATAGCGCGCTATGTTTATCCTTGTCGGATGCAAGGGAGCCTACCCCTTGAAGGGCGGCTATTTGTCTGTTTAGGACGTTAGAGTTCGTTTGTTGTGATCAGCAACAACGACATGATGCCAGTTTAGAGGCATGTTACCGTTTAGAGTTGTGTTTGTATGTTTTTGGGAAAAGAATATCCTTCGAGCGTTAGCGACGTCTCGCAGTGCTGAAGGTCGAGTTTCCCTTGTGCCGCATTTCGTGGTTGAAATGTTCGCGGGCTTTGGAGATGTTTTGCGAATGTTCGCAGCCAGAAACCGTTGTTTCGGTTTGGACGCAGGACCAAGGGGTCGCGTAAGTTCGACCCAGGGAGAAGCGTCTACATTCACAGTGCTTCGTGAAGTGTTGGCCTTCCAGGATTTGTTTGTATATATTAAGGATGACTCGTATAACTCTTGGAGACTTGTCACGAGTGTTTCTTTTCATGCCGTGTTTACGGGGCGTATAGAACTTAATCGATTGACGATGAGTTTAAATCTTCCGTTAACCATATGGTTGTTAGGACTGAGTTTTGGTATGAAGAGTTTATTGTATGATTTCCGATTCTGGGTTATGCGACAAATTGCTTGCGTAATAGTCACTTGGTATTCTATGAACAAATCGTGGATTGTTGCTTTTAGCCGTTAAGTGATTGGAGCGGTGCTCGCTCAGTAGCTTTGGATTGGCATGGAGGCTAGATTCAGCCGTATCGCCAAGGAAGTTGTTGGTAAACGATCAGACCTTGACCCTTATTAAGGTCATGTTAGTTTACGATTGTCCTTAATGGGGATGCCGAATTCAGGTCCGGGCTTTACGGAAGGGCGTAGTTGGCCGAGGGCCAAATAGCGTTTGCCGAGATAGACATGCCAAGCATAGCGGAGTTTTCTGAGTTATGGCTGATGGCTTTTAGAAACGATCTTCCACTTTAGGTCTTAATTATACGATGAATGGCTCGTATAAATTCTTTTTTGTTGCATGAAAATCGTTTCATTTTATCCGGGGGAAAAAGTTTAAGGGATCGACGCAGCATATGTGCGGGTTCGCCTGCGTGATTATTGCCTGCTCGGACGTAACCGCGGGGAGTGAAAGCAGGAGCCAGAAACCTTGTGGAGCAAAAAATGTCTATGACAGTTACTCGTTGGACCCATTATGTTTATTTTACGAAAGTTGCTTTGTATGAATTGACTCGACCATACAGAGGATTTTTCGTAAAAGTGATGTAAGAGGGGGTTTTCGCAAAGGTAACCGGAGAGTGTTTCTCACAAATTAGTTGCGATATTCGCGACCACGGATCATGTTTTCCTCATTCAATTTTGCGTACTGCGAAATCGTTTTGCATGAGACCGATCATGTTTTTTCCATAGGCTGTTTTGTTTTAAAATGTTCTTGTTATACGAAAGTAATGGATGTTTCCGAGGATTCCACGGGAGATGTTTCCGCTATGATTTCGACCTTTGGACGAAAGCTGCTTCGAACTACTCATGGGGTTTTACCGAAGGTTATTTCGTTATTTTCATTGTTCACCGTCGTGCTATTAGTCTGACGTTGGTACACGTTTCTAGTCGCGAGTTTGCGACGAGAGACGACATAGAGTTTTCAAGACTATGTTTGGAACGGTTGGGCTATGCCGCTAGCGTCTTTTAGACGAATCTTATTGCTGCGAGAGTTTGCTTTGTCAAAAGCGTTGTCTTGATGCTGAAGCAAAAAGTTTTCGAAGATGGGATTATACGTACCTACTTTCCTTTTCTTTTTACGAAAGAAAACGGGTTAGCCGTTCTTCCGAAGGCTTGTGTACGTTTTTTCTTTCTTTTAAGAAGCAGGATGAGTATGCTTTTACAATGCGGGGCGATCGTGTCTCGGTTTTTCGAGAGACTAGATCGGTTTGCATGTTCCGCCTTAGTCTCATCGATCGTTCAAGGCTGCCTCTTGCCCGTTCCTCTTTGTTTCATGACTTTTAACGGTTTATCGTCAAAGAACTTTGAAAAGTTTGATACCGAACGAAAATCGGTTTTTTGGTGAAATTCTGACGAGAATATCGGAACGAAAGAGAGATATGAACGCCCAAGTTCCTGTTCTCGTTTCTTCGTACTGCTGGTTAAATTGACAATGTGTCCGAAGGAACATTACAGAATCGTTGAAACAAAGGGAGGAGAAGTAGACGATAACTCGAAGAAGGCTAAGGTGGGTGCTTTAGACAAATGGAGACATTGGGCAAGACGCCACTCGAGTGAGGCTCTTAGCTCGTCAGGCTATGAGCGAACTGGTTAGGTCCTTATCGTTTCATATGATTTTGTATGACTTTACGAATGGTGTTTCGTAAAATATTGCCGAGCTTGATTTTAAAATATGAACTTTGTTAAACAATCGAGAAGGCTTTGCGGAAGAATCGTCGTGTTTCTCGAACAATCCAAACATGGGTTTAAGGGACCAAGATGTTGCCGTTGCCCGAGATCACGAGACGACTGCTCGGATGGGCGCCAGGACCCTTGCCGCCGGCGCCAGATGGGAAACGACGGGCCTGCTGCCGGCGCCAGACGGGAAACGACGGGCCTGCCGCCGGCGCCAGGCGCGGCGTGGTCGGTGTGCCGCCGGTGCCAGGCGCGGCGTGGTCGGTCTGCCGCCGGCGCCAGGCTCCCTGCCGCCGGCGCCAGGCGCGGCGTGGTCGGTCTGCCGCCGGTGCTAGGCGCCCTGCCGCCCGTGCCGTGTCCCGCGTCCGCCGATGCTGCTGTTGCTCGCCTTCGTCGATCCCCGGAGCACACGGACTCAAAGATCGAGTTACGAAAACTCAGGCAAAGATGCATGGTACTGAGACAGGACCGGGCTTGTCCAATGACGGGACAGAGAGATCCTTCTGATGGGCGAGGTGGTCGAGACAGCGACATTGTTTTCTTCGTAAAATCTCAACGGAAGCTCCGATTGAGACGAAACGAAAACCATCTTGACCTAGACTCAAAGGAGAGCAAAGTGAGGTTTTCACAGGCGAGGTGGCCATGGGCGAGGTGACCTTGGTGATGGTTGTTCTCGTCCACGGGCGAGGTGACCGAGAGAGTGATTTTGTTCTCTTCGTAAAATCTCAACGGAAACTCTGATTGAGACGAAACGAAAGCCACTTTGATCTAGACTCAAAGGATAACGAAGGTGAGTTCGCCCTGTGGCGAGGTAGCCATGTCGGAGGGTGAGGTGACCTCGGTAATGTTTGTCCTTGCCCACGGCGAGGTGGCCGGGACAGCGACTTTGTTCTCTTCGTAAAATCTCAACGGAAACTCCGATTGAGATGAAACGAAAGCAATTTTGACCTAGATACAAAAGAGAACAAAGTGGGCTCTTACTAAGGTGGACTGGGAAGACTGATCTTACCCTATGGCAAGTCGTCCTAGTAAGATCAAGCTCCGACCTCCTTTCGTTTTCCCGTTTGTTCCTCGAGAGTTGTTTGTAAGAAGTATGGCAGTGGGAATCGGTGAACCGATTTGCCGTGCTTCTGTTCCGCGAGTAATATAGGGTTTCCCCAAGGTTTCGAGGAGAATAAGTTTTAATTTTCCGAGAGGTTCTCGAAAGAAACGTTTTTCGTAGAAACCTTGCTCGTTGCGATTTCTCTAACTTGGTAACAAGACGAATTTTTGGGGTTTGATAGATTTTATCGTTGCCCTTTCTGTTTAGATAGAGAAATTGCGAGCTCGTTTTCGTGCTCTTCCTGTGGCGAAAAACCGCGGCTAGGTTTTTGATTTGCTCGAGCACCGTGGTGTTTGCGTAAGCGTTGGCCGTAGGAACAGTCGCTGCTGGAGTTGTTTTACCATCGTTGACGCAAACTGCAACTTTTTCTTTCATATTTCCGGAATTCGGTTCGATCAAGCGCTTTGCGGCCGTATGAGTAAGAGTAATCCTTCCCCCCTCCTTCTAGCGCCAAACTGTGGGAACCGAAATTCACACCGTCGGATTCTCTGCGACAGCCAACGACAAGTGACCGAATAAATGCGGAAAAGGTTTTGTTAAGATTTGGGACTGGACCTTAAGAAAGGCTGCCTACGTACCCCTTTGGAGGATCAAGTCGGACGTAGTTCAGTTAGAAAGAACTGAACAAGAGATCGAACCGTCTGGGCGGGTTCGTCTAGTATGAGCGTTTGTCATAGAAACAGGCATGTCGAAGATAACGCCTAGGGTTTCTATGTGCGGAGCTCTGAGTAAAAGAATTGTTAGATCCTTCCGAGAGGAACAGGGTTCTGTGGAGAAGATAAAACTAGAACAAGAGGCGGCCAGACGTTCTAAGTCCTGCCTCGCTGGCCTAACCGTCTAGGTTCTAAGTTCTCTAAGCTAGCAGGAGTTCTCTAAGTCTAGATTCTAGGATTTTTGGATCCTCTTCTCCTCTGCTCTTGCTCTCCTTATATACCCACTCCTAGGTCGGTTTGCCTTAGGATGATGGACCTCGCCTTTGGGCCCAAGTTTATCTCTTCAGGAAGTATTCCATTTTCGTCGATCTTTGTAATTATCCTCGAGTTTTTCCCTATTTTTTGGTGACTTGATGTTTATCCGATGTTCGGGAAATCGGATAAACCGTCACAGCATGATTGGGCCTGAATTCTTATAATCGTAAGTAAGTCCGTGGACTTGTCTTAAGTCGTTGAACGTTTTATACGATTTCTCGAAAAGACTATCTTTCTCGTAAAATAAACCGTATAGCCTAAAGGATCGATGTTCAAGTTAATCGATCTTTGTTTTATACGATATCTTCTACGAGAAATCCAATCCTTCTAGTTTTTGTCGTAAAACATCGAGGACGATTCCAACCGAATCGAAAGATGTTCATTCCGTAGCCGTGATCGTACCAAACTCACGAGGATCGATCCAAACAAGCCAAGATGGGATCAGACCGAGCATGATGGGACAGAGACCAGGACGAGGGCCGTCAACCGGCACCAGGCCGGCTTGCCGCCGGCACCAGGCCGGCTTGCGGGATGCGTGCCGCCGGCGCCAGGCCGCCTCGAGTGACGCGTGCCGCCGGCGCCAGGCTGGCCCGCGTGACGCGTGCCGCCGGCGCCAGGCCGGCCCGCGTGACACGTGCCGCCGGCCAGGCCGGCTCGCGTGACGCGTGCCGCCGGCCCGCATGACGCGTGCAACCGGCACCAGGGGTTCTTTGCCGCCCGTGGGTTTGCCGTTTCCCGATCTTTCCCCCGTTAGTCGTTCGTGCGGGAAATCTTTGAGTTTGGAAGGATCTTTAGCCGTAGATTTCGAGATAACCGTTTTCGACCTCACCAGAGAATGGATATTCTAATTTGAGAAAATCTCGTATAACTTCTTTTCAAATTATCCGAGACTTTTTGTTTTAAGAAATACTTTCCAGAGACTTTCAGTCATTGATTCCGCCGTGACCGATTTTGACACCAACATGGACCGCCCGTCGTCATCAATCTCATTCAAGGTCAGGATGATAATGAGGAGGAAGTCGCAGTACAATCAGAATATAAATTAGAACAACCTGAATATGGCTGCGACACACCATGGCTGTAGACGATACGAGCATATATCGTCGACGGAAAATTACCCACCGAGAAGTGGGCAGCCCGAAAAGTCCAAACCCAAGCCGCTCGTTATGTAACGGTCGACGGAGAAATTTACAAGTAGAAATTTTCCGGACCACTCATGACTTGTCTGGAGGGGGAAAAGGCAAGGAAGGTAATGGAAGAAGTTCATTCCGGATCCTGCGAAAAACATTCCGGTGGAAGGTCCCTCGCCGTGAAAATCAAACTCCACGGATATTACTGGCCAACGATGATCGGAGATTGCGACAAATTCACACGGAAATGCAAAAAATGCCAGAGGCACGCTCTGACTATCCGGCGACCAGCGGAAGAACTTTCTTCCATCACATCGCCATACCCTTTCGTGCGCTGGGCCATGGACATCGTGGGACCCCATACGAAATCGTAACAGATAACGGATCCCAGTTCATGTCTACTCGATTTGAAGCATTTTGCGAAAAATGGAAGATACGATTAAGCAAATCAACTCCCAGATAACCACATTGGAACGGACAGGCAGAGACGATTAATAAGACTGTCCTTGACGGACTTAAGAAACGTTTGGACGAAAAAAAGGAAAATGGGCAGAAGAAGTTGAAGGAGTCCTCTGGTCACATCGCACGAATCCAAGGCGCGCAACGGGAGAAACGCCCTTCGCCCTTGTATACGGAACAGAATGTATGATCCCCGCAGAGGTCGAGTTTCCTGGAATCCGTAGAAGGCTACTCCCAGAACGGGAAGAAATCAACAACGCCATACTATTGGACAACCTCGACCTCGTCAATGAGCAGCGAGACCGAGCCCTAATCCGAAATCGCCGATTCAACGTCGGAGATTTAGTTTTGCGCAAAGTCTTCCAGAACACGGCCGAACGAAATGCAGGAAAGCTAGGAGCAAACTGGGAAGGACCTTACAAGATTATAAAAGTCGTCCGACCAGGTTCCTACGAAATAGCCAATATGCAAGGCTTGAAAATTCCAAGAACTTGGAACGTCATGCATCTCAATAAATATTATCACTAAAACATCGCAATCACTGAACTACGAGACGGCTTGATCTCCGAAAGGGGTACGTAGGCAGTTTGTCCAAAGACAAACTCAGCTGTCCCCCTCTCTAAAAAGGGGGGGGAGTAGGTACGTATACGTACACTCGTATACTCCACCAAAAAAAAAAAGATGTCCGACCAGTTTCGAGACATTTTTGAAACTTTTTACCACACCTAACCGACAGTGAGGTCCTAAAAAACCTCGACCACTAATAAGGAAAAATCAACTTTAAGCACTGCGAGACGTCGCAAACGCCTAAAGAGGATTATTTCCCAAAGAAAAAACTCACTAAACTCCTCTCTGAAAACTCACGCTCCTCTACAAGTAATAAACGGTAACATCTACCACCAAGTTCGTTGCTGATCACATCGAACTCCTAACGTCCTAAACAGACAAAGTCGTCCCACAAAGATGACTCTCGTACATCCGACACAAGGATAATAGCGCTATAAAAGAAATCCAAAATTTTGGTCAGCACTTCTAGGAGACTTAAAAATTGTCCTTAGAGAGATGCTCGATTCCAACCAGACGAGTCGTATAAGCCGAGAACCTATCGCGGACTATAAATCGGTATGCAATCAGGTTGAAAATATAACGGGATACGTAAGACGAGTTAGTCATCGCACCCCCTAAATCTAGAAGTAAACCTAGGTCTTGCCCTAAACCCTGCACACTGGTCTCTAACATCTCAAGGCATGATATCAAAGATACGAGATCCTAAAGCATGCCTCTGTGCGTATATCAAACGTCCTCAGAAAATCCTGTGACATCCCGACGTCGCGGAAAAACTCTCGAAACGGACCTCGAATACCACATTCCACCTTGGAAAAAAAAATTATGAGATGACAACTCATAAATTTTCTCCTACTCATGAAAAACACAAAATCCAATGTTCAATCATTAAAAGCCGCAGTGCGGCAGGGATTCAAAGCCACAAGCGGCCAGTCCCGAAAATAAAAACACGGCCATTAGAGGCCGGAACAAACATAAACTCAGAAAACACGTAAAATAAAGACCACAATCTTAAACCTAGACCTCTCCTTCACCCGCCTCGCTCGGGGCTTCCTCATCTCCATCCTCTCCAGCCACGGAACCTCGCCTCCCGGGATCCTCCGCAGATAGCGCCAATGCACACTCGGATCGCAGGTCAGACAACAAAAGCTCGAAGCTCCTGTCCACGGCCACCAAATCAGCCTTACGGACTGATAAGTCATCCTCCTCGGACTGAAGAGACGGAGGGGATTCGCCTTTGGCGCGCGGATAACCGCCATCCCGCCATCCATGCCCGCCAAGGTCTGGTCCCTGCTGTAAACACGCTTGAGGGAACTCAGGATCTCAGTGAAACCCGTCATACGGGCCTGAAACTCGGTACGCAAAGCACCCTTGGCGTCTTCAACACTGCGACTCATCAGCTCCTCGCTGGCCTCGGTCTGGCGCTGAAGTCGACGAGCCTCCGAAGCCTTAGCCTTCCTGGCTTTCTTCTCTTTGATCAAGGCACTCGCTGTCTTCCCGAGATCCCTCTCAAGCTCGCTAATCTGCTTCTTGAACTTGGATGCATTAGCGGAGTAGGAATCCTTCAGCGCCGTCATCGTGGCCCGGAACTCAGATATCTGGCCCCGCCCTTCTCCGAGCTCCCTGGCAAGGCGAGCGGCCTCAGTGCTGCAGTCGCTGATCATCACATCGATCAGGGAGATGAACTGCAAGGATAAAATCATATTACTAAGCGTAAGGCAAAACATAAGGGTAAGTTAAAGCCTATGCAACATACCTTTCCACGGAGCACCGGTGCAATACGCAACCCCTCCGGCAGCGAAGAATCTCCTTCGGCGGGCGTCGCACACTTCCTCTTTCGAGTCCGAGCGGAAGCGACCGGAGCAGCGTTAGGAGCGCTTAGCGCCAGAACGATCTCCTTCCTAGCTGGAAGGGGAGGCATTTGCTCGACAGCCTTCTCCTTGTCGTCAACAACAATCGGAACCATGGAAGACCTTGAGGGTTGGGTCAGAACTCCGAGAGAATGCGGCTCAGATTGCTCTCCGACCTCCGGCGGAATCAGAACCTCAGAACCGGAAGCTGGGACGTCCGCCGTTGCAGGAGGAGCTTGATTCTCGTCGTCGGCCTTGCGGCGAGCCATCTTCTCGCGGAAGGAGAAATAGCCGGCGACACAAGCAGGCTCGGAGGTAGGTTCGACGGCCGGAGCCAGCGAAGCCTCAGTCATCTCAACATCGGAACTCTTCTTGCCATCTTGAGAGGAAGACATCTTGAGAGGGAATTGAGAGAGAAAGAAAAGGTGTGAAGAAAATGAGGAAAGGATCCCAACATTTATATAGGTATGGGTGTATAACTTTTTTAAAAAAATATGTATGTATTCATATGTTGGATACGAATTCCCTTCTCGTGTGAATATTTTTACGAACTTACGAATACGAACTTCGTCCAATACGACTATCTCGTCCGACTCGCCATAACGCACGCTAGAATCTCGACATGATTCTAACGAGCTAGGGGGCTAACTGTTGGGGTTGAAAACCGTCACGACGAAGTTAGTATCGAAACGTTCGTTAAAAATATATATCTTTGATTTCTTTACGAAATAAATCGTAAAAATCGAATCCTTGCGAGGAACTCTATGACTAAATCGAATCTTCGTTAAAATCTCATCACTCGAAACAACGAAAGATCAACAACGGCGAAGGCTCAGCTTGATCATCGCAAAGCAGCCAACAGCACGCCCAGCTCGGTCGCTATAGCCACCGAGCCCGAACACAGGCTCGGTCGCTATAGCGACCAAGCTCCATACGAAGCTCGGTCGCTACAGCGACTGTGCCCAAACACAGGCTCGGTCGCTATACAAGCTCAGTCGCTATAGCGACCAAACATGCATGCGTCACGGTCCTTCCGTAGCATCCGACATCTTCCGAAATGACAATACGATGTAAAACTATGAACTCTCGACTGTCCTCATTACAACCTTCCACAAACCACAGCTTAACCATTTCTTGATTTCCAATCAAATGGAATCCTTGGTCTGGTTTTACGATAAAAACCGCAGAAATTATCTTTATCGAAGAAACCGTAATAAACGTCCCAAATCAAAAGACGGTCCAAAGAGTCCTAAAACTTGATTCAAGGCCCACTTACGATTTCCTAAAACCCATAAACACTATGACGGTTATGCTTGGGGAGATAAACATCAAATTCCGCAGATAAATGGAAAGTTTCCGCAGATAATCATGAAGATCGGAAAAATGGAATATCTCCATTTTTTGGACTATGACGGCTTAAGGGCAAAAGAGGAAGGCGTAAACCGACCTAGAAGGGAGTATATAAGGAGTTCAAGACGAGAGGCATAGGGAGATAACTTTTTCACAGCAACCTTAGCACTTAGAGCAATTTAGGCATTTTTCCGTTTTTGCTATTCGAGCTGCGACTCAATTAGGTTTAGCCGCCTTCGGGTATTACACTAGGAATCTCGCCGACCGCTCTTGTAGCCGAAGCATCTTACCGTGTTGTTACGCTCAAACGCGAATTCGGAAATAAGATCTTTCTTTGCTCTTTTTACGATTCCTTATTATTATTCTCGTTTTATTTCGTGTTCTGATTGCTTGGCGTGTGGTTTCTCAGATATCCGGGACCTCAGGGAAATTAATGTTTTCCTACTTTCCTTATTTATACGATACATTGACGGTGCGAATTTTGGTTCCCACACACTGTAGCATCGATCGACCCTATAGCAGTGACATCGATCGATAATGTAGCCCGCTACTGTAGCAGAGTTACTGTAGTAGAATTATTGTTGAAGGGTTATTGTAGCGGAATCACTGTTCACCGAAAAAATGGTTTTCTTTTCATTGTTACTCAATTTTCGTGTTTTATTTAGATCAGGTAAAACGAAAAAGATCCAAGGAGGACAGTTTGCACAAGAATCGATGATGATACGCAGTGTTGTTTAAGTATGGGGGAGGTTCTACTGATGTTATGTTTTGAGAGTATACGATTACTCTGACGTCGACCGATGAGACAATGTCGATATCGATCGACATAACAACAACATACACGATCGACAGTCACATGATTCGGTCGATCGACATGGACACCAGCGAGCAGGTTATCGTTCTTACTTGTTAGATTTTGTACTTATAATTTTTACTTTTCCCTTCACTCCGACTGGATTTACACTAAGGACAGTGTATAATTTAAGTCTGGGAGATGTTTACTGATATTAGTTTACTTTGTGAGTCTTATCAAAAGTTTTTATTGAGTCAAGAAGGGGACAATGGATTTTTTTCAATCTTTACGTGTTATCTAACCACTCTTTAGCACCACTCTTAGATTTGTTGACAACAGAATGTACTAGGGATGCTAAAGTGGATCACCTGTCAACTATGACCATACTTGCTAAGAATGTTTGAAGGAACCAAAGCTGACCTCCAACCTAATTTGACTATTACTGCTTGTCTTGGGGCTTTGTATACATTGGATCGGATTCCTCTTGCAAGTCTGGAAGGTAAAAGTCTGTGTGTTTCTGGTTCCCTTCTCTCTCTCTCATCGGCATCCATGAAAAAAAAAGATTGAGATGATTTTCTGAGATGCGGAGGGGTAGGTACATTACCAATGACCCCATTATTCTATTTCGAAGGGATGTTCACACATTACGGAAGCGAGGGGTAGGTACATTACCGATGACCCCACTATTCGCCTAAACTTTGCCAAATAAGAGATACAAAAAGTAGACATGTCAGTGAAGATGAACGGGAATGGCCTGCATCAGCATAAATGTTCATTGGAATTGAAACTATAAAGGATTCAGAGAAGAGAGAAAAGAGGGAAGAATGGGGTCAGAGAAGACTACCTATGTATTCACAAACTTGATTGAGTAAGAGTCCAAGTGTCCTTTGATCGATACTCCCAAGGTAAAACCTACACATTTATTTTATGAAAGAAATGAGGTTAGTAGAGGGGTTAGTCAGACAGGATTTGCTAAGTTGCTGGCTAGATGAATTTGGTTGCTAAGCTAGGATATGGTATATAGAGTACTTCTGAAGTTAGTAGATATTTGATGTGGCCGATCGACATGGATCTCAGAATATGGGCCGAGCATATTTTATGACCGATTGAAGTCCAGGAGCCACCACAAAGTTACCAAAATACCCTTGGACGACCAAAAATCCTATTTATGTGTTTTCTAAGCCATTGTTGACGGCTATGCTTTCTACGCTTTCTACACTTTCTATTATTCTATCCTATTGTTTTCTCTTAGGGTTTGGAGAGAAGATCAATTCTCCTTCAGAGATTGATTGGAACTCAATTGGTTTTATCATTGATTTCTATTTTATTATTATTCAAACTATGATTTCTATTATTGCTTCCATGTCTGAGTAATTCTCTTGTTAGGTTTAGGGATTTCATGAGCTTAATGTCAAACTGATAATCAATTAGGATTGCTAGGTTATCTATAGATCTCTACACCAGGGTGATTTGTAATACTAGGATCTGGAGTAGTTAGAAAAGCACGACAGTGTGACTAATTGCTTGAACCTAGAATCATAGGACAATTGAGAGGCACGAAAGTACCATCAATTAACGAAACCCGAACTCTGCTGGATTAGATACCTAGGCGCATACGATAGTTGGTCTAGGAATCTAGTTGAACATAATCGATTAGGTCGTTAATGCTTGGCAGAGGTAGTATCGATCGACGCTCAGGCCATAGCATCGATCGATGCTCACTCCTTGTTTGTGTGCGACAGCCGGGACAAAGACTTAGGCATGTGATTAGTAATTGCACGTGAAAGCTGGATTACTTGCTTATTAAAATCGAGTTCTATAATTGAATCTATAAACCTTTGGCATCCTTGAATTGTAGTTTTGAATCTCTTGATTGATACATCCCTAGATCTAGCTATTTCTTCTTATTGTTAACAACTCTCTGCCAAGCTGAACAATTGTCTTGTTCATCTTGTTTACTGCTTTATTTACTTATTTATTTACTGTCTTATAATCTATTAGCCTAGCTAAATCATATAACTGTCAGATCTAGTGTGTGCCTTAGCTCCCTTTGGATTCAATCCCTAAGTGCTACAACTCGACCTCTTATTTGAGAGCGTATAAATCACTCCTTAGGGTAATTTGAGTGATATGATATGCAAAGTGAAGTCCTGCCTGGACTAAGGCCGAGTGTAGCTACAGGAGAAGTACAAACATCTGGGCTTTGACCAGAAGCATCACCCTTTATACAGACGTTCCCGGCTTCTCCATCAAGCTTTTGGCCGAACTCCGACTAATCCCCACCATGGGGGCAACGTCTCATCTTTACAAAGGAGAGGAAGAAAGTCTTACATGCTCTGTTTGATCCCGCGCGACAGCGTCATCCGCCCTTCGAACGTTTACTAGGTCCTACATGGTGTTTTTTTCCGATTATCCACTACCAGGTCATCATAATCAAGGGTACAACTACATCCACATGACCGTCACCACTCCAACCAAACACATGCCCATTGAAGCGTGCATGTAAGTCCATATTGGTCCACACCACGACATCATGCCAACCGGACAAAGCACAAGTACATCTAAACAGTACTGACAAGAAAGCTTGATGGCCCCAGCTACGAGCCGACGTCCTACTTCAGCAAGGAGCTTGATACGACGATGAAATTGACGAAGTCCTATGAAGAAGATCATGTTATTTCCTGCCTTCAAACATGAAGCCAGAAATTAAGGGGAAAACTGTTGGGGAAAAATATTCCATGAAGAGATTACTCCAGCTACCAGGTTCCTTCCTCCGGGTTCCAGGACCTAGACTTCCGGGTCCCCGCTAAAAAGAACTCCGGAACTACCTCCGGGAACTACCCCTGGGAACTACCTTCCTGAACTACCCCGGGAACTACCCTTTCTTCCGGGAACATGGAAATCTTCCTTGATACAAGGAAGATTAGCTTAGACGTGAAGGGATCCTCCTAAATCCAAGAGAAAGAGGACGTATTCCAATATATAGGCCGCCCTTAAGAAAAATGAAAATATTCTATTATCTAAGGATATACTGAATATTTCCAATTCTAAGAGGAGGTGCGACCTCTGCTATAAATACAGGGTTCATAAACCTTAAGAAGGGAGGTGAACACGTCCATCCATGAGTCAACACGTTCATCTTCAGAGATCATCAACTCCACAGCCGCCAAGGCAAGAAATCATACCTAGAAGACCACCTTCATCAATACGCCGATCAAGGACTGGGCCCTACGACCACGACCAGCCAGAGGAAGCTCTCTGTCCATTACAGCACGCCGACAACCCCATCTACTGGCTCAGGCCACGATCTCCAGCTCATCGATAGAGATACTCCATGCTCATTGAAGCATATCGAAGCTCCAGGCTCACTGCAGCATACCGACTATTCTACCATCCATCCAGGCCATAAGCCCCTCTACAACAGACGACTCCTATCAAGTACAGAGCTACGTGCTCCTTAGGCCACGTGCCCACTTGGACACGAGCCTCCATCTAGGCTACGCGCCTCCACCAATACATGAACTACGAACGGCTTGATCCCCCACTGAAGGGTACGTAGGCACTCCCCACTGAAGGATGCAGCTATAAAACCAAACACCTTCCATGGTCCCACACTTAGACATTTAAGGACCGACCCTGAAGCTAGGACCATTGATAATCATCAAGAAGACCAGGCGATCTCCACTACAGAAAGGCAGTTCCTGCCTATCAACCGACCTTCCCCATTACTACTAAGGCGCTGACGATACGCACCGGCCCATACCCGTATGGGACTACCCTCAGAGCAGGATCTTGTGGGAACCAAAATTCACACCGTCGATTTTAATGAATAAAAACGGAGAAAAGCCAAGTTAACCCGACTTTCCCTGAAGGTCTGGATTCTCTGCGACAGCCAACGACAAGTGACCGAATAAATGCGGAAAAGGTTTTGTTAAGATTTGCGACTGAACCTTAAGAAAGGCTGCCTACGTACCCCTTTCGAGGATCAAGTCGGACGTAGTTCAGTTTAGAAAGAGTTGAACAAGAGATCGAACCGTCTGGGAGGGTTCGTCTAGTGTGAGCGTTTGTCATAGAAACAGGCATGTCGAAGATAACGCCTAGGGTTTCTATGTGCGGAGCTCTGAAGTAAGAGAATTGCCCGATCCTTCCAAGAGGAGCGGAGATTTGCGAGCAGGAGGCGGCCAGACGTTCTAGGGCCTGCCTTGCTACTCTAACCGCCTAAATTCTAAGTTCTATCAACTAACAGGAGCTCTCTAGGTCTCCAATCTAGGATTTTTGGATCTTCTTCTCCTCTGCTCTTGCTCTCCTTATATACCCACTCCTAGGTCGGTTTGCCTTAGGATGATGGACCTCGCCTTTGGGCCCAAGTTTATCTCTTCAGGAAGTATTCCATTTTCGTCGATCTTTGTAATTATCCTCGAGTTTTCCCCTATTTTTCGGTGACTTGATGTTTATCCGATGTTCGGGAAATCGGATAAACCGTCATACCCTGATTGGGCCTGAATTCTTAAAATCGTAAGTAAGTCCGTGGACTTGTCTTAAGTCGTTGAACGTTTCATAAGATTTCTCGGAAAGACTATCTTTCTCGTAAAATAAACCGCATAGCCTAAAGGATCAATGTTCGAATTAATCGATCTTGTTTTATGCGATATCTTCAACGAGAAATCCAATCCTTCTATTTTTTGTCGTAAAACATTGAGGATGATTCCAACCGAATCGAAAGATGTTCATTCCGTAGCCGTGATCGTACCAAACTCACGAGGATCGATCCAAACAAGCCAAGATGGGATCAGACCGAGCATGATGGGACCGAGACCAGGACGAGGGCCGTCGACCGGCGTCATGGGCTTGCCGCCGGCGCCAGGCCGGCTTGCGGGACGCGTGCCGCCGGCGCCAGGCTGGCTTGCGTGACGCGTGACGCCGGCGCCAGGCCGGCTCGCGTGACCCGTGCTGCCGGTGTCAGGCCGGCTCGCGTGACGCGTGCTGCCGGCGCCAGGCCGGGGTGCCACCGGCACCAGGTCGGGGTGCCGCCGGCGCCAGGCCGGCCCGCGTGACGCGTGCCTCTGGCGCCAGGGGTTCTTTGCCGCCCGTGGGTTATCCGTTGCCCGATCTTTCCCTCGTTAGTCGTTCGTGCGGGAAATCTTTGAGTTTGGAAGGATCTTTAGCCGTAGATTTCGAGATAACCATTTTCGACGTCACCAGAGAGTTGATATTCTAATTTGAGAAAATCTCGTATAACTTCTTTTCAAATTATCCGAGACTTTTTTTTTAAGAAATACTTTCCAGAGACTTTCAGTCATTGATTCCGTCGTGACCGATTTTGACACCAACAGTTAGCCCCCCAGCTCGTTAGAACCTTCGTGATGTTCTTGCGAGCGATAAGACATGTCAGGTAAGATAGGCGGAATTAATGGTTGAAAGGCTCCGTTGAAAGTGGTAAGATTGGGGCTGCGCCTTTCGAAGGCTGCCTACGCACCCTTGTTGCAGGGATCAAGCCTTCCGTAGTTCGTTTTGGAGTTTAAGACCCTTGTGATCTGTTTTCCAGCGAGACTTATATGGTCTGGTTATGTGTCATGAGAGAGTTTCGAGCATGATGCTGTTGATGTATTTGTTTTGGTCTGGGCGTTGTGAGGCCAATATGCGTTTTTCGATTTTTTTATGAACTTCAGTTTTTTCGAAGTATGAGAAAGAGGGTGTGAGTTGTCGTCTCATTCCTAGTTCCCTGATGATCACCGTACCTATTGTTTGCTTAAAATGAGATTTTCCGCGGTTTACCGATTTACGCGAAAAATTCGTGAAACGAATAGGCTTAAGTGAAGAGACAAATTTTTGGATCTCGTATACCATACTATGTCTGTGAGATGTCAAGATCCAGCGTGGCTGGGTTTAGGGCATGACCTAGGTTTACTCTCGGACTGAGGCTTTGCGATAACAAATCGGCTTTCGTTTTGCCTGTTTGCGATTTTAACCTGACTCGTACCGTTTAAAATCCGCGAATTGTTGTCGGCTTATATGATTTGTCTAGGCGTGAGTCGAGCTACTTCCTTTACGAAGAGCTAAACCAAAATTTTGATTTCTTGTATAGCGCGCTATATTTATCCTTGTCGGATGCAAGAGAGCCTACCCCTTGAAGGGCGGCTATTTGTCTGTTTAGGACGTTAGAGTTCGTTTGTTGTGATAAGCAACAACGACATGATGACAGTTTAGAGGCATGTTACCGTTTAGAGGTGTGTTTGTATGTTTTGAGGAAAAGAATGTCCTTCGAGCATTAGCGACGTCTCGCAGTGCTGAAGGTCGAGTTTCCCTTGTGCCGCATTTCGTGGTTGAAATGTTCGCGGGCTTTGGACGCTGGACCAAGGGGTCGCGTAAGTTCGACCCAGGGAGAAGCGTCTACATTCACAGTGCTTCGTGAAGTGTTGGCCTTCCAGGATTTGTTTGTATATATTAAGGATGACTCGTATAACTCTTAGAGCCTTGTCACAAGTGTTTCTTTTCATGCCGTGTTTACGGGGCGTATAGAACTTAATCGATTGACGATGAGTTTAAATCTTCCGTTAACCATATGGTTGTTAGGACTGAGTTTTGGTATGAAGAGTTTATCGTATGATTTCCGATTATGGGTTATGCGACAAATTGCTTGCGTAATAGTCACTTGGCGTTCTATGAACAAATCGTGGATTGTTGTTTTTAGCTGTTAAGTGATTGGAGCGGTGCTCGCTCAGTAGCTTTGGATTGGCATGGAGGCTAGATTCAGCCGTATCACCAAGGAACTTGTTGGTAAACGATCAGACCATGACCCTTATTAAGGTCATGTTAGTTTACGATTGTCCTTAATGGGGATGCCGAATTCAGGTCCGGGCTTTACGGAAGGGCGTAGTTGGCCGAGGGCCAAATAGTGTTTGCCGAGATAGACATGCCAAGCATAGCGGAGTTTTCTGAGTTATGGCTGATGGCTTTTAGAAACGATCTTCCACTTTAGGTCTTAGTTATACGATGAATGGCTCGTATAAATTATTTTTTGTTGCATGAAAATCGTTTCATTTTATCCGGGGGGAAAAAGTTTAAGGGATCGATGCAGGACATGTGCGGGTTCGCCTGCGTGATTATTTCCTGCTCGGACGTAACCGCGGGGAGTGAAAGCAGGAGCCAGAAACCTTGTGGAGCAAAAACTGTCTATGACAGTTACTCGTTGGACCCATTATGTTTATTTTACGAAAGTTGCTTTGTATGAATTGATTCGACCATACAGAGGATTTTTCGTAAAAGTGATGTAAGAGGGGGTTTTCGCAAAGGTAACCGGAGAGTGTTTCTCACAAATTACTTGCGATATTCGCGACCACGGATTATGTTTTCCTCATTCACTTTTGCGTACTGCGAAGTCGTTTTGCATGAGACCGATCATGTTTTTTTCATAGGCTGTTTTGTTTAAAATATTCTTGTTATAGGAAAGTAATGGATGACCGGTTTCATGGAGATAGAAAATCGCAGATTGTCAAAGTAGCGATGTTTCCGCGGATTGCACGGGAGATGTTTCCGCTATGATTTCGACCTTTGGACGAAAGCTGCTTCGAACTACTCATGGAGTTTTACCAAAGGTTATTTCGTTATTTTCGTAGTTCACCGTCGTGCTATTAGTCTGACGTTGGTACACGATTCTAGTCGCGAGTTTGCGACGAGAGACGACGTAGAGTTTTCAAGAATATGTTTGTAACGGTTGGGCTATGCCGCTAGCGTCTTTTAGACGAATCTTATTGCTGCGAGAGTTTGCTTTGTCAAAAGCGTTGTCTTGATGCTGAAGCAAAAAGTTTTCGAAGATGGGATTATACGTACCTACTTTCCTTTTCTTTTTACGAAAGAAAACAGGTTAGCCGTTCTTCTGAAGGCTTGTGTACGTTTTTTCTTTCTTTTAGGAAGCGGGATGAGTATGCTTTTACAAAGCGGGGCGATCGTGTCTCGGTTTTTCGAGAGACTAGATCGGTTTGCATGTTCTGCCTTAGTCTCATCGATCGTTCAAGGCTGCCTCTTGCCCGTTCCTCTTTGTTCTGTGACTTTTAACGGTTCATCGTCAAAGGACTTTGAAAAGTTTGATACCGAACGAGAATCGGTTTTTTGATGAAATTCTGATGAGAATATCGGAGCGAAAGAGAGATATGAACGCCCAAGTTCCTGTTCTCGTTTCTTCGTACTGCTGGTTAAATTGACAATGTGTCCGAATGAACATTACAGAATCTGTGAAACAAAGGGAGGAGAAGTAGGCGATAACTCGAAGAAGGCTAAGGTGGGTGCTTTAGACAAATGGAGACATTGGGCAAGACGCCACTCGAGTGAGGCTCTTAGCACGTCACGCTATGAGCGAATTGGTTAGGTCCTTATCGTTTCATATGATCTTGTATGACTTTACGAATGGTGTTTCATAAAATATTGCCGAGCTTTATTTTAAAATATGAACTTTGTTAATCAATCGAGAAGGCTTTGCGGAAGAATCGTCGTGTTTCTCGAACAATCCGAACATGGGCTTAAGGGACCAAGATGTTGCCGTTGCCGTTGCCCGAGATCACGAGACGACTGCACGGATGGGCGCCAGGACCCTTGCCGCCGGCGCCAGATGGGAAACGACGGGCCTGCTGCCGGTGCCAGACGGGAGAGGACGAGCCTGCCGCCGGCGCCAGGCGCCCTGCCGCCGGCGCCAAGCGCCCTGCCGCCGGCGCCAGGAGCGGCGTGGTCGGTCTGTCGCCGGCGCCAGGCGCGGCGTGGTCGGTCTGCCGCCGGCGCCAGGCGCGGCGTGGGGGGTCTGCCGCCGGTGCCAGGCGCGGCGTGGTCGGTCTGCCGCCGGCGCCAGGCGCCCTGCCGCCCGTGCCGTGTTCCGCGTCCGCCGATGCTGCTGTTGCTCTCCTTCGTCGATCCCCGAGGCTCACGAAGTCAAATATCGAGTTACGAAAACTCAGGAAAAGATGCATGGTACTGAGACAGGACCGGGCTCGTCCTATGACGGGACAGAGAGATCCTTCTCATGGGCGAGGTGGTCGAGACAGCGATATTGTTTTCTTCGTAAAATCTCAACGGAAGCTCCGATTGAGACGAAACGAAAACCATCTTGACCTAGACTCAAAGGAGAGCAAAGTGAGGTTTCCACAGGCGAGGTGGCCATGGGCGAGGTGACCTTGGTGATGGTTGTTCTCGTCCACGGGCGAGGTGGCCGGGAGAGTGATTTGTTCCCTTCGTAAAATCTCAACGGAAACTCCGATTGAGACGAAACGAAAGCCACTTTGATCTAGACACAAAGGAGAACAAAGTGGGATCTTACTAAGGCGGACTGGGAAGACTGATCTTACCCTATGTCAAGTCTTCCTAGTAAGATTAAGCTCCGACCTCGTTTCGTTTTCCCGTTTGTTCCTCGAGAGTTGTTTGTAAGAAGTATGGCAGTGGGAATCGGTGAACCGATTTGCCGTGCTTCTGTTCCGCGAGTAATATAGGGTTTCCCCAAGGTTTCGAGGAGAATAAGTTTTATTTTTCCGAGAGGTTCTCGAAAGAAACGTTTTTCGTAGAAACCTTGCTCGTTGCGATTTCTCTAACTTGGTAACAAGACGAATTTTTGGGGTTTGATAGATTTTATCGTTGCCCTTTCTGTTTAGATAGAGAAATTGCGAGCTCGTTTTCGTGCTCTTCCTGTGGCGGAAAGCCGCGGCTAGGTTTTTGATTTGCTCGAGAACCGTGGCGTTTGCGTAAGGGTTGGCCGTAGGAACAGTCGCTGCTGGAGTTGTTTTACCATCGTTGACGCAAACTGCAACTTTTTCTTTCTTATTTCCGGACATCAGGTCGATCAAGCGCTTTGCGGACGTATGAGTAAGAGTAATCCGTCCCCCCCCCTCCTTCTAGCGCCAAACTGTGGGAACCAAAATTCACACCGTTGATTTTAATGAATAAAAACGGAGAAAAGCCAAGTTAACCCGACTTTCCCTGAAGGTCCGGATTCTCTGCGACAGCCAACGACAAGTGACCGAATAAATGCGGAAAAGGTTTTGTTAAGATTTGCGACTGGACCTTAAGAAAGGCTGCCTACGTACCCCTTTGGAGGATCAGGTCGGACGTAGTTCAGTTTAGAAAGAGTTGAACAAGAGATCGAACCGTCTGGTCGGGTTCGTCTAGTGTGAGCGTTTGTCATAGAAACAGGCATGTCGAAGATAACGCCTAGGGTTTCTATGTGCAGAGCTCTGAAGTAAAAGAATTGTCCGATCCTTCCGAGAGGAGCGGAGATTTGCGAGCAGGAGGCGGCCAGACGTTCTAGGGCCTGCCTTGCTAGTTTAACCGCCTAAATTCTAAGTTCTATCAGCTAACAGCAGCTCTCTAGGTCTCCAATCTAGGATTTTTGGATCTTCTTCTCCTCTGCTCTTGCTCTCCTTATATACCCACTCCTAGGTCGGTTTGCCTTAGGATGATGGACCTCGCCTTTGGGCCCAAGTTTATCACTTCAGGAAGTATTCCATTTTCGTCGATCTTTGTAATTATCCTCGAGTTTTCCCCTATTTTTCGGTGACTTGATGTTTATCCGATGTTCGGGAAATCGGATAAACCGTCATAGCCTGATTAGGCCTGAATTCTTAAAATCGTAAATAAGTCCGTGGACTTGTCTTAAGTCGTTTAACGTTTTATACGATTTCTCGGAAAGACTATCTTTCTCGTAAAATAAACAGCATAGCCTAAAGGATCGATGTCCGAGTTAATCGATCTTGTTTTATGCGATATCTTTTACGAGAAATCCAATCCTTCTATTTCTTGTCGTAAAACATCGAGGACGATTCCAACCGAATCGAAAGATGTTCATTCCGTAGCCGTGATCGTACCAAACTCACGAGGATCGATCGAAACAAGCCAAGATGGGATCAGACCGAGCATGATGGGACCGAGACCAGGATGATGGCCGTCAACCGGCGTCATGGGCTTGCCGCCGGCGCCAGGCCGGCTTGCGGGACGCGTGCCGCCGGCGCCAGGCCGGCGCCAGGCCGGCTCGCGTTACGCATGCCGCCGGCGCCAGGCCGGCTCGCGTGACACGTGCCGCCGGCGCCAGGCCGGGGTGCCGCCGGCGCCAGGCCGGCTCGTGTGACGCATGCCGCCAGTGCCAGGCCGGGGTGCCGCCGGCGCCAGGCCGGGGTGCCGCCGGCGCCAGGGGTTCTTTGCCGCCCGTGGGTTTTCCGTTGCCCGATCTTTCCCTCGTTAGTCGTTCGTGCGGGAAATCTTTGAGTTCGGAAGGATCTTTAGCCGTAGATTTCGAGATAACCGTTTTCGACCTCACCAGAGAGTGGATATTCTAATTTGAGAAAATCTTGTATAACTTCTTTTCAAATCATCCGAGACTTTTTGTTTTAAGAAATACTTTCCAGAGACTTTCAGTCATTGATTCCGTCATGACCGATTTTGACACCAACAGATCTCCTGACTTATCCACGACGGAGCAGGAGAAAGTACCACGACGACCAGTCTCCTTCTTCCTATCATTCCGTAGTGCTGAGCACGAATCACTTGTACACAAAAATACCCTACCAGTTTCGATCCCGTGAGGACTCAGAAACTTAAGGCACATGTGGAAAACCAAGGGAATCGCTCGCATGGAATTTAACCATGGAGTCCCAATGATCGCGTTGTATGATGTCGGGCGATCGACGACTACGAATTCCGCGATTTTGGCGATGCTCCCGGCTATAACCAAGCAGCTGATCGAGCCGTAGGCCATGGTAGCTGATGTCTTGCATATTTACATGTTACAGAGTAGGCCCACTATCTCCTTGGATATGGTGCAGAGTATTGGAATTGAAAGCATGGAAACAGATATTCCTCCTCTCACCTTTGGGGATTCCTCTTCTACAACCCCCCTTGGCATAATCAAGGACTTTCCCTTGAAGATTGGATCATGCACCATACCTATTGACCTCACTGTTTTGAAGATGGCATCTGAAGAAAGAGTCCCTTTGATCCTTGGCACTCCTTTCCTCACAACTGTTGGAGCTTGCATTGACTTTCCCAACAAGAAGGTCACCCTCATGCATGTCAACAAAGCTGTCTTCTATCCTCTCCAACCTCCACTGGACTCAGATTATTGTGGTACAATCACTTGTGATGCACAAGCTGTTGAGAAGCCCAAAGATGACGAGGTTGTTGGTAAGAAAGAAGGTCTTGAAGGAGAGTCTTCAAAAGAGTTGTGTGATGAGCACTTGGAAAGTGCTAAACAAGAGGGGATGAGTGGAGCCTCAAGGGCCACTCATGGCAAGAAGAAGATGGTGAAAGAGCCTCATCCTCCACCTCTTGATTTGCTCTCACAAACTCTCACTCTCCATCCAAAGAAGCTAAGAGATGGTGTCTTGGAGTACAAGATCAAGCAAAAGGGCAGGTCCACACCATTCTCAAGTGCTAGAGCCAGCATCACTCCTCAGCTCCAAGATGACCCAATCAAGCTTCAAGAGCTTCTCTCCCAGGTCCTCACCATCACTCTTGAAGGTGGGAAGGACCCTCCTTCTCACTAGTCCAAGAGAAAAGGTAGTCAAGCTAGTGACTAAAAACAAGCTCACTTGGGAGGAAATCCCATGGTTATCCTTGTATATAGCTTTGCAATTTCGAATTTCCTTTTTAGTTTTTAATAAAAGTGGTCAAGATTTTCAGGTTGAGCAAAGCACTAGAGGAGAGAAGAATGGTGGTGAACCACTTAAGCCCCATGATCCATGTAGCAGCCTCCTCTAGTTGCTATGAACCAAGCCAGCTTCTAGTCATGACACAGGCACCATGCCCAAATCTCCTTGTGTGGTATTACTCCAACCCTTCTTGTATATACATTTGATTTTGCCTTGTTGAGGTATCTCTTACTCTCTTACTCACACATGAGACTGTGTGATTTAAGTGTGGGGGAGGTACCGGATATTTGATCATGTTTGCTTTGTGATTTTGAGTCTCATGCATTGCATTGTACATTCATAAGTGCATAGAAAATCCAAAAAATTTTAAATTTTTGAACCATGTAGATTGCATCACTTGCATCCTTAAGATTGAGTCTAGAGCATATAGGATGCATTCATTTGCATATGGAGCATTGCCTTGTAAAGAACACTCGTTTGCGCTGAATTTGACACCCTAGTTAAACATATCAAGTAGCTTGAGCACCTTTTGAAAAAGCTTGCATGCTTTGAGCCTTGAAAACCCTTCTTGAAACTTGCTTGCTTGCTTGATATTGGCATTGTTCTTAAGACCAGCTCCATCCTGAACTTGGACTTGAATGAACTTAATCTCTCTTGCATATGGGTATTTGCATACTTGATCGTGGATCTCCTACACATTTGGGTTATCTTTTTCCATTGTACCACCCTTTGTTAACCCAAATGGCACTCCCTTACCCTTGAACCCTATCCATTCTTTGAAGCCTACATTGATTTGCTTGAGTGAGGCCTCTTTTGATAGCTTGTCATGTGCAAAATCTTGAGAGTATTGGGAGCGACATGGATTTGTTCTCATCTCTTGCTAGCATAGGGTCATCATTTGAGCTAGCTTCTAGGATGGTGAGTGAAGTGTTTGTTAACTAATTGTTTACATTTTGGGTTTGGGGATATGGCAATGTTGAGATTGTTGAACAAAGAAAGTTTTGAGAAAGAAAAAAACCCTAGGGACCTAGAAATAAAAAAATGAAAAGCTCTTGATTGAAGTTTTGACCTTCCCCCTCATGTATATATATATAAAAAAAAAAAAAGAAGATGGAAAAGAAAAAAAAAAAAAAAAAAAAAAAAAAAGAAAGAAAGATTCAATAAGATAGTGGGGAAGGAAAAACTTAGGAGTTAGAACTTAGAATGTGAATAGAGGTCCTTAGAGGTTGAATCATGAGAAAGAAAATGTTCATTGGGTGAGTGATGTGAGTATGTCTTCATTTTGGGTTATGGGATGAATAAAAAGGGTATAGATCTTGTAATCACTTAGGAATTGGGTAGAATGATGAGGATGGATCCATGTATGCATGAATTGCTCCTAGTCTTAGATAAATTTTGCATAATGATCAAGCTCCTTGATTTTTGAGTGATTGCCACCTTGAAACGATGCATTGAACCCTCCTTTTCATCCTTATTAGACCATTTGATCACCTAGCCAAATGATTGAGATCATGTGCCCATTTGTGAGACTTCACCTTGTGTGTGTGTGCGAATCAATGTGAGGGCTGGTTAAGAGAACATGTTGGTTGATAGGCATTGCATCTTGTGTAGAGGCATAAAGAGTAATTGATAGGCCTTGTGAAGCTAGAGCATAATAAGAGAGTTTTTCTCATGCTATTTGCTATGTTTCTTTAGGATGTCAGGTTGAGTGCTATGAGTGTTTCCTTTGGCTTTGCTCCCATCCATGCATCCATCTCCCTTGTGTTTGAAAAGTTTACTTGAGGACAAGCAAAGGTCTAGTGTGGGGGAGTTGATGTCTTGCATATTTACATGTTTTTAGCTATCATATCTTGTGCATGTTTGCTCATTTAGATTAGGCATTAGGAATCTTTAGGCTCGTTTTGCATTCATAAGTCCCTATTAGGTGTTGGGGCACGCTTTGGAGATATTGAAGATGTTTGGGAGTTTTGTGATGAAAAAGAGGGGTTTAAAGATGAACATGGACAGAGGCCTTAGATATGTCTACTGCTGCTAAGATTTTGTGGAGATACATAAAATTGAGTTAGCTTTCCAATGGAAGTGGTTTCAAGTCATTTGGACCTGTATTGGAGGAGTTATGGTCAATTCACTTGAAGCATGTCAGGTTGGCCGGACGCGCGGCCTGGACTGCTCGGGTGAGAGTACCCGTGCGGAACACACCAGGGACAGGCAAGAACGGACCATGATGCGCGGCCAGACTGCTCGGGACACATGACCCGCACGGGACGGCAGCCAGGACATAGGCCGGTGCGCGGCCTGGACTGCTCGGGTGAGAGTACCCGCGCGGCCTGAAGGGAACGGACATAGTTCATGCGCGGCCTGGAGTGCGCGGGACAGGACAGGCTCGAACAAGCCCGGGCAGGAACAGAAATGCGCGGGTCAGGATGCTCGGGGCAGTGAACCCGCGCGGCCGGCCGGTTTGGACAAGAATTTTTCTGCTTGGGTCAGGATGCTCGGGTTGGATCCGGGACTTTACCCTGAGCGTTTTTATCATGTCTGGCCGAGATTTAATGACCCCAGGGCCATTTTAGTCATTTCTTTTTATGTTTTTAAGGGCTTTCAAGCCTCTTATAAATACTTATGTAATCTCTTTTGGAGATCTAACTTCTTTTCTCTCAAAAACATAATAAGATCCTGAAGAAAGTTTGGATCTTTGATTCTTTTTACCTCATTTCTTTTGTGTTTAATAGATTATCTTCTTCTCTAATCATGTTTAGCCTTGAATCATCATTGATTTTGAGGTTTTCCATGGCTATTAGTGAGTAGATCTATCTAGGGTTCATGGGCTTTGGAGACTAAGGGTGATTAAGTGTAGATCCAAGGTGCTTAGGGTTAGATCTATCCTTTCCTTGCATTGATTTGGTGTTCTTCAAGCTATATTTGAGTTGGCCTCTCAAAGATAGAGTCATAGGCATTTCATGCCCGAAAGGTGTTCTATGAAATGCCTGAACCAACTCATCTATGCTTTTAGCTTGCTTTGCCTAAGAGATTAGTTGTCAAAGGAGCTAGGATTGCTATTAGACTCATTCTCCATGTTTGCTTTGATCATTACAGCCAAAGAGATTTGGTGTACTTGGGTGATCATTGCAAAAGAGCATCCATCTAGAGATAGAGCTTGCTTAGTTTTGTTGTCTAGGCATAAGGAATTAGATTGATTGAAAAGTTTGCATCTTGGATTGAATCTTGATCACCCAAAGTCAGTTCCCTTGTCCCAAGAACCCCCTTGCCTCATTGAGAAAGAAAGTTCACTCTTTTATTGCATTTTTAATATTGTCTTAGTTTCATAATCATCCTCTCATCTTGATTGCACTTAGATTAAGCATGAACTTGCATTCCCTTTGCATTAGAATCTCTTAGAATTGGATTGACATCTTGTATACTACAACATTTGATTAGGACTCTAGAAAAAGTCTTGTCATCAGTAGCATCTCCCGAGAGTCCAAATAGCTGACTGGGATCTTCCGTGATAGTGCATAGGTCGATTTCCATTCTCTCGAGGGTGCTTTTGAAGATAATATTGGCCGAGCATCCGGCGTTAACCAATACTCTTGCTACATCGATGTCCTGGATTGTCAGCTTGATGACAAGGAGATCGCTTTGAGGTTTGGCCTGGTCGCCGTTGCTCGATCCTTGAAAGAGATGACATCGTATGTGGTTAGTGCAGACATACTGAATCTTAATCGACTGGTGATTTTTGAGTTAGATAATCTGACCCCCCCCCCTCCTTCTAGCACCAAACTATGGGAACCGAAATACACACCGTCGAGTTTTGTTAATAAAGATGGAGGAAGGTCAAGTGAACCTGACTTTCCTTGAAGGTCCGGATTCTCTGCGTAATCACTTGAAATCGAAAAAGTAGACAGGTAGCAAAACAAAGAGAAAAAGTCGCTCAGAGGCGTTTATTGATCGATTTATATGAATACAAGGTTTCTCAGAGAAGAGAAGAGATATGTTAACAAGATAGAACAACATAACAAAAGGCGGCAAAACGTCCTAAGCCTGGCCTCGCTAGTCTAACCACCTAAGTTCTAAGTTCTCTAAGCTAACAGGAGTTCTCTATGTCTAAAAATCTCGGATCGCTTTTCTTCTGCCCCAGCTCTCCTTATATGGGTGTTTAGGTCGGTGGCCCTTTGCCTTTGGGCCCAAGTTTATCTCTTTTGGGAATATTCCATTTTTCGTCGATCTTCATAATTATTCCCAAACTTTTACATTTATCTTTGGAAACTTAACGTTTATCTTATTTCATAAGACAAGATAAACCGTCATAATCTCTTTGGGCATGAATTCCTTCTTGAAATCGTAGATGGGTCTCCAGGCATGTTTGAACCCTTGCGGGCCATTTTTAGGCCTTCGGACCTTTACAAGATTTCTCGGAAAGATCTTTGTTTCCATAAAAGATTCGTATAGCTGAGGGAACTGGTGTTCGAGCCAACCGTCCCTGTTTTATAAGATAGATTTTAATCGAAAAAACAATCCTTCACGGTTTTAGTCATAAAACTTTGAATATAACTCCAATCAAGACAAAACGAGAGGTACTAGGTACGTGGCTTGGATGACCATACGGAGGGGACGGGAGTTGGTTCAAGTCGGACTGGCCGAGGTGGGACTGTCCTCACCCTTGGGCGAGGTGACCTCGAACGGGTCGTCCTCGCCCGTGGGCGAGGTTACCACGAACGGGTCGTCCTCTCCCGTGGGCGAGGTGACTTCGAACGGGTCGTCCTCGTCCGTGGGCGAGGTGACCTTTGACAGGTTGTCCTCGTCCAAGGGCGAGGTGACCTCGGACAGGTCATCCTCGCCCGTGGGCGAGGTGACCTCGGAGGGGTCGTCCTCGCCCTTGGGCGAGATGACCTCGGTCGGGTCGTCCTCGCCCGTGGGCGAGGTGACCTCGGAGGGGTCGTCCTTGCCCTTGGGGGAGAGGACCTCAGTCGGGTGGTCCTCGCCCTTGGGCGAGGTGACCTCGGACGGGTCGTCCTCGCCCTTGGGCCAGGTGGCCTTGCCTCGGGTGCCTGATGTCTTGCATATTTTCATTGATTTAGCCATCTTTATATTGCATTCTTTTTCTTGTAGGCTAAGGTTTAGGCATTTTTAGGATCATTTTGCATTCATTTGTCCTTATCAGGTGTTGGAGTATGCTTTGGTGTGATTCTAGGTGTTTGGGAACCTTATGACCCAAAAAGAAGTGAAGATTCAAGTTTGGCTATGAAAAGAGAAGTGAACTCATGAGATGGAGAAGATGGACCGGGAAACTAGACAAGAGAGAGGAACCCGGCCAGGAAGAGAAGCGTCCGGGGAGAACAGACCGGGTACACACACCCGGACGGCTGGACACTGAGCAGAACACGTCCGGACCGGGGAGAACAGACCGGCCACACACACCGGGTCGGGAAGAACACGAGCAGGACGCGTCTGATCGGGAAGGATGGACCGGCTGGACTTACCCGGTCGGGAAGGACACAAGCAAAGCACGTTCGGATGACCGGGAAGGATGGACCGGCCTGACACACCCGGTCGGGAAGAGATGGATCAAGACATGTCTGGACGATCGGGAAGGAGGAACCGGGGTGCTGAACCCGGACGGGCTGGACAACGACCAAGACAAGTTTGGACTGGGTAGTCAGGACCGGGTTAGGTCATGTGGCTTACCCCTGACCGAAAATTCAAGCCTTCTTCCTATGGCTGAGGCCAATTAGACTCCAAGGACTTTTTAGTAATTTGTAATAATGTCCCTAGGTTTTCTAAACCTAGTATAAATACTCTTGTTATCCCTAATATGGGACTTATGTTATTTTCTCTCTAAGAACACAAACCTTTTGAGTAAAGCTTTATCTTTGAATCATAATCTCATCTCATCTTTGTGTTCTTGATTGTTTGATTTCATCTCTTTTCTTTCTCTACATGTTTAAGCTTGAATCTCTTATGGGTTTAAGAGTAAGCATGTGGATTAGTGAATAGATCCATTTAAGATTCATGGGTTAGGGTGATTGAGAGTGATTAAGTGTAGATCCAAGGTACTTAGTGTTAGATCTATCCTTTCCTTGCTTGATTTTGTGTTCTTAATGTTATATTTGAGTTGGCCTCTCAAATATAGAGCCATAGCCAATTCATGCCCGGAAGGTGTTCTATGAAATGCCTGAACCAACTCATCTATGCTTTTAGCTTGCTTTACCTAAGGGATTAGTTGTTAAAGAAGCTAGGATTACTATTAGACTCATTCTTAATGTTTGCTTTGATCATTACAGTCAAAGGGATTTGATGTATTTTGGGTGATCATTGCAAAAGAGCATTCATCTAGGGATAGAGTTTGTTCAAGCATAGTGTCTAGGCATAAGGAATTAGATTGATTGAAAAGTTGGCATCTTGGATTGAACCTTAATCATTTAAGATCAAGTCCCTATACCAATGTGTCTCATCTCCTCATAAAGAAAGAAAGTTTTATCTTTTATTGCATTTTAGATATTGTTTTAGTTTAATAATCATCTCCCTTAATGATTGCATTTAGATTAAGCATAAGCTTGCATTCCCTTTGCTTTGTGATCACTTAGAACTGGTTCGACAATTTTATATACTACATCATTTGATTAGGACACGTGAAAAGTCCTTTCATCAAATTGGCGCCGTTGCCAAATTCTTAGTTGATTGTGACATTGGGATTTAGTCACTTGCTTGAGACTAAATCATTTTTCTTTTCTTGTGATATTGATTCTCCTTTTGCCTTGTCCTTTGACTTTCAGGTGTATGAACACAAGAAGCAGGGGTGCAACTAACCTGGTTCTCACTGTTGAAGAGATAGCTACACTTGAGAGGGAAATAGCAAGAAGGAGAAGAGAAGAAGAGCAACAGGCTCATATTCAGAGGTTGGGGTTTGAGATGGATGAACACCAGCATCAACCAAAAGACAGAGTTGCTCAAGATGGCAATGGTCAAGGAGCTGACAACCTTGGACCACAGCACCACCAACTACACCCACAGCGGCTAGCTAGAGCTCTTGGCACCTATGACCGTCCTCACATTCATGGTCATAGGACGGGCATCCGCGAACCAGCTGTGGAAGCTAACAACTTTGAGATCAAGTCAGGGTTGTTGAATGTGATTGAGAACAACAAGTACCATGGCCTGGCTGTAAAAGATCCATTTGATCACTTGGACAAGTTTGATAGCTATTGTGGCTTGTCCAAGACCAATGGTGTGTCAGAAGATGCCTTCAAGCTCAAGCTGTTTCCTTTCTCTCTAGGAGACAAGGCACGCCAATGGGAGAAATCTCTACCTAGTGACTCCATCACCACTTGGGATGATTGCAAGAAAGCCGTCTTGGAGAAGTTCTTCTCTACATCAAGGACAGCCAAGTTGAGAAATGAGATCTCTAGCTTTCAGCAGAAGAATTTGGAAAGCTTTAGTGAAGCATGGGAGAGGTTCAAAGGCTATCAGGCTCAATGCCCCCACCATGGCTTCTCAAAGGAGAGCTTGCTGAGCACATTCTACAGAGGTGCCCTTCCTAAGTACAGAGCTAGATTGGATACAGCAAGCAATGGATTCTTCCAGGGCAGGTCTGAAGAAGATGCTGAGGATCTGGTTGACAACATGGTGAAGAGTGACTCAGTTTACAGTGTAGAGCACGACAGAGCTGATAGAACCACCAGAGCTGATGACAACCAGACAAAGAAGGAAATCAAATCCTTGCAGGAGAAGATAGACTTGCTGATTGCTAACCAAGCCAAACAGGAGCAGATAAACTTTGTGGATGGTCCTAGTCAAGAAGCTCCTCCTAAGGTTAATGAAGTTGATGGTTTAGAAGGGCAGGAAGAGCTTTGCTTCATCAACAACAATGGTACTTCGTACAGGAAGGAGCCTAACATTCAGTACAACAACTACCAGCAGAGGTCTTATCCTAACAACCAGCAAGGAGGCTATCAACCCAAGCAAAACACTCAGCAAGGGAACTACCAGCCTAGGCAGAATCCTCCTCCTGGTTTTACCAATCAAGGAAATCAGTCTACTCAAGCTCAAGGTAACTCTTCCCAAGCTAAAGCTCCAGATTCAAATATGGAAGCTATGTTCAAACACTTACTGGAAGGTCAAGCTAGAACAGCAAAGGACATTGGCCATGAGTTGAAGACTGTTCACTCTAAGATTGATAGCAGCTATACTGAGCTAAACAACAAGATAAGAGCTTTGGAGAGTCAGTTTGCTTCTATGAATTCTCAGCCAAGTCGCCAACAAGGAACACTACCAGGAAAGGCCGAGCAAAACCCCAAGGAGCCAATAAAAGCAATCACCTTGAGAAGTGGTAGAGAGTTACCTCAAAGAGCTCTCCCCAAGGATGGTGAGCAACTAGGTGGGGGGGTGGCCATCAACATTGATGATGATGTTGTGATTGTAGATTAGAAGGTTGATGATATACCATGGATTTTACCCGTTTTTACCCCTGGTATATGAGTGTTTTTACTACTATTATCTATGTTTTGGAGTCTATTAGGTATGTTTTCAGGTTCAGAAGCATTTTGGAGAAAAGTGATGTTTTAGGTTCCTTTTTGGAGCTTAAAGAAGAGTTCACCCGAGATCAAGACCAGAGGTCGACGTCAGAATTACACATCGATCGATGCACACTATGTGCAATCGATCGACACACATTAGCCGAAGGACGATACATCGAGACCATAATCGATCGATGTACACCTTGTACTATCGATCAATACGGAGGCGGCTGAAAGACAAGTTGGACCTGGCCGAACTTGAAGCCCAAGATATCACATTTTACAAGAATGCCCCTGACGAGTTTTTTAACCTAATGAACTCATATATTTATATGCCTAAGTGTTTTGGCATTAAAAACAAGCTTTCTTTTCATTCAAGTCTCTTTCATATACAATCTTTTACAGTAATAGAAGTTTTAAGAGTTTCTTCTACTTCTACTCATTTTCTTTCAGTTCTTTATTTACAAAGGTTATAGGATTCTAGATCTAGAGGAAAGATCCAAAGAGATTTGTGATTGTAACTTAAGTGTTCATTCCTCTAATATATCTATGAACTCCTATTATTACCTTGTTGCTATGAACTACTTAGCCATGTCTGAGTAGATTCACTTGTTAGATTTAGGGTTTAAATAGGATATGAGGGATTAGCCCCAGCCTATAATTGCTATAGTTGTGATATTTATTGTTAGGATTATTCATTAATGCTTTTCTTGCTTAGCTACCTAGAACATGAACTTGGATTGCATTGATTTATTACATGCAATACCTGATAACATCCTAAACATGCTATGACCCTCTTGAGATATGCGAAAGCTGATCTAAGATCATGGTGAGCATTGTATCAACTCGCGCATAAAGCTTGCTTAGAGCCGTATCGATCGATACTCCTATAGAGTAATCGATCGATACTCCTATAGAGTAATCGATCGACGTAGCTAGAGGTGTATCGGTCGATATTCCTATCGAACTATCGAGCGATACCAGCGGCAGAAGTAGCCGACCGCAACACCATTTAGCATCTAAGTAATAGATGGCCTAAATAATGCGAGAGCTGATGGATTCATTTAATAAGTGTTGAGCTCTGACATATCATGCAAGCAACTTGTTAGCCTTTATAGTATTTATAATCTTGAATTCCTGAATACTTACCCTGAATCTAACTACTTTTCTTTACTGTTTTCAAAACCAAATCCTTTCAACTGAGTAATCTTATCCTTACTCAGCAAACCTGCACTTTACTTTAAACTATTTTCAACCTAGCATAGTCATTAAGATTGCATCTTATTTGTACACTAGCTCTCTGTGGATTTGATCCCTAAGTACTACAACTGAACCTCTTATTTGAGAGAGTAAAGTCACTCCTTAGGGTAATTTGAGTGATATCAAATTTGGCGCCGTTGCCGGGGAGCTTTGATACAATAGGATCTAATCTAATTAGGTCTAGGTTATTTCTATTTTGTTTTAATTTGTTTTCTGACACAAATTTTTTTTTTCTTGTCTTTTCAGGTACATGCCCAGCAGCACCAGAAGCAACAAAGAATCCCAACTTTTGTTCTCAGAAAACCCTGCTAGCTTGGAACGTTCAATCCGCAAGGAAATCCGTTCCGCATCGATCAACGCCATCAACTGCCTGTCGACCGATACCGACACACCCCTGCCGACCGAGACACCGTCTTTGTCGACCGACACTCGCACCTTCACGTCGACCGACGCTACTTCACTGTCGACCGACATCTTTCATCCGATATCGATCGATACCCCTAACCGTACATCGATCGATACTACTCCGGGAGTCATGGTTGCGCCTATTATTTTCACACGAGATGAGAATGGAGACTTGCGTGACCAAGAAGGTCACCTTCGTCATGAAGCAGGTCAGAAACTCAACGCTCAGAATGAAGTAATCCCTGAGCCTGAAACTGCACCTACAGGAGCCGTTCAACCTGTAGAAGAGGCTGCTCGAACACTAGCTGACTACAACCGTCCAGATCAGTTCTACACCAACAGATCAGCCATTCGTCCCCCTGCTATTCAGAGAGGCGATTTCGAGCTCAAGCCGCAGTACTACACCCTTGTGGGACAGATACCTTACTATGGGCTGTGCAGTGAGCATCCCATGGACCATCTGGAGAGGTTTGAGGATCTCATATTTGCTATCAAAGCCAATGGAGTCTCTGTGGACTACCTTCTCTGTAAGCTCTTCAAACACTCTTTATCTGGAGAAGCTTTGCAGTGGCTTAAGAAGCTACCACCAGGATCTCTTACATCCTGGAGCGACATCAAAAATGAATTTTTGCGTAACTTCTTTGATGATGCGCGCGCTGAAGACTTAAGGAGGAAAATTGCCACATTCAATCAGAAGCCTGGAGAGTCATTCAAGGATACCTGGATCAGATTCAAGTCTTACCAGCGAGACTGCCCACACTATGGATTCAACAAAGTGCAGCTGCTCTGCACTTTCTTCAGAGGCATCGCACTGAAATATCAGATGACTCTAGACACTGCGAGTGAAGGCAACTTCACTACGAGGAATCCTGAAGATGTTGTGAAGCTGATAGACAACCTAGCATCCAGCAACAGCACAAAGAACATTGTAAGATCAAGATCTGCAGCGTTCCTTGGAAAGGAACAGATAAATGAGGTACAAGCTACACTTGACAATGTTCAGAAACTGCTAAAAAAGCAAATCTGCTCAGTGGAGGATGCAGAAGCTGATGAAGAAGATGACTACACACAAGCAGAAGTCAACTGGATCAGTGGAACCAGATTTCATAGGTCTGGAAACCAAGGAAACAGAAACTTCACAGGACAGAGAGGAAACTTCAACAGCAGCAACCCCAACAACAACAGGAGTTATGGAAACTCATCTTACATGAAACCACCCACACCAACCCCAGAAGGAAAGCTAGAAGACATGCTCAGCAAAGTTCTTGAAAGCCAGCAGCAGTTAGAGGTGAACTTCAATGGAAAGATCGACGCTGTCTACACCACTTTGAATACAAAGCTTGATGCTTTGAGTACCCATGTGAAGAAACTAGAGACTCAAGTGATTCAGACAGAAGAAGACATCAAGAGGATGTTCAACCAAGTCAGAGAAAGTATGAAGAAGAGGATCAAACTAGAGAAGAAGGGTGATCCAGGGAAGTTCGTTGTTCCTTGCTCAGTCCATGGGATCAATTTCCCACGTGCCCTATGTGATACAGGATCTGGAGTTAGCATCTTACCCAAGGTGATAGCAGACCATCTAGGTCTGAAGATAGAGCCTACTGAAGAATCGTTCATCTTTGTGGATTGTTCTCAGCAGAACTCTGGAGGAATTGTGAGAAACCAAGGTTACCATAGGAGAAGCCCTAATTCCAGTAGACTTCCATGTCTTGGACGTCAAGATAACCCTACCCACTTCTTGCTACTTGGAAGAGCCTTCCTAGCCACAGTTGGAGCAGTCTGCAACCTTCAGACAAAAAAACTGTGCCTAACACTGATCAACCCTACGGTCTACTATGATCCAGTACGAGTCATCAAGGTCCCTAAAAAGATCCAAGACGACTCAGACCTTGTAGCTGTTTGCTATTGTGGAGATGAATATGAATCACAAGGCGAATACGAGACAGAGACCGCAGAATCGATCGATAGTAGGACAGTCTCATCGATCATCTTTGGTGAACAGACATCGATCGATAGCCACACATGGTCATCGATCGATTCACTATTCAATAAGATCGAGGAGGAGTTTCCAGAAGGTGATTTCGAAGTAAACACGTGGGAGAACGACTACTACATCCCACCATATGCTGCAAATACTACTCATATCGAGGAGTATACTGATGATTACGAAGAGGAGAGAGCTATAGAATGTCAAAACCTCCGAGAAGATGAAGATCGACTTCTCCACCACAACCTCAGAATCACGACATCGATTGACAGGGCCTTCTCCCCATCGATCGATACTACTTGCCTCGCATCATTCGACAACACAGTCAACAACAAGCGAGACGGAGACTACTCAATTGGGAGCTGGGCAAGCGACTACCAGTACGAGAGCTTCGCAGTCGAGACCGCCACACCAACATACATCACCCAACCCGAAGAAGTCTCATCGATCGACATGGCACAAGTACAATCGACCGATAGGCCTGAACAACCATCGACCGATTCAGAACCAGTGCAATCGACCAATTCATACAACCAACCATCCCAGGTAATACATTCAAATATACTTAATTTCGGAAATCGAATCCCGGATGAGTTTGGTATTTTCAGGGTTCACAAGGCTTTGCACGCTCAATGGATGGACGAACACTCCACATATCCAAAGAAGACATTGCAGACGTCCTACAGTTAGCCAATGGATCCCACAACCTATTCCAGCAACAATGCTACGGACCAGACCACCATTATCAGCACCAGGAGGCAGACACAACAACCGAGCCAAAGGAAGCTGAGGATAACCATCTCAACAGGAAGGATCCATATCTTCAACAGAAATCGATCGATACAGATTGTGTCGCATCGATCGATAAGTGTCCCGCATTCGGAAAGAGAGCCTTTCGATATGGAGTTTGAAAATTCTTTTGGGAGCAGAGAGATGAGTATGGGGTCTACAGAGACGAGAATGGTTTTGCTAGAGGAATAGATGGTGACGTCATCAGAATTTCTAAAGACGACATCAAGAAACTGGTCCAAAGAACTTCAATGGACGAGCACTCCTACATCTGTCTACCAGAGCACGCTAGTTCATTTACAAGAAGAGAATTGGTGCAAGAAACCTACACCAAGGAAGAGATCAACAAGATCTTCACCGGTTTACTTGGAGAACGCAAATGGGAAAAGCTCTCCATGGAAAAGAGTTTGTGTTGGGGTCAAAATCGGTCAATGACGAAATCGTCACCCGAAAATCCTCGAAAGAAAAGCCAAGCGACGATCAAAGCCAAGAAACGGGTCGTCGCTCGATAAAACTCACGGGAAGGATCGTCCGCTCCCGCCTGGCACCAGCGGCAAGGGTCCTGGCGCCCATCCGTGCAATCATCTCATAAACTCGGGCAATGGCAGCATCTTGGTTCCTTAAAACCCATGTCCGGATCGTCCGAGATCTACGATGGTTCTTCCGCAAAGCCTTCCCGATTGATTAAAAGATTCATCTTTTAACACATCTAAAGCTCGAAGCCACATTGCTCGCATCCTTGACGACGGAAAATCTACAAATCCAAGTCCTTCTCAAATCACGATACTCGAGGAAATCTCATTGGATTAGAAACGATTATCTCGAAATCTACGGCCAAAGACCTTCCCAAACTCAAAGATCTCCCGCAAACGACTGACGGGGGAAAGATCGAACAACGAAAAACCCACAAACGGCAAGATGGCCTGGAACCGGCGGCACACGTCACGCGAGCCGGCCTGGCGCCGGCGGCACACGGGACGTGGGACGCGGGCCGGCCTGGCGCCGGCGGCACCCGGCCTGGCGCCGGTGGCACCCGTCACGCAGGCCGGCCTGGCGCCGGCGGCACCCCGGCCTGGCTCCGGCGGCACGCGGGACGCGGGCCGACCTGGCGCCGGCGGCACCCGTCACGCGGGCCGGCCTGGCGCCAGCTGCACGCGGGAGGCGGGCCGGCCTGGCGCCGGCGGCACCCGGCCTGGGGCCAGCGGCACCCGTCACGCGGGCCGGCCTGGCGCCGGCGGCACACGGGACGCGGGCCGGCCTGGCGCCGGCGGCACCCCGGCCTGGCGCCGGCGGCACCCGTCACGCGGGTCGGCCTGGCATCGGTCCACGGCCCTCGTCCTGGTCTCGGTCCTATCGCGCCCGGTTTGATCCCATCTTAGCTTGTTCGGGTCAATCTACGCAAGTTTGGTACGATCACGGTTATTCTAGAACACCACTTTCTCGACTAAACAAGGAATTGAGGTTCCTTCGGAAACACCGAAAACCTTCAAAGACCGTCCTTTCGAAAAACCGTAAGAGATAAATGTCGATTTTCCGAAAAAGAAGGATAACTATGACGGTTTATCTTTATCCTCACATAAGAGATAAATGTCAAGTTTCCAGAAGATAAATGTCAAGTTTTCCGAAGATAAATGTCAAGTTTCCCGATAAACACGAAGATGGACGAAAATGGAAAAAAGCCCGACTCAGCCCGCGAGAAGATAGACCGTCTTAAGGGGAGTATATAAGGAGAGCTTTGAGCAAGAAGCAAACCAGATCACAAAAAACTCCCAGAGCACTTAGAGCAACTTAGGCATTATTTTCCGTTTTTACTAGCGAGCTGGGACTCAACTAGGTTAGAACTTAGGTTGCTAGACTAGCGAACTTGCCGACAGCTTCTGTAGCCGAGGCTCTTACCTATTGTTCACGCTTAAACGCGGATTCGGAAATAATATATCCGGGACCTTCAGGGAAGGCTTGGTTCACTTGGCTTTCCTCCAAATCAACTTAATTTGACGGTGCGAATTTCGGTTCCCACAGTTTGGCGCTAGAAGGAGGGGGGGGGGGGGTTACGGATCTATCTATCTCGCAACTGCACACGCTCGATCATGTCTACCGACGTCACCAAAGATCAGCCAGCGCTAGACGGAACACCCGTCGACGCCAACGCTGAGAAGACTCCAGCTGGAGATGCGTCCGCAGTCACTGCTGATGCAAACACTGAGGCGCTCAGGCAGATGAAGGAACTGTTTGCCTCCGCCCAGGCGCGGGCGGAACAACAGGACAAGCTGATAACCTCGCTCGCAAAACAGGTCGACACCTTAACTGCGAGGAGCAAGTTGCCGCGCGGATCCACCAAGGCACGCCGCGGCAGAAGACTCGACTTCGGATCTCCCGAAGCACGAGAAAAAGATGCCCCGAAGGAGCCCACTCCCGAGGAAACGGCTCCGAAAGGACAGCAAACGACCTCGCAGAACCTTCCACTCCCGGCGACGGGAAACAAGGAAAGCGACGTCGAACGCATCAATCTAGATATCAGCGACCAATCGGATCCTTCCGATGAAGATGCTGACATCCACCCCAGGAGAACCCGAAACCAATCCGCTCGGCAGACGGTATCCTTCGATAGGCCCATGACAGAAGAGGAAGAAGAACTCTACTGGATGGAGCAGGAAGAACTCGCGGAAGATCAAACTTGGATCTATCGCGACCAGCACCGACAGGTTCGTAGGAACGCCGGCAGCAATAGCGAGATCCATGATCTCCGCGAATCTCTCAAAAAGACCGTGGCCGAAGTGAAAGCGGTGAAATCGCAAATCCATCAGGCGACAAGTTCCGCCCCCGAGATCGATAGACTTCTCGAGGAAGCACGAAAAACGCCATTCACCGCTCGGATCACGGAAACACGCATCTCAGACCCAGGGAAGATCAAAATCCTGGTCTATGACGGTACGACGGATCCTAAGTCGCACCTGCAGTCTTTCCAGATCGCAATGGGTAGGTGCAAACTCCCGGAGCGCGAACGAGATGCAGGTCATTGTCTTCTCTTCGTCGAGCACCTCAAAGGTGCTGCGCTCGAGTGGTTCTCCCGGCTCAAAAGGAACTCCATTGGAAGCTTCCGCCAACTGGCCTCGGCGTTTCTCAAACAGTACTCCATGTTCATGGACAGAGAAACGTCCGACGTGGATCTATGGAGTCTAGCTCAGAAGGAAGACGAGTCACTCCGCGACTTCATGCGAAGGTTCAAACTGGTGATGGCTAGAGTAACGGGCATCAGCGACAATGTCGCAATCGACGCCCTGAGGAAAACTCTCTGGTACAAGTCGAAGTTCCGAAAGTGGATACTACTGGAAAAGCCGTGGACAATCCAGGATACTCTCCACAAGGCAACGGAATTCATCATCATGGAAGAAGAGATGAAGCTTTTGTCGCAGAAGCACGGACCACAGAAAACGTCCTCGAAAAAGAAAACCTCTCGTAACGACAAAAACGTCCATCACGAAGGGGAAGACGCCCAAGGCGAGCATAACTACGCCATCAACTCGGAGCAAGGCAGAACCTCCGGAACCACCTGGACAAGGAACCAGTACAAGGATAACTCCTACTGCGAGTTCCACGAAACCAGAGGTCACTCCACTGCGAACTGCAAGGTTCTCGGCGCTCGGCTCGCCGCAAAACTCCTCACCGGCGAACTATCAAAGGTCAAGAGTATAAAGGACCTGCTCCTGGACTCCGACCGCCCAAAGACCAACAAAACTGCCTCCGAAGACCGCGCAACCGAAAATCAATCGGGGGAAAAACGCGGAAGAAGACAGGACGACCAAGGGAACAACAGCGGTCGCCAGAGGGTAAACATGATCATCGGAGGATCACAGTTCTACCAATACTCTGTCTCATCGATAAAAGCCTACGGGCGAAAAGCCGAGACAAGTTCCAACTGGTTCCCAGACAGCGATGTTCCTAACGACACGATCGCTTTCGAGGAACAGGAGACTGTCGGAATTGACAAACCTCACTGCGATCCTTTGGTAATCGACCTGGTCATCCAGGATCTCGAAGTCGGCCGCATTCTCATCGATACAGGAAGCACGGTCAACGTCATCTTCCGCGACACCCTCTACAGGATGAAGATCCCACTTGGGGAAGTCGTCCCTGAGCCAAAACCTTTGACGGGGTTTTCGGGCGTCACTACCATGACCCTCGGGAGAATTAAACTCCCGGTCATGGCAGAGGAAGTTACAAAGATCGTCGAGTTTGCAGTAGTCGACAACCCGGCCATCTACAACGCCATCATGGGAACCCCTTGGATCAACTCCATGAAGGCAGTACCATCCACATATCACCTCGGTATCAAGTTTCCGACTCCGACCGGAACCGCAGCCATATGGGGTAGTCAGAAGCAATCGAGACTCTGTTACCTGGCCGAGTTCAAACTGCGAAAAGATCGGAACTCCCCAGCGGCCAACCCGAAACGAGCAAAGGAATCACACAACATTCCCGAGGACTCGAAGAGAGATGATCCAGAATCATCCGAACAGGCAACGATTCAAGACGGCGATAAAGCCTCTGAGTCCATCGCCGTAAAAGCAGACAGCTCGACCCCCGAACAAACCACCGATCCGACCAGCACGATCGGAACGGCGACGCACGGGGAGTAAAAACGTCTGCGGCAACTATCAGAACTACGAGATGGCTTGATCCTCGAAAGAGGTACGTAGGCAGCTCGTCGAAACCCGGCGAGTTCAGCTATCCCCCTCACCAAAAAGGGGGGGGGGACTGGGTGCGTATACTCCTATACTCCCACAAAAACGCGAAAAATCCGCGCATGTACTCTGACTTCTCGAAATTGTTAATAAAATTCTTTCTATCTTTTATGCTCGCTTAAACGCATCAACGCTTCGGAAAAACGAAAATCATATCTTCAAAAGAAACGCGAGACGTCGCAACTTCTTAAAAAGATAACAAAACTCGTATTATCCGCAAAAGACAGTCCACCCGCGACTTAAAAATAACTCACGCCCGTCGATTGGCCCCGAAGGACGCACACAAGAAACGTTTCACTCAATACAAACTCGTAGTCAGACCTACAAGGTCCTCTTACATCCGACAAGGATATCATAGCGCGCTATACAAGAAACCCAAAATTTTGATTTAGCGTCTCGGATAAACTCCGAAGATAGCTCGATTCTTTTAACACAAGTCATATAAGCCGGCGACTAATCGCGGACTTTAAACGAAAAGAATCAGGAAGAAATCACTAACAGGCAAAACGAAAGCCGATCAGTCATCGCACAGCCTTAAAGCTGAGAGTAAGCCTAGGTCTTGCCCTAAACCCAGTCTTGCTGGATCTTGACATCTCACAGACATAGTATCGTATACGAGATCCCAAAACATGTCTCTTATCGCTTACACCTAAAACGCTCGCTAAAAAGTAGCATACGGACCAAGCGACAAAAAAAGAGTTGGGATACGAAGTGACTACTCGCATCCTTCCCTCTACACTTAACGAAAGTATAAATCAAAACAAAAGACGAAATCTCGCAAATTTTCATATTCATAAAAGCCGCAAAGACGGCAGAATTCAAAGCCACCAACGGCCAGTCCCAAAACATAAGAATGCAACCTCCAACGGTCGCAGAATAAAACTACTAAAAACGGCCACACACGGCCAAAAAAAAAAAAAATTTCAATTCACAAAAGGAAGTCAACATTGAGAAATCCGGATGCGGAAATCCCAAATGAACTAGCAGGCTGGTCCACTTCCTCATTCACGCCTCGAGCGTTCCCACCATTCTCGGCGTTCTCATCGGCTCCGGCCTCCACCGTATCCTCGGAAACCTCGATAGGTTCCCATAGTCTCCGGACTCTTTCTTCTACCGGAGGAACCAAGGACTCAGCATGAGCACACTCGGCCATGAAATCCTTCATCTCAGCAATCTCGGAATCGAAAGAGAAATCCGGGTTCTGAGACTTGTAAAGGTTTACGACCGAACCCCGGCACTCGCGGAAATAACCAACAAACTCCTGAGCTTCTTTAAAACATTGAACGGTGCGAATTTCGGTTTCCAGCAGATATTAGGGACCTTCAGGGAAGGCTTGGTTCACTTGGCTTTCCTCCAAATCAACTTAATTTGACGGTGCGAATTTCGGTTCCCACAGTTTGGAAGAGGCCACAGACAAGCTTCATGTGGGAACCGAAATTCACACCGTCAATTTCCGATAAACGATTTGTGGAGGAAAACCGAGTTAACCCGATCTTCCTTGAAGGTCCCGGATATCTGCTGGGCCACACACGATACAATCAATGGAGATTAAAGTTGTAAAAATAAAAATCGTAAGACTAGAGCGAAAGAGATCTTATTTCTGAATTCTCGTTTGAGCGTGCACAACAAGCAAAGAAATTGCCTACAAGAGCTGTCGAGAAGTCCGCTAATCCGGCCGCCTAAGTCTATCCTAGTTGAGTCGCAGCTCGCTAGTGAAAACAGAAAAGAATGCTAAATCGCTCTAAGTGCTAAGTGCTCTGGAAATTTTGTGATGATTTGCTCCTCGCCCAAAGCTCTCCTTATATACTCCTCTTAAGACGGTCTATCTTCTTTGGGGCTGAATCGGGCTTTTTCCATTTTCGTCCATCTTCGTGTTTATCGGGAAACTTGACATCTATCTTCGGAAAACTTGACATTTATCTTCTGGAAACTTGCATTTATCTTCTGGAAACTTGACATATCTCTTAGGTGAGGATAAGGATAAACCGTCATAGTTATCCTTCTTTTTCGGAAAATCGTAAGTGGGCCGTTTTGGCCATGTCGGGCCATTTAGACGTTTTTACGGTTTTTCGAAAGAATTGTCTTTGAAGATTTCGGCTTTTCCGAAGGAACCCCAATTCCTCCTATAGTCGAGATGTTTGGTGTTTAGAATAACCGTGATCGTACCAACCTCACGAGGATTGATCCAAACAAGCCAAGATGGGATCAGATCAAGCATGATGGGACCGAGACCAGGACGAGGGCCGTCGACCGGCGCCAGGGGGCTTGCCGCCGGCGCCAGGCCGGCTTGCGGGACGCCTGCCGCCGGCGCCAGGCTGGCTTGCTGCCGGCGCCAGGCCGGCTTGCGGGACGCCTGCCGCCGGCGCCGGGCTGGCTTGCCACTGGTGCCAGGCCGGCTTGCGGGACGTCTGCCGCCGGCGCCAGGCTGGCTTGCCGCCGGCGTCAGGCCGGCTTTTGGGACGTCTGCCGCCGGTGCCTGGCTAGCTTGCCGCTGGCGCCAGGCCGGCTTGCGGGACGTCTGCCGCCGGCGCCAGGCTGGCTTGCGGGACGTCAGCCGCCGGTGCCAGGCTGGCTTGCCGCCGGCGCCAGGCCGGCTTGCGGGACGTCTGCCGCCGGCACCAGGCTGGTTTGCCGCCGGCGCCAAAACGGCTTGCGGGACGCTTACCGCCGGCGCCAGGGGTTCTCTGCCGCCCGTGGGTTTTTCCGTTACCCAATCTTTCCCCCGTTGGCCGTTCGTGCGGGAAATCTTTGAGTTCGGAAGAATCTTTAGCCGTAGGTTTTGAGATAACCGTTTTTGACCCCAACAAGATCTTCCGAGATTCCTCGAGTATCGGGATCGAGATGGACTTGGATTAGTAGACTTTCCGTCTTCGAGGGTTTGAGTGATGAGGCTTCGAACTTAGATTTAAAATATGAACTTTTAAACAATCGAGAAGGCTTTGCGGAGGAATCATTGTAGTTCTCGGACAATCCAGACATGGGTTTAAGGGACCATGATGCTGCAGTTGCTCGAGATCACGAGACGATTGCACAGATGGGTGCCAGGACCCTTACCGCCGGCGCCAGACGGGAGACGACAGGCCTGCCGCCGACGCCAGACGGAAGAGGACGAGCCTGCCGCCGGCGCCAGGCGCCCTGCCGCTGGCGCCGGGCGTCCTGCCGCTGGCGCCAGGCGTCCTGCCGTCCGTGCCGTGTCCCGTGTCCGCCGGTGCCTGCTGTTGCTTGCCTTCGTTGATCCCCGGGGCTCACGGTCCGTTCATGCCTTCCCGTGAGTTCATCGAGTGACGACCTGTTTCTTGGTTTCGATCGTCACTTAGTTTTCTTTCGAGGAATTCCGGGTGACGATTTCGTCGTTGACCGATTTTGACCCCAACAATTAGCCCCCCAGCTAGCTAGGAACCGTAGTGCCTTTCGGCTCCTGGCTTGCGGTATAGCTGTATGGGAAGGTGTAGAGACGTAATCGTTTGCCGAAAGTCGGGGTAAATAGTGATTTTACCTCCTTTATAAGGATGGAGTAAGAAATCTCATTCATTCTTACTTCATCATAAAAAATTCATCTCTCTCAAGAATCCTTTCTCTCTCTTTAAGAATAATGTCTTCAAGATCCTCCAAGAGAAATTATTCTTCCCATTCACCCTCGGATGACTCTCCTGCCCATGTGACGGTTAAGCAAGAGGAGTTAGTCGAGGAGGAAGCGAAGAATGCGTATTACCGAGCCCTTGTGGGCTCGGCTCGACCTCTGCCAGATGTCCCTGTTCCGTAGAGACCTTTGAGGCAGCCTGGTGCTCCCTTTACGCCGAGCTTGGTTTCACGTAAATATCTCAGGATTCTTCGAGATTTTTACCAGATTCCTGATGGAGTCAAATTCCGGATCCCCGTCAGTAACGAGAGTGCGAGGAATCCTCCGGAAGGTTTCTTTACATGTTACGAGGCTTTCCTTACGTATTGCCGCATGTGGTTCCCGATACCCGGTACCATTGTTCGTGCGCTTCGTCACTTCGAACTTTCGATCAGCCAGCTCAGCGTTCCTGCCTTAGAGAGTTGGCTTGGCGTACTGATCTCAAGTTATGAGCTCGGGATCGATCTTTGTCCCGGCGATTTCGAAGGTCTATGGAGCACTCGGCCAACGGGGAGCGACGGCTACTACTCCATGGTGCCAAAGAAGGATATGGCCATAATTCAGGGGACTACTTCGAACCCTAAGTCGTGGCAGGAGCGTTTCTTCTATGTCCGAATAGATGGTGATTCTGTCGAGGAGAGCTGCCTCCATCTATTTCCGCATGCATGGAACTTCAACCGAGGTAATACGATGAAAACTCGTTGTCTATTTTGTTATTCCGGAAGTGCGATTTTAGTGAAAAAGTTTCGCTTTGTAGAGAACGGGGCTGTTTCGCATTTGCATGGCGATCTTTTCGTCAAGAAGAATCTCCTTCGTCAAAGGCCGTTTTGTGGAAGTCCTTCACTCTTGAACGGATTCGAGACGCAGTAAGGCTTTACCGGTCCCGAGACTCTGTCCCGACATATGATGTCGAACCGGTTATCGAAGCCCCGACTCGGAGGTGTAAACAGAGATCTTGTAAAGGGAAAGAAATCGATGGTGGGGAAGGTTCGGAAGATCCTTCACCGTTGGGGGAAAGCCTTAGTTTTGTTCCAACGGAAAAAGGCGGAGCCAGCGATTTTCCACTTCCCAACAATTTCTCTGACAGCCTTCCTCCGGAGTTTGTTACTGACGAGTCGCTGGAGGATGAGAAGAAGCAATGGGTTTTTGCCGAGGGTTCCCAGCGGATCAATGAGGTTTTGTCCTTTGAACTTCTTAACCGTATTCTTGAATCCGTATATATGTATATTTATTGATCTTGAATTTATGCAGGGACTAAGAGTGTTTGGCAATGCGCTTGATTCAAGTTTCCGCAAGTCTAGGATTGCTAACTTCAAGACCAAAGAAGCTGAGCGAGAGCTCTTCCGATTCCGTCAAGAGGTTAAGGCGCAGAACGCAAAGCAAGCTGAGCTTCATGCTCGAGCTCTTGTTCGGGCGGAAAGGAGAGGAAGGAGGATGGTCGCGGCCGAGGTGGCGAGACGGGCGGAATCGTTTGCTGCTGAGTTTCAATGTTTTAAAGAGGCTCAGGAGTTTGTTGGCGATTTCCGCGAGTGCCGTGGCTCGGTCGTAAACCTTTACAAGTCTCAGAACCTGGATTTCTCCTTTGATTCCGAGATTGCTGAGATGAAGGACTTCATGGCCGAGTGTGCTCATGCTGAGTCCTTGGTTCCTCCATTCGAAGAAAGAGTCCGGAGACTATGGGAACCTATCGAGGTTTCCGAGGATACGGTGGAGGCCGGAGCCGATGAGAACGCCGAGGGTGGTGGGAACGCTCAAGGCGTGAACGAGGAAGTGGACCAGCCTGCAGGTTCATTCGGGATTTCCGCATCTGGATTCCTCGATGTTGACTTCCTTATGTGAATCGTATGTTTTGGCCATGCGTAGCCGTTTTTTAGGATTTTTATTCTGCGACCGTTGGAGGTTGCATTCTTATGTTTTGGCCGTTGGTGGCTTAGAATACCGCCGTCTTTGTGGCTTTTATGAATATGAAAATTTGCGAGATTTCGTCTTTTGTTTTGATTTATACTTTCGTCAAGTGTAGAGGAAAGAATGCGAGTAGTCACTTCGTATCCTAACTCTTTTTTGTTGCTTGGTCCATATGCTACTTTCTAGCGAGCGTTTTAGGTGTAAGCGATAAGAGACATGTTTTGGGATCTCATATACGATACTATGTCTGTGAGATGTCAAGATCCAGCAAGACTGGGTTTAGGGCAAGACCTTGGCTTACTCTCAGCTTTAAGGCTGTGCGATGACTGATCGGCTTTCGTTTTGCCTGTTAGTGATTTCTTCCTGATTCTTTTCGTTTAAAGTCCGCGACTAGTCGCCGGCTTATATGACTTGTGTTAAAAGAAACGAGCTATCTTCGGAGTTTATCCGAGACGCTAAACCAAAAATTTGGGTTTCTTGTATAGCGCGCTATGATATCCTTGTCGGATGTAAGAGGACCTTGTAGGTCTGACTACGAGTTTGTATTGAGTGAAACGTTTCTGAGTGCGTCCGTCGGGGCCAATCAACGGGCATAAGTTGTTTTTTAAGTCGCAGGGGGACTGTTTTAGCGGATAATACGAGTTTTGTTATCTTTTTCAGAAGTTGCGACGTCTCGCGTTTTTTTCGAAGATATGATTTTCGTTTTTCCGAAGTGTTTACGCGTTTTCTAAATTAAGTGAGCGTAAAAAATAGATAGAAAGAATTTTATTGAAAAAAATTCGAAAAATTCGAGTACATGTGCGGATATTTCGCGTTTTTTGTGGGAGTATAGGAGTATACGTATCGACCCCCCCCCCCTTTTTGGTGAGGGGGATAGCTGAACTCGCCGGGTTTCGACGAGCTGCCTACGTACCTCTTTCGAGGATCAATCCATCTCATAGTTCTGAAATTTGCTGCAGACGTTTTTACTCCCCGTGCGTCGCCGTTCCGATCGTGCTAGTCGGATCGGTGGTTTGTTCGGGGGTCGAGCTGTCTGCTTTTACGGCGGTGGACTCAGAGGCTTTGTTTCTGTCTTGAATCGTTGCCTGTTCGGGTGATTCTGGATCATCTTTCTTCGAGTCCTTAGGAATGTTGTGTGATTCCTTTGCTCGTTTCGGGTTGGCCGCTGGGGCGTTCTGATCTTTTCGCAGTTTGAACTCGGCTAGGTAACAGAGTCTCGATTGTTTCTGACTACCCCAGATGACTGCGGTTCCGGTGGGAGTCAAAAATTTGATGCCGAGGTGATATGTGGATGGTACTGCCTTCATGGAGTTGATCCAAGGGGTTCCCATGATGGCATTGTAGATGGCCGGGTTGTCGACCACTGCAAACTCGACGATCTTTGTGACTTCTTTCGCCATGACCGGGAGCTTAATTCTTCCGAGGGTCATGGAAGTGACGCCGGAAAATCCAGTAAAAGGTTTTGGCTCAGGGACGACTTCCCCAAGTGGGATCTTCATCCTGTAGAGGGTGTCGTGGAAGATAACGTTGACCATACTTCCTGTATCGACGAGGATGCGGCCGACTTCGAGATCCTGGATTACCAGGTCGATAACCAAAGGATCGCAATGAGGTTTGTCGATTCCGACAGTTTCCTGTTCCTCGAAAGTGATCGTGTGGTTAGGAATATCGCTATCCGGAAACCAGTTGGAACTTGTCTCGGCTTTTCGCCCATAGGCTTTTATCGACGAGACAGAGTCTTGGTAGAACTGCGATCCTCCGATGATTATGTTTACCCCCTGGCGACTATTGTTGTTTCCTTGGTCGTCCTGTCTCCTCCCGCGTTTTTCACCCGATTGATTTTCGGTCGCACAGTCCTCGGAGACAGTTTTGTTGGTATTTGGGCGGTCGGAGTCCAGGAGCAAGTCCTTTATACTCTTGACCTTTGATAGTTCGCCGGTGAGGAGCTTTGCGGCAAGCCGGGCGCCGAGAAACTTGCAGTTTGCAGTGGAGTGACCTCTTGTTTCGTGGAACTCGCAGTAGGAATTATCCTTGTACTGGTTCCTGGTCCAGGTGTTTCCGGAGGTCTTGCCTTGCTCCGAGTTGATGGCGTAGTTATGCTCGCCTTGGGCGTCTTCCCCTTCGTGATGGACGTTCTTGTCGTTACGAGAGGGTTTCTTTTTTGAGGACGTTTTCTGTGGTCCGTGCTTCTGCGATAGAAGTTTCATCTCTTCCTCCATGATGATGAAGTCCGTTGCTTTGTGGAGAGTATCCTGGATTGTCCGCGGCTTTTCCAGTAGTATCCACTTTCGGAACTTTGACTTAGACCAAAGAGTTTTCCTCAGGGCGTCGATTGCGACATTGTCGCTGATGCCTGTTACTCTGGCCATCACCAGTTTGAACCTTCGCATGAAGTCGCGGAGCGACTCGTCCTCCTTCTGAGCTAGACTCCATAGGTCCACGTCGGACGTTTCTCTGTCCATGAACATGGAGTATTGTTTGAGAAACTCCGAGGCCAGTTGGCGGAAGCTTCCGATGGAGTTCCTTTTGAGCCGGGAGAACCATTCGAGCGCAGCGCCTTTGAGGTGCTCGACGAAGAGAAGACAATGACCTGCGTCTCGTTCGCGTTTTGGGAGTTTGCACCTACCCATTGTGATCTGGAAGGACTGCAGGTGCGACTTAGGATCCGTCGTACCGTCATAGACCGGGATTTTGATTTTCCCTGGGTCTCAGATGCGTGTTTCCGTGATCCGAGCGGTGAATTGTGTTTTCGGTGCATCCTCGAGAAGTCTATCGATCTCAGGGGCGGAACTGGTTGCCTGGTGGATTTGCGATTTCACCGCTTTCACTTCGGCCACGGTCTTTTTGAGAGATTCGCGGAGATCGTGGATCTCGCTATTGCTACCGGCGTTCCTCCGAGTTTGTCGGCGTTGGTCGCGATGGATCCGAGCTTGATCCTCCGCGAGTTCTTCCTGCTCCATTCAGTAGAGTTCTTCCTCCTCTTCTGTCATGGACCTCTCGAAGGATACCGTCTGCCGAGCGGACTGGCTTCGGGTCCTCCTAGGGTGGATGTCAGCGTCTTCATCGGAAGTATCCGATTGGTCACTGATATCCAGATTGATGCGCTCGACGTCGCTTTCCTTGTTTCCGTAGCCGGGGGTGGAAGGTTTTGCGAGGTCGTTCGCTGTCCTTTTGGAGCCGTTTCCTCGGGAGTGGGCTTTTTCGAGGCATCTTTTTCTCGTTCTCCGGGAGATCCGAAGTCGAGTCTTCTGCCGCGCCGTGCCTTGGTGGATCCGCGCGGCAACTTTCTCCTCGCAGTTAAGGTGTCGACCTGTTTTGCGAGCGAGATTATCAGCTTGTCCTGTTGTTCCGCCCGTTCCTGGGCAGAGGTGAACAGTTCCTTCATCTGTCTGAGCGCCTCAGTGTTTGCATCAGCAGTGACTGTGGACGTATCTCCAGTTGGAGTCTTCTCAACGTTAGCGTCGACGGGTGTTCCGTCTAGCGTTGGCTGGTCTTTGTTGACGTCAGTAGACATGATCGAGCGTGTGCAGTTGCAAGATAGATAGATCCGTAACCCCCCCTCCTTCTAGCGCCAATCTATGAGAACCGAAATTCACACCGTCAATTTCCGATAAACAATTTGTGGAGGAAAACCAAGTTAACCCGATCTTGCTTGAAGGTCCCGGATATCTGCTGGGCCACACACGATACAATCAATGGAGATTAAAGTTGTAAAAATAAAAATCGTAAGACTAGAGCGAAAGAGATCTTATTTCTGAATTCTCGTTTGAGCGTGTACAACAAGCAAAGAAATCGGCTACAAGAGCTGTCGAGAAGTCCGCTAGTTCGGCCACCTAAGTCTATCCTAGTTGAGTCGCAGCTCGCTAGTGAAAACAGAAAAGAATGCTAAATCGCTCTAAGTGCTAAGTGCTCTGGAAATTTTGTGATGATTTGCTCCTCGCCCAAAGCTCTCCTTATATACTCCTCTTAAGACGGTCTATCTTCTTTCGGGCTGAATCGGGCTTTTTCCATTTTCGTCCATCTTCGTGTTTATCGGGAAACTTGACATGTATCTTCGGAAAACTTGACGTTTATCTTCTGGAAACTTGACATTTATCTTCTGGAAACTTGACATTTATCTTTTATGTTAGGATAAGGATAAACCGTCATAGTTATCCTTCTTTTTCGGAAAATCGTAAGTGGGCAGTTTTGGCCATGTCGGGCCATTTAGACGTTTTTACAGTTTTTCGAAAGAATAGTCTTTGAAGATTTCGGCTTTTCCGAAGGAACCCCAATTCCTCGTATAGTCGAGATGTTTGGTGTTTAGAATAACCGTGATCGTACCAACCTCACGAGGATTGATCCAAACAAGCCAAGATGGGATCAGACCAAGCATGATGGGACCGAGATCAGAACAAGGGCCGTCGACCGGCGCCAGGGGGTTTTCCGCCGGCGCCAGGCCGGCTTGCGGGACACCTGCCGCCGGCACCAGGCTGGCTTGCCGCCGGCAAAAGGCCGGCTTGCGGGACGCATGCCGCCGGCGCCAGGTTGGCTTGCCGCCGGCGCCAGGCCGGCTTGCGGGACGTCTGCCGCCGGCGCCAGGCTGGCTTGCCGCCGGCGCCAGGCCGGCTTGCGGGACGTCTGCCGCCAGCGCCAGGCCGGCTTGCGGGACGTCTGCCGCCGGCGCCAGGCTTGCTTGCCGCCGGCACCAGGCCGGCTTGCGGGACGTATGCCGCCGGCGCTAGGCTGGCTTGCGGGACGTCTGCCGCCGGCGCCAGGCTGGCTTGCGGGACGTCTGCCGCCGGCGCCAGGCCGGCTTGCTGGACGTCTGCCGCCGGCACCAGGCTGGTTTGCCGCCGGTGCCAGGCCGGCTTGCGGGCCGCTTGCCGCCGACGCCAGGGGTTCTCTGCTGCCCGTGGGTTTTTCCGTTACCCGATCTTTCCCCCGTTGGCCGTTCGTGCGGGAAATCTTTGAGTTCGGAAGGATCTTTTGCCGTAGGTTTCGAGATAACCGTTTTTGACCCCAACAAGATCTTCCGAGATTCCTCGAGTATCGGGATCGAGATGGACTTGGATTAGTAGACTTTCCGTCTTCGAGGGTTTGAGTGATGAGGCTTCGAACTTAGATTTAAAATATGAACTTTTAAATAATCGAGAAGGCTTTGCGGAGGAATCATTGTAGTTCTCGAACAATCCGGACATGGGTTTAAGGGACCAAGATGCTGCCGTTGCCCGAGATCACGAGACGATTGCACAGATGGGCGCCATGACCCTTGCCGCCGGCGCCAGACGGGAGACGACAGGCCTGCCGCCGGCACCAGATGGGAGAGGACGAGCCTGCCGCCGGCGCCAGGCGTCCTGCCGTCCGTGCCGTGTTCCGTGTCCGCCGGTGCCTGCTGTTGCTTGCCTTCGTTGATCCCCGGGGCTCACGGTCCGTTCATGCCTTCCCGTGAGTTCTTCGAGTGACGACATGTTTCTTGGTTTCAATCGTCACTTAGTTTTGTTTCGAGGACTTTCGGGTGACGATTTCGTCGTTGACCGATTTTGACCCCAACACTTCACAGTGAGATGAACTGGATGTTCAGTGCAGACTAAGGATTGCTCAAGAGGGTTCAGCGTCTTGAGCTGGAACTTGAAGATCTTCGCAACGCACAAAGCCATAGCCAGAAAAGATCAATATCAATCGACAGAGTAACATCCACATCGATCGATACGGAGCCCACACCATCGACCACTTACTCAAAACGTGAGGTTGATGAGTCTCTTGGAGATATCTGGAAAGAATTGAAGAAAGCAGAAGCTCGTCTCAGCATCAAACAAACCACAACCTGTGAAGGGATCTTGAACAACCTAGCATATCTTAGAATCTGCACAGAAGAGATGAGGAGATCTATCCGCCTTATCAATGAAGCACATGCAGATATGAACCCCGCTGCACCTTGCAATCCTTTTGGAGGATTGACCCGTCTGAAAGCAGTTGAGAGGAAAATTGCTGATATACACTTCTTAGTAGACAAAGAAGTGGAGGAAATCGCACTACGCATAGATACTACGCAGCAGGAGGCTGAGAAGTTCCAACGTCAACTTGATTATCAGGATGCATCGATTGCATCGATCGACGAGCTCGACCTCACATCGATCGATAAGCGATTGACTGAAATCGACGGCCAGATGAAGCTCTTTGCAGAGAAGCTTCACGAGAATCTGCAGAAGCGAAAATCGACCGATAAGCAAGCTGTTGCATCGATCGATATAGAGACTTCAGAGATCTGTACCAGAGCCGATTTGGATAAATTAGCTGATGATGTATACACAGCAATAACAAGCGTGGATGATTCACAAGATAGACGTCTAGACCAAACATATTTCCCGCTTGTTAACGAGGTTGGAAGCATGGAATCTAGCATAGAAGGGATGCAGAAAGAAATCAAAGCTATTCAGAGACAGCTTGCAAGCAGACCTGCGCCCTTAGAATCGATCGACCGAGCAACCAGCGCATCGATCGATGGACTTCAACAGCCATCGACCAATATTTCAACCAAGGAATCGATCGATACCAGCTCCATCCAAGACAAGATGATCCAACGCCTTGATTCAATGCAAACAGAGCTTAGTGACATTTCAGAGCATGCCTACAGGAAGATAGGATGGCACGCGGTCAGCATTAAAAGTCATGAAGAAAGGACTCAGAGGATAACTGATGAGTTGATTGAGTTAAAGGAGAAACGAACCAGAGAATATGAAGCCACAAGAAGCTTATTTGACGCATGGTTCGGTGAGAAGAAAGATACAGAGGATACTTGTTTTTCAACAAGTACCTGGACTTCATCTCAGTAGCTCATCTCATCCAAAGTCAAGCAAGATGACTATAATCAAAGCGCTGAGTGGGAGGCAACCCACTGTTAGGTAGTTTTTCATTTTATTTTTATCTTTAGGATTTTATCTTTCGTATTTGTTTTTCTTTGCACTTACAATTAGACGATTGCCACTGAAATCGACCGACATGACACTATCGATATCGATCGACATAAACCAAAAAGAAGCGATCGACGAAGACGACTCAACATCGATCGATACGCAACGCGGTCAGGTATATCGTTCTAAACTTTTTTATATCAGTGTACTTTATTATTACCTATGCCTTCACTGGACTGGTTATACACTGGGGACAGTGTATGATTTAAGTCTGGGGGGGGGGGATGTTACTGATGCTGTTTACCTTTTGATTTCATAAAAAAAAATGTTCTCAAAATGGTTTTTATTGAGTCAAGAAAGGGATAATGATAATTTAATTTTCACTTTTTATCTAACCAATCTTTTAGGCACCATTCTTAGTTTTGTTGGTGCAGAATGTACTATAGAAGCTAAAGTTGATCACCTATCAGCTATGACAACACTTTCATTGATTGTCTGGAGGAACCAAATCTGATTTCCAACCTAACCTGACAATTCTTTGCTTGTCTTGGGGCTTGGTATACATGGGATCGGATGCTTCAAACAAGTCTGGAAGGTAAAAGCCTTGTGTAGGTAATTTTATCACCCTCTCTCTCTCATTTTCGAAATTAGATTTAATTTTTCATCTAAAAAAAAAAATCGAAAATTAACTTAAATTTATGTTCTAGGAATAGTTAGATATTAACTAGGAAGGAATTCGAACAGGGCTTAGCGGTTACCCCCCTTAAGACTTGATTCATAAGAATTCTATAGGTAAAGGGTTCGAACAGGGCTTGGTGGTTACCCCCTTCAAGACTTGCTTCGCAATGAATCCTAGGATATATGTCAAAAAGAAGTGAATAGGACTTGGTGGCTGCAACCATTAAGGCTTGATTCATGGGAGCCTGTCCAATCTTGGTCAATGTCTTGCAAATGAAAGCAGACTTGACTAGGAGAGAAATAGTAGAGACAGAGGATAGGAACTAATTTTTACCTGCAGGTCCAGATACTTGTTTGAGCAACCTTGCATCTGTGATCGATACTCCCAAGGTAAAGCCTGCACTTTTATTTTTATGTACAGAAATGAAATCAGTAGAGGGGTTAGTCAAACATGATTGCTAAGTTGTTGCCTAGATGATCAAGGTAGCTTAACTAGGATATTGCATAATGTGCTTCTGTGATTGACAGACTCTTAGATGTGGTTTGCAACAAAGTAGAGGTTATGATTCTAAGTTTGAATTTGATTTAGTCTCTGCTTTTCAAAACCTCTTTCATAAAGACTGCCTGTGTGTTTGCTTGAGGACAAGCAAAAGGTCAAGTCTGGGGGAGTTGATATACCATGGATTTTACCCGTTTTTACCCCTGGTATATGAGTGTTTTTACTACTATTATCTATGTTTTGGATTCTATTAGGTATGTTTTCAGGTTCATAAGCATTTTGGAGAAAAGTGATGTTTTAGGTGCCTTTTTGGAGCTTAAAGAAGAGTTCACCCGAGATCAAGACCAGAGGTCGACGTCAGAGTTACACATCGATCGATGCACACTCTGTGCAATCGATCGACACACATTAGCCGAAGGACGATACATCGAGACCATAATCGATCGATGTACACCTTGTACTATCGATCGATACTGAGGCGGCTGAAAGACAAGTTGGACCTGGCCGAACTTGAAGCCCAAGATATCACATTTAACAAGAATGCCCCTGACGAGTTTTTTAACCTAATGAACTCATATATTTATATGCCTAAGTGTTTTGGCATTAAAAACAAGCTTTCTTTTCATTCAAATCTCTTTCATATACAATCTTTTACAGTAATAGAAGTTTTAAGAGTTTCTTCTACTTCTACTCATTTTCTTTCAGTTCTTTATTTACAAAGGTTATAGGATTCTAGATCTAGAGGAAAGATCCAAAGAGATTTGTGATTGGAACTTAAGTGTTCATTCATCTAATATATCTATGAACTCCTATTATTCCCTTGATGCTATGAACTACTTAGCCATGTCTGAGTAGATTCACTTGTTAGATTTAGGGTTTAAATACGATATGAGGGATTAGCCCCAGCCTATAATTGCTATAGTTGTGATATTTATTGTTAGGATTGTTCATTAATGCTTTTCTAGTTTAGCTACCTAGAACATGAACTTGGATTGCATTGATTTATTACATGCAATACCTGATAACATCCTAAACATGCTATGACCCTCTTGAGATATGCGAAAGCTGATCTAAGATCATGGTGAGCATTGTATCAACTCGCGCATAAAGCTTGCTTAGAGTCGTATCGATCGATACTCCTATAGAGTAATCGATCGACGTAGCTAGAGGTGTATCGGTCGATATTCCTATCGAACTATCGAGCGATACCAGCGGCAGAAGTAGCCGACCGCAACACCATTTAGCATCTAAGTAATAGATGATCTAAATAATGCGAGAGCTGATGGATTCATTTAATAAGTGTTGAGCTCTGACATATCATGCAAGCAACTTGTTAGCCTTTATAGTATTTATAATCCTGAATTCCTGAATACTTACCCTGAATCTAACTACTTTTCTTTATTGTTTTCAAAACCAAATCCTTTCAACTGAGTAATCTCATCCTTACTCAGAAAACCTGCACTTTACTTTAAACTATTTTCAACCTTGCATAGTTATTAAGATTGCATCTTATTTGTACACTAGCTCTCTGTGGATTCGATCCCTAAGTACTACAACTGAACCTCTTATTTGAGAGAGTAAAGTCACTCCGTATGGTAATTTGAGTGATATCAGTTGATGAAGAGATTCTAGAAAAGATTGTTGAAGCTAAGGGTAAAGGAAAGGTTCGAGAAGAGAAGAGAACACTAAAACATGGTGAAGTTGCCACTCCAACAAAAGAGTCTTCCTTTGTTCCTCCTCCCTATGAACCTAAGCTGCCATTTCCTGGAAGATTCAAGAAGCAACTTTTGGAGAAGTACAAAGCACTCTTTGAGAAGCAAATGAGTGAAGTTCAAGTCACAATGCCCATCATTGATGCCTTCATGCTTGTCCCTCAATACAGCAAGTTCTTGAAGGATGTTGTAGCTGCTAAGAAGAAGGAAATGGAGGGCATGATGGTTCTTACTCATGAGTGCAGTTCCATCATCCAGAGATTGACAATCCCTAAGAAGCTAGAGGATCCAGGCTGCTTTACTCTGCCTTGAGCCATTGGACCTTTGATGTTTGAGAGATGTCTATGTGATTTGGGAGATAGTGTCAGTCTCATGCCTCTATCTGTTGCCAAGAAGCTTGGATTTAGCCAATACAAGAAGTGTAAACTCTCTTTGGTGCTTGCTGATCGCTCAGTCAAATTCCCTATTGGTATCCTTGAAGACCTCCCTGTGATGGTGGGAAATTGTGAGATTCCTACTGATTTTGTGGTGCTAGAGATGGATGAAGAAGCTAGAGACCCCTTGATCCTTGGAAGACCATTCTTAGCCACAGCAGGAGCCATTATCAATGTGAAGGAAGGCAATACTGATCTTCATTTGGGGAAAGAGCACACTCTCCACTTTGACATCAAGGAAGTGATGAAGAGGTCAACAGTGCAAGGCCAAGTGTTTTACATTGAAGAGATGGAAGCTCTTGCTGATGAGCTTCTTGAGAAATTGGCACTTGAAGAGTTGGCAATAAAGGACCCCTTGCAACATGCTTTGACAATGGATAAAGAGGTCCAAGTGGTTGAGAACAAAGAGAGTGATGCTATTGTGGCCATGCTGGATTCTAACAAGAAGATTGATGGTGAAGGCCAGTATGAGGAGCTTACACAATAGGCGCAACAAGCTGCTTCAGCCACTCAACAAGAGGACACCCAACAAGATGATTGGAGTGAGCTCAAGGCACCAAAAGTGGAGCTCAAACCTCTTCCCCATGGTGTAAGGTACGCATTTCTAGGCCCTAATGTGTCATATCCTGTCATTGTGAGTAGTGAACTTACTGAACTTGAGCTTTATCAACTTTTAAATGCACTTAAAAAGTTTAGAAAGGCAATTGGGTACTCACTAGATGGTATTTAAGGGATATCACCTTCTTTGTGCATGCATATGATACATCTAGAGGATGAATCAATGACTTCTATAGAGCATCAAAGAAGGTTAAATCCTAACCTAAAGAATGTTGTAAAGAAGGAGATTCTTAAACTCTTAGATGCTGGTGTTATCTACCCTATTTAAGATTCTAAATGGGTATCTCCTGTGCATGTTGTCCCAAAGAAAGGTGGTATCACTGTGGTTAAAAATGACAAGGATGAATTGATACCAACTAGAACCATAACTGGCCATAGGATGTGTATTGATTATAGAAAACTCAACTCTGCATCTAGAAAAGATCATTTTCCATTGCCATTTATTGATCAAATGCTTGAGAGACTTGCAAACCATCCTTTTTATTGCTTTCTTGATGGGTATTCAGGGTTCTTCCAGATACCCATACATCCCAATGATCAAGAGAAGACAACATTCACATGCCCCTATGGCACCTTTGCTTATCGAAGGATGCCATTTGGGGTATGTAATGCTCCAGCAACCTTTCAAAGGTGCATGATGTCTATCTTCTCGGATCTCATTGAGGATATAGTGGAGGTATTCATGGATGATTTCTCTGTCTACGGATCTTCATTTTCTGCTTGTTTGTCCAACTTGTGCAGGGTCCTACAGAGATGTGAAGACACCAACCTTGTACTGAATTGGGAGAAGTGTCACTTCATGGTCAAAGAGGGGATTGTGCTTGAGCATAAAATTTCAGAAAAGAGTATTGAAGTGGACAAGTCTAAGATTGAAGTGATGGTTAGCTTGCCTCCACCAAAGACAGTGAAAGACATCAGGAGCTTTCTTGGCCATGCTGGATTCTATAGAAGATTCATCAAGGACTTCTCAAAGATTGCTAGACCACTTTCAGCTTTGAGAAGAGTGTCTTGAAGCCTTCAAGAAGATAAAGGGTGAACTTGTTAGTGCTCCCATTGTCCAGCCACCTGATTGGGATCTCCCCTTTGAGATAATGTGTGATGCTAGTGACTTTGCTGTTGGGGCTGTCTTGGGGCAGAAGAAGGATGGCAAGACTCATGTGATTTATTATGCGAGCCAAACCCTGAATGATGCACAGATGAAGTATGCCACAACTGAGAAAGAGATGCTGGCCATTGTCTTCGCCTTTGACAAATTCAGAAGTTATCTGGTGGGTTCCAAAGTCATTGTGTATACTGAACATGCAGCTTTGAGACATCTTCTAGCCGAGAAGGATGCCAAGCCAAGACTACTGAGGTGGATCCTTTTGCTTCAGGAGTTTGACTTAGAGATTAGAGACAAGCCAGGGATTGAGAATAGAGTGGCTGATCACTTGTCCTGGCTGAGGATTGAAGGTGGAATCCCTTTTGATGAGGGACTTAGACAGGAGCATGTCATGGCTATCATGTCAGTGGTGGCAATTATTGAGATTGGAAAAAAGATTGAAGAGGTTAAGGCAGCTGAAGAGAAAGGACCTTGGTATGCTGATTTGGTTAACAACTTAGCCACTGGGAAGGAGCCATTGGGTCTTGCGGGGTATGAGAAGAAGAAGTTTTACAGAGATTTGAAGAGATACTATTGGGATGAACCATACCTCTACACTCTTTGCAAGGATCAGATCTATAGAAGAGTGGTGGCTGATGAAGAAATTGAAGGAATCCTTACACATTGCCATGGATCTTCCTATGGAGGCCATTTTTCTACCTTCAAGACTGTCTCAAAGGTGTTACAAGCTGGATTTTGGTGGCCACACATGTTCAGGGACACACAAGACTTCATCTCAAGATGTGACTCTTGCCAAAGGAGAGGGAACATTACTAAGAGGAATGAGATGCCTCAAAACCCAATCCTTGAGGTGGAAGTGTTTGATGTTTGGGGGATAGACTTCATGGGACCCTTCCCTTCTTCTTATGGCAACAAGTACATCTTGGTGGCTGTAGACTATGTGTCAAAGTCGGTAGAAGCCATAGCAAGTCCCACAAATGATTCAAGAGTGGTGATCAAATGTTCAAGAGCAATATCTTCCCAAGATTCGGAGTACCAAAAGTGGTCATAAGTGATGGAGGTTCACATTTCATCAACAAGCAATTTGAGGGTCTTCTCAAGAAGAAGGGAGTGAAACACAAGGTTCCAACACCTTATCCCCCTCAAACAAGTGGCCAAGTGGAAGTTTCCAACAAGCAAATCAAGGGCATCTTGGAGAAGATTGTGGGAACTAAGAGGAAGGGTTGGTCAGACAAGCTTGATGATTCTCTTTGGGCATATAGAACAGCCTTCATGACTCCTCTAGGCACTACCCCTTTCAACCTTGTCTATGGGAAGTCTTGCCATTTACCAGTTGAGCTTGAATACAAGGCATTGTGGGCTGTGAAGCTTCTAGACTTTGACATCAAGAGTGCAAAGGAGAAGAGACTTCTTCAACTCAATGAACTGGATGAGATAAGGATGGATGCCTTTGAGAACTCAAGGATTTACAAGGAAAAGACTAAGGCCTTTCATGACAGGCACATCCTCAAGAGAGAGTTCAAGGAAGGAGATCAAGTTCTTCTCTATAACTCTAGACTGAAGATATTTCCAGAGAAGCTTAAGTCAAAGTGGTCTGGTCCATTTGTGGTTAAGGAAGTGAGACCTTATGGAGCCATTGTGCTTTGGAACAAGCAAGGTGGAGACTTCACAGTGAATGGCCAGAGACTTCACAGTGAATGGCCAGAGACTCAAGCAATACATGGCCACCATACCAAAGGATGATGGGACATCAACCCCACTCTCTGATGCTCCCCTTGCCTAACCTCAAAGGAGGCAAAGTCAAGCTAGTGACTTTAAACAAGTTCACTTGGAAGGAAGTCCCATGGTTATCCTTGTAAATATTGCTTTAAGATTTCTTTTCAAAGTCCCTTGGAAGGTGTTGGGGCCATAGGAAGGTGATGGCTTGGAATTTGAATTAAAAAAAAAAAAAAAGGTGAGAGGTTTGGACCGGGTAGGATGGACTGGGGTGACCTACCCGGTCGGATTGCTGATTGGAACAGACCTGGTGCATCCGTCCGGGATGGTCATGAAGCTTGATGTGGGAACCGAAATTCGCACTGTCAAGTTTTGTTGATTTGGAGGAAAGCCAAGTGAACCTACCCTTCCTTGAAGGTCCCGGTTATCTGCTGGGCCACACACAACACAATCAAGACAACTGAGAAATAACAGATCGGAATATAAAAATCGTGAGAACAAAAGATAGAGCAAAAGATCTTATTTCGGAATTCGCGTTTAGGCGTGAACAACATGAAAGAGATCGGCTACAAGAGCTGTCGATGAGTTCGCTAGTCCAGCCACCTATATCTAACCTAGTTGAGTCGCAGCTCGCTAGTAAAAACGGAAAAAAGTGCCTAAGTTGCTCTAAGTGCTATGTTGCTCTCAAAAGTTCTCTCTCTTCTTAAGTTTTCTCCTCTTTGCTCCTCGCCCCAAGCTCTCCTTATATACTCCTCCTAGGACGGTCTATTCCTCCTTTGGGCCGAATTTATCGCGAATCGGACTTCTTCCATTTTCGTCGGTCTTCATGTTTATCAGGAAACTTGACATTTATCTTCAGGAAACTTGACATTTATCTTCGGGAAACTTGACATTTATCTCTTTATGTAAAGAAAAACATGGGCCGTCATGTCCATTTCGACTTGATCTCCTGGAAAGTCGTAAGTGGGCCGCTTGGTCGCGTTCGGGCCTTCTGGGGCCGTTGTTTCGACCGTGGACATTTTACGATTTCACGAGAAACTAGCCTGCCATGGTACTTGTTTTTCCGAAGGAACCCCAAATCCTCGTATAGATTAGATGACTGGTGTTTTTAGAATAACCGTGATCGTTTTATACGATGAATCGAAATCCATTCGTCAACCGAACCTTTGGTGGTCTTCCGAAGCCTTCCCGATTTATTTCGACCAAAACAAAATGGGGTTCTTAGGTTTCATGTCTTCAAGGAGTTGAACGGTGAGTCTTCAAGCAAAGATACAAAACGCAGAGTTGGACTAGTTGTCGAGACGGTTTTGTGGGGAGAAGGTCACACCTGTCGAGTAGTCCGTACGCGGGCGCCCAGGACTTGGACATGGATGCTGGTGCCGGTGCCCGTGACAAGCACGGGCGAGCTGGCGCCCGGGACCAGCACGGACGAACCGGCGCCCGGGACCTGGACGGGCGAGCCGGCGCTCGGTGCTAGGGGCCAGCACGGGCGAGCCGGCGCCCGGCCCCCGGGGTCAGCACGGGCAAGCTGGCGCCGGCGCCCGGGGCCAGGCCGATCGTGCCTGCGCCAGCGGCCGGGGCTAGGCCGTGGCCGCTCCGGGACTACGATGTGATCATCCCCTCCGCGTTTCGTCGAGTAACTAGTTTTTCTTGGTTTTATTCGACATTTGATTCCTTCCGAGGACTTTCGGGTGTTGATTGCGTCTTTGACCGATTTTGACCCCAAAAGTTAGCCCCCCAGCTAGCTAGGACCGTGGTTTTTGGTAACAGGTCCTAGCTCGCGGTATAGCTAGATAGGAATGTGTGGAGACGCAATCGTTTGCCGAAAGTCGGAGTAAATAGTAACTTTTCCTTCTTTATAAAGATGGAGTAAGAATTTTAGCCATTCTTACTTCATCACAAGAATTTCACCTTCTAAAGTCTCTCTCTCAAGAAAAAATGTCTTAAATATCAAGATCCTCCAAGAGGAATTCTTCTTCTCACTCATCTTTGGATGATTCTCCCGTCGACGAAGTGGTTGCGCCAAAGCAAGAGGAAGGAGTTGAGGAAGATACGAGGGAGGCATACTACAAAGCTTTATGTGGCTCGTATCCGCCTCCGCGAGATTTCCCCATCCCCAGGAGACCTCCGAGGGTGCCGGGAGAGCCCTTCTCACCAAGAATGGTCTCTCCCGAGTACCTCACGATTCTTCGAAACTTTTACCAAGTTCTGAGTGGGGTTATATTCCGGATTCCAACCGCTGGCGAGAGTGCAAGGAATTCTCCGCAGAGCTTCTTTACTTGTTATGAGGCCTTTCTCGTGTACTGCCGCATGTGGTTCCCGATCCCTGGTGCCATTGTCCGTGCGCTTCGTTGTTTCGGACTTTCGATCAGCCAGCTCACCGTCCCGTCTTTGGAGAGTTGGCTTGGTGTGCTAGTCTCGAGTTACGAGTTAGGCATGGACCTTAGCCCCAGCGATTTTTAGGGACTTTGGTATTCTAAGCCAACGTCGATCGAAGGTTCGTATTCCATGCTCCCAAGGAAGAATATGGCCATAATTAAGGGGACTACTTTGAACCCCAAATCGTTGTTCGAGCGCTTCTTTTTTGTCCGCATAGACGGGGAGTCCATTGAGGAAAGCTGCCTTCAATTATTCCCTCAGGAGTGGAACTTCGATCGCGGTAATACGACTAATTCTGTTTTTCGTTTTCGTACTTTGAACGTGCATGAAGATAAAACTTTTGTTTCTCGTGCAGCGATCAAGATCGTTGCGCACACTCATGCTGATCTTTTCGTCAAACGAGACCTTCTTCGGGAAATGTCATTCTTCTGGAGTACCTTTTCCGTTGAGAGGATTCGAAATGCGGTGGAGCTCCATCGATCCCGAGTTATTCTTCAGCCCTCCGATGTTCCGTGTGATATCGAGCCGGTTCCTATCTTGCCTGTTCGGAGGCGGAGACATAGGTCTCGGAAAGGCAAAGAGGTCGAATGCGAGAAGGTCTCAAGAGATCCTTCGCTGTTAGGAGGAGACCCCAGCTTTGTCCCGGGGGAAGGGGGTGGATTTAGCGAGTTTCCCCTGCCCAGCAACTTTTTCGATGGTCTCCCTCCAGCGTTTACTACTGATGAGTCGCTCGAGGATGAAGCGAAGAAGAAAGTGTTTACCGAGGGTTCTCGTCTAATCAATGAGGTTTATCCTTTGAACTTTGATCATATATATTACCGTTGCTGCATATATATTTTTCTGATCCTAAGTTCATACAGGGAATGAGGGTGTTCGGAGCGGCGCTCGATGGAAGCTTTCGAGGATCGAGGATCTCTCGCTTCAAAGCCGATGAAGCCGAACGCGAACTCTTCCGTTTCCGGAAAGAGGTTGAGGAACAAAGCCGTAAGCAAGCCGAACTTCATTCTCGAGCCCTTGTGCGTGCGGTAAGGAGAGGAAGGAGAATGATCGCTGCCAAGATGGCGCGGAGGGCCGAATCGTTTGCCACCGAGTCGAGAGCATGAAGGAAGCTCAAGAGTTTGTGGGTGATTTCCCCGAGTGTCGGGGATCGGTCGCTAACCTTTACAAGTCGCAGAACCCGGGCTTCTCCTTCTCCGCCCAGATCGCTGAGATGGAAGGTCTCATGAGCGAATGTGCTCACGCTGAATCCTTGGTTCCTCCGATCGAGAGAAGGGTCCGGAAGCTTTGGGACCCCATTGAGGTTTCGGAGGACACGGTGGAGACCAGAGCAGGCGGAAACGCGGAAGGCGTAGATGAAGAATTTGACCAGCCTGTCAGTTTGTTCGGGATCTTCATGTCCGGATTCCTTGACCTTGATTATTAAGGATCGTTGGGATTGTATCCCTTTATCTTGATTGTTGTATGCTTGGCCGGGTGTGGCCGTTTTATCTGTATATTCCGCGACCGTAGGAGGTTGCGTAACTTTGTATATTTCGGGACTGGCCGTTGGTGGCTTTGAATCCCTGCCGTTTCCGCATCTCGAATATATATTATGTGGATTTTTGCAGAAATCTGCCTTGTGATTTGATTTATACTTTCGTCAAGTGTAGAGGGTAGAATTCGAGTAGTCACTTCGTATTCTAACTCTTATTTTGTCGCTAGGTCCGTGTACTACTTTGTAGCGAGTGTCTTAGGTGTTAGCAATGAGAGACATGTTTTTGGATCTCGTATCTTGTATTGATACTATGTCTGTGAGATGTCAAGATCCAGCAAGGCTAGGTTTAGGGCAAGACCTAGGCTTACTCTCAGCTTTAAGGCTATGCGATGACTGATCGGCTTTCGTTTTGCCTGTTAGTGATTTCTTCCTGATTCTTCCTGATTAAAGTCCGCGACTTGGCGCCGGCTTATGCGACTTGTGTAGTAAGAATCGAGCTATCTCCAGAGAATATCTGGAGGGCTAAACCAAAATTTCGGGTTTTCTTGTATTGCGTGCTATGATATCCTTGTCGGATGTATGAGGACCTTATTCTTGCAAAAAGGTCTGACTACGGTTTTGTATTAGTGAAACGTTTCGGTGTTCGTCCGTCGGGGCCAATCGACGGGAGTTTGTTTTTTTAAGCCGCAGGTGGACTGTTTTGACGGATGATGCGATTTTGATACCTTTGGGAAATTGGGACGTCTCGCGTTTCCCCGAAGATATGATTTTTGCTTTTCCGAAGTATTTATGCGTTACTGTATTAAGCACGCATTGAAAGATCGATAGAAAGAATTTTATTGAAAAAGTTTCGAAAGTTTTCGAATACATGTGCGGGTATTTCGCGTCTTTGTGGGAGTATAGGAGTATACTGATATACCATGGATTTTACCCGTTTTTACCCATGGTATATGAGTGTTTTTACTACTATTATCTATGTTTTGGAGTCTATTAGGTATGTTTTCAGGTTCAGAAGTATTTTAGAGAAAAGTGATGTTTTAGGTGCCTTTTTGGAGCTTAAAGAAGAGTTCACCCGTGATCAAGACCAGAGGTCGACACCAGAGTTACACATCGATCGATGCACACTCTGTGCAATCGATCGACACACATTAGCCGAAGGACGATACATCGAGACTATAATTGATCGATGTACACCCTGTACTATCGATCGATACTGAGGCGGCATAAAGACAAGTTGGACCTGGCCGAACTTGAAGCCCAAGATATCACATTTTACAAGAATGCCCCCGACGAGTTTTTTAACCTAATGAACTCATATATTTATATGCCTAAGTGTTTTGGCAAGAGAGATAAGTTTTCAAGAAGTCACAAGCTTTTACACAATATACACAATACAAGTTTTATTCAAGTTTCTTCTACTTCTACTTATTTCTTTTTAGTTGTTTATTTGTTAACAAAGGTTATAGAATTCTAGATCTAGAGGAGAGATCCAAAGATATTTTTGATTGGAACCTAAGTGTTCACCCTCTAATAGGTCTATGAACTTCTATTATTACCTTGTTGCTATGAACTACTTAGCCATGTCTGAGTAGATTCATTTGTTAGATTTAGGGTTTAAATAGGATATGAGGGATTAGCCCCAACCTATAATTGCTATAGTTGTGATATTTATTGTTAGGATTGTTCACTAATGCTTTTTTTAGCTTAGCTACCTAGAACATGAACTTGGATTGCATTGTTTATTACATGCAATACCTGACAACATCCTAAACATGCTATGACCCTCTTGAGATATGCGAAAGCTGATCTAAGATCATGGTGAGCATTGTATAAACTCGCGCATAAAGCTTGCTTAGAGCCGTATCGATCGATACTCCTATAGAGTAATCGATCGACGTAGCTAGAGGTGTATTGGTCGATATTCCTATCGAACCATCGATCGATACCATCGACAGAGTAGCCGACCGCAACACCATTTAGCATCTAAGTAATAGATGGTCTAAATAATGCGAGAGCTGATGGATTCATTTAATAAGTGTTGAGCTCTGACATATCATGCAAGCAAATTGTTAGCCTTTATAGTATTTATAATCCTGAATTCATGAATACTTACCTTGAATCTAACTACTTTTTCTTTACTGTTTTAAAACTAAATCCTTTCAACTGAGTAATCTTATCCTTAGTCAGCAAACTTGCACTTTACTTTAAACTATTTTCCACCTAGCATAGTCACTAAGATTGCATCTTATTTGTACACTAGCTCTCTGTGGATTCGATCCCTAAGTACTACAACTGAACCTCTTATTTGAGAGAGTAAAGTCACTCCTTAGGGTAATTTGAGTGATATCATATACGTACCCACTCGCCCCCCCCCCCCCCCTTTTTGGTGAGGGGGATAGCTGAACTCGCCGGGTTTCGACGAGCTGCCTACGTACCTCTTTCGAGGATCAAGCCATCTCGTAGTTCTGATTGTTGCTGCAGACGTTTTTTACTCCCCGGGTGTTGCCATTCCGGTCGTACTAGCCGGATCGGTGGTCTGTGCGGGGTTCGAGTTGTCTGCTTTTACGGCGATGGACTCGGAGACTTTGTCGCTGTCTTGAATCGTTGCCTGTTTGGATGATTATGGATCATCTTTTTCGAGTTTTCAGGAATGTTATGTGATTCTTTTGCTCGTTTCGGGTTAGCCGCAGGGGCGTTCCGATCTTTTCGCAGTTTGAACTCAGCTAGGTAGCAGAGTCTCGAGTGTTTCTGACTACCCCAGGTTACTGCGGTTCCGGTTGGAGTCAGAAATTTGATGCCGAGGTGATATGAGGAAGGTACTGCCTTCATGGAATTGATCCAAGGGGTTCCCATGATTGCATTGTAGATGGCCGGATTATCGACTACTGCGAACTCGACGATCTTTGTAACTTCCTTAGCCATGACCGGGAGCTTGATGCTCCCGAGGGTCATGGAGGTGACGCCCGAAAACCTAGTCAAAGGTTTTGGCTCTGGGATGACTTACCCAAGTGGGATGTTCATCCTATAGAGGGTGTCGCGGAAGATGACGTTGACCGTATCCTGTATCGACAAGGATGCGGCGAACTTCGAGATCCTGGATCACCAGGTCGATAACTAGAGGATCGTAATGAGTTTTGTCGATAACTAGAGGACCGTACTTCTTGTATCGACAGTTTCTTGTTCCTCGAAAACGATCTCGTGGTTGGGAACGTCGCTTTCCGGAAGCCAGTTGGAACTTGTCTCGGTTTTTCGCCCGTAGGCTTTGATCGCCGAGACTGAGTCTTGATAGAACTGCGACCCTCCAATTATCATATTTACCCTCTGGCGACTGCTGTTGTTCCCTTGGTCGTCCTGTCTCCTTCCGCGCTTCTCACCCGATTGAATTTCAGGCGCGTTGTTCTCGGACACGGTCTTGTTGGTTTTTGGGCGGTCGGATTCCAGGAGAAAATCTTTTATACTCTTAACCTTCGACAGTACACCGGCGAGGATTTTGCGGCAAGTCTGGCGCCAAAAACCTTGCAGTTCGCGGTGGAGTGACCTCTGGTGTCGTGGAACTCGCAGTAGGAATTATCCTTGTACTGGTTCCTGGTCCAGGTGTTTCCGGAGGTTTTGCCCTGCTCCGAGTTGATGGCGTAGTTATGTTCGCCTTGGACGTCTTCCCCTTCGTGATGGACGTACTTGTCGTTATGAGAGGGTTTCTTTTTCGAGGACGTGTTCTGCGGTCCATGCTTTTGCAATAGGACTCTCATCTCTTCCTCCATGATGATGAAGTCCGTTGCCTTGTGGAGGGTATCATGGATCGTCCGTGGTTTCTCCAGCAATATCCATTTTCGGAACTTCGACTTGTACCAGAGAGTTTTTCTTAGGGCGTCGATCGCGACTTTGTCGCTGATACCCGTCACTCTGGCCATCACTAGTTTGAACCTTCTCATGAAGTCGCGGAGTGATTCGTCTTCCTTTTGAGCTAGACTCCATAAGTCCACGTTGGAAGTCTCCCTATCCATAAACATGGAATACTGTTTGAGAAATGCCGAGGCTAGTTGTCGGAAATTTCCGATGGAGTTTCTTTTGAGCCGAGAGAACCATTCGAGCGTGGCGCCCCTGAGATTCTCGACAAAGAGAAGGCAGTGGCTGGCGTCTCGTTCACGCTCCGGGAGTTTGCATCCTTCCATCGCGATCTGGAAGGACTGTAAGTGTGCCTTTGGATCTGTGGTACCGTCGTAGACGGGAATTCTGATCTTCCCAGGGTCTGAGACACGTGTCTCTGTGTTCCGAGCGGTGAACGGCGTTTTTCGTGCTTCCTCGAGAAGTCTATCGATCTCGGGAGCGGCACTAGTTGCCTGGTGAATTTTTGATTTCACCGCTTTTACCTCGGCTACTGTTTTTGCGAGAGACTTGCGGAGATCGTGGATCTCACTATCGCTACCTGCATTCTTCCGAGCTTGTCGACGCTGTTTACGATGGATCCGAGTTTGATCCTCCGCCAGTTCTTCCTGTTCCATCCAGTAGAGGTCTTCTTCCTCTTCTGTCATGGCTTTTTCGAAGGAGACCGTCTGTCGGGCAGACTGACTTCGGGTCCTTCTAGGATGAACGTCAGCGTTATCGTCCGAATGATCGGATTGGTCGCTAATGTCCAAGTCGATTCGTTCGACGTTGTTTTCTTCGTTGTCCCCAGCGGGAGGTGGGAGATTCTCTGTGGTCGGTTGCGCACCCGGTTGGAGAGGTTCGTCAGGATTTTGTCCTGAAGAAGCCTTGTCCGCGTGCGCAGCTCGATCGTCCGGAGTCTCGAAATCGAGTCTTCTGCCGCTGCGGGCTCTTGTGATCCCTCGCGGGGCCTTGATCTTGGCCTTCGCCGTTAAGGTTTCCACCTGTTTTTCGAGAGAGGCCACGAGTTTTCCTTGTTCGTCCGCCTGTTTCTGAGTGGAGGCGAACATTTCTTTCATCTGGTCGACTATCGTGGTGTCGGCGGTGACCGTTGATACGTTTTTAGCTGGGGTGTTGGTGGCGTTGGCATCGACGGGAGTTCCATCGTGCGTTTGCGGGTTGTCAGTGTTGGTCGCCATACCAGACCGAGCGTGTGTGGTTGCGAGTGAGATAGATCCGTACCCCCCCTCCTTCTAGCTTCAAACTGTGGGAACCGAAATTTGCACTGTCAAGTTTTATTGATTTGGAGGAAAGCCAAGTGAACCTAGCCTTCCCTGAAGGTCCCGGTTATCTGCTGGGCCACACACGACACAATCAATATAACGGAGAAATAACAAATCGGAATATAAAAATCGTGAGAACAAAAGATAGAGCAAAAGATCTTATTTCCGAATTCGCGTTTAGGCGTGAACAACAGGACAGAGATCGGCTACAAGAGCTGTTGATGAGTTCGCTAGTCCAGCCGCCTATATCTAACCTAGTTGAGTCGCAGCTCGCTAGTAAAAACAGAAAAAAGTGCCTAAGTTGCTCTAAGTGCTATGTTGCTCTCAAAAGTTCTCTCTCTTCTTAAGTTTCCTCCTCTTTGCTCCTCGCCCCAAGCTCTCCTTATATACTCCTCCTAGGACGGTCTATTCCTCCTTTGGGCTGAATCTATCGCGAATCGGGCTTCTTCCATTTTCGTCGGTCTTCATGTTTATCGGGAAACTTGACATTTATCTTCAGGAAACCTGACATTTATCTTCGGGAAACTTGACATTTATCTCTTTATGTAAAGATAAACATGGGCCGTCATGTCCATTTTGACTTGATCTCCTGGAAAGTCGTAAGTGGGCCGATTGGTCGTGTTCGGGCCTTCTGGGGCTGTTGTTTCGACCGTGGACATTTTACAATTTCACGAGAAATTAGCCTGCCATGGTACTTGTTTTGCCGAAGGAACTCCAACTCCTTGTATAGTCTAGATGACTGGTGTTTTTAGAATAACCGTGATCGTTTTATACGATGAATCGAAATCCATTCGTCAACCGAACCTTTGGTGGTCTTCCGAAGCCTTCCCGATTTATTTCTACCAAAACAAAATGGGGAGCCGGCGCCCGGCGCCCGGGGCTAGGCCGTGGCCGCTCCGGGACTACGATGCGATCATCCCCTCCGCGTTTCGTCGAGTAACTAGTTTTTCTTGGTTTTATTCGTCACTTGATTCCTTCCGAGGACTTTCGGGTGTTGATTGCGTCTTTGACCGATTTTGACCCCAACACTTGATTGGAACGGACCGGGATGACCTGTCCGGGGAAGCACACCCGGTCGGGAAGCCAAGAGGAGTGGACCGGGATGACCTGTACGGGGAAGCAGTGGCGGATCCAGGCCTAGATTTTACCTGGGTCAAATTATGAAAAAAAAATTAAGGGTGTCAATTGTGCGTTTTGAAGCAGGGTTTAGGGGTGTCACTAGGGTTATTTTACCGACAGAGCTGGTAGAATTTCATTGCTTTTACATACAAAACAAAATTTTATCTAGATTTAAGGGGTGTCATGTGACACCCCATCCTCTCAAGTGGATCCGCCACTGTGGGGAAGCACACCCGGTCGGGAACGTCCAGCAAGCAGGATCCGCGCACCAGACCCACGGAGCTCCATGACCCGCGCCTGACCCGGCCGCAACCCAGGTAAGTTTTCTTCCTCTAAACCCGACCCAAACCCATCTACCCTGACCCAGACCCGACCCAGACCACCCCTAAAGCCCTAATTCACCCTCTCTCTCCTCATTTCATCTTCTTCCTCACATCAAAATCCTCTCTAGCCTCCAAGAACCAAAAACACCATAACTTTCTCCAAACTCAACCAAATCACCCAATTCTTTTTCCTAAATCAAAGTCTTTCACCCTTAGGTCTACTTCCCTGAGTATTTTATTCATTTCCCTTCATGCATAGCAAGGTATGAGTTCTTTAAGTTCAAATTCGTAACTCTTATGAACCCTAAAAATTTAAACTTGAAATTTGAACTTTTTCTTGCTAGATTCTTGAAAAATAGACTAGGGAAATCTTATATATCATGCTGGGTAGTTGTTGGTGTCAAAATCGGTCGCGACGGAATCAATGACTGAAAGTCTCTAGAAAGTATTTCTTGAAACAAAAAGTCTCGGATAATTTCTAAAAGGAGTTATACGAGATTTTCTCAAATTAGAATATCCACTCTCTGTGAGATCGGAAGACTACGGGCGTGCGCGGACGAGAGTCCCCGGAAAGATCGGTCCGCTCGCCCAAGGACATCAAGATTCGATCACCACAAAAACCCTAAACATAAAAGAATCTGCCTCGAAACTTCGAAGAGGTCGTTCTCTCAAACCGTGAGGAACCAGAAAACGATCAAGATATCAAATCGAAGCCCTCGCCGAGATCTACAGCCTGGGGCCGGCGGCACGCGCCACGCGGGCCGGACTGGCGCCGGCGGCACCCGACACGCGGGCTGGCCTGGCGCCGGCGGCACCCGTGACGCGGGCCGGCCTGGCGCCGGCGGCACCCGGCCTGGCGCCGGCGGCACCCGGCCTGGCGCCGGCGGCACCCGGCCTGGCGCCGGCGGCACCCGTCGCACGGGCTGGCCTGGCGCCGGCGGCACCCGGCCTGGCGCCGGCGGCACCCGGCCTGGCGTTGGCGGCACCCGTCGCACGGGCTGGCCTGGCGCCGGCGGCACCCGGCCTGGCGCCGGCGGCACCCGTCGCACGGGCCGGCCTGGCGCCGGCGGCACCCGTCGCACGGGCTGGCCTGGCGCCGGCGGCACCCGGCCTGGCGCCGGCGGCACCCGTCACTCGGGCTGGCCTGGCGCCGGCGGCACCCGTCGCACGGGCTGGCCTGGCGCCGGCGGCACCCGGCCTGGCGCCGGCGGCACCCGTCACCCGGGCTGGCCTGGCGCCGGCGGCACCCGTGACGTGGGCCGGCCTGGCGCCGGCGGCACCCGTCGCACGGGCTGGCCTGGCGCCGGCGGCACCCCGGCCTGGCGCCGGCGGCGCCCGTCACGCGGGCCGGCCTGGCGCCGGCGGCACCCCGGCCTGGCGCCGGTCGACGGCCCTCGTCCTGGTCTCGGTCCCATCGTGTTCGGTCTGATCCCATCTTGGCTTGTTTGGATCAATCATCGTGAGCTTGGGACAATCACGGCTACGAAATAAACATCCTTCGACTCGATTGGAATCGTCCTCGATGTTTTACTACAAAAACTAGAAAGATTGGATTTCTCGCAGAAGATATCGTATAAAACAAGGTCGATTAACTTGAACATCGATCCTTTAGGCTATACGGTTTATTTTACGAGAAAAATAGTCTTTCCGAGAAATCGTATAAAACGTTCAACGACTTAAGACAAGTCCCCGGACTTACTTACGATTTTAAGAATTCAGGCCCAGTCAGGCTATGACGGTTTATCCGATTTCCCGAACATCAGATAAACATCAAGTCACCGAAAACTCGAGGATAATTACGAAGATCGACGAAAATGGAATACTTCCTGAAGAGATAAGCTTGGGCCCAAAGGCGAGGTCCATCATCTTAAGGCAAACCGACCTAGGAGTGAGTATATAAGGAGAGCAAGAGCAGAGGAGAGAAAGATCCGAAAATCCTAGATTGGAGACCTAGAGAGCTCCTGTTAGCTGATAGAACTTAGAATTTAGGTGGTTAGACTAGCAAGGCAGGCCCTAGAACGTCTGGCCGCCTCCTGATCGCAAATCTCCGCTCCTCTCGGAAGGATCGGAAAATTCTTTTACTTAAGAGCTCCGCACATAGAAACCCTAGGCGTTATCTTCGACATGCCTGTTTCTATGACAAACGCTCATACTAGACGAACCCGCCCAGACGGTTCGATCTCTTGTTCAATTCTTTCTAACTGAACTACGTCCGACTTGATCCTCGAAAGGGGTACGTAGGCAGCCTTTCTTAAGGTCCAGTCTCAAATCTCAACAAATCTTTTTCCGCATTTATTCGGTCACTTGTCGTTGGCTGTCGCAGAGAATCCGGACCTTCAAGGAAAGTCGGGTTAACTTGGCTTTCCTCCGCAATCTTATTCATTAAAATTGACGGTGTTAATTTCGGTTCCCACAGTTTGGCGCTAGAAGGAGGGGGGGACGGATTACTCTTACTCATACGGCCGCAAAGCGCTTGATCGAACCAATGTCCAGAATTATGAAAGAAAAAGTTGCAGTTTGCGTCAACGATGGTAAAACAACTCCAGCAGCGACTGTTCCTATGGCCAACGCTTACGCAAACGCCACGGTGCTCGAGCAAATCAAAAACCTAGCCGCGGCTTTCCGCCACAGGAAGAGCACAAAAACGAGCTCGCAATTTCTCTATCTAAACAGAAAGGGCAACGATAAAATCTGTCAAACCCCAAAAATTCGTCTTGTTACCAAGTTAGAGAAATCGCAACGAGCAAGGTTTCTACGAAAAACGTTTCTTTCGAGAACCTCTCGGAAAAATAAAACTTATTCTCCTCGAAACCTTGGGGAAATCCTATATTACTCGTGGAACAGAAGCACGGCAAATCGGTTCACCGATTCCCACTGCCATACTTCTTACAAACAACTCTCGAGGAACAAACGGGAAAACGAAAGGAGGTCGGAGCTTGATCTTACTAGGACGACTTGCCATAAGGTAAGATCAGTCTTCCCAGTTCGCCTTAGTAAGAGCCCACTTTGTTCTCTTTTGTGTCTAGGTCAAAATGGCTTTCGTTTCGTCTCAATCGGAGTTTCCGTTGAGATTTTACGAAGGGAACAAAATCACTCTCCCGGCCACCTCGCCTGTGGACGAGAACAACCATCACCAAGGTCACCTCGCCTGTGGAAACCTCACTTTGCTCTTGTTGGGGTCAAAAACGGTTATCTCAAAATCTACGGCTAAAGACCTTCCCAAAACTCAAAAGATTTCCCGCAAACGACTGACGAGGAAAAGATCGAACAACGAAAAAACCCACAGATGGCAAGACGGCCTGGCGCCGGCGGCACGCGGGACGCGGGCTCGGCCTGGCGCCGGCAGCACCCCGGGCCTGGCGCCGGCGGCACGCGGACGAGGCATGGCCACCTGGCGCCGGCGGCACCCCGCCTTTGGCAGCCAGGCGGGCAAGCGGGGATCGCGGGCTGGGCCTGGCGCCGGCGGCACCCCGGCCTGGCGCCGGCGGCACGAGGGACGCGGGCTGGGCCTGGCGCCGGCGGGCACCCCGGCCTGGCGCCGGCGGCACGCAGGCCGCGGGCTGGCCTGGCGCCGGCGGCCACCCCGGCCTGGCGCCGGCGGCACGCGGGACGTGGGCTGGCCTGGCGCCGGCACACGGCACCCCGGCCTGGCGCCGGCGGCACGCGGGACGCGGGCTGGCCTGGCGCCGGCGGCACCCAGGGCCTGGGCGCCGGCAAGCACGCGGGACGCGGGCTTTTGGCCTTGGCTTTTGACGGGCGGCACGCGGGACGCGGGATGGAAGTGGCGCCAGGCGGCTACGCGGGACGCGGGCTGCCTGGCGCCGGCAGGCACGCGGGACGCGGGCTGCTGGCGCCGGCGGCACCCCGGCCTGGCGCCGGCGGCACGTGGGACGCGGGCTGGCCTGGCGCCGGCGGCACCCCGGCCTGGCGCCGGCGGCACGCGGGACGCGGGCTGGCCTGGCTCCGGCGGCACCCCGGCCTGGCGCCGGCGGCACGCGGGACGCGGGCTGGCCTGGCGCCAGCGGCACCCCGGCCTGGCGCCGGTCGACGGTCCTCGTCCTGGTCTCGGTCTCATCGTGCTCGGTCCGATCCCCTCTTGGCTTGTTCGGATCAATCTTCGTGAGTTTGGTACGATCACAGTTATTCTAAACACCAATCATCTCGACTATACGAGGAAATGGGATTCCTTCGGAAATGCCGAAACCTTCAAAAGACTATTTTCTCGAAAATTTTTGTAAGGATTTTAATTCTTTGTAGGACAGGAACAAAAACGTCTTGAAAAACTGCCGTAGAATTTAGGGAACTTAGGATTTAGGTGGATAGTCTAGCAAGCTAAGTCTTAGGCAAAATTTCCAGTCTTGTTCCATCGTTCCTTGATTGTCTAGGCAGAACATGCAAACCGATCTAGTCTCTCGAAAAAGCGAGCAACGATCGCCACGCGTTCTAAAAGCATACTCATCCCGCTTCCTAAAAGAAAGAAAAAACGCACACAAGCCTTCGGAAGAACGGCTAACCCGTTTTCTTTCGTAAAAAGAAAAGGGAAGTAGGTACGTATACTATATCCGTATAGTCCCATCTTCGAAAACTTTTTGCTTCAGCATCAAGACAACGCTTTTGACAAAGAAAACTCTCGCAGCAATAAGATTCATCTTAAGAACGCTAGCGGCATAGCCCAACCGTTACAAACATAGTCCTGAAAACTCTATGTCACCTCTCGTCGCAAACTCGCAACTAAAAACGTGTACCGACGTCAGACTAATAGCACGACGGTGAACTACGAAAATAACGAAATAACCTTCGGTAAAACTCCACGAGTAGTTCGAAGCAGCTTTCGTCCAAAGGTCAAAATCATAGTGGAAACATCTCCCGTGTAGTCCGCGGAAACATCGCTACTTTAACAATCTGCGATTTTCTATCTCCATGAAACCGGTCATCCATTACTTTCGTATAACAAGAACGTTTTAAAACAAAACAGCCTAGGGAAAAAACATGATCGGTCTCATGCAAAACGATTTCGCAGTACGCAAAAGTGAATGAGGAAAATATAATCCGTGGTCGCGAATATCGCAAGTAATTTGTGAGAAACGCTCTCCGGTTACCTTTGCGAAAACCCCCTTACATCACTTTTACGAAAAATCCTCTGTATGGTCGAGTCAATTCATACACAGCAACTTTCGTAAAATAAACATAATGGGTCCAACGGGTAACTGACATAGACAGTTTTCGCTCCACAAGGTTTCTGGCTCCTGCTTTCACTCCCCGCGGTTACGTCCGAGCAGGAAATAATCACGCAGACGAACCCGCACGTGTCCTGCGTCGATCCCTTAAAAAAAAATTTTTATACGAACCATTCATCGTATAACTGAGACCTAAAGTGGAAGATCGTTTCTAAAAGCCATCAGCAATAATTCAGAAAACTCCGCTATGCTTGGCATGTCTATCTCGGCAAACGCTATTTGGCCCTCGGCCAACTACGCCCTTCCGTAAAGCCCGGACCTGAATTCGGCATCCGCATTAAGGACAATCGTAAACTAACATGACCTTAATAAGGGCCATGGTCTGATCGTTTACCAAACAACTTCCTTGGCGATACGGCTGAATCTAGTTTCCATGCCAATCCAAAGCTACTGAGCGACCACCGCTCCAATCACTTAACGGCTAAAAACAACAATCCACGATTTGTTCATAGAACGCCAAGTGACTATTACGCAAGCAATTTGTCGCATAACCCAGAATCGGAAATCATACGATAAACTCTCCATACCAAGACTCAGTCCTAACAACCATATGGTTAACGGAAGATTCAAACTCATCGTCAATCGAATAAGTTCTATACGCCCCGTAAACACTGCATGAAAAGAAACACTCGTGACAAGGCTCCAAGAGTTATACGAGTCATCCTTAATATATACAAACAAATCCCGGAAGGCCAACACTTCACGAAGCACTGTGAATGTAGACGCTTCTCCCTGGGTCGGACTTACGCGACCTCTTGGTCCTGCGTCTAAACCGAAACAACAGTTTCTGGCTGCGAACATTCGCAAAACATCTCCAAAGCCCGCGAACATTTCAACCACGAAATGCGGCACAAGGGAAACTCGACCTTCAGCACTGCGAGACGTCGCTAACGCTCGAAGGATATTCTTTTCCTCAAAACTTTCCAGACGAAATCCTCGTCTCTAGAACTCAAGACATACAAACACACCTCTAAACGGTAACATGCCTCTAAACCGGCATCATTTCGTTGTTGCTGATCACAACAAACGAACTCTAACGTCCTAAACAGACAAATAGCCGCCCTTCAAGGGGTAGGCTCTCTTGCATCCGACAAGGATAAACATAGCGCGCTATACAAGAAATCCAAAATTTTGGTCTAGCTCTTCGTAAAGGAAGTAGCTCGACTCACGCCCAGACAAATCATATAAGCCGACAACAATTCGCGGATTTTAAACGGTACGAGTCAGGTTAAAATCGCAAACAGGCAAAACGAAAGCCGATTTGTCATCGCAAAGCCTCAGTCCGAGAGTAAACCTAGGTCTTGCCCTAAACCCAGCCACGCTGGATCTTGACATCTCACAGACATAGTATGGTATACGAGATCCAAAAATTTGTCTCTTCACTTAAGCCTATTCGTTTCACGAACTTTCCGCGTAAATCGGTAAATCGCGGAAAATCTCGCTTTATGCAAACGATAGGTACGGTGATCATCAGGGAACTAGGAATGAGACGACAACTCACACCCTCTTTCTCATACTTCGAAAAAACTGAAGTTCATAAATAATCGAAAAACAAATACATCAACAGCATCATGCTCGAAAGTCTCTCATGACACATAACCAGACCATATAAGTCTCGCTGGAAAACAGATCACAAGGGTCTTAAACTCCAAAACGAACTACGGAAGGCTTGATCCCTACAACAAGGGTACGTAGGCAGCCTTCGAAAGGCGCAGCCCCAATCTTACCACTTTCAACGGAGCCTTTCAACCATTGATTCCGCCTATCTTACCTGACATGTCTTATCGCTCGCAAGAACATCACGAAGGTTCTAACGAGCTGGGGGGCTAACTGTTGGTGTCAAAATCGGTCGCGACGGAATCAATGACTGAAAGTCTCTAGAAAGTATTTCTTGAAACAAAAAGTCTCGGATAATTTCTAAAAGGAGTTATACGAGATTTTCTCAAATTAGAATATCCACTCTCTGTGAGATCGGAAGACTACGGGCGTGCGCGGACGAGAGTCCCCGGAAAGATCGGTCCGCTCGCCCAAGGACATCAAGATTCGATCACCACAAAAACCCTAAACATAAAAGAATCTGCCTCGAAACTTCGAAGAGGTCGTTCTCTCAAACCGTGAGGAACCAGAAAACGATCAAGATATCAAATCGAAGCCCTCGCCGAGATCTACAGCCTGGCGCCGGCGGCACCCCGGTCTGGCGCCGGCGGCACGCGCCACGCGGGCCGGACTGGCGCCGGCGGCACCCGACACGCGGGCTGGCCTGGCGCCGGCGGCACCCGTGACGCGGGCCGGCCTGGCGCCGGCGGCACCCGGCCTGGCGCCGGCGGCACCCGTCGCACGGGCTGGCCTGGCGCCGGCGGCACCCGGCCTGGCGCCGGCGGACCCGTCGCACGGGCTGGCCTGGCGCCGGCGGCACCCGGCCTGGCGCCGGCGGCACCCGTCGCACGGGCCGGCCTGGCGCCGGCGGCACCCGTCGCACGGGCTGGCCTGGCGCCGGCGGCACCCGGCCTGGCGCCGGCGGCACCCGTCACTCGGGCTGGCCTGGCGCCGGCGGCACCCGTCGCACGGGCTGGCCTGGCGCCGGCGGCACCCGGCCTGGCGCCGGCGGCACCCGTCACCCGGGCTGGCCTGGCGCCGGCGGCACCCGTGACGCGGGCCGGCCTGGTGCCGGCGGCACCCGGCCTGGCGCCGGCGGCACCCGTCGCACGGGCTGGCCTGGCGCCGGCGGCACCCCGGCCTGGCGCCGGCGGCGCCCGTCACGCGGGCCGGCCTGGCGCCGGCGGCACCCCGGCCTGGCGCCGGTCGACGGCCCTCGTCCTGGTCTCGGTCCCATCGTGTTCGGTCTGATCCCATCTTGGCTTGTTTGGATCAATCATCGTGAGCTTGGGACAATCACGGCTACGAAATAAACATCCTTCGACTCGATTGGAATCGTCCTCGATGTTTTACTACAAAAACTAGAAAGATTGGATTTCTCGCAGAAGATATCGTATAAAACAAGGTCGATTAACTTGAACATCGATCCTTTAGGCTATACGGTTTATTTTACGAGAAAAATAGTCTTTCCGAGAAATCGTATAAAACGTTCAACGACTTAAGACAAGTCCACGGACTTACTTACGATTTTAAGAATTCAGGCCCAATCAGGCTATGACGGTTTATCCGATTTCCCGAACATCAGATAAACATCAAGTCACCGAAAACTCGAGGATAATTACGAAGATCGACGAAAATGGAATACTTCCTGAAGAGATAAGCTTGGGCCCAAAGGCGAGGTCCATCATCTTAAGGCAAACCGACCTAGGAGTGAGTATATAAGGAGAGCAAGAGCAGAGGAGAGAAAGATCCGAAAATCCTAGATTGGAGACCTAGAGAGCTCCTGTTAGCTGATAGAACTTAGAATTTAGGTGGTTAGACTAGCAAGGCAGGCCCTAGAACGTCTGGCCGCCTCCTGATCGCAAATCTCCGCTCCTCTCGGAAGGATCGGAAAATTCTTTTACTTAATAGCTCCGCACATAGAAACCCTAGGCGTTATCTTCGACATGCCTGTTTCTATGACAAACGCTCATACTAGACGAACCCGCCCAGACGGTTCGATCTCTTGTTCAATTCTTTCTAACTGAACTACGTCCGACTTGATCCTCGAAAGGGGTACGTAGGCAGCCTTTCTTAAGGTCCAGTCTCAAATCTCAACAAATCTTTTTCCGCATTTATTCGGTCACTTGTCGTTGGCTGTCGCAGAGAATCCGGACCTTCAAGGAAAGTCGGGTTAACTTGGCTTTCCTCCGCAATCTTATTCATTAAAATTGACGGTGTGAATTTCGGTTCCCACAGTAGTTGATTTCATGGTGGAATTGTGATTAATTTGAACTTTGAGAAATTAGGGTTCATGAGATTTGGGTGTTTTTCATAAAGTGCTTGTTTTAGGTTGTTTTTGTGGTAGATTGGATGCTAGGTTGCTGGAGAACTTCAATTGAGGCTGATTTCAAGCTTGATAGTGTTTGATTGAGGGGTTTTGCTTCTTAGAGATTCTCATTGTTCATAAAAAAAAAAGAAAAAAAAAAAAAAAAAAAAAATTTTGAGCATGAGAATTTTCTAAGTTAGTTTAAAGCCCTTCTTTGAACAATGCTTTACTTCTTATGAGTAGTTGATCATTAGAATTGCAGTCTTATGCTTTTGATCATGTCTCTCTTCTTGAGAAGTCTTTCCTTCTTAAGCTCATTCTTTTCCAAGGTTTAAATTTCAGGTACTAATGGGGCGAAAGAATGAAGCTGAGATAGAAGTTGAAAAGCAAGAGCTCGCAGCAAGAGAGACTGCTCAGTTTGGGAAGATTTAGGGTTCACAGCCTGGATCAGAAGAGAAGCGTCGACAACAAGCCTTGGCAATGCTAAGGAAGAAAGCACAAGCCAAGAGAGATGGGAAGAGAGCTGTTGTTGATAGGAGTGTGGCTGCTGGTGCTCACAAGAAAACTAAGAAAGATTGAAAGAGAGTAGCTGTTGAGGACAGTGTGACTGATGGTGCTAACAAGCAGGCTCCTCCCAAGAGAGCTAAGGCACCAAGAAACACTAGTGTGGGAGCTCTTGTTTTGGAGAAAACCAACAAGAAAGGTGATCATGCACTTGCTCCCACTATGAGGGCTATGACTCCACCTAAGAGAGCACCATATCTTGTGCAATAGAATGTAGAAAACCTTAATCAGCACACCATGGAAGAGAAGTTGGCAAGGGCTAGAGAAAAGAAGCAAGGCAAGAAGCCAATAGTTGAAGAGAGTGAAGGTGAAGAGGCTGAGATGTCTTCTGATCATGAGCATGCTGATCCTAAGGAATGGCATTGCTTGGCTCCCTACCAGATTTGTTGATAAGATGATCTTGCAAGAGTTGTACTTTGATGATGATGTTAAAACCATGCTTGAGCACATGAAGGTGGGAAGTCTCTACACAGTAGCTTACCCTACTCACAAAGAAGTCTCTTGCCAATTCTTGGCTTCACTGGAAGCAACCTTTCACACTTCCAAGCATGCACAGCAAGGATGGGGGGAGATCAAATTCAAGATTGAGGGTGAGGTGTACTCCATGTCTTTCACAGAGATTGGTGAAGTTCTTGGCCTTGAGGATCAGAAAAACCCTTCACTTCCAAAACTCAAGAAAGCCCCTAAGTAGAAGACCATTGCTGAATCAATGTGGACCTTGTCAACAGGACAAGGGAGAGGAGGCAACAAGAAAGAGAAAAACGGCTCTATTAGATATCCCACTGGGCGTTATCTCCATAGGCTGCTTAACCACACCCCTTTCCAAAAGAAAGAGAGAGGGAATGTTGTTGGAGAAGAGCTGAGATTCCTTCACCAAACCGCACGACACTTTGCCTCCTTTCCTCAGCTCCCTATTGTCCCTGATGACTTCTACTCAGATTTTGGTATGGTTGGCTTCCTTGTTCAGTGCTTAATGCACTACAAAAGTTGGGCCTGGACAAACAGTGACTCAGGTCCTCAGATTGGTATTGGTGGATGGATAACTCCATTATTGGCTTACCAAGGAATTGATTTGGGTGATGATGGAGTAGGTCCTACTTTCTTGGATGGATCTTACCTGAAGAAGGCTCAGTTCCTAAGTGGCAGGTTTAATGGGAAATGTGTCTATTACTATTCGAGAGGTGGCAAAAAGGCTGAGCTGTTACTTCCTAACTATGAGCTCACCTCATTGGAGACTTCAGGGGACATCAGCTTTGACATCAGTGAGCAGCACCTCCTTCGGAGTCATGGAGCCCTTGGCCCTATGGCTCTTCCCAAGGGTGAGAAGGCAGCAAGAAAAGTGTATGTTTATGATCAGGAGCACACCAGAAGAGCTACTGCTCATCTCTTTGGTCCTCCTCGCTACAAGTTCGAGCAATGCATCAGTGCCTTGCCTCTTGGGCCCATTCGCCAAGCTCATGACCAGATTAGCACTCTACAGAGGTGGAACAGGGCTCAAGATAGGACTATTTTCAAGCTCACCAACCTGTGCAAAGAGCTGAAAAGAACTGTGAAGAGGCAAGCTGAAGCTTTAGCTCGGTTTATGAGGAAAGTGGCTGACCTTCTGGCTAGGGGAGCTGTAGCTGGTTGTAAGGCTGAGTACTTTGATCTTGATGCTTTCAATGCACCCCCTCCTCAGCCACTTCATGACCCCTCTGCGCCACAAACCAAGAAGCAAGCTCTCCGCCGCTTGAGGAACCCATACATCTCCCCATCCGAGTCCGGAGACCAGTCACCTTCTCTAGACACCACTGCTGATGAAGATGATTCTGAGGGTGAGGCATCAGCCTCATCCCACGCTCCATAGAGGTACTCCAACACCTTATCATTGTATATACCATTTATCATTGCATTTAGATTTTTTCTTTCCTCTTTTGGGCTCTTCTCTACATTTAAAAAACACAGAGACTGTGTGAATTAGGTGTGGGGGAGGTGTCAAGTTGCTGATAGTCTTGTGTTTTTTTGTCATATGCATGCATTTGTAGATAGTTATTGCATAGAAAAAGCCATAAAATTTTGAAAAATTTGAAAAGCACAAAAAGAATCATGTAGTTGCATTATGATTGAGTCTAGACCATTCACTTGCATTAAAAAAAAGAAAATCATCATATAGGTTGCATCATGCATAAGGGGACAAGGATGATAGTTGCCTTGTAAAGATGCTCATGCTAAGTTCTTAAAGTGATAACCTTTATAATCATAGTAAGTAGCTTGAGCAATCTTAGGATAGCTTGTAAACTTCGAGCCTTGAAAACTCTTTCTAAAGCTAATTTCATTGATTGATGCTCTCTCTCTGAAGTTTGCTCCTGTCATATTTAGACTCTAAGTCTCTTGCCCATGGTCCCTTGTGTACTGAGTCATGGATAGAACACTTGAGTTGTCTCTCCCATTCTTTGCCTATCTTTTTGACAAACTCTAGTGGTACTCCACTCCCATAAACCCTACCTTCCTTTCAAGCTTATATTACTTTGATGAGTGAGGCCTTTTTCTGAAAGTCTTACATGTGCATCATCTTGAGAGTATTGGGAACGACAATGCTTAGTCTCCATTCTTGCTAGATTAGACACTCTATTGTCTAGCTCATAGGATTGGGGGGTGAGTGTTGAAAAGTTTTATTTGGGATTGTGAAAAGGTTAAGAAGGAAAAGAATGAACTCTTAGAACTCAATGATTTTAGTCTTTTTGGGAAATAGAAAAGAAACTCTCTAGCTCTTATTGTGAATAAGTCTTGGCCCCCATATAAAAAAAAAGAAAAGAATAAGAAAGGGGGCTAGCAAGTTAAAAGAGAGCTAGAGAGAGTTTTAAAAGAAAAAAAATCCCTTGTTAAGACATCAAAAAGAAAGAGTTCTTTATGAAAAAAGGTACCTTGAGTTCTTGGGAAGTATTTGGGTGAGTGATGTGGGTTGGGTTTGGCATTGTAGATAAGAGTTTACCATGTTTATGTTTGGAGGAAGGGTAGAACAATGGAGATTGAGCATTGTATGCATGAGTTGATCCCTTTCTTAGATAAATTTTGTGCAATGTCAAGGCTACTTGTTTTGAGAGTGAACCACCCATTGAAAAACTCTTTGAACATCTTGTTTCACCTTGCATCAAAGCCTTTTTCAACAAACCAAATGACTTGGACCATTTGACCATTTGCAAGAGATCTTTTGAGTTTGCTTAATGATTGTTAGAGAGTAAATGGATTTGTGGTTTGTGGATTCATGATGAATGAGTGTAGGGATCAAAAGAGCTGAGATAGGCCTTGAGAAGTTAGAGTTGGATAAAGTGTTTGCTCTAGCTAGTTGGTATGATTATACAAGGTTATCAAGTTGAGAACTAAGAAGAACATTCTTTTGGTTATGAGTCCCCTCCTTCAAACCTCTCCTCCTTAGTCCTTGCTAGTTTACTTGTGCACAAGTAAAGGACTAGTGTGGGGGAGTTGATGTCTTGCATATTTTCATTGATTTAGCCATCTTTACATTGCATTCTTTGTCTTGTAGGCTAAGGTTTAGATATTTTTAGGATCATTTTTGCATTCAGTTGTCCTTATGAGGTGTTACGGAACCTTATGACCCAAAAAGAAGTGAAGATTCAAGTTTGGCTATGAAAAGAGAAGTGAACTCATGAGATGGAGAAGATGGACCGGGGAAACTAGACAAGAGAGAGGAACCCGGCCAGGAAGAGAAGCGTCCGGGGAGAACAGACCGGGTACACACACCCGGACGGCTGGACACTGAGCAGAACACGTCCAGACCGAGGAGAACAGACCGGCCACACACACCCGGTCAGGAAGGACACAAGCAAAGCACGTTCGGATGACTGGGAAGGATGGACCGGCCTGACACACCCGGTCGGGAAGAGATGGATCAAGGCATGTCCGGACGACCGGGAAGGAGGAACCGGGGTGCTGAACCCGGATGGGCTGGACAACGACCAAGTCAAATTTGGACCGGGTTAGGTCATGTGGCTTACCCCTGACCAAAAATTCAAGCCTTCTTCCTATTGGCTGAGTCCAATTAGACTCCAAGGACTTTTTAGTAATTTGTAATAATGTCCCTAGGTTTTCTAAACCTAGTATAAATACTCTTGTTATCCCTAATATGGGACTTATGTTATTTTCTCTCTAAGAACACAAACCTTTTGAGTAAAGCTTTATCTTTGAATCATAATCTCATCTCATCTTTGTGTTCTTGATTGTTTGATTTCATCTCTTTTCTTTCTCTACATGTTTAAGCTTGAATCTCTAAAGGGTTTAAGAGTAAGCATGTGGATTAGTGAGTAGATCCATTTAAGATTCATGGGTTAGGGTGATTGAGAGTGATTAAGTGTAGATCCAAGGTGCTTTGTGTTAGATCTATCCTTTCCTTGCTTGATTTGGTATTCTTAATGCTATATTTGAGTTGGCCTCTCAAATATAGAGCCATAGGCATTTCATGCCCGGAAGGTGTTCTATGAAATGCCTGAACCAACTCATCTATGCTTTTAGCTTGCTTTACCTAAGGGATAAGTTGTTAAAGAAGCTAGGATTGCTATTAGACTCATTCTTAATGTTTTCTTTGATCATTACAGTAAAAGGGATTTGATGTATTTGGGTGATCATTGCAAAAGAGCATTCATCTAGGGATAGAGTTTGTTCAAGCATAGTGTCTAGGCATAAGGAATTAGATTGATTAAAAAGTTGGCATCTTCGATTGAACCTTAATCATTTAAGATCAAGTCCCTATACCCATGGGTCTCATCTCCTCATAAAGAAAGAAAGTTTTATCTTTTTTTTGCATTTTAGATATTGTTTTAGTTTAATAATCATCTCCCTTAATGATTGTATTTAGATTAAGCATAGGCTTGCATTCCCTTTGCTTTGTGATCACTTAGAACTGGTTCGACAATCTTATATACTACATCATTTGATTAGGACCTGTGAAAAGTCCTTTCATCAGTGCCTTCGCCCTTGGGCGAGGTGGCCTGGCCAGCTCTTGAGCCTTCTGATCATCTTCTTTCGAGTGAATTCTTCGAACAGAACTCGTAAGGAGCGATGATCTTAACCGTTGATTTTGAGATAACTGTTTTTGACCCCAACAGTACCTGTGGGACCTCGCATTCTGCCGCTCGGAAGCTGGCCACTATTGAGCTCCATGCTGCATTCTGCTTCTGCAAGAAGCCACTATCAGACTTAAGGGTGCTGGTATGGATTCGGAAATCCAAGTGCCAGGCTTTTCTGCTTTCTACGTCTGGAGAAGCAGGAGTTTATGTATTTCTCCCTCTGTGTAACAATACTTTTGCAATGTTGGGGTCAAAATCGGTCAATGACGAAATCGTCACCCGAAAGTCCTCGAAAGAAAAGCCAAGCGACGATCAAATCCAAGAAACGGGTCGTCGCTCGATAAAACTCACGGAAGGCTCGTCTACTCCCATCTGGCGCCAACGGCGAGGGTCCTGGCGCCCATCAATGCGATCGTCTCACGATCTCGGGCGATGACAGCATCCTGGTCCCTTGAAATCCATGTCTGGATTGTCCGAGATCTACAATGAGTCTTCCGTAAAGCCTTCCCGATTGTTTTAAAGATTCATCTTTTAACATATCTAAAACTCGGATCCACATCGCTCTCATCCTCGACGACGGAAAATCTGAAGATCTAAGTCCATCTCAAAATCCCGATACTCGCAGAATCTCGTTGGAAACAATTATCTCGAGATCTACGACTAGAGACCCTCCCGAAAACTCGAAAGATTTCCCGCAAAACGACTGACGAGGGAAAGATCGAACCAAACCCATAGACGGCAAGACGGCCTGGCACCAGCAGCGCGCGGGACGCGGGCGGCGCCGGCGGCAAAAAGGCGCAGGGCCCGGGGCAGGGAGAAGGCGACAACGGGCCTGGCGCAGGAGGGACACGGCTGGGAGAGGAGGAACGGGGACTGGGCGGCGGCGGGGAGCGGGGAAAGCGGGTTGGCTGGAGCGGGGACAAGGCAGGCGCGGCGGCACGCGGGACGACGGGCTGGGAGGAGGGCGGCACAGGACTGGAGAGGAGGGAAGAGGGACGGAGGGCCGGAAGGCGGCAAAACCGGACCTGGCAGCACGGCGGGCAACGGAGGGACGGGAGGCGGCATGGCAGGGGCGGCGGCACGCGGGAGGGGCCGGCCTGGCGCCGGCGGCACCCGGCCTGGCGCCTGCGGCACGCGGGACGCGGGCTGCCTGGCGCCGGCGGCACCCGGCCTGGCGCCGGCGGCACGCGGGACGCGGGCTGGCCTGGCGCCGGCGGCACCCGGCCTGGCGCCGGCGGCACCCGTCACGCGGGCCGGCCTGGCGCCGGCGGCACCCGGCCTGGCGCCGGCGGCACCCGTTGTTGGTGTCAAAATCGGTCGCGACGGAATCAATGACTGAAAGTCTCTAGAAAGTATTTCTTGAAACAAAAAGTCTCGGATAATTTCTAAAAGGAGTTATACGAGATTTTCTCAAATTAGAATATCCACTCTCTGTGAGATCGGAAGACTACGGGCGTGCGTGGACGAGAATCCCCGGGAAGATCGGTCCGCTCGCCCAACGACATCAAGATTCGATCACCACAAAAACCCTAAACATAAAAGAATATGCCTCGAAACTTCGAAGAGGTCGTTCTCTCAAACCGTGAGGAACCAGAAAACGATCAAGATATCAAATCGAAGCCCTCGCCGAGGTCTACAGCCTGGCGCCGGCGGCACCCCGGCCTGGCGCCGGCGGCACGCGCCACGCGGGCCGGACTGGCGCCGGCGGCACCCGACACGCGGGCTGGCCTGGCGCCCGGCGGCACCCGTGACGCGGGCCGGCCTGGCGCCGGCGGCACCCGGCCTGGCGCCGGCGGCACCCGTCCTGGCGCCGGCGGCACCCGTCGCACGGGCTGGCCTGGCGCCGGCGGCACCCGGCCTGGCGCCGGCGGCACCCGTCGCACGGGCTGGCCTGGCGCCGGCGGCACCCGGCCTGGCGCCGGCGGCAACCCGTCACGCGGGCTGGCCTGGCGCCGGCGGCACCCGACCTGGCGCCGGCGGCACCCGTGACGCGGGCCGGCCTGGCGCCGGCGGCACTCGACGCACGGGCTGGCCTGGCGCCGGCGGCACCCGGCCTGGCGCCGGCGGCACCCGTCGCGCGGGCTGGCCTGGCGCCGGCGGCACCCGGCCTGGCGCCGGCGGCACCCGTCGTGCGGGCTGGCCTGGCGCCGGCGGCACCCGGCCTGGCGCCGGCGGCACCCGTCGTGCGGGCTGGCCTGGCGCCGGCGGCACCCCGGCCTGGCGCCGGTCGACGGCCCTCGTCCTGGTCTCGGTCCCATCGTGTTCGGTCTGATCCCATCTTGGCTTGTTTGGATCAATCATCATGAGTTTGGGACGATCACGGCTACGGAATAAACATCCTACGACTCGATTGGAATCGTCCTCGATGTTTTACGACAAAAACTAGAAGGATTGGATTTCTCGTAGAAGATATCGTATAAAACAAGGTCGATTAACTTGAACATCGATCCTTTAGGTTATACGGTTTATTTTACGAGAAAGATAGTCTTTCCGAGAAATCGTATAAAACGTTTAACGACTTAAGACAAGTCCACGGACTAACTTACGAATTTAGGAATTCAGGCCCAATCAGGCTATGACGGTTTGTCCGATATCCCGAACATCGGATAAACATCAAGTCACCGAAAACTCGAGGATAATTACAAAGATCGACGAAAATGGAATACTTCCTGAAGAGGTAAGCTTGGGCCCAAAGGCGAGGTCCATCATCCTAAGGCAAACCGACCTTGGAGTGGATATATAAGGAGAGCAAGGGCAGAAGAGAAGAAAATCCGAAAATCCTAGATTGGAGACTTAGAGCACCCTGCTAGTTTAGAGAACTTAGAACTTAGGCGGTTAGGCCAGCGAGGCAGGACTCAGAACGTCTGGCCGCCTCTTGTTCTAGTTTTATCTTCTCCGCAGATCCACGTTCCTCTCGGAACGATCTAACTATACTTTTACTCAGAGCTCCGCACATAGAAACCCTAGGCATTATCTTCGACATGCCCGCTTCTATGACCAACGCTCATATTAGACGAACCAGGCCCTAGAACGTCTGGCCGCCTCCTGCTCGCAAATCTCCGCTCCTCTCGGAAGGATCGGACAATTCTTTTACTTAAGAGCTCCGCACATAGAAACCCTAGGCGTTATCTTCGACATGCCTGTTTCTATGACAAACGCTCATACTAGACGAACCCGCCCAGACGGTTCGATCTCTTGTTCAATTCTTTCTAACTGAACTACGTCCGACTTGATCCTCGAAAGGGGTACGTAGGCAGCCTTTCTTAAGGTCCAGTCACAAATCTTAACAAATCTTTTTCCGCATTTATTCGGTCACTTATCGTTGGCTGTCGCAGAGAATCCGGACCTTCAAGGAAAGTCGGGTTAACTTGGCTTTCCTCCGCAATCTTATTCATTAAAATTGACGGTGTGAATTTCGGTTCCCACAGTTTGGCGCTAGAAGGAGGGGGGGACGGATTACTCTTACTCATACGGCCGCAAAGCGCTTGATCGAACCAATGTCCAGAAATATGAAAGAAAAAGTTGCAGTTTGCGTCAACGATGGTAAAACAACTCCAGCAGCGACTGTTCCTATGGCCAACGCTTATGCAAACGCCACGGTGCTCGAGCAAATCAAAAACCTAGCCGCGGCTTTCCGCCACAGGAAGAGCACAAAAACGAGCTCGCAATTTCTCTATCTAAACAGAAAGGGCAACGATAAAATCTATCAAACCCCAAAAATTCGTCTTGTTACCAAGTTAGAGAAATCGCAACGAGCAAGGTTTCTACGAAAAACGTTTCTTTCGAGAACCTCTCGGAAAAATAAAACTTATTCTCCTCGAAACCTTGGGGAAACCCTATATTACTCGTGGAACAGAAGCACGGCAAATCGGTTCACCGATTCCCACTGCCATACTTCTTACAAACAACTCTCGAGGAACAAACGGGAAAACGAAAGGAGGTCAGAGCTTGATCTTACTAGGACGACTTGCCATAAGGTAAGATCAGTCTTCCCAGTTCGCCTTAGTAAGAGCACACTTTGTTCTCCTTTGTGTCTAGGTCCAAATGGCTTTCGTTTAGTCTCAATCGGAGTTTCCGTTGAGATTTTACGAAGGGAACAAAATCACTCTCTCGGCCACCTCGCCTGTGGACGAGAACAACTATCACCAAGGTCACCTCGCCTGTGGAAACCTCACTTTGCTCTTGTTGGGGTCAAAAATGGTTATCTCGAAATCTACGGCTAAAGACCTTCCCAAAAATCAAAAGATTTCACGCAAACGACCTGACGAGGGAAAGATCGAACAACGAAAAAAACCCACAGACGGCAGCAGACGGCCTCCCGGCGGACGGGGCCCCCACCCGGCAGGAGCGAACAGCGGGACGCGGGCTGGCATGCGCGCAGACGGGTGGGCGGAGAAGGAGGAGGGAGAGGAAGCAGGATGGAGACGAGGGGAACGGAGTGGCGCAGGGCAACACCTGGAGCAGCGAACGGGGGGCGGCGCCCGAGGACGGCCTGGCGCACGGGTAGGGCGGCGCCGGCGGCACCACGGCGGAGGAGAGAGGGAGAGGGGGGGAATCCGTGGCGAGGGGAAAGGGGAAGGGGAGGAGAAGGCGGCAAACGGAATGGACGAGGCAGGAGAGGGAAGAGGGAGGGCTGGAGAAGGAGGAAAAGGAAGAGGAGGACTGGAGCAGGAGGCAAAAGGAATGGCAGCAGGAGGAAAGGAGGGAAGAGGGGGCTCGGACGGGAGACAGGCAGGGAAAGAACAGAGGGCGGGCAGAAGGCGGAAAACGGACGGACGGGAGACGGGGAAGAGGGAAGAGGCGAGGGACTGGAGAAAGGGAAGCAAAAGGAATGGAGAGGAGGAAAGGGGAAGAGGGCTGGGCCTGGCGCGGCGGCACACCGGCCTGCGTGGCGGCAGCGGGACGCGGGATGGCCTGGCGGGGGCCCCTGCGCACCGGACATGGCGCCGGGCGGCAAGCGGGGACGCGGGCTGGCCTGGCGCCGGCGGAACCCCGGCCTGGCGCGCGGCACGCGGGACGCGGGCTGGCCTGGCGCCGGCGGCACCCCGGCCTGGCGCCGGTCGACGGTCCTCGTCCTGGTCTCGGTCCCATCGTGCTCGGTCCGATCCCCTCTTGGCTTGTTCGGATCAATCTTCGTGAGTTTGGTACGATCACGGTTATTCTAAACACCAATCGTCTCGACTATACGAGGAAATGGGATTCCTTCGGAAATGACGAAACCTTCAAAAGACTATTTTCTCGAAAAATTTCGTAAAGGTTTTAATTCTTTGTAGGACAGGAACAAAAACGTCTTTGAACACTGCCGTAGAATTTAGGGAACTTAGGACCTAGGTGGATAATCTAGCAAGCTAAGTCTTAGGCAAAATTTCCAGTCTTGTTCCATCATTCCTTGATTGTCCAGGCAGAACATGCAAACCGATCTAGTCTCTCGAAAACCGAGAAAACGATCGCCACGCGTTCTAAAAGCATACTCATCCCGCTTCCTAAAAGAAATAAAAAACGTACACAAGCCTTCGGAAGAACGGCTAACCCGTTTTCTTTCGTAAAAAGAAAAGGGAAGTAGGTACGTATACTATATCCGTATAATCCCATCTTCGAAAACTTTTTGCTTCAGCATCAAGACAACGCTTTTGACAAAGCAAAACTCTCGCAGCAATAAGATTCGTCTAAAAAACGCTAACGGCATAGCCCAACCGTTACAAACATAGTCTTGAAAACTCTACGTCGTCTCTCGTCGCAAACTCGCGACTAGAAACGTGTACCAACGTCGGACTAATAGCACGACGGTGAACTACGAAAATAACGAAATAACCTTCGGTAAAACTCCATAAGTAGTTCGAAGCAGCTTTCGTCCAAAGGTCGAAATCATAGCGGAAACATCTCCCGTGTAATCCGCGGAGGGAAACATCGCTACTTTAACAATCTGCGATTTTTTATCTCCATGAAACCGGTCATCCATTACTTTCGTATAACAAAAAAATTTTATACGAACCATTCATCGTGTAACTGAAACCTATAGTGGAAGATCGTTTCTAAAAGCCATCAGCCGTAACTCAGAAAACTCCACTATGCTTGGCATGTCTATCTCGGCAAACGCTATTTGGCCCTAGGCCAACTACGCCCTTCCGTAAAGCCCGGACCTGAATTCGGCATCCCCATTAAGGACAATCGTAAACTAACATGACCTTAATAAGGGTCATGGGCTGATCGTTTACCAACAACTTCCTTGGCGGTACGGCTGAATCAAGCCTCCATGCCAATCCAAAGCTACTGAGCGAGCACCGCTCCAATCACTTAACGGCTTAAAAACAACAATCCACGATTTGTTCATAGAACGCCAAGTGACTATTACGCAAGCAATTTGTCGCATAACCCAGAATCGGAAATCATACGATAAACTCTTCATACCAAAACTCAGTCCCAACAACCATATGGTTAACGGAAGATTTAAACTCATCGTCAATCGATTAAGTTCTATACGCCCGTAAACACGGCATGAAAAGAAAAACATC